>JBAJHX010000096.1:17255697-17273073 GCA_037176925.1 Amniataba percoides
TGTGTGTGTGTGTGTGTGTGTGTGTGTGTGTGTGTGTGTGTGTGTGTGTGTGTGTGTGTGTGTGTGTGTGTCCACGTACGTCAGTGTCCATCTACAATACGTGTGTGGGTGCGTGTGTCTTTCTATACGTGTGTGTGCGTGCGTGAGTGTGTGTGCGCGTGTCTGTGTGACTGGCAGGCTCAGACAGTGTGTGATGTGCTCATAAATCACATTGACAGCCTGTTACTGCGCTAGCTTTGGCCACTCAGCCACAGCTAATGTAAACAGAACACAGACACACACACACGTACAGAGTTTTAAAGAACCATAGCCATATCTCAGGAGGGAAGGAGAGACAGAGGGGAGAGTGGAAGAAATAAAATGGACAGACAAGTAGAAAAGGAGGGGCAGGAGGGCAGGAAAGGGGGAGCTAGAAAGAGCGAGACAAGAGGGAACACTTCAGTCAAGACTTTCTGATCATGATTAAATCATTTATTGCAACAAATGAGAAACTGGCAATCCGCTTCAGAGAACTGAGCTACGTAAGCATGACACAGATTTTGTCTGTGAACACCCGTAATCTACGACAAAGCCTAAGAGAGGAATGTTTCCTGATTATAGTGTAGTTTCATTACAACAAGCACAGAGGAAAACTGTAAGGAAAGTGCAGGAGGAGATTTTGGGGGTAGAGGGAGTGTGCAGGATTAGACAGCGGGACTAAGGACTGAGGCTGTGGTCAGATCAGGGGTGCAATCAGCATGCAAGCAGTGCTCACAACCTGCTTTTGAGAAACGGACACCAGATTTCCAGCAAATAAGACAGTATCATTATTAAAGCATTTTCAATTAAGCATTCGATTGAACAGTTGTTAGCAGTTTTCCCCATTTTTACTCCTCCTCTCTTTTCTGTAAAGAATAGTTGTTGTGCTTACTCTTCTGCACCTCCCTACCAGCCCCCTCCCACACACAAACACACCACCATCACACTTCTTCTCCCCAGGCACCAAGTCTGAAAGGAAGTGACCTTTCTGCCCTTCCTGTGAGATCCTCTCTGTTCAAAGAGTTCAAAGCTGCCACTCTCTCTCTCTCTCACAGACACACACACACACACGCACACACAATGAGCAGTTCCTCAAGTTGTATTTATTTATTTTTCCCCTCTGCTAGTTATCTGCCAGAGATAAAGTCCGTCTCTCTCGGGGGTTGATCAGGGGGGACTTCAAACAGCGCACCACAGGCCAGGTCTGCCCCAGACTGGGAGAGCAGGAAAGGGGACATTTATCACCGAAACACACACCAACATTATCGCCACGCACCATGTAGTCTCTCCCACTCTCACTTCAAGCTCTCTCATTCCCTTCGCTCCTTCTCTTCGTTCTCGGGGTCCTCACAGCTTGGCTTCAGGCCTTTTTCCCTTTTAATACAGGACTAATTTTCTCCACTCTCATCCCCATAGTTGTTTTTCAGCAGCAGACAATTAACCTTTATATCATCTTTTTATTTATTTTTTACGGTGTTTAGTTGATTTCATACTTAAATTTTTTGAGAGCTGAATGACGTAATGGGACAAGCAGAAAAACTGAAATCATAATAACAGAAGAGGGAAGGGCCCCCTCTTAGATGTCTTCCCCTTAGACGGGGAAAAAAAACCAATCAGGGCCAACTGTTTAAGTCTGGCATTTTGTTCAGAACTACCATTGAAAAATGAGACTTTTCAGGGTAAAATATGGGCTTAAAGTTGATGTTGGACCAGAGCAGTGTTTTTTCATCGCAAACATATTTCTGGAGGCCAGCACTGGTTCAGCACACTTTCACAGTGTTTATTACTACGTTAAAAAAATCCTGTCAAAGAAATGCTCGCTCATTCACCTACTCAGACTATATTTTTGTCAGAATTCTGGACTAATTTTGAGCACCCACTGTGTGCTATATTTTGAAAATAATAGAGATTAATGACTTCCTTTAGGAAAAGATAAATATTTTAAAATTGAAAATTGAAATGAGATATAATAGAGTACTAAGTACAAATTGTGGTTAAAAAAGAAATGAATGTAGATCAAATTAGAAAATAAAACATGATCAACCTTTTCTACTCTCTGTCTGTCTGTCCTCTGGCTAGCAGCAGATAGGCAGTAAGCAGTTGGCCTTCCAGCAGCAGCTGATCCAGATGCAGCAGCTTCAGCAGCAGCACATCCTAAACCTCCAGAGACAAGGCCTGGTCCCGCTGCAGCCCACTGCCACTATGCAGTCTCTGCAGCAAGGTACGTGCACATTCATACACACAACTCAAACAACACAGGCATATCTTGACTAACATGCATGCACACATGCTCAAAACTCAGCACACACACACACGAAGACCTGGACCTAGTGCCGCATGTGAAGCCTGTTAAGTTAATCAGCCTATAAAAGATGAAAGGAAACCTGATTGGTGGGTTTGTGGAAGGTACTCATTTGGATAATAGGTAAAATATGCCACTAAACCCCCTGCTTGGAGGTGTGTGCATGCTAGTGTGTGTGTGTGTGTGTACTTGAGATTAGCCAGACACAAGAACATCATCGTATGGCTATTGCTGTGCCCACTGGATTTTTTTTCCTATATGTAACTTCTCCCGCAGTCCCTTCATTTTGTCAGCAGAGTTTTAGAACGATAAAAGATGACTGTTGACTGGCCCGCCCTCAGTGAACTTGTGTGTGTGTGTGTGTCTCTTTGTTCACTTTTGTTGGCACACAGTAATGTCTAACAAATGCATACACACAAGTCACACACAGAGAATGCTTTAGGGGCTCTAAAGTGGCCGTAACATTGCTAAAGCGCTGACTGGGTTGACTAAACAGACCAGTTTCCTTCCCTCCGTCTGTCTGATCTCTCTCTTTCTCTCATCCGTAGTTGCACGCCGTCACACACACACAAACTCTTATACTCTGTAATCTGAATCTGACATACAAACAAAAGAAACTCAGTCAAATCAGTTAAATTTCTAAGAAGTTCTTTTCAAATACACATACAACTCCCCACACTTGAACAAAAAGTTTGGTATGATATTTGCATGTTTGTGTTTATGTGCTTGGCGACAGGCTTTGTGTGTGTGTGTGTGTGTGTGTGTGTGTGTGTGTGTCACCCGCAGGGTAAGTGGAATTACCAGTTTACAGGGGGAGTGGGGAAAAAAACCTGAGTAGATACAAATTGAATACAAATGAAAAGACAGAGGCTACAGTTTTGGACAGAAGAGTGTAATTTTTCAGACAGTTGCAAACATTTGGCTTTGGCATCTCCTTCCCTTTCTCTCCCTCTTTCCCTCCGTATCAGGGTGGAATTTCCCTGCAGTGTGAAAGAGCCGGTCCATTGTGACGGCTCAGCCAGGCGTGAGCCAGAGCATTCCTCTGGCCAGCCATGCCACACAAACACACAAACACACATGCATAAACACTCGCACCTACACACACAACTGCACACAGTATTGCCCCGCCTCAAAGAGCTGTTGTGTCCGGTGGGTAGCTGATGGGGGTATTCGGGGGGGTGACATGAGGGGTCCTGCTATGGTTGCTCTTTATTTCTCTTACTGCAGTAAGATGGAGGTACTTTGTAGGGTTTTCGTAACCACACACGTTCATTAATGACAGAACGGACCAAGTTCAGTGCAAAGAAAGAAAGCAGAGAGGATGAAACTAATTTAAATGAAAATCACTTTTTTTTTTAGCACAGGACTTTTTCAGCAGTTTCATACATGAAATTTGACTTCATCCTGTTGGACCCCACCTTCTAAGTAATGTCTTACTGGTTGACAACTGTTAATTTGAAATAAATATAACCCCAGCAACCAGATGTGGGTGTGTGCCTTTGACATGTATCAGCCAACAATAGTTTGCAGGAGTACTCTCTTCCTTTAAAATACCTCTAGCCATATCTGTCAGCACTAGCTGGAGGATACCGTGAAAGCACATTTTCACCTGAATGCACAAGATTTTTTTGTTTATAAATCTGTTCTCCTCTCAGTTCAGTATCTGAACTGTCTGACTTTCCCCAGAATTTTTTGTTACGCTTTCCTATTATTATTTTCCTAGTTATTTTCAATTGAATGGACGTGGATTGAGCTAGTCTGGAAAGTCAAAAGAGGAAACTCTTTATCTAACAATCACTTAACTACTTTACACTTTCACTTTCTGGGCGTGTCCACAGATTGGTCGGGTTTCTTGGATAATACACACATGCAGAAATCTATGCTCACACTGCCTCATTCCTCCAGAGTGAGAACTTTTGTTTTGGCGGGACCACAGAAGAATGCAGACAAAGCAGACATAATATTTGGATTGCTGCGAGGTCCGTGTATGTGCAGATGTGTGCGTGTGTGTGGCTGCATGCGTCTGTGCGTGCATGCAGGGTAAGATCCATTGGAGTAGGCTGTGGCGTTTTAGGCGTCTCTCTCACTGTGAAATTGGAGCAGAAATAACAAAGCTGCGACTAGAAAGAACTCAAAGTGTGCGCCCACCCTGCTCAGACAAATAGTGGTAGTGACAGGAGCAGTGGTGCTGGTGGACAGAAACAATTGCCAGCAGAGATGAGGAAATAGTTGAGGAATTGTAGATATTTGGAAAAATAACAAAAACATGCAGAAATTAACCTCTTGTCTGTTCTTGTTTGTACAATTTTCCTCTTTTCCCTACTCTCAGGGAACTGTAATGGCTGCATGTGCATTTTATGTGGATTAGAATAGTTGCAGCTATCTGTGACATTAGTTTATTTACTGTGTGTGGGTGGTATTGTAGATATTGTCTCATCTGACTTATTATTAACCATTTTTTCCTTAGCTTTGTTTGAACTAGCTTAAGTTAAATATCATTTAATCAATAATATTTGTACTGAGCATGGCAGATCACTCAGGGCCATTGCAGAGCTAACTGCATTTTTTCTCCACAGCGATGTGTCCGTCAGACCTCCAGCAGCTGTGGAAGGAGGTGTCAGGGGTGCCGAGCAGTGAGGAGGCCCTGAAACAGGCCGAGGGCCTGGACTTGAGCACCAACAGCTCTAATTCTACCTCAGCCTTCCCCAAAGCTGCCAGCGCTCACATCCCACTGCACAGCCTGGCCAATGGACAGAGCCACACCCCAAAGAGAGACAGGTACAGTAAAAGTACAGTATGCCGAATATCCACATTGCGATTGTGTGTCTGTCCTCTGTGTAGCCTGTAGTCCCTCCAACTCACACACTCTTGTTACGTCATTGTCGGCCTTTAACTTCTAGCTTTTAGCTGATCTTCCATACCCGTAAACACGGTTGCAAAACACACACATGCAGCATATCACACATCACCAGGGTGTAAACGTCTCTCAGCTCATTTGATAGGAGGTGTGTTGGGTTCAGTATGTTCTGCCAGTATGCTGTCAACCACATGCCAGTGTAGTGGAGAGGAGAGGAGAGGATGGTGGATGCAGGCCACCTTGGCTTGAAAATTGGAATTATTTGTCGGAGTCATCTACATTTGTAGATCTAAATTTCCTGTTAGAATAAATTCCTCGTCTCCGAATCAACATATGAGGTGTGCCAGGAGTGCTTGTGCTAAATAAATAAATAAATAAAAATTTGTGCTACACATGTGAGGGCTGTGTGTTGTCCCATGGCTGTGTCGGCTGCTCATGGGCTTGTCTTCGTCTTTAAGAGCCAGACTGTTTGAGTGGATATCCTCCTTCACCAAGGCAGACAGCGGAGATGACCATGTCCCCCTTTACTCCAAAGGCAGCCAACCCCCCAGCAGCCAGTGAGTAGCACATACACACTAATACATTCACACACATGAGTGGACAAGACGCTGTATCGGAGGGTGGTCTGCAGTGTGTCGTAGCACTGATTCACTGCTTGCTCCAGGGGCATTGTTGACCCTGACCTCTCACCTCATTTTGAAGGGGGGTCAGGTTGGCCGTGCACGTTTTTAATTGAAAGAGCATCTATTAGCTGATCATATATGTTACACATTGTCATACTACTGCAGCGCTGTGCTGCTGAAATCCCAGCAAAGTTGGCTGTAGTAGCACGGGGGTAGCATTTGTGCGTTAGCCTGCTAAGCTAATGCATGGCTGATGTGGAGGAGAATGTGGTTGCCAGCAGTTTGTCATGTCTGCTGTCTGAGCTGCTTCTGAGTTGACTCAACCACAGCCAGCACACACACAAACACACGCGTGCGCACGCACACACACAAGCACACAAACTTCAACCTCAGCCAGCACATATGATCAGGAAGAGGCGAAAAAGCAAAGAGAGAAGGAAAGAGACATGTTTCCATCTGCGAGACAAATGGTTTTTGTTAGACTACCTTCTGATGTTGATTTGGGAGAATCCCCATCCCAGTCCACACACACACACGTGCACACACACGCACACAAATACACACATACACAGTCATGTAAATATATGTGGAGACAGCAGTCGCCGGCAACCGTCCAGGTCTGAACCACATCTGCTACTGGACCTGCCACACACACGCACACACACATGAACGGACACAGTTACTTTACCCTGGGCCCAAACCAAACCTGGCCCAGTCTTTCATCACCACACACACATACAAACACACACACACACACACACACACACACACGCTCATAAATATGCACAGATACACACACAAAAACACACCCGTGCACAAGCTTACCACAAAAGAACAACCAGCACATGACGGCAGCCGCCGCCAATCAGTCATGGCTGGTTGGTCCTATGCCGACTCTGTGTCAACTCCTGAAACATAAGAACACACACCAACACACACACAGGCAACAACGCATACGCCAAGGACAGAGAGACAGGTCATGGACTTGAAGAATGTGCCTCTGAGGTTGCTGGACCAATTCCCTTATTTGCCTGGCTTCTGTAACTGACCCCACTCTGCTCTATCCTCTTCTCTCTGCACTTGGCTTGGTGAACTGAACAAACTAATGACTGCTAACCAGACTCAGATGGCTGTATTGATGCGTCTGCTGCTACAGTTAGTTTTTGCATGTGTGTGTTTGTGAGCACGTGCCATATTAATGCTTTGCATCTTACTCTGAGAAAATAACTGCTTTTATGTGCTGTATATTTTAAGGACTTAGCAGCATATGAAAAATGAAACATCTGTTTTACTATCTCTCTGTTGTCTCTTTTTTCCTCTCTCTCTCTGTCTCTCTCTCTCTCTCTCTCTCTCTCTCTCTCTCTCTCTCTCACTCTCTCACTCTTT
This sequence comes from Amniataba percoides, assembly GCA_037176925.1. Classification (NCBI taxonomy): domain Eukaryota; kingdom Metazoa; phylum Chordata; class Actinopteri; order Centrarchiformes; family Terapontidae; genus Amniataba; species Amniataba percoides. Next base: position 17,262,884 of record JBAJHX010000096.1, read on the forward strand.
TTTCTCTCACAGTCATGAGGAGCATGCTGGCTCCCATCCTCTCTACGGCCATGGAGAGTGCAAGTGGCCTGGCTGTGAAGCACTGTGCGAGGACATGGGACAGTTCATAAAGTAAGTAAACAGCCACCCCAAAATGATTATGTATGACGTGTAGGTTGGGGTTACAGATAAAAACTATATGCCACACACTGAAAAACCTAAGTTTGGTGCGTGATAGGGATGACTGCTTAGAAACTTAAGTACTCTGAGTAACAGATATGGATGCTCATGATGATCCATCCTGCATACTACATATTTAATACTGCAGTTGAAAAAAGACAACAGTGGCAGAGGTTCTGATCACTGTGCCATCACCAGTTTGTAGCTTTTAATGTGCAAACTTCTGTAGTCTCGCACTTTGACTGTCTTTGACTACAAACCAAGTTTGAGACCGCATTAAAACGTACTTTTCAGTAATAAGTAACAAACACAATGGCTGCTACTGAAAAAATAAACTCCCTCTCTGATTCAGGTCATCGGAAGGAACAAAAGATGAAGCAGAGGAAAACAAAACTAGTGTTTGTGCTAAATGTGGAGTGTCAGTCACGTACATCAGGAGTGTTTTGCATTAGCTCACTAATTTATCTGTTGCAATATGTTGCATCACATTTGCTCTGGGGCAAGTGCATGCACATACACACATGCACAAACACGCAGGTACACACACAACACCCAACGTGTGTGTAAATTCTTTTTCTGAAGAATTATTTGGGCTCCTCCTACGACAGTATCATCCTCATTCATACTTCAACTGACATGGCACATTGGCACTTGTATCCATTCATGTGAGTTGATGTGTGTTTGTGGTATTTGTCATCCTTGATTTTTTTTTGTGCTTTTTACTTTTCTGTATGTTTTTTCTCTGAAGGGTCAGACAGATAGTTTATTTGCTTATACGGAAACTAATTCTTGATCAGTTTATGCACACACACACATCTTTTTCTGTTTTCCACTCAAATAACATCAAACAACGTCTCTCACTCGTTCCAACTCTGCATCCATCATCTTATTTGCCAGCTTGGAGTCACTGGGGTATGCCGATCCAGTGGCCATGACATTCTGCTACGCCCTCCTCTTCTGTCACATGCAGTACAGTGGACTTCCCCATGGCTCCGTGGCTGCTAACGAAGGCTTCACAAGCCTCTAATGAAGCCCTAAACAAACTCACACTCTCATTATCTATGAGGAACTCTTAGCTATTTGAACTATGGAGATATTAATAAACCAGGGTGATGAAATGTGCACTCATACACACATGCACAATCACAGAAGTGTGCGTAGTGATTGTGATGGCATCGGACAGTCAGATCAAAGCGCGCAGACAGGCTGGGAAAGTTTGGAGAGGAAAGCTGTTGTTTGGTGTCTCATTTCACGTAGCCCCGGGGCAGATGGAAGGAAAAAGAGAGATAGAGTGAAAGAGTGTGTGTGTGAGTGGGAGAGAGAAGGGGAGATGAGAAAAAAAGAGAGAGAGGCAGTGACAGATAATGCCGTCAGTCCGACAGCGCGCTCCCTTCCAGCCAGCCTTAGTCATCGCCCCAGGAGGGAGAAGGGTAGAGCAGAAGAACAGAGGAGGGAGACACTCCACTATTTCAGGCCTTTCTTCTCTTCTCTTCTTTTCTCTATACCCACCTCCCCTCCCTCTCCCATCCTCTGGTATAATACTCTGGCTGTGGTCGGTGGAGCTGGGTGTAATGTGGGTTAAAGCCTTGTCTGCCAGCACTCAGAGGAGTAAACAGAGCCTCATTGTCGGGACACATCGAAAAAAAAAACCCTGCTACTGTTTATGGCCCAACTATAGAGAGAGGGGAGGGTTTTTGGGGGCAGATTTGGTTGGAATGAGTGTGAATCATAGGCATTTAGGGAGTTGCGGGGGAAGACGAGTGGGAAGGGGTGAGTGGACAGAAGTGCGAGTGAGGAAGAGTGAGAGAGAGCTTAGCAGAGAGTGAAAGAGAGAGAGGGGTGAGATCATGTTTTTGTTATTATTATCGTGCACTTGTGTTGAGCCGTCTATCTGCCTGGATTAGCCATGCCATGACATCATTGTTTTTGTTTCATTTCTAGTGTTCGCCTGATATTGCCTAACTTTCTGCTTTCTTAAAGACACACACACACACACTCACATAGTTATACCCCTTACATTTCCTAACATACATTTTCACAACAAACAATCCAGAAAAGAGGCTTTATGAAGATTACTCAGATTACAAGTTAACACCACAGGATATCGTAAAACTCACTCTTGATATACACACCCACACCGTGACATGCATGAGCGCACACACACACACACACACACACACACACAGGGCAGGCAGCGGCAACCTGTGAATAACCTTGGCGATGACAGAGCAGAGAGAAAGGGATGGAGGAAGGGAGACAGGGAGGAGTGGGCTGGGAAAGATCAGAAGGTCCCGGGTCCTCCCACATAGGAGGAAACAAACAGCGCCACCATTCACACATACAGACACACACACACCGTGCACACACACACACACACACACACACACACACACCAGTGTTAATATGTGGAATGGAGTTTAGCTAACAGAAAGTCTTTAGATAAGGCTTTGTGCGATAACACATGAGCTCATATCCAGGTGGTTGTCTTGGATCATGGCTCACTGAGCACCAATGAAGTATACACACACAAAACACAGCTGTTGCGTCTTTTGCTAGACAAAATAAACTTCCAAGATTACAATTTATTTTTATAGTCCTGAAACGGCTCATAACTCATTTTAAATAAAAGTAAAAGAGCTGAGGTTTTTTTTATTATTATTATTCTAACTCATCGTAATTTCAACATTTTAAAAAACATCTTTTAATTTGGATGAACAGCAATTTGATATTTCTATTTTTAGATATGAACAATTATTTCCAAAAGTGACTGAATGCGTTTCTTCTTCCCTTCACTTCTAGGCACTTGAACAATGAGCATGCCCTAGATGACCGCAGCACTGCTCAGTGCCGAGTCCAGATGCAGGTGGTTCAGCAACTGGAGATACAGGTGAGTCACACACACACGCATACAAACACTTCACTTTCATCTGCTCACAAACAAAGTCATGAAGACCGTTTCAGCCAGTCAATGGCAGTAACTTGTCTGAGGCAGGGCAGAGTTTATGGAGAGCAGTGGAGCTTGTAATTTAAAAGGAGCAGTCGGCAGGGACGCTGCCATCGCTGCTCCAATTATAAAGCTGCTCTGGTCACCAACAAGAGAGAGCGAGGGCTGAGAAGGGTGGAGGGAGGGAGAGAGGGAGGGAGAGGGGTGAGAGAGAGGGGGAGAGAAGAGAAAAGAGAAAGACATGAGCTAGAAAGCGGAGGATCAGGCTGCCTCTCTTGTGCTTAAAGTGGTTCATGCACGCAGTGCTCTTGAAACATCTGAATGCTCCAGCAAATGCGAGATACCAAACACTGGGCAAGACGTGAGATGCCGCTCTCAAACAGCACATAAGGAACATTCCAAAGATAGTGAAAATACAAAGGCTGCCTTTTCACACATGTCTTGACATAGTTTCCCAAACTCTTTGGAATACCCTGTACTCATTGCTGCATATATGTACGTGTGTGTGTGAGAGCTGTCCCAGCATTAGGACTAGCATTGTGTTTGGTGGTGCTGGTAAACAGCATTTAGCTGAGTCCCTGAAGCCACCAGCAGAGAACACAAAGTGACAGAGAGGCAGCTGGTGTCACATCACATCAGGACGGCCGTCTCTCTCCTCCTGACATGTCACTTCATCCTTCAGCAGTCCACGGGCAGCCCACCACTCTACCCTCAAAGGGTACACACACGCACACACCAAGAAGAAGCATCACAGGCACTGTGTTTAAATGTCTCATATTTGCACATCACTGCGGTGTGTAAGTATGTTAATAGTGCTATCAGTCTTCGTGTGCATCCAGTGTTTCTGGAGGCTACGCGTTTGTTCGCTTGCACTCACGCACAAACACACACACACAGGATGCAGCGTTTCCACAGGCTGTAACAGCACCCATTAAGCGGCAGTTAACAATGTCAAACGGGGACGAGTGTGTCTGCAGGCTAGTGTAAGTGTGTGAGAGAGCTCCGGGTGCTGAGGCGGCTGACTCTCATATTCATCTCTCTGCCCGAGGTGTAATTGTAATTGTAATTCTGTGTCAATACCGCGTTATATCAATCTAAAGGTTATGAAATGAGACAAAGTGTTTTTCATGGTGATATCCACCCCTGTGTGTTTCACAGCTGGCGAAAGAGAGCGAGCGACTCCAGGCCATGATGGCCCACCTGCACATGCGCCCCTCAGAGCCAAAGCCTTTTAACCAACCTGTGAGTACACACCGGCTCCATGAGTTACATGACTTCTTCTTGGACTCTCTGACTCCTCTTACCTCTTATTCACCCAAACACCCTTCTTAACCAAACTGTTTCTTTATCCCCAAACCTTCTAGGGATTCAGCATTCCTCTCTCACTGTCTCGCTTGATATCTACGCCCCCTATTGACCAGTTAGAGTTGTGTCATGACTACTTTCTGTCTCTCTTCTTTTCCACGTTTCTTTCTTCTTCCTTTCACTCTCTCTTTGTCTGTCTTTAACTTCTTGTGATACAGTGCATATTAATTTCCCAGAAATCTACACCATTATAATGTTTTCTTTCCACAAAGAAAGTTGGAAATTCCAACTATTCGCACATTCAAACTGTGTGAGCGGAGTTAAACTTGAGTGTTGTGTTTGATTCAGTATTTTGGAGCTGCGATTTCTCAGCTTGTCTGCGAGAGACGGCTGACAGAGCGGCCTCTCACAGTCTCTTCCAGTGTGTGCCAACAAAAGGCTTAGAAATGTGATGTGTGCATATGTGTCTGTGTGTGGGTCCACACTCGGTGAGGTTGTTATTAGGTATCTAATGAATATTTCATTATTCAGATTGACGAGGAGTCTTATTAAAATATGAAGATGTTGAAATTAATTGTCAATTAGGGGTAGAGTGTCTTAATTTGAGGGGATATAAATGGGTGCAGCCGAGTGGCAGTGTGTGTGTGTTTGTGAGTTCTTGTGTGTCTGGATGATGTGTTGATCGCAGGGGGATCAGCTGCTATTAACATCTAATGGGAAATCAGGAAGAGGCGTGTTCTGTCACCACTGGAGACGAGCCTCAGGGTCAGGGATTGGAGGAGGAGGGGCAGGGGAGGGGCGTCAGGAATGGAAACAAAGCTTGGCCTCAATTAACAGGGTTCGACTGTTGCCGTGGTGATGTGGCAGGGTTGCAGCGTTAATGAAGTACCTGTTAAACAGCCCCGCCCCCTCCAGTCATCTTAAATGGTACAGCGAGAGGGCACTGTAAAGAGGAAGGCGATTCACACATTTTACTTATATATAGACAACACACACACACACACACACAGGCTGTTTTAATTAGTCCTAAACTACCAGCCCCACAACGGCTGTCCCAGAGAGACTGGGCATACTGGTTCTGTGTGTGTGTGTGTGTGTGTGTGTGTGTGTGTGTGTGTGTGTGTGTGTGTGTGTGTGTGTGCGTGCGTGGGTGTGGATGCGTGTGGGTGTGTGTGCAAGGCTCTGCCTAATTGGGCCGTATTGGTCCGTGAAGCCTTCGCCACCGCAGAGTGCGTGTGTGTGTTCCCTTCTAACAAACATGCTGTCGTGTGGTTTTGTATTTGCAAGCGCAGGGTTAATTGCAGCCAGTGCTGTGGATATAAATATGTGTACATGTACAGTATGTGAGTGTGTGTGTGGTTCCACGCAAGAACATAGGTTGTGTGGTAAATGATAGGGACACACATTCTTAGGTAGTTGTGAGGCCTTTTGTTTTTTATGTAATGTAAACCAATATTAGTAATGCTCTCCGGATGAGTTGCCCTATAGGTTAAATAATATAAAATTATTGTTAAGGAGAGTTTTCAGTCATCAGAAAAGTTATTGGGCTGGAGTAACAACCTGTGAAGTGAATTAACATTCTTACACAACTAGGTGAAAAATCAATTTATTAACACTTTCCTCATGGAGATTTGTTATCTATGTGACACAAGCACATTGTGAAATGCATCAATATAACCTGACCTTAATTCCATCTCGTGGGAGATGATGCTTCTCTGTAAACGGCAGCAGCACACAACACATAGTGAAACATTATGTGTTTTATGTTAAAATAAACATGAGGGGAAGCATTAATAGTTCACCCCCTTTTATTTGAAAAGTATCATTTCTGAGAGGCATCAGGTCAGCATCCCTCTCCATGATATAAATTGATGAGTATAGGATGTTTAAATTTGTATTTGAAAAAAAAAAATGCAATTTAAAAACAGGTAGATAAACTATGAAACTTCCTCTGCAGCAATAAAAGCTGTTAAAATCAGTCAATCACCGTCATTTCTGTGTGTTTTTTGTGTCTCTAGCTGAACCTGGCTTCCAGTGGCTCTCTGTTAAAGCGGGAAAGCGAGGTTTACCCAGAGGGTCTTCCTCACCCCCCCACCTCAGCTGCCACCCCCATCACCCCACTACGCCAGGGACCCTCGGTCATCAGCTCCTCCAGCCTGCACACACCCTCCCACTCCCACACGCATGGCGTTGGGCCCATACGTAGGCGCAACTCCGACAAGTACTGCACCCCCATCGCCTCAGGTAGACTCTAACATACACTCACTCACTCAGTCTCTGCCTTTTGAATTTATTATTAAAATGTGTTTTAAGTAGTTTTCCTTACAGTACATATGAAATATATTACATATAAAGTTCAGTTAATAAAAATCACTTTCATTCATGGCTCAAATACCATGAGAGAGAAAAAAGAAAATGTACATATTTTAAGTGTGCGTCTGAAAATAAGGTGACTTTTTTCACATTTTTTCACATTTCTATTCCAGGCAAAACCTTTTAGATGAATATAGGATGTTTAGATAAGTAAAGAATTTATGATTAGATCTTAAATAGAATAAAAAATGGAGTGTGGATATTTGAAAGCTATTTGAAAATCTATTTGAAAGATTTTTCTTGCCACATTTTTAATTCATCCAATCTTTCTCTTGCAAGGACTCACTCATTTAAAAAAGTACCATTTCTTTCTAACCTTCAAATCTGGAATACATTTTGCGCTGAAAATTCAGAGATTTAAAGTTGACATCTAATTTAAAATTGTTGCTCCTTTGTTGTTTTTTTCAGAGCTGGCTCAGAACTGTGAGTTCTACAAGAACGCTGATGTCAGGCCCCCCTTTACCTACGCCTCTCTTATACGTCATGTAAGTCCCCCCCAGTGACCCGCTTCACCATCTCTCCTCTCCACTTGTGTTCCCGTCTCAATCTTGTTCTGTATCTCTCCGTCCTCAGGCCATTCTGGAGTCCCCAGACCGACAGTTGACTCTCAATGAGATCTACAACTGGTTTACACGAAAGTTTGCCTATTTCAGGAGAAACACAGCCACATGGAAGGTAACAGCTTATCATTTAACATTTTTAACTGTGAAGTGTCTTTGAAAAGTGCTCTAAATAAAATGTATTATCATGATTATTATATACACACTCCTCACTTCATCCTTCTCGAGGCACTTTGTTGTCTTGCTCTAACTCATGCATATTATAAATGGAAAAACTAAATGTGGTTCTATACATACTTAATTCCTCAAAGTTCTTAGCAGTACTTAAACCCTGACAGTACTTTTCCTTTTCATGTAAATACCCCAGGCTCACTTATTGCCACAAAAATGATTTAGGAAAACAGAGAATCCACTGATTGATTGATTGAACCAGACAAATTAACAAACTAGTTTGGAGTTGTTTGAATGATGGTGAAAACAAGCAGCACCATATTTGGAAAATGAAAGTTTTGACTGCGGTTCTGTCTGGTTAAAAAGCCAATTCCATCAGAGCACAATATTTTGACTGAAACGAAAATGTGGCGCACAACTCTGCCTGGATAAAAGCTGATCTAATTGACTGCAAAGTAATTGTGGTCTGTGCCCAGTGATGAAGCCCCTAACCCAAGCAGATGCCAGCTGAGATTTGTTAGACCACAATGAGAGAAACAACATTTGCAAGCTGTTTTTTGTGCAGTGTTATTTAAAACATTTAGAAAGGCCAAAATGACCTCACTTTGCAGAAAATGGGTTCACTTTAAGGACCTTAATTTAGCACTTAGAATTATACAAAGTACAATAACACACAAACGCACTTGCGCACACACTTTAAAACAGACTTTGCTCAGCTCCGAAAGATATGACTGATTTGACAGTTATTGGCTGCTTCTGTCCTTTTTATGTGACACTTTCCTACTCCTCTATGTCTGTCCTTTCCCACTCTCTCTTTCCCTCTCAGCCCTAAACAATTCTCTCACCTCCAACATGGCACATGGAGAGCCGGCCCCACTTAGCCCGACAGAGCCACATCCAGCCGTTATACAGCCTCATTACAGAGACGCACATACAAAGCTGACACACACACACGTGCACACACACACACGGCCCATGATCACACACTGAATTCTCTCCCTCCTCATCTCTCTCTCCCTCTCTCACACACACACACACACACCTGGCCTGATCCCACCATTGTAGGTGCTGACCCATTTCTGCAGAAACCTCACGCTAATTTGAGTGTCAGTTCCTCCGGAGAGAGAGGGAAAGTGAGAGAATGAGCAAAGGAGGGAGACGGAGACAAGGGGGAGGACGGGTGAGGAGGGACCCCAGCCTTCCTCTAATAGCCCTAAACCAAGGAGGGTGGGAGGGTGCGAGATGATGATGATGGAGGGATGCAGGGAGGGGTGCGGAGAAGGTTAAGAGACGGGGCAGCCAGGAATATCTTTACCTCCTCATCTGACTTTTATGAATTTTAACTATTAATGTCTGGCGTCTGCTTCCTGCGCCGTTGGCCTCGCAGACCTTTAAATATAGCTCGGCATGGCCTTATGTATTTATATAGCAGCTCAGTGAGTCAAATAGGGCCGTAGAGATGTATGTCCTTTAATAAGCCGTTATATTTCATGAGGACAGCAGCAGTGTCAGGGAGTGGAAGTCATTGATCACAGAAACGAAGGGACAGAGTGAGAGAGAAGAAAAGAGAGGGGAGACAGAGAAGCGGAGACACAAGTGTTGAGTGGTATTTTAATATTTGTGTTATGGGTCGAACAACTAAGATTTACTTTGTGATGAACCTACTGGTATTCTTTTTTTTGTTTTTTTTTAATGCACCTGTATCAATAACTTGTTGGGTGATTCATAAAATGCAGTGGAAAATGCAACTATCTATATAAATAAGGCGCTCCTATTTAAGGGAAATGTAGCTAAGTGCATTTTATCTCCTTTATACATTATACTATGCTTTTTATTGTACTGCAGTTACTTTACAGCTTTTAGTTACTTTGCAGACAGACAAGATTTTTCATACAATAATGGATACTTTTACCTGAAATACTTTAAGTACATTTTGATCGTAATACTTGCAATTAAAATTTTCAAAGTTGGATTTTTACTTTGTACTATTTTGCCTTTGCCAGTAAAGGATCTGAAAATTTTTGAAATTTTTTGTTATTCCTTTATTTAGCATCTGCTGATATATTTGCCTATATGGGACCATGTGGCAGTAGTACAACCGGAATGATCACAGTGCTCAAATATTTACAGTAAAAAGGCATTCATACTGCAAGGAACACCTGTAAACCTGAAATAAAGTCTCTTGATTTTTCTTTTTTTTATATACATTTTTTATGGTATACAATTCAGTGTTTCTTCCATAAAATTCTGCCTCCAGTCGCCTCCCCCCTCTCAGCCGGAGGGAGTGGAGATGAGTGGCACATGTGCTGTGACCCACTGTAAATGACTGCTAATGTTTTAACTGGGAGAATTAGGCTTTCATCACGGAGACGAATGCAAATAGCACTGCAATAGCACTGGTGTCTGGTGTGTGTGTCTCTGTGTGTGCATGTGTGAATGTGTGTGTTTGCACTGTCAGGGTGGCGGGCGCAGATTGGGGTCAGACTCATTTACAAAACTTAGCATCACGGCTCGGGGGTTGAGGGGATGCGGGGGAGAAAGGGTTCCTCCGCTGATTATGGCTTGTGTAATTACGTGTGTGTGTTTGTATGTGTGTGTGCGTGCGTGTGTAATTACGGCGAGGAGTGATGCATGCCTGGCCTGTCCCTCCCTCTCGGCTTAGAACAGCGTGTCAGAGA
>JBAJHX010000096.1:17288731-17337954 GCA_037176925.1 Amniataba percoides
ACAGACTCTGAGCCCCCACAGAGCGAGTCCCACAAACGCTTCAGTGTCAAAGCCTGGCTGTTTCGGATGAGGGATTGTGTGCGCAGATTGAATGGGAGGTTATCAAGTTGTTGGTGAAAATGTGGCCTGTCTCAAGTAGGAGATTTGCTGCAATGAATTACGGTCGCGTCCCCGCCACGCCTTCGAGCATCAATCACTGAAAGCGCTCTCATCGGCTGCAACCTCCAGGTGTCAACACGGACGAGGCCTGTCTGTCAGGCGCGGCGTGTCTCTGTATCATGTGTGGCCCAAGAAACACAGCTGACCCTTGTGCTCCGCTCATTTGTTTTACTCTGTCTACCTTATTGTTTCTGTATTAATCAGTAAAGGTCATTTTCAATAATACCCATCGGCCATTCAGAGATAAGTTGGGGTTTAATCTGTCCAAATGTTATTGCAAGGTTTTGCTGAAATTGTGAGACATATTAGATTGTAGATCACTGTCAGACTTCTGCTATTAATCAAAGTAAGACACTTCATTTATGTTTGTGCCTCAGATACGTCCTTGGATATTTTGGATAATCTCTCTACATTGTCTTCCTATCTATTTCGAAACATTTGTCACTGCTTTGTAACCAGTGGTATGAACACGCTTTCAAACAAGAATATCAGGTCCTTTGACACCCGCAACAGTGGGAATTATAAACACATCTGTCTGGCCTGCATGATTTCATGGACAACTGAACACGTAATCTTGAAAAGAGATCAAACCGGTTCATGATATTAGTGAGTTAAAACCGTCAAATATAATACATTTACCATGTAGCTTGTAGAGCGTGTTTGAGAACTAATAAAAGTTTCCCCAGTCGCTGTAGTTGACAGTCACCCCTCTTGAGTATCCTTATTCATGTGAGCGCAACTGTAAATCAATACAGTACGTGTCATCACAGCCTCCCTGGTTAATTTGTATTGAAAAAAGCTAATTAGTTTGTTTGTGGAGTAGATTATCCACTACAGATGTCAGGCGCACTCATCTTAACGTCTTCTCATCTCAATTTAATGAATCTTAATGAGAATTGTGACATATGTTAATTCATTTATTCAATAAAAAGCCTCACTCATCCTGCACTTGATGACATGGGGAATGGGTATGTTGAACAGAGAGACGTCCTTGGAGCCAGTTTTATAAAGGCGCGCGTTGTCGGCTGTGAATGCCCAGTTTGGTCTCAATACCTGCGCTTTTGGCACAAAAGTAACAATTTTTTAAACATTTGAAAACACGCAGCTGGTGTGCGGATGTGCTCTGCCTGCGTTTTTCTCTCTAATTACTTTCGAGTGCACGACTACTTGCGCGAGGGTGAATCACGAGGATGAATCAGTTGAAATGACCCAGTTTGGTCTTGCGCGGGGGCATTTTTTTTTAAAAGGCCCTGCGCACGCCAGAATGAATGAGGAAAATTCCCACAGTGAGTCACAGCACAGTGCGAACTGAGAGCAGCGACCCTGCACCTGAAAGACAAAGATATGGTCAGAAAACAATACAACTACTTGGCATTTCGGGGGAAAAAGGCCTCTTTTACAGTATTGTTTGTGAAGGAATACAAAGGCAGAAGCTGCCATTCCAACAAATCCTGCGAACATCTGAGTAAAACGCACAGCGATCATAACACACACCACAGATATGCTCTGTTAAAATGATTTCAGTGAGCACATACAGTTGTTACCTGGCTGCTGCACGTTAAAAAGTCAAATTCACAAACTGTTGCTCTGTTATTAATGACAAAACATATGGTCCCTGGCCCTCATAAATCCCGATGAAAGCTCCTCTGTGTTAGTGCTGTGTCTGGTTCGGGTTAAGGGGTAATTATATGACAGTATAGTTCAGCCCAACTAGTTTGTAGCCTGGAGGAAGCACAATCACTGCTGACTGGAGCTTCCTGTCCAATAGCTGCAGCACACAAGTCCCAGGCAAGTTTAGTGGGAGTGCAGAGAGAGAAGAGGAGCGAGCAGCACAGGACGCTGCTCGTTTGGAGAGTTTGAGCAGAGAGACTTTTTTTTCCTTCTGTGCTCGGACTGTGTTTGCACAAACTGAAGGTGAAGAGACAAAGAGCGCCGAGCGAGCCGCCTGCACAGACACACAAACTTCCCAACATCTGGGCGAGCCGAAGGGACTGAAAGCTGGGAGGCGGAGAGAAAAGTGGAGGAAAAATGCGCTGAAATTTCAATTTCAGAAGCCCGTGGCACCCCACATGAGCCCGAAAAGACTCGGCGGCTGTTGTAAAGTGAGAAAAGTTTCTTTTTGGGGGGGTGGAGGGGGAGCAGGACGGGAAAGGAAGTCCACCTGGAAGCGCTCAGAGGATGAATTAGCCAGAAAGCTCGTCGGCCGCAGCGCGTCCCAGCCTGAGAGAAGGTAAGAAGTTGTTTTTTTTCTTCCTGTGGATTAAAGCGGAGTTACTGTGCAGGAGACAGAGCCGGGGGCCGGGAGAGACACGGAGAGAGCCACACAGCTGCAGCCCAGCTCGGGCTCAGCGTGCAGGGACTCGTTTATGAGGAGCAGCGGAGGTAAACACAATACGCCCGTTATCAGAGGCCGGACACCTTCACTGAAAGTCAGCGTCACACTCAGCTTCAAATGCTTTTAAAAGTTAGATTTACCGCTTTAAAAACTTGGGATAAAAGTTTTGATACGAGAAAGAGGTTTGGCACAGTGTTTTCACTGCGCGTCGCGCTGCGTTTTTCCTCTTTTCCCGAAACTTCTTCAACATTTTCACCGCTTCAAAAGCACCAAAACTCAGCTCGCTCTGCTCATTTAAAGGCGGGGGAAGCGTCGAGGGCCGAGCCGTAAACTTCGCTTCGTCAAAGCGACTTCGCTAAAACTAAAGCTGGAGGTTGTCAAAAGTTTCAGAGGGGGCAGAGAGCGGAGCCGAGCCGCGGGAGCGCGCGAACAGCTGTCCAGCTGAGCCGCGCCGCAGAGCGTGGGCGCGCGCCAAACACACGTTGGCACGTGACACTGACACTCAGCCAGTCGGAAGGATGAGTTATAGAACGTGCCGCTTCTGATTGGCTGCTGTGAGGTGTCAGAATTAGCACACCTGTGGACTGATTACAGGTAAATAAACAAGTAGGAAGGTGAGACCGGCAGACTGACTAGGAAGTAACTAGGTTGTAATCTTAGGCCAAAAATAAATTACTAACTTATTTTTGCATTAGAAACTATTATTATTGCACTATTACAGTTTATCGTTTTCACTTGATACCAATATAACAATTAGAAATTACTATAGGCTACTAATTACGTTAGCAATATTCCATAGTAGTCTTATGTTATTTTTTTCTATTATTAAAGTTAAAGTATTAAAGTCCTTATTTAATTTTTTTACATATATTAAAATAAGAAACACATAATGGGTGCTCTCTCTGAATGAAAACAAAATTTTCATTCTAAAACTGAGTAATATATTTCAAACCAAAATTAGATTTTACTGACTGAATGCACATTTCTTTTAAGTCAGCATGACTTGTACTATTATGACATTATTTTAAGTACTTTTTGTTTGTGCTTTGTTACTGCATGTTTGCATTTCTATCTTGGTGCTGAAGTGACTAATCTTAATGTGCTCCAATAAAGCATTTTGTAACCTCAATAAATAAACACTAACACTGTGGTTATTATTTGCATACACATGTTTAAAGAGCTTCCTCTGTGGTTTTAGAAAAGCTGAGAGGGATCTGTGCTGGTTCAGGTCATGGCCTGACTATGTGCAGCTGGTTTGTTGCTCAGTTTGAAAGACAATGAAAAATCCTTCACATGACCCTTGCATTCGTCTCTGTGACTCTATTTTTGTACTTTCTCCTCTCTGTTTTTCAGGCCTGCTCCTTGGCCCCTCCACCTTCTCTCTTAACAGCCAGGCCTACGCCCATGGATGAGGAGAGGAGTGTTCCCACCATCTCCCCAGAGCCACCTGATGATGGGGACGCCGGCCTACCAGCCCCGCAACCCGCTTCACACGCAACCTCGACCACAGAGAGAGCCAACAGCTGCCCGAGTCCACAGCCCTGTCCTAGTCCAGGTAAGGAAAGAGCTGCAGTAGAAAAACAGACAAACCCACACAAGCAGCTCTCAGCTCTGACTCTGCTGTGTGGCTTGTAGTGTCTCTGTGTGTATGTATGTGTCTGAGAAAGAACAAGCGACTGCTCAAACAGTTGCGTGATGGGTTTGAACATGCAATGTTTATAACTACTACCAGCAAGTTCAATTAAGACCTCTTTGTTGTGTTTTTGTGTGTGTGTGTGTATCAGTGCATGAGTGTGTCTGCCTAAACAAATGTGAGGCAGAGAGTAGTTTTAAAAAGGATTAAGCCATTTATTATTAAAAAAAGAGGAGCTGGTGGATTAGTGCTGCGAGAGAAGACCTTTCCATGTTCTTTCATTTATCTGAGCCTCATTACAGTTGGAGGTTGGTGACTATATAGCGCTACGCAACACATTTTCCTTTCTTTGCTAGCTATAGGAGACCTTTTTGCCCCCAAACAAGAAAAGACTGTTTTATTCACCTTTGTGAAAGTGTGCATGAATTGATGTTAGTTCTCCAAAGTGGAATAATCCTGAGTCACCCGTGTTTTTAACTAGACTTGACTCAGAAGATGCATTGACTCCCACTAAATCCCAGAAAAGTAATTTTGTGTTTTTCTGCTGGATGTCATAGTGACTCATTAGGTCAGAGGCCTTCTCTGACAGATAAAACAGTTGTGTGCTGAGGTGATTGGAGATGAGTCTGTGTGGGGGACGTGCCTCCCTCGGATGATCTGAGGGGCCAGGACCGATTCTGTGCCGGGGAACTCTTAAAGGCCGCAGTGGGACTCCTGGGAATTTGGGAATGAACCTATGACCTTTCCCCTTTGTGTGATTGGTCATGGTGAGAGTTGGCTGACACTGGGGCTGGGACGAGAGAGCAACTCAGAGAAATATTGTGTCTGAATGACTCACCCAGAATCAGCCTAAATGATTCAAGTTTCCTCAAGCCTCAGTGAGAAAACAACAAAACAACGCTGACTGTAGATCAGAGCACAGGTCTTATGGGGTAATTGGGGTAGGTGTGGTAAACAGTTGGGGAAGAGTGCAGAGATTTAAGTGGCTTGTTGCCATGGGAACTCGCCACAAAAATCTACATTGGTTTATGGAGCTCTTTTATTTCTTCAAGTTTTGTTTTTTAAAAACAAGTCTGGACCCAGTCTGTTATGATTGCCGCATTGAATGTGCAAAAATATAGAATCCAAACACGCACATCTTTATTCTCTGCTACATTGCGGTTTACCATGATCAGTGTAAGTACAGCATCAGATATAATGATAATACCTCTGGGAAGAGTTTTAGAGTTATTAAACGGGAGGTTTGTGCCTGAACATGTTTTCGTGGCTGTGCTGACTTTACCTGTACTTGCTCTTCAGGAAGCCAACACAAAGTAGAACTGTGGCTTCTCCCACTAAAGTTAGGCTGCTTGTCTGGCCTTGTGTTTGTGTGTGTGTATAGGCTGAAGGTAGGTAGGTGAGCCAGGGTGGGTGGGGTGATGGGGGTGGTCAGGCTACCACTGAGGGCAACAAGGCCCTGCTTTCAGTGCTCTGCCTCGCCTCCCATCCATCCCTCTGCAGAGTGCACGACTGTGCAGCAACACAGCAGGCACATATAGATCTAACTGAAGTTTGGATCAAATGCATTATTAGAAAAACATAACAGGTTTTGAGAGTCTTTACTCCAACCAAAGCTGCTTTACCAGAGCATATGTAACAATTTCTAAGATCATAAACTAAACACTTTTTCACCTTGAAAAAAATATGACCTCATTTCTGTAATTTGACTTAAAACAACTTGGACATCTGTGTAAATGTCATCTACTCATGTTGCCATCTTTCTGTGTCATTTGGTATACTGCATGAATGTAGCTAAGTAGATTAGTCTCAGATTAGTCAGTTTTTCTCCATTTGGTTTAGACAAAGTTTTGTGAACAAATCTGTGATGTTGGTGGCACTTTACTTCCAACAAGATACATGAAAAGAAGCTTTTCAAGGCGTTGAGAAAGTTTTACAGATATTTAAATGGTTTGAAAATACACACATACAATTCAAAATATTGGTCTTGTGTGGGTTTCAAGGTGTCACATGAAAACCTTCAAGGTGTGTCTTTTACTATGGCTGTCTCTGGGCCAAATTATTTATGGGTTTAAATATCAATTTTGTTGATGTACACATATATGTGTATGTGTGTGTATGTGTGTGTGTGTGTGTGTGTGTGTGTGTATATATATATATTTTTTTTTTTTACATATAAAAATTTGTGCATCCGTCTGTTCAGTTTGGTTTTGACATCGTAACAAGGTGGTGTTGATTCATTTCTGTGGTTGGTTTTTTGAAGCCTTAGTTTAGTTATGACATCAACTTGGCAGCATCACGACGGGCTGAGCCAATCATAATGTGTGGCAAGAACTGTAGCCCTCCTGTCACCCCATTCTTGACTAGCAGTCTTTTCTGCTGGAAGTGAATAAAGCTGTGCGCAGTCATTACAAGGCCATTGAATTGTGGTGTCTGTGTGTGTGTGTGTAGGTGTGTGTGTGTGTGTGTGTGTGTGGACAGATGTGCGCCTCTCACTGTTGTGAGTGTTGCTCTCATTCAGGCATGAAGATGCAATGAGGCTGTCTGTTTATATAGGAGCCTCTTACCACCACATGCTAGATTCCCTTATTCTCTTTCACAACCAGCATCTCTCTCACTCTGTTTTGTCTCACTGTCACTTTTGCACAATTTCTTTTATTTTAGTGTTGAAATGAAAAGAGGGTAAAATTCAAATCACAAGACCTATGTGTTGCACTGTCACTTGCATTATTATTACTAACAAGCTAAAGGACATTCAAGTCGTATATTGAGCTAACTGATGCAACTGCAGTAATATAGTCTGTAAAACTGTTTCCATCAAATTTAGCCAAATGTAGTGGATTTATATTTAATACCACAAGTTGGCCAAAGAATTAGGCTGTTAAGCTGGTATGATATCTAGAAAACTGATCTGTACTTTTATACCTAAAGATGTTTGGCCAAGAAAATAATTCCACTCTGTTATTTGATGTGTCCTTTTACCCCTTTCATGTCAATATTAGTCTTGTACTTTACATTTTATAAGTTGGTATTCAAGTATAAAAGACTGATATATGGCAAAAAAGTTGTTTTAATCTCTCTGTTAAGCTTCTAAGCACATCATTTTTGTTTTCAACTTTTCATCTCTGAACTGAGCTCTGAACCGGGACTTCCAGGATTTGGGGCTGTGAATCATCTCGACCTTTCAGTCTGTCAAGCTAACTTTAGTTCAAGCATCTAAAGTGCAGAGCTGTCAACAGTATGATTAGGGCCATCAGTCAATATCAGAACTTTTAGTTAACAACCTTGTCAGACATCACACACAGGAAGTTTTACATTATCTGGCATCAGCTCTTAACAATGAATATAACACTGCTTTTGTAAACTTGGTGACAAGCATAATCTAATCATTCATTTCATATAAAAAAAGATAAGCTTATGATCAGAGATTTGCCCAAAAACACTGGACTGAAAAAATGTTTTACATTTTTCATCAAATGTTTCAGCAATACTGTCAATATACTTTCACCATGGCCTGTTTCTGAAGGTTTTGATGTTTGCTGGTGTCTCTTTGTTCATCCTGCTGCTAGAATAATTCCTCTGTCTACATCACAGTCTAAACTACGTTTATTTTATCTCTCTGTCTTCACTCCAGTGTGTAGATGCAACTATTTGCCTTCTTGTCCCTTTTTAGTCCTTGAGGCTTGTGCCTAATTTGGTTTCTCACAGAGATTGAAATAAACTAGGAGCAATTTGAGGCATTTTTTACAGCATATTTGAACTACGAAAATGAGCATGCTTTTTTTTCCCCCTTCACCACCTCGCAAACATTTGAGAAACTGTTGGCCTCTAACTCTCTCTCCCTCTCTGTATCTCTCACCAACTCCTGACTGAGTAGAGTCTCTAAATCCTCATAACCCATGTCACATACTGTTGACAGATAGTGTCAGCGTGATGTGAAGGTAAAACCATTTTGATTATTTTAAATAATAAATATGAATGAATTAAACCAGTAAGATATTTTTTGCTGCAGTATTAGTTTTTCCTTATTTGCCAACATACGTCCTGATACCAGTATATCTGTAATAATCCAGTAGCATCCTTTAATATCCTACCAGTGTTTGCATTCAGATAGAGAAAACACATCACATTAGTTGCTGTAGATTGAGGTTGTGAGGTAAATGTTTGCTTCTTTTTCTTCATTAATTCGACCCCTTTCTTCCTGAATGTGAAATTCTACTGAATGCTGTTTATGGTAGACTTACACCGGTTGTCCTCAGTTCCCATATGTAGTACAATACAGCATGTCTTTGTGTACAGTATATGGTATCCATGTTTCAGGCTCTCTGCAGCAGAATAGCACTTAGCTAGCAAAGCAGCTGCACAGTATTTTCCCAGGAACCAGAGGAATCTCAGAGACAAAGTAACACAATTAAATTCCTCTTAAGCCTGTTTAACAGCAGACAGTTTTTTGTCTTTAATGAGCTTACACTGCTTCATTCTCTCAGCAGCTATAATCTCTGATTTTGGACATATTCCAGTGCTGCACTCTCACAGCCCGTCTGTACAATGTATGTGTGTGAGTGTGTGTGTGTGTGTGTGTGTGTGTGTGTGTTTGTGGGTAAATGTTTCTGCGTGTGAAGCTTCAACTTTTGTCTGGCTTAGAGCTTAACAATAGCCTCTTCTTTCCTTTTCTTTGCGTGTGTGCATGTATGGGTGTGGATATTTGTTGAGGGGCTCAGATAAAGTGTAGTTTTACTCTGCATTATCTGTCATCCTGGTCACCACCCCAGTGGCTGCGTGTGGTTTCAATCAGTTCCAGTCATTACTGCCGGCCAGAGAGGTGCTACCGCGTCATCTCCACTAACTCCGCTCTGCTGAACATTATTCTGCTCGGTTGCTCTTCACCTCATCTCACTGTGTCTTCTTTCCAGCTCCTTTCACTCTTATCTCTGTCTATACATTTTTAGGGATGAGTCAGCAGGGTGTGAATTTGTGCACCCATTTGTGTCTGGATGTTGCACTTTTAAGTAGAGCTGCAACTCCACCAATCATTTGTATTATGAACTTATCTGCTACAGTTTTTTCTGATAAATTGATGAACCATTTTAATCTATTAAATAGTAAAAAAGAAAAAAAAGAGAGAGAGGGAAAGAGGAGAGTAGTAAAAGACAGTAAAGAAGCCTGTTTAATTGTGCATTGTATTGTTTTATTTATATCGCTATATACAGTTCTAGAAGACTATTAGATTGCTGTTATTGTGCTTTTATATATTTATAGTATATGGTGTAATCTATTTCTCATAGTATTGTTATATAAATGTATAGTGTGTTTATAGCTTATAGTGTGGTTATAGTTTATATCATATAATTTCGCACAATTCACTTATAATAAAGATATTGTAATTTATGTATAGGTGTTTTTAAAGTCATCCTTATTTCTTTTATTCTTATTTTATTTATCTTATTCAAAAGGTTCTTCATCTGTTTCTTACCCCTTAGCCTGTCTATGTGCCTGTATCACGCAGTTTCCCCTCGGGTGTCAATAAAAAGACCATATAATAAAAGTTTGACTTTATTAACTCATTTGGTGCATTTTAGATGACTGTTTGCTCCTGTCTGTGTGGGGTGCATATGTATTGTATGTCTTTGCCAAAGGGATGTACACACCTAAGAGACCTCCTTTCATACCCATACAGAAGTCTGTGTCTCTTAAGAAGTGTTAGTGAAGCGGCAGTAACGGGATTGAGGTAGTTGAAAAGGCAGCAGGTAAACTCGGCTCAGCACTCTGTTCTCTGTGAACCAACTCTCCCCCTCAGAGATCGTACCCAGAGGAACAGCAGGTTGCACTCCCCTTCAGGTGATCCAGGATATGTCACATCATTTCCCAGCTCACATAACCTGCTGTGTGTACGTGTGTTTGTGTGCGTTTGTGTTGTGTTTATGCTAACCATTGCCCTATGTGATCCATATGTTTTTGTTCTAATGGTTAACTGTTTGTTTACTAGGAAACTGAAATTCCTGTGGATCGCCCCTTCAGGGCTACTGACACGTGTACATACACCAAATTACAAACACACGCATGAGTACGCACATACATGAACACACGCGCACAGTTAAGCATGCGCAAACAAATACACATACTCACCCACACGTGTAAACACGCAGCCAGAGCTCCTCAGTG
Source organism: Amniataba percoides (assembly GCA_037176925.1). Lineage (NCBI taxonomy): Eukaryota > Metazoa > Chordata > Actinopteri > Centrarchiformes > Terapontidae > Amniataba > Amniataba percoides. Next base: position 17,299,018 of record JBAJHX010000096.1, read on the forward strand.
GCTCTTGATTGCTCTGGTCTGATTTGAATTAGAGGCTCATCTTTCTCAGATCTCAGAAATGGCTCTGAGGTCGCGCGGTTTGGCGGTTTGATGCTGATGCCAACACACAATTGGTTGAAGGCCTGCTTGGATGGTACTAGGGGTTTGGTGGGGATGTGTTTAGCTCCAACAATCGTGGTTTTGAACGTTTACAGAGGGAAGGCTTTGACTTAGTCACAAGACGTACACACTGTTAACCCATAGTGCTCCATAGTCGGCACGAGTTTCAATGAGAGTTCATATGGAGCTACTGCACTGAAATACGGAAGCAATCCAGATACTCATCAGGAGGGTGTTACAGTCAGTCGGATACTTTGTGTGTCTATACTGTATACTTTAAACATAAATATTTTCAATAACAGTGATGATACTCTGGTATCTTTACTACTACTGTTACTCGTGGACTTTACACTGAAAACTGTCCTTTCCCGTCGTTTGCTTTCGTGTGGCTTTGACAATGACATAATTGCCCCCAAAAGCGGCTTTCAGAGAATAAGAACAAAACAACATGAGAAAGGGGATTAGTATAACCAATATATGCCACCCAAAGCATTTTTGTTTGAATTATATTACTGATCTCGATATTTCCAAAATCCTTCCAACTGTCTACAGTCATTAAAGTCAATTGTTGCCCGCCAGCACATGGTGAAATATTAATGTTTTATGATCCATCCTCAATAATTTGATAAAATGGATACCAGCTGCAAAGAACAATGGCCCTTTATATGTAACTGATTGGCTTTAGTGGGCTAATTGATAACTGATTATATGAATATTAATCACATTAAAAAAAATCATATGTAAAAGAAATACAAAATACAAAAAAACACATTTATGGCTGACTGAGTTAGATGTATATTTTCTTTTGAAAGCTTTCTAATGATGAGTGTCATCCAAATCAGTTACAGCAAAGTCTTGATGGGTAAATGGATGTAATGATAGACAGATATAGACACTGCTTGCTGGTGACATACATAGGCAATAATACATATATATCTCCAAACTAGACATTTGGCAGTATTGAGGGCAGCAGTTTTTACTAGTGCCTTTCATATCTGGAGCCGGCTGATTGAGACTAATGGATACAACATGGGCTTTGGAAATGGCTTCCACATGCAGGAGACAAACATATGTGTGTGTGAAGAGAGCCGGTATTAGATATAGTATTGGAGTATGAGCATGTGTTTTTTATGCGTGTGCTTGTCTACAGGTTTGTGTGGGGTGTTTGTGTATGGCTGTCTAACATAACGGAAGAGCAGGAAGCACTTCCCATCCCTCTGGGTCCTGTTTACCTCTCCCCCAACTTCACACGTATAAAAATCCCAGCTCACACGTAAATGCCTGCAAATAGACACACACACAGAAACTCATGAAAGTGAAGGCAAATACGAATACTTTGATACTTAAAACAATGTTCCTCTTCATCAAGGTTAGCCCACGTCTCATAACGAAGCGATTCACACTAGTAGCTTTGATGAACCTTGTTTTCTGTGAAAATAAAGATAGCGTTTCTTCGGACAGGCTAAGCTTGCTTGGAGCTTACAGTACAGTAAGTTACAGTAATGGCTCACTGTTCAGTTATATGAATGTTACAAAACATTCATATAATTGAAAGCTAATGAAATAAACAGAGTTTATTTCATTAGCTTGTCAGCTCTTGATTGTTTGATTTGTTTTTTTGTTTGTTTTTTCTTCTTTATTTTTTTGTTTTATTCAAATGAATATGATGCTCATCATAATTGTGTTCAAAACAGCATGACTGACATGTTGAAATCTATAATCGATAATAATAATTTGGCATGCGTTTTTGGTTCTGTGTGTGCTACAGACACTTGATACACAGAGCACAAACAGCAACACACAAAACAGAATTTCTTCTATTAGTATAGTATGATATTTTCTTCTTATTAGAATTAACATTGCAGTGAGAAAAACTCCTCATCTCATGAAGTGTACATATGGTGTTTTAATATCAACAAATTGGAGTTGTTTTAAAAAAGAACAAAAGGAGTCATTTAAAGACTCAACTATAACCACTGTTTTCATTATCAATTAATATGGAGATTATTTTACTAGGTTAATATATTAGTTGTTTGGTCACATTCAGAACACAGTGTAAAATGTGTAATGTTTGACCAACAGTTCAAAAATCAAGCAGATTCAGTTTTCATTTATATAAAACACAGGGAGGCAGAAGATTCACACAGTGGAGGCTGGAACCTTAATGATGATTTGATTTATCAAAAAAATTGCTAATCAATAGTTATAACCTCTTCCCTGTTCCTGCCAGGACCTCCATAAGTGCCATGCATGATTCTCCTGCAATAACTGTGCAATAACGAAAAAAGCTAAATGTTTCTCTAACTGACATACTTTGGACTGCTATAGTCCAAAGTATGTCAGAAATCTTTTTTACTTGTCAATGAAGAGTCTATTATTTTACATAGTCTTTCATTTAACTCAATTTCAACACTACATCTGAGATACCTTTGCAGAGACAAGACGTGTTTAGCTGTAAAAGCAGGAATTAATCTATAGAGGTATGCCAAATATGTGAAGGAATTTATTTGTGAGAGTGGATAGGGAATGTGCACTGGAGACGAAGAGTGTAAGAGGCTGGGGACAGGAAAGAGAGGACAGATAGAGGAGTGAGCAAGAGAGGATAGAGTAAATAAACATAGCCGGGAAGTGTTGAGTCCACGCACAGGACGTGGTTTGGTTTTGTGTGTGCGCTTGTGTGTGCGTATGTGTGTGTTTATCAAACCCAGCTGGCTCCCATTTGCCCAGGAATGAGTCTGCACCTCTCAGAGGCCCAAGCCTGCCCTGCTTTGAAGGCCTCTGTGTGGTGTGTATGTATGTATGTATGAGTGTGTGTGCATAATAGCTGCTTCATTAGAGCACTGCATGGCACCGGTGAACGCATAAAACACCCCAGACATGTATTTACTGTATGTATATTACGTGTACGTCCTCTTATGTGTGCACACGCATACACCCACTCACGCACAGCCATCCCAGCACACACATAGACCCACACAGATTTCAGGTTTCACAAGCATGCACATAGACCCCTAAACAGTCCCAAGGGGTTGGTTTTAACTGCTTCCAGATGCAAGTTCAGGACAGAGCACACACCAACACATACAGACAAAATCTTCTGCTTTGTTGAAGTCAGCAGAACTACTCTGTTTAAATTAATTAAGTGCTAGTGGATGGGAAATGACATGGGAGTAGACAAGTTTACTACAAGTGGGAAAACAGCTTGTTGCTGATACCTGATAATATCCACATGGAAAGCAGTTACACAGTCATGGAATAAAACCCAAGGCCTTAAAGTTAAAGGCCTTAAAGTTAAACCTAACGTAAACATAAATCTTGTTTTTAATGTTTTTTTAATTGTGTGTGTTGATTTTCTTTTTAGATGTAACCCACACCTATACTGAGCCCCTCATATTGAGGTCAAATGGCACCCCAGAAAGGTCCCGAGGCAAAGATGGAGACAAGTGGAACGGCAGCCTCTCACATACGGAGCTCACAACACCCAGCAGGAGTATCACATGTGAGTAAATAGCACACGCACACATTCACACGTAGAGACACTCACTCATTGAGACTGGTGAGAGATTTATTTCCATTACCAGTCACTAGTCTGACTGGTCACATTGTCCTGACCTTTAAGAAATACATTTGCACACCCTGAAGAAATAGGTCAGGTAATCAAACACGCAGACAGAAATATCTACATTGTCAGCTAAGTAGGTTACGATTCTGATTTCTGAACACAAGCAAGTCTGCACCCAAGGCTCCACACTTGAAATGAAACACCTTTCCTTCTCTTTTCCATTTTCCCCTGCTTCTCTGCATTTTATTCTTTGTCTTTGTCTGTCTGTCCGTCCGTCTGTCTGTCTGTTCCTGAGGTCGGGCTTGTTAAGGCATCACCGTGACAACGCTAGGTGAATATGACTGGCACTGTGAAACATTTCCCAGTCTCCTTTAATTCTTTGGGGTTCACTGGACATCTTGAAATCAGTCTGATCAAAATAAAAGCCCCCCAAAAGTCCTGTCACATCCAGGCTAGCTGATTTCACTAGCTTCTGTAACTCAGTGCTCATTGATTGTCTCTGTCGGGAATCTCAAATAAGTTTCTGTGGTTTACTGTCCATATTCAAAGTTAAAGTATATGAGTATCCACCTCAACACATCCTAATAGAATTTTTGTGTTTTTATTAAGATGATTTACTTGTTCACTGTTTTTACTTTACTTTCCCCACTGAAACAGTGTTTTTTAGGAATCCACCCCATAGTTTCCTTTTGGAGTCAGATGAAATAACTATACATGAGTAAGAAAATTGCAGAAGAGATGAATGTGTCTCACATTGTGCATGCTTTATATACAGTCATCTCTCCAAGTCTAAACAACTTCCCAAAATGTCCAGCTGTCCAATCATTACACTCCCCACTGGGCGTATCAGCACCTCTCCACCTTAATTTGCTGCTGAGGAGTGTCACAACACCTGGAAGTTCTCCTTCCAGAGCTATATCATCCTCCGTCACCACCCATTTCCCTCCCACGTATTACAAGTCCAAAGGTTATGTGTCAGTCAGAGAGACTCTCTTTCACTTTCCCTGATGTGCAGTCGCTGCAGCGCTCAATATCAAAGCCAAAGGTTACGCAAGTATGCTATGTCATTACCCCACCACATATATTTTTCTTGCTCTCACTCCAGTTTGAAATAAGTAGAATCTCAACCTAATTCTCAGACTAGTTCTGCTATGTCATTTATTCACTCAGACGACCGAGTTTCACAATAGTAACACCCGCAAAACTCCAGCTAAGTTGTCTAAATGCTTGGCCACAAACCCAAAAGCACTGTAAAGCTTTGAAATGCCCTGGAGTGGTCTAAATCTGTCCTTCCTGTCATTCAAAGACGAGGAGGGACCGTGTGAGTGAACGGAGACGGAGGAGATGAATGAAAGGAGGAATTGAGGGGTGAGAAGACGGTTGAGTAAGCTCACATCCGAGCATGTGCTAGAAACTGTGAGCATTTTTTCCTGGAATCCAGGGCCAGTCATGGGTGATATGCACAAACACACAAACCTGCCGCACCATAATAGCTAGTTTGCGGTAACTGAATAACCAGCAGTTCAGCCAGGAAATGGATAAGTAGGTGAATGCTGTGGTGTTTTGAGTTGAGTAGGTGTGTGAATGTCTGCTGTCTCTGACTATGTTTGGGCCTCTACCTGTCCTGTCTGCTGTCTCTATTTTAGGCCCAGGCTGGAGGATGGAGAGGTTTGGGTTTGATTCTCTCTCTCTCTCTCTCTCTCTCTCTCTCTCTCTCTCTCTCTCTCTCTCTCTCTCTCTCTCTCTCTCTCTCTCCCTCTCTTTGTCCCTCTCTCTCTCTCACACTCACTCCCTCTGCTTTATTTTATATCCCAATAAAACCTATGAAACCCACCAGCTCCATATGCTGTGCTCCGAAGGTTATGCAACTACAGTAGGCTTGGACAAAATGTACCACCATGCACACCAGTCCTCACTGGCTTTCCATTTGCCTTCATGTGCCTCCTCCCTTCATCCATAGCTTCCTCTTTCTACATCTTACACAATCACACATGTGTTCACGGGACTTGAACCGCAAACTAAACAGTGCTAAGTCCTAAACTTTATTCCTTTTTCTCAGGTGAACACGGACATCTTATGCCTGCTTGTCAACATAATCATATGTTTGCCTCTGCCTTTTTGACTTTGTGTGTTAGTTTGTGTATCTTTTGCGAGCCTTGTGAGCCTTCATCAGCTTGAATGTAGTTTAAATATGGCCTGTGTCATCTGCAATCTATCAATCATCATGTGTTTCTCTGGCTCCATAACGAGTGTGAAGGCATTATAAAATAGCTATGACTCAGGTCTGTGGTGAGGTCACGGCTGTGTGACATCTGTGTATGTGTGCGTGAACGTTTTTGTCAGCAAGGAGGTGAGGAAACAGAAGCAAAAACAGACAATTCAGTCTCGCAGTGATGACATCAGAGCTGTAGTATGTGTCTGGCCCTGGGCCTGTGACAAGCTGTCTGAGAACAATGTGCAGAGAGAGCTGTTAACATGTGTGAGTGTGTGTTATGACCTCAGTTGAATGCACACACACACACACACACACACACACACACAAGCATGCGCAAAAACACACTCCCTGTCAGTGATGTCATGAACACACTGCTGCCTCTGACGTCACAATCGCAGCAGGACGCACACACAGATGTTTAACTGCTTGCACTCTCTGTTGGATTCACAAGGAAACAAAGATTCATCACTGACAGCATCACAGTAGCATTTATGACCCTTCCACTCTGTTTATTTTTATCAGTTTTTAACTATTTTCACCAAATGAGAGGAACATAAACGAGACAGAAGACAGAGCCTTTTTATGCATGTGTGAATTAGGGCATGAAAGACTGTGTAAGGGAAATGCTGAGTGGAGCTGTTTGTTATTATCTTGTCATCAAAGGGGAGGGGTGCGCAGTGTGTTGGTGAGAAATCTAACAGGACTGTGACATTGTCTTTAATTAGAGACCAGTCACTGTGCTGAAACTGTTTTCCATCTCTGACTCTCTGCCTTAATAGTCTTTCTTGTTTCTCTGAATAGTTTTGTATCTCTTTGGTGGTCACATTTTTCACTCATATTATCCACAGTTAGCTAACTGTGACACAGAGCTGGAAGTTGGAAAGTTCAGCTGTGTGGGTAGTGATGTCACCGGGGTCACGTCAGGGGTCATGCGTGATTGAGGTGGATGGTTGATGTCTCAGGTCAGGGATTAGTGTTGCTGTGTCATATTGTTCTTGCAAGTTCCCTGTCTCTTCCTCTCTTCTGTAAAAATGTAGGCCAAGACCTCTGCTTGAAACATTTACACACTGTTTCCATTCATTTGTCAGGTGAAATGCACACAAATGAGTCAAATGTCGCAGCAAAAAAAAAAAAGTGGATTTCTTCTTCAACATCTGGGTTTTAAGGGGAGTTTTCTGAATGTCAAAAAACCTCACAAGAAGAATGTTTTTTCCAGAGCTGTTGGGCATTCAGCAAGTTGTTGTTCTTTTGTGTCAGCTAAAGTCATATTTCATGTTTCACATTTCATGTCAACATGTAAACAAAGAAATGTACTTGGCAAACTGCAAAAGAAAATACTGACAGATACTGATACTAAGACTGATGCCCGTGCACAGCTGGGTGGTTTAGAAAAGTCTCTTCTACAAACATGTGCAGGCACGAACACAGCCAGCTTGCAATGCATCGACCCTTTGAGTGCTGCAATAGTTCGATCATATTTAGACTATTGAAGGTAAATACCTTGCAAGATAATTAGAATATCTGACTAATTTGCATTTCATGGTATTGATTTGAATAGTTTATTATATGTACCTTTTCTGTAACTCTTCTGCCTTCTGAATATGTAATGTAGAATAAAAACATTAAAACTTAAAAAACAACATTGCAATAAACGTAAGCATCTATTATCATTTTAAGTAAGATACTGTACATTGCAAAACCAGATTTGTATACATATTTGGGTGTTTAACTTTAACCACTTAACCCTCAGGGCGATTTTATGTGATAAATTTATTCTAATGAAAATTGATAAAATATGATTTAATAAGTTATGGAATGTTACTACAAACCCGCCGGCGGGTTTTGACAGTTAACTGGTTAATGCACTGCAAACTAACTAATGACTAATTTTGTTATTCAGAGATGGGCCTAAACAGGTCTTGCTGCCCAACCAGTGTTGACAATTACTATTTCTTTTGCGAGTAAGGACACCATTTGTTCAAAATATCTGCTACTTAGAGGTTAACTCAGGCTGGTTTCAGGTTTAAGAGGTTGTTTGCAATCATGGGGACTGATTGGGTTCAACGTTTCCTCAAATACTTAACTGAGATGTTGTCGCTTCACTTTAAGTGCAGCTCTCTAGTACACCCTCAGGGGCTAAAACAAGCTCTGACAACTGAACATAAACTTGAAATGTGAAATGTGTCCTTTTAACACAATATGTGTTATCGTACAATGCAATTCACTTATTGTAGCACTGTTTAAAAGATAATACAGCAAAGCTTGGTTATTGTGATGCTGAGTATTAACTGCCCACGAAGAAAACCTTTTCAAATCAGCTAACCTTTTTAAATTAGATAAGGTGTGGACATTACCAGTGTCACTAAGACACACAGTATCTGTAGCAGCACCACAGCTGTCAGTAATCCACCAAAGTTTTGTGCACACAAATGTAATCAGCTTTACCTACAGAGAAATGAATGCCTGCTGCTACCCAAATATGCTGTACAAATGACTGCAAGTCGATGCAATAACATATCTGAGCTGAACCCTTTAGTCTCAGTTTGCATGATAGGTTATTGTGCGTCCCCATTTGTGTGTTAAAGTGCTAATACTGTGTTTATATAGAAAATAATAAGAATGAATGAAATATTTTGACATTGATTAGTAAATCATTTTTTAGCTAAACTTGGGTTATATTTGTTCCTACAGCAGTTATTTTTGTGCATCTGACTGAATTCTGCATTCATGTGACTTTTGCAGTGTAATGAATCAGTGCAACTAAACTGACCTCATTATGCTGTCGTTTTGGTTGGAGTGCTGCATAGCAGTCACAAATGTGGGGAAACATCATTCAAAAATGTTTTCAATAACATTATACAATCCCAACTTATCATTTTCCTATTTTCACAGTTTAAGTAATTGACAGTTGAAGCTTTGGCATTTAAAAATAATGCAAGTATGCTAGAGAAAACCAGAAGGGAGTTGGCGTGTAATGGGGTGAATAGATGTTTTAATTTAGAAATGTTATGAAAATATTGTGAAACTTTTATTTAGGGCCAATTAAGTCAAGCCCACATTTTCATCATTAACGCTAAAGTACTCATTGACATAAAATCATCATGCAAGAAACCTAAATTTGCTGTTTAGTTTCAGTATTTGTTTTTTTCGGCAAGTTTATATCAACTCTTGCAAGTGGGCAGAAAGCTTTATTTGGCTGGACACATAAATACTTTTTTGTGTTTGATAATGCAAAAAGCAATATTTGTGTATAGTTAGGAGGAGTTAGGAGGCAGATTCCATTGATCCCTTTTTCATGTGTTGTTAATTAAATTGTTTTCAGGAATGCAAAAGTGGGTTTGTTTTCTGTTTTGTCTTTTTTTAATTTTTTTAAATATTTTTCTAGATTTTCATGACTTTAATACACTTTGAACACTTTAACCTACATAGAGAGACAGCAGAGGAGACTGAGGAGAGCAGAGGAGAGTTGGCTGAAGCAGCTGGAGCAGAGACAGACAGACTTCACCGTCATTCTGGTGACTCATTCCAGGAGAGGATAAGTAGAGAGAGAGATGAACAGCAGTTCTCTGGCCTGGGAGGGAGGTGTGTAAGTACAGGGTAGCTGAGAGACGCCAGGAGAGGAGGAAGAGGTGGAGCGGTGTGTGAATGCAGGGTTGGGGGTTAGAGCGGTGCCGCTGCATTCAACCGATGGTGACTCATGCTCAGTGGCCCAACACATGTCCACAGACATGCGTGAACATAGACACACCGCAGCAGAGGTCGTAGGACCCCCAGTGGCTCAACACTGCTGTGTTAGCGCCACACATGCACACTCTGCGGTTTCCCAGTCTCATCATGTTAATGCCACAGTCATTTGGCTCTTTATTTGCTGTTATTTTTAACTAGCTCCCTCTGCTGAATCATTGTGTTTATAAGTCACACCCATGCATCCTCCTGGTCCAAATATGCCCAGGCAGCAACCCACTTCTTCAAACTTTGTTCTCTCTCTTTTTCGCTCCATCTTTCTCCCTTACTCTCTTGATCTCAGACAAAGGGACCTTGTGTTTTTTCTGTGTGCGCGCACGTGTTCTTGCATGCATATATTTGTGTGTGTGCGTGTCTGAGTGGGCCTAACCTCAAGCTCCATTTGGAGACAGTCCTGACTCCCCGTCTGTCTCTGTCTGTCTGTCTGTCTGACTGCCTGCCAGATTCGCCTATGTACAGTGTTCCTACACACACACACGCATAAATACGCACACACACGTACACCACAACTCTCAAGAAGTATGAATTTCTCAATGACTCACAACCCCCTTGACAATACAGACCCTACAGAGAATACCGAAAAATTGTGCATGGCTCCCCTCCTCTCTCTCTAATCTGCTTCTTCTCTTACCGACCTACATCCTGGCCACCTTAGAGTGTTAAAATATGGTATTGTGCAGAAGGCTTAAAGGGAGCGATACGAAAGACAGACAGAAAGGGAGGACACAGAAAGGGAGGAGACGAAATAAGGAAGAGAGTTAGAGAGAGAGACATAACACAGGAGAGGAGCAGTATTGACTTTTGACATACTTTAAAAGAGAAAGTTGGTCTCCTTCTCGCTAACCCCACACATGCATGCACACCTACACACTCATGCACACTCACTCACACACACACACACATACACGCACACATGCACACCGGCCCTGCAGCCTGCCAAACATCTGGAGCAAAGTCTTAGAAAACGCTGAATGAAAGAATCTTTAATAACACTGGATTGGTTGTGTGACCACGGCCATCAGCCAATCAAAACAGGCCTGGACGGGTTATCTGTCTCAGAGCGGTTATCGAACGGACGCTTTTATTGCCAGTCGTGTTTCATAGCTCGAACTCAGGACCACACTGTGTTTGCCTCTCAGTGCAACTATGTGTGTGTGTGTGTGTGTGTGTGTGTATCTGCAAGTTTCTGCTTTGATTTTCTGTGAGTCTGTTGTATCTTGCCTGGCCTGTTAAGTCTCACCACACCTCTCAACGCCATATGCTTTCAGGTCAAGAAAATATTTAAGGCCTCAATAGGATGATATTAAATACTACCATAATATATAAAAACCAGGCTTCCATTTTATTCTTCTTTTCAGGGTGTGTGTTTGGTTTGGCAGCAAAGGTGTGCTTTTCTGCCTCCCTTTCTCAAGCTGAGTAGTTAGTGCTCAGTAGCTCTTGGAGGTAAAATATACCAAGTGTTACACTGCGCCAACATTAACAAATGAGCGTGCTGTGCTTGAGTGTTTGTAGATACTCTATATGTTTTATCTTAACTGCATTTTTACCAAAGCTCACGTACTGCAGGAGACAAACACTCCTCTCTTCTTCTCTCATACTCTTCCACCCTGTCCTTTTTTTCCCTGAAGCCTCTTTGCAGTTGTGTAAGAGTCTAGACAAGTAGGATCAAGGGTCAGTTCAGCAAACACATAGTACTTCCCATGAGCTATTGCCTTTGGGGTGTGCTTTGTAATAGGACTTAGAGCCTACACATCCATGACGCTGCATAAGCATATGTCCACACACACAACGAGGGGCCCTTGGCCCTGCCTCAGAGCTGTGCCATGATTAGTTATATTGTCCCCATGTGTTTGCAAATGTGTTCACACTGTCAGACACTTACACTCTATATACTTATTTCAATTCCATTCATATATTTTATTTCAATGTTTTAAGGAAATGTTCATATTTTTCAGGTGTTATAACAGTACTCATGTTTGTTAAATGCACTGACTGTTGTCATGTAATTGTTCCTCCATAAAGAGAACCCTACTTAAACGCAAATTAAATGAGATGAGACTTCAAAGTTATACAAATCGATCAGATATCTCCCAAAGTCTTTTTTTACGTAAAATTCCTGCTGTTTGTTGTTATCCCTACACAGCCATTTGGCAAGGAACCACAATCAGAGAAAACACAGAGGTGTACTAAGAAGACAATATTTTATCTTCAGCTGACCTTTATTGTCGACTGTGGAAATTGTTCCCCACCTCTTACGCTGAAAGTGGATCGCTGTGTGGCCAGCATGAACAGAAGGGACTGCTAAAGCAACTCGCAGCTTTATGTGTACTTACTCTATGGACAAGCAGACTTGAAAAAAATGTGAGAACCAAGTGACTCATCTTACTCATGTGGTCCATCTTTACCAGAAATGCAACAGGAACAGTTTTCGGCTGAGCAGTGCAGCACAACACTACTACAGTAGTCCTGAATCACTCAATGAATCATGGATAGATTTGATGATTGATTGATCATGCATGTCAATTATGAAGCAAACATGTCAAATCATTTCAAATGTGAAAAATGTGTGCTGCTTGTCTTTGAGCTTTTTATTATTTATCAGACAAAAGAATGAATTGTTTAGAATAATCAATAGTCAATCAATAGTTTAACTGAAAATGAGAAGTTACAGACAAAATGTTGATACTGGAGTAAATCAGTCACTTGTCATGTTCATGTGGTCATTGTGTGAATAGGATCAGAAAAGAAATTGATGCACAATATAGTGCAATTCAAGACTATCAAAAATTGGACTAAATTGATTTGCTTTTGTATTAATGTAGCCCATAGCCCATTGTTTATTAATGTACTTTTGTCCCTCCCCAGCTCAGCCAGGAGCCAGATCCACGCCCATCCACCACACCCAGCCATGTCGGACACAGCCCAGCAGCCAACTGCGCAATGGAGCCAAGCACCACGCACACACACACTCTCCTCACACGCACTGTCCGCATCTCACGCACACGCCTCACACGCATGCCCTCCAGTCCAACGGGGTCAGGAACGGGGGCCCTCACGAGCACCCGAAGCTGGGCACCCTTCCAAGAGGCGGCTCGTCCACTTCCTCATCCTCTTCAGCAGGACCCAAACACACCAAGAAACTGCAGTCCAATCCCTCCATCACCTCCCAGAGCAGCAAGAGGAGCAAGAGCAGCTCCAAGAGCAACAGCTCACAGATTCCCACAGAGGCACAGGATGGTGAGAAATTTTATCTAACCCAAAAAAACAGACATGCTAATCACTTCTTTTTTGTCATTTGGAAGTTTATGCCATAAATTATCTTTGATCATTCATAAAACACATAAACGTTTATTAAAAAGTCAACCAAAAGTCACTGACTGACTTTAGCTGAAGACTGTATTGTCAGTTACATTTATAAATCTTTACTTCCTGCAAATGCCAACTGAAAACTAATTAATCAAAAATCAACGGAGAAATTAATCTAGCTGGAAAATATTTCAATATAAGTGGTGCCTTGACTTTTGAGTTTAATTCGTTCTGTGACGGAGCTTGTATCTCAAATTATTTGTATGTCATGTCAATCGTCCGCATTGAAATGAATTGAAATTTCATTAATCTGTTCTTAACCCCCCAGATTTTTTTGTTAAATATTTTTGACTAAGAAAAAGTACTTAAAAAGAAAGAATATTGTATAAAGTTCTTTTAGATTTCGATTTTAGTATTTTGATAATGTCTTTCTTTAATTCAATGCCCATCATCCGCTTCTTCTTCTCAGCCTTCTTCTGTGTCCTTCACATTCACTTTCTTCAAGATCCATGGTTGGAAAAACAAAGTTTTGCAAAAGAACTGCAAGCACAATGATCTTCCACTGCGAGCTAACCGCTTAAAGTGAACCAGTGAGATGTGGGATGCTGGGCCGATGCTGTGGTGTTCACTATGGCGTTAGCAGTGGGGTATCTGAAGCTGGCTCTTAAAATGAAATTTAGCTCTCAACTCAAAAGCAAAAAATCGGCCAAGATACGGCTTGTATCTCGAAAAACTCATAAGTTGGGCACTCGTAAGTCAAGGTACCACTGTATTAACCTTGTCATTCCTGTAATGACTCCAGATGAGCAGCCCTCTGTTGACTGCTTTGTAAATGTAGGTTTATTCCATCACCTCTTGTCATGTCTTTAAAAGAAGAACTACTATACTTGAAAAGTAATGCCGACCTGCAAATAGCAAAGTATTTATGACTATCAGCTCAAAGTAACTGGCCACCTTTTCTTTTTGCTAACATGTATGGGTCGGCACATCCAATGCATGACTAATGCTGACACTGAGAATTTAACAAAGTGGAGAGCAGCCCTGTGGTTGAGCAGAGAGGTAAAGATAACAGCGTTATTACAGAGAGCTTTTTGCTAAGACCAGAAATTTGTTATTTTAGCTCCCTGTTAAAGAGCAAATGTCGTAAGTGTTCTGACATCTGTGCTAATGCCACCAGGACACTGGCAGGGCTTATTCTGCCGGCTTATTCCTGGCACTGAAGAAAAATGTTTTTTTTTGTTAATCAGACAGGTCTCATTGTTTCTAACCCATTAAAGACACCCTGGCGCTATGATAAAAGACTTATCAGTGGTAAATGTTACAAAACTCCATCTCCCTTTCTCTGCAGACTGCTGTGTTCACTGTATTCTGGCCTGCCTCTTTTGTGAGTTCCTAACTCTGTGCAACATCGTGCTGGACTGTGCCACCTGTGGCTCCTGCGCGGGGGACGACGCATGTTTCTGCTGCTGCTGCGCGTCGGAGGAGTGTGGCGACTGTGACCTGCCCTGTGACATGGACTGTGGCATCATCGATGCCTGCTGTGAGTCTGCAGACTGCCTGGAGATCTGTATGGAGTGCTGCAGCCTTTGCTTCTCCTCCTGAGCTTCTCTGCCCCCCCTTCCCCAAGCCACCACCACAGGAGGCAAAAGTAGATTTCTGCTACACACTCCCACAATCCCAGGATCAACTTTGACCAGCATCTTATCAGGGCTGACAGGCGCTACACCCAGTCTTTGTTGCCTGGGCTCTGTGGTTTACTCCATATTGGCTGGCCTAGTTGGCTTCACAGTATGTCTAATGTTTCTTACAGGGTTTGCCAAGAAAAAGATGTGACTTAATGCTGAGAGCAGTCACTGGTGAATTCTTCCTTCCTTTATTGATCCAACGATGGAACAGTTGCCTCCCCTGCCTTGTCTATGCTGTCGGCACATTGTTACACAGCAGGGTATATGGTGCAGAGTGAGCACAAGCTGTGGTCCACGAGTGTCTGCCGGGCTGTGCAGACCAGACCTCCGGACCCTCAAAGAACAAGCTATTATTACAATGGAGCCCCTTGTGTCGTCTGAATGACTGGAGTTCTCCAAGCATGAAAAATGACCTCCAAAGGCAAATGAGAAAATGGCTCCATTTAACCGGATTTTAGTGTTTCTGTAGATAAGAGCAGCAGCATAATGGGAAAATGGACACTCAGATCTCACTAGAAATGTAGTCTGTCCTCCTGTCCTTGGCAAGGTTAAAGTCTTCCAGTTTGATTGCGTACAGTGGCCTTTGCGACATGCACATGCCCTGAGTGGAGGATGTTCAATCCTCCGCTGTCTTTGTCCTTGTTGCATTGTGTAAAAAAAAAAGAAAAAAAAGAGAAAACTTTAATGGTGGCTTGTGGCAATATTACAGACATATTTCTTTTGTTAATATGCATCTCACTTAACGGACTTATTCAGAGAACAACCATGAGAGCGTCAAGATGGGTCCCAGCAAATGAGTGCTGTAAGCGATGGACATGAGAGCGAATCGCTGATAGCATCTGTCATGGACACGTTCTCTGCTCCAACATGTGAAGGGAGAGAGTTCTTAATCAAGTCTCTCCTCGTTTAATGTTTCACATCTTGTTTACTTTTACATTTTTTTTATTTTGAGGGGCTTCGTCAGTATACAGTGAATTCTAATTGGTCTGAACGATCAGAACTGGTAAAGGATTGGGAAGCATCATTTCTCTTTTTGAACACATTTCATTTTTCTTTGTCATTCTAGCTATGTGAACAAACGGCTTTGGCCTAGCTCAAGGCCTGAATTTTCAAGTAGATTCCTCGCCTTCACCAAATCTCTCTATTAATCCTTGTTTTGTAGATTTTAGTTAAGATATTTGCATTTCTCCTCTAATGTGAAAATCACATTTCTGTGTTATCGGGTTTTGCCGGGCTCTCTGTAAAGCAGACATTGCTCAACATCTAATGTAATTCCTTGAGTGAAAATCTCACTTTATGCTAAGTTAGATCCACATGCTTGCAGTGTGAATGGTACGCTTTGATAACAGGCCTGCGCTCTCATATGCTCAGATTCATACTCTTTCCAACCCAATACCTCTTGAGACGTCACCTAGATCTGTTGTGCATTTTAAAATGACTTGATACAAATCTCTCTCCTCTTTGATCAAATACTGTTTGTGCAATCCTCTTTTTTTTCTTGGAAACACCAAAGAGTTTTTCTCTTACTGGACCTTACTTTGTAGACCTGTAATTACTTGTACATTGAAGGGTTTTTGCTATGCTAATGTGGCTGTGGTTGATTAAACCCTATTTTAAGGGCTGATATATAACACTGTTGATTAGGAATATACACTAAGGCTGTAAATCAACCTGATAACATCGAAGCAGAAAATGCACGTTTTGGGGAATCATCTAATACAGCTTGAGACGATATTACGATTCTTCTTGTTTGTTTTATATCAGATTGAAAGATTTCATGTTTTTGGGACACGTCCAATGGAGACAAAATCCTGGAGAGCCCTGGAAAACAATGCAATTCTTTAGAGCAGAGAGAGATTTATGAAGGGAGAACTGGATTATATAATGTTATGTATAGAAGTGATAACAGTTGTCATTTGTTTTGATTTTAAAGATTTCCCAAGTTCAGATTCAGGTACCAGTGCTTCATCTAGGGACTTGTTCACTGTCATCAATCAAACCTTGTCACAAAAGGAATAGGAGTGGCATGCGATAAACATCTGCGGGACGTTCAAGGCTAACCCGTCTGAAAATAAAACCTCCCTCCTCAACAACACTGGTTTATTAATAACAGAGTTAAAACCGTTTTGTACCACTGGAATACAATGAGCCTGCAAGCGTTTGTCAGCTACGGAGTCAAAAAGCTGGACGGCTGCGCTGCCTGTCATCCTTAAACAGTTACTTGTGCTTTCATGCAAACTGCTTTGTGAAGACAAGCAAGAATATGCATGCATATTTATATCATATGTTTCCAACTGGTTCATTTTTACTGCTAAAACAATAGGTGCAGTGTTTTTAACTGAACAGCCCAATTGACATGTTGTTTCCTATCATTTATGACCGTGTATAACCACAGCCTCACTCACTCCAGCTCAAGTTTCAAGATTCTTACCACTCTGCTGCAGCCTCTCAGTGGGCTCCAGCACAGTCCAAAAGGGGCAATCGTTTAGGCCATCAAAACCAAGACAAATACAGTTTTCATAAATGGGAATCTCACAAAGAGGCTTATCTGTGGCCTCACATGCTCTCAGTGAGGTTATATTGATTTCTGTTTTGCTTGAGTTCCTGTTTCCAGCACAGATATAACCGGAGAAATAAAGTCAACAAAAACCTCACCTGTGACAGACAGCGTGGCTTTGCAGCTTTCTCTTTATCAGTAGATCACATAAACATGTCTGACACTGCTGTGAGGTTCCTGGTATCCAAAAGTAGCTTCACTTTTGAGGAGGTAAAGAATTCTCCTGTTGGACTGTAAAGTGCAGTGAGAAGGTGCAGCTGAGTGGTGAGTCTGTCAATACTACAGAGAGGGTTTGCTATGCAGCATAAACCTTGTGAGGCAACATTTAAATAGGGGCTGGTCTGAAAAACAGTGAACACATCATTTAAGTTTAATTTAATGATGTTGGAATAATTTTTTTATGACTTAGTCATCAAATGCTACTTTATTTACTAAGTAGTGCCTCACAATTTGTGGAGAATAGAGGCAGTCTGGAGGGACAGAAAACGTGAAATAGTCGGCCTGGAGACAGAGAGCACTGTCTGGACATAGGAAGTCCCCAGATGAACACTGGGCTTGCATTCAGACCATTCTCTGCATTCTGGAGATGATTTGAAGATTGGGATTTGTTGATGTGTCATCATCTCATTTCAAAATATTTTCCTTCAAGCTATTGCAATAATACTGGAAGAAAACATAAGTTTACTTTCAAAGTTTTCCATACTCAGTATTATCAGTATTTTTGTAAGAATTGTCTTGACCACAGAAATTTCTAACTGTTGACTTTCATGGATTTATTATCTCAGCCTGAGATGGAATTTGGAAATCGACTGAAAGTGCTGGCCACCTCGGCCAGTACTCAGAAAGTTACCGTAGCACAGCTGAATTGTTACTAGACTGTAGTCCACTATAATGTCATTTTGTTTACACTACCCCCATTTAATTTCAGTTTGAATTGCTGTCCTGGAAGTCGCATTAAAATTTCTATCTTTGTTTAATACTGAATAAACAATGTGAACTCCAAGCTGCATGTATCATTCTCCCTTCCTTTTCACATAGGCTCCAAGCTTTATGACATTATACTATGGCTGCATAAATACTCCTGTTTCACTGTAGTCTTGCATATTAAAAATGTCCATATATTAATGCTGTGAAATGAAGATGACAACAAAGGATTGGTTAGTCATCACTGAAATTTGACCTTCCAGCTTGCACGGCACCTATTCACATTTTCTGCAAGTTAAATGTATCTAGTACAAACAAGGAACGAATATATTGCATCTGATAATGATCACCACTCGTCCTCACTTTTCTCTCAAATTCCTCCATTTTCTTTGTTCGCTGTGTGCTCAAATTTAGATGTACATACCAATGGTGAGTTGGACAGATTAATTTTTATGGCTGGTCTTTACTTCTCTGTTTTTATCCCAACGCATGACAATGGCTTTGCTGTTGATTTACGGTTGGATAAAATGCCTTAACTATAGAGGTGTTTCACTGCACTGTGATGCATACACAGAGCCCAGTGAGCAAACTCTGTCCAGCAATAATCTTT
The DNA here is from genome assembly GCA_037176925.1 of Amniataba percoides. Taxonomy (NCBI): domain Eukaryota; kingdom Metazoa; phylum Chordata; class Actinopteri; order Centrarchiformes; family Terapontidae; genus Amniataba; species Amniataba percoides. Next base: position 17,317,720 of record JBAJHX010000096.1, read on the forward strand.
CTTGAAATCTGAACAACATGGTGTAGCTGTCAAATGGAAAAGAACTTTATATTGCAATGCAAAGCATGACATTTTCTGTAATTGCCAGTCTTGTAATCTTTTAAAACAGTGACTGTAAAACTCAAGCCAAATTAATCACAAACTAGTATGATCCTGATAGTTGAAGAAGCCAGTGGGTATGACAAAATACGTAAATATCTCAAAGTAATAAATTCAAATTTGAATTTAAATTCAAATTCAAGAATTTATTGTCATTACACAACAAATTACAACAGTAATCATTGGTAAGGCTCCCCTTTGTATGCTGATGGTGGCGACGATTTTCTCCACCGCCGACCTGATCTGTAGTAGTTTTTCTCTATCATATTGTATGACAGGGCTCTCTTCAGCAGGTTGCATGGTTTTAAAAAAAATGAATAAAGAGTAAAAGAAAGAAAAGAAAAGAAAAGTTGAGGGGGGGCTCGAGACACGGCAGCCATGCTCGGCGCCATCTTGGAAAATAAATGACCAAAATAAGTATATCAAAGAAATGGATAAACATTTCAACTGAAAGTTGAAAGTAATGAATAAACAATTGAATAACTTGCCGAAGCAACATGTGAACAGCTGAATCATTGTCTGGTGGTATTGGTGAATGGGAATTTGAGCTCATGTGGTAGGAAACTACTGATATAAAATAAACTAAACAACGTAGAATTCAACATCGAATTAGGATGAAACTTTGCAGAGGCAGCCATTAGTGTGTATGTCTGTTACATTACATTTGTGGTGTTAAATAAAGTGACTGTGTGGTAGAAGCTGGTAATTTTCTTCCATCTTTAACTGTGTTGTTGCTCATCTTTTCCCTGCTGTGTTTTATTATTTCCCCATTAATATAGTGTCCCAATCATCTTTTAGCATGTGCAGATTTTCCCATAACCCCACCAGATTAGCTGTCTCTGAGCTGAGAGGAGAAAAAATGGGGGGAAAGGGAGAAAACAGAGCAACAACTGGGCTCATGCAGAACAGAGCCCTTTAATGTGTTTTTTTAAAGGCTTGCCAGAGTCGTTCAGTAGGAATGTGTGTTCAGGCCAATACATCAATGTGTGGAGAAACGCAGGGGACTTTTACTGTTTGAGATTTTCTTCTTCTTCTGCCTTACTCTTTCCTCCCTTTTCATTCTCCGTCTGCATCTGCAATCTTGAGTATTTGTGTGTGTGTGTGTGTGTGTGTGTGTGTGTGTGCGCCGTCCACTGGGTGTGAAATGGCCAGCCGCTGTTTCTTGTGGAAAGTGTGTAAAGTTCACTGATAGGAGGGTCAGAATTTGCCCCTGTGGCAGATGCCTGTACAGGGGTAAGCTACTGACTGTGTGTGTGTGTTAGAGAGGCCGTGAGAGAAGAAAAAAGTGTGTATTGAAGGAGGCTATTCGGATGTCTCAAGTCAGACAGGGAGGCAATTCACACTCCTCACTGGGTGCAGAGACACAGAGGACATCTCCGGACATCTGCAACTGTTTTGCAGGAAGCTGCGCTGAAGCTGAGCCTCATTTCCTTTCCCGCGTACATGCATGCGTGCGCACAAACACATAAAAACTCGACAAATCAAAAATGATACACACCCCCTCCAGAAATTTCACATGCACAAAGCGGGCGCAGGGGACAAGTGGCTATTGAATATTAACCATGAAATTACAAAGGCTGCATTCTAATGGAGGTGATGAGGTCAGAAGCTGGGATGGAAATCATAAATTAATACCCCTGACATGACAAGCCACTCGCCCTTGGCTCCCACCAAACACAGCTTCCCCCTCCTCCACTGAAGTCAGAAAGACACCTAGAGAAGAAAATACTCGATTTATTATTAATTTTGGGTCAAAGGAATGCCACAACAGACACAGAACTCATACAATATGCCTGACTTTTCTGATGTGACTATTGTATGCGATGACAACCGTGTAACCTTCATGTGTGGCTACATTTATGCAGGTTATTGTTAAGGTGTTCTTAAGGGACCTCTATTACAATGTCAACTATTTTGCACCCTTTGTAATCCATTGAAATCTGTGCCTTTCATCAACACTTTGGCACCGCATTTTGTGATGATTCTGAATGACAATTGGGGTACAAATGTTCTGTTGATGCATCATTTGCATTAGTTGATGGTGTGTGAGTGTTTGACATTGTCGTGCACAGAGAAAAGAACACTACATTCCACTGCAAACTTGAATATGATTCTACCTCGTCTTTCACTCGGCAGCCTCAAACAATGGCCTTCAGATTATAAAAAAGACATGAAACTTGTGAAAAGACATTCATTCGTCAGGAAATTGGAATCCAAAATCAGATTCAGACATGTGTTAGGCTATAGTTCACAGAGTCATACTTATTCATACGGATAAGTGTCCAGTCCACATGCTCACAGCAAACAGAACTACAGAGGTGTAACAAAAAAATCATTAAATCATTAGACAAAACTCTTCAGTGTGAGCCTCATACTGTGTCTTCTCCCTAGATCTACAAATACATCCTAGTACATGAAAAGTTTACTCGTCTAAATCACATAGCAAAATCTTTTCACTCAAGAGGGGAGGTTACCTTTTTCAATTCTTGGTGGCACATAGAGTACTCTGACCATTGGTTACATGTAAATGAATATAAATAGGTCAATACTATAGGTTGTCAGGACAATATTCAGTCATATTAGGTTTGCACCATCCATCAACAGATTATCTGTCTGCACTGAGTTTACACCCAGAGTCACTCGGACACACTGGTTTCATATTTAAAGACGCAACACATTCCAGCTTTTACTCTGGAACAACGCTTATTCATTGTGACACCTCAACACCTTCCCATTCAATTCAACATTTCGGCTCACGTACAGAGACGTGACCACAGCTATTTTAACAGGACGTCGGGTAGAAATCGGGCCATAACTTGAATGGCTATAAAAAAATACAAAACATGTATGAGTTTTGGTCCAGAACTCCTGCTAGGTATTGAATATCCACTCGAATAGAAGCAAATTTCAGTTCCAGTTAAACAACACTACAGTGAAATCCACTTAACTCTTTACGGGCAGGTTTCTGGTGTTTCTCTGAAACACGGTTATGACTCGCAAGAATTACACCCCATCCCATCCTGATGACCAGGTTCCTGTAAATGTTAGAACTGAAGCAGAACAAACATCTCTGCACAAACTGCAGAAACACAGATTGAAAGTGCCAGTAAATAACTCTGGAAAACAGCTAGCGATGTCTAATACCACTGCTGGCTGTAAATCAGAGGGAGGAGAGCTCTATTGGGGCAGATGTGTGAGTCAGAGGAACTAGTGCCAGTGAGTCCCTACAAAGAAACATCTTTTCTTCCTACATGAGCGTCAGAGGCCGTGAGGAGGGTGGGGGGCAGATGCAGAAAGAAAGAGAGAGTATTAAAGAGAAGTTACTTTAATACTATCTATGTATTGTAATCTTTGGAATATTGTAGTTTTAAAGAATAACTTGTATTCAGATATTTTCAGCAAGAAAAAAAAGAGAAAAACCCAAACTGCATTAAAGCATGATTGAAGAGCCATTAAAATGTTCAATCAAAGTCCACAGCAACAAATCAACTTAATTTAAATGCATATAACCATCTTTCATAACATGGCACACCGTGTTCATTAGATGCTGATTACATGTTCTCCTCTTTAACAGTGCACAGCAGTGTTTTACAACAAGTTGAACTGAACCAAAATCATGGCACGCAGACAAGCTTGGATCAGCAACAAAAATGTGTGTGTACTGTATCGAGTTACTGCCGCTGCAGGACTACTGAGGGAACCACAGCCCAGTGGGCTTCCATGGAACACACACTCACACACATGCACGCTCATACAAACAGTATATACACACAGAGCTGGCAAGACTGAGACATTTGTTTCTGCTTCGGTCTCATGGAAGCAGCAGAAGCAGCAGAGCAGTAGGCCCGAGCACCGAGAGTGGGAGCTACACAGTCTGGGTGGAGGATAGATGACCATTTGCATGTGTGAGCATTAAAAAATATACCAGACCATCTGATACATGCTTTGACGTCAGTTGTAAGTGTGATCGATGAGACGGGGAAAAACGTTCTGCAGCAGCAAAGTTTCTGCTTTAGTAGAGTTGCTTTTAAAAAAGGAAGATGTGCGCTAAATGTCTCCTTGTAGGACTGAAACACAATCGCCCCTGACTACCGAGAAGGTCTCAGAGTGATGTTCCCATTACACATGTCTATGTCCGGCGTGGATACAAAGCCGCTCCCTTACTTCATCCCTGCTCTGTTGAACAATGACCATATATCTCCCTCATACAACGATGATGGATAGATTAATCTAGTGAGCTAGATCCCTCTGCTGTGAGAGCATCCGTCAGATAATGAATCACTGATGAATCGCCTGAAAGATCTCTAAGACACAGTCAAGTCATTTGGTGTAACGGCTCTGCATACCTGTAGCGCAGCGGGCATCACCTGATAAATCTCTGCGCTGATCAGCAGTCAGTTTTGTCATTTCCCTGCCGCAGTTGAGGCTAAAACTGCTGGGGGTTTATTTTCCTCAGTGTCAGTGTCTCAGATAACATGAAAAACAAATAGAGGAGAGACTGTTGACTGTTGCAAGTAATATCATATCATTACTCAGTTTTGGAAAGCCAGGTTGAATGAAAGAGACTGCGGAGAGCAAGGCAGGGGCGATGTACATAACTGAGCTGGAGGACTTGGGGTAATAACTCATTCCCACTCCACCAGCCACAGCCACTCGTGCAAATTTCAACCACACTTTACCCTTGCCTCAACTTGAAGGGGAGTTAAAAGCAAATGCAGAAATAAGTTAGGGATCATTAAAATGCTTTATCCATCCCAGCTGCTTGTGAATTCAGCATAAAGGGAGAGAAAGGCAAACAATAAAAAGGGAGAAATTGAAAAATGGGGAGATATAACTCCTAACTGAATACATAATGAATGCCATGTTAGCAAACACACACGCAATCAGCTCCATCACAGTGTTGGCGCGGCCCTCTCGCTCTCAGAACAGAGCTCCTGTGTCAGACAGGGGAGGTGCATACAAAGCAGACACTGCCACTTAAGAGTTGGCTTTCATCTGTGTGGGTGGGACATGCCAGATACCCAGCGCTGGCACTACAGTAGTAAAGCACTGCCTAAATGTTGGCTCTCTGTTAGCAAGGAGTATTGCTCCTTTTGGCTGCTGCTTTAAGTCTTGTATTTTGGGCCTGATGACTCACCCAAGGCCTTGTAAAAACAGCCAAACTCATGCAACTGACATTATAATGTATTTCATTAATGGATAATTAATCAGCGTTAATTTCTCCAGCTTGTTTTCACATTAAACCAAGTAGCCTGCCAAATGGCAAGGTGACACTCTGCAGCAAGAGGAAGTCATGGGAGGACTACAATATCCTTTATTGCCCTGGAGGGAGAAAAGAGTGATGCTATATGAAGCTGAGAAGAAGCTAAAGAGGACTAGGTCAGTGTCAGAAACCTGCGCTTGTTGCCTTTTTTTCAACAGTGAATATGCTGTGATTTTGTTTCAGAGCGGTTAGTCTCCGCTGGGTTGACCCCTTTTTGCAATTTTTGCAATGTCAGCCATTTCAGTGTGACATGGGGAACCGTTTGTGGTGATTTGGAAGTCAAGTGTCTTACGTTGCCTCTTCAAGTGAGCCAAACAATTGTGCGCTATTTATTTTGTGCTACAAAAAGCAATTGTGTCTCATGAAAATAAATCATTCTGACATGAAATCCACTATTATTGAATACCAGCATGAAGTAAGGCTTTGAGTCTGAACATTCATCCAATAGTGTTCTTATTGTAAACAAATTGCTTGAAAAGACCAAATCCCACCATGTTAGCCTGCCTCTCAGTGCTCTCTGACTCTCCTGCCCTCTTGGCCCCAGTGACACTCTTTTCTGCAGTTTTTCTCATTTATTCATTTCTAAAAAGTAATTTTCTGACAGAGCTGAGCACTGTACTATTCAGTGTGTGAATGTTACTCAAATGTTATTCAAACAGTAGTAAATATCACACTTGATGGAGACCATAATCAGGTGCAGATTTATGATTTGCTGCAATTGTGAGCGTGTCACATCGACTGAAAATCACGCATGTCCATGTTTCTTGTAATGAAGGAACATGACACCCAGTACTGCAGTGTGGCTTTCTGATTTTTGGCTGTTTTTAATAACTGTTATTCATGGCAAAATCGACTTTGTGTGCGACTTTTTTCTATTTTTACTATTTAATTTGCAAAATTAAAAACTTTAATTGAACTTTCATTGCCTTGAGTGTATGATTTCTTCTCCCTTTTTGCCGCCCCTATTAAGTGGTCAATGGACACAGGGTGCTGTATGCTGAAAAGCCCTTTGAAGCAAATAATGATTTGTGATATTGGGAAATAAAACTTTCTTGACTTAACGCACTGTTCTTTTTAGAGACATGAATTAATCATCTTGGCATAAAATTACCATTAAAGGTGATACTGATTACATTCAGCCCTCTTCCCTCCTCCATTGCTTCACGCCACTGCTGTTGCTCAAAGCACATGCTGCCTTAAGTGGCTGCCAGTGCATTGCACAACCTGCACGAGTTGAATGAGAGTCAGACAGACTCAGTCGTGTCAAGTGATGAATCTTTCCTAGAAGAGCACTGAATTAATTTTGAACCAATAGTGCACATTGACCTGATGAAACACTGTCAGTGTGGCTTCCCAGTTTGCTAACAAAACCTTTAGCTTTATCTTATCAGTGAAGAAGAGAGGTGGCCACCCCGGTTTGGCTTTTCAGCTCTTGAAAGTCCTTCATTTGATCCGAAGAGCAAAGGCTGCACCAGTGTTCACCCTGGGCTTGCTCCTCCTTTTGTCATGGAGCCCTTGAGAATGAAGCAAGGCACTTACCGTCAAACTTTCTCCATTTTTTCCACACTTACTGGCAACTACTAAGACTCTTGACACAGAGATTTCACATGATACCAGAGATATACTACTGACTCACAAGCCCTTAGAAACAGGAACTGAATCAAAATGTTAATAATTCACAAACATAATAGTTTTTTTTTTTTTATTATTTTTTTTTTTTTAGGAAACGCCACACTTTAATTCTGCACCTGCCTAAAAGCTCTGTGGATGTTTTCTTACTGTTTGTCTAAATTAAAATGTTATCAATAACACCTTTAATGAAAGTAAACCGACTGGAATAATAATTGATGCGGGCACGTGGATTCTCCATCAGTCAGATGGACGAATAGGATATGCAAGATTAAAGAGAAATGATAAAAAGGTGCTAGAAATGTAGCAACAGGAAGAGATTAAAGGCTGAAGTGATAAAACTAGAGACGAGAGAGACAGAGAGGGGAGGAAAGGCATGGCACCCCGCTGGTTAAAGGGCAAGATTATGCAACTCCTGGCCCTGAGCCAAACCCCTCTGGCTGCTCATAACCGCAGCAACGTGGCTCCGGGGGCCGCGGGGGAGGAGGAGCGAGGGAGACTGGCCCCCTTAACACATCCATATCCTCCCATCCCTCATCCCAGGGCCCCACATCAGTCCACACTGCAGCCACCAAGTGTGCCTTCAATCTATCAGATGTGTTTTATTATCACAACTGTCCCCCATTTGCAGCATCCAGCCACCTATTTTTACACCCCACACCATCTGTAGGTCCTCTTCTGACCATGGTCTTTACTTTGGTCCTTGAAAAACCTGGTTCCAGCTGAAAAATGTGAATCTGAACAGAATGTATTTACTTGTTATTACTTTTGGTGGAAACATGAGCTCAGAAAATGACTGAAATGGCTGAAAAGTGAACACTGGGTCGATGGAGAGCCAAGGGGCAGTTTTTCTCCATAGAGCGATGTTGACTTGCGGCTGAGTGCATGTGCATGTGAGCGTGAGACTTAGGGTGTGCGTTTGTGTGTGTGAATGTGTGAGAGAAAAGCTCGCTAAATGTCAGACAGGCAGTTGGCAGGCCACACAAAAACAGGCTCCTGTTTTTGAGTCAAGCTGACTCATGCCACCTTAAGCAAACAGGGAGCACAGACCAGAGCCTTGTCCCTATGCACGCGCGCACACACACACACAGAATGCAATGCTAACAAGTCAACATCTCACAGGTCTAAACAGCCTCTCCGGTTTCTGCTACGTCTCTGTTTGGCTTCGATACACACAGTTCTGTCTGCTTCAGCAGTGACCTAGTGTAGAACTGGAGCCCTGTGCTGCCAGTCGAAAAAGCCGATGTGAACACATTTATTGGGTCATCTGGATGAATGCGAAAGTGCCCATAAAGGTAAAATCCACTAACAAAACTCCATTGTTTCCCACAGCCAGTAAAAGCAGAGAGAAGGAGGGCGGGAGTGACACAGTGAGGATTAAAAAAGAGAGAGAATGAGGAAACTCAAGTGTGAGAGAAGCATGAAGTGAAGAGAAAGAGAGCTTTCAGTAGGAATTATATCCAGAGTTAGTGTTTTTAAGGGAAGGTGAAATCCAGAAACACATACAGACCCCGGATTAGGGGGGTGGTGGCCCTCCGGGAAGGCGCAGGAAGGGGCGCCTCGTCCACATAAACACTTACTTCCTGTCCTGTGTCAGACAGAGAGCTTAGACCATTGTCTGTGTGTATCTGTGTGTGTGCGCAACTCATAGAAAAAAAAAGGACACAGTAACAGCACGGTGGGTGGGTGCGATGGCTGAAATAAAAAAAAAGCTCTGGTCCAGTTGACCTCAACGCAAGACCCACACCTCAGTGAGTGTGAAGGCAGGCGGGGGTGGAGGAGGGTCAGGAGACGGGCAGCAGCGTGGGTTGGGGTAATAGCCCGGAGACTGTTTGGGTCACAACGCTCTCATTACCATGACAACCTCAAAGCCCATTTCCTTTTAGCGCATGTTGCTCTTGTGTTGTTGCCCACCTGCTGTCACACGTCCACCTCAGAGAAAAGACGGCTTTCAAACACAGTCAAACTGCAGCACATCAAGAAACACCACAGTCACAATCAGTGTTTTCCAAGGCAAGATTACAAACCTCTCATATGTGCATTCATTCATGTGAAACAGAAACTTGAAATCTAAACCTTACTGTGTTTTACTGCAGCAGTTTCCTACATGGAGTTTATATAATGGCCTCTATAACTTACTGGCACTGAATGTCTCTATGAATTGTATGTTGGTATGTCCACCACATTGATGCAAACTGAAATATCCCAACAGCTACTGAATGGATTGCTATGAAATGTGACAGACATTTATGCTACACCAGTGATGAATCCAAATAACTTTGATGATCTCTGACTTTTCCAACGGTGAACCAACAAGTTGAAGTTTTCGCTTACTCTGTGAAATATCTCAACACAAAGTTTGCACAGACATTCATGGTTCTCAGACGGCACGTCCTTGGTGGTCTTCTGACTTGATGCTCTATGAGGTACACATGAGTGTAGTAAAAATTTGTACAATTATTTTAAAAAATGTAAGAAATGTAAGGAATCTAAACCATGAAATGTAGTACAGACATTTATGTTCCCCTCGGGATGAATTGTAATCACTTTGTTGATCCCTTAACTTTAAATCTGGCACCATCATTAGGTCAAAATTTAAGTGTGTCTTTTATAACCACACATCAGCCATGACATTCCCATCAGCCCCAGCTGTACTTTGCTTTTAGTGCTAATTAGCAAATGTCAGCATACCTGCTTGACATCTGCACATCAGCATTGTCATTGTGAGTGTATATAGCCGTTGGCATGGCTGTAGAATCAAACTGTTATTTAAACCTGTTTTTTAATGCCTTATTAATCTTATCTGCCTTACTTATACCACGGTAGTTCTGTTTCAAAACTGCTCTGATTAAATGTATCTCAGTGAAGTCTTGAGACTAAGATGGAGACTGAACATTTGAACTTCTGAGCCACGTGCTTCTCTCCATTATCAACCTAACAGAGCCTAGAAAACCACCAGCAGGCTTCGGCTATCTTGGTGTCCTATCTGTTTCTCTGGCAGGTGGGAATGAGGCTGTTCTCAGTTGCCGGCCTTTCCCTGGTTCTCCTCGGACCGAGCCGTTAGATAGGATGGTGTCAGTGGAGATAGGAGCAGGAGGCAGCCCTGCAGACAGCTGGTAATGATGTCCTCTCACACACTGCACCCTGTGGATAATGGCTGTGGCGAGGCCCGGCGCGTAGAGCGAGATGAAGCAGAATAGTCGGCATAACAGAGAGCAGGGTGCAGTCGTCTGAGCGGCCTTGTCTAGTCATCTTGCTTTGATTCTAGGCTACCACGGATAAGTCGCCATAGCGTGTAGCTCATTTCACACTGTGATTCTCTCTCTCCTATCTAGATCTGCTCGCTGCCAGATTGAGTTTAAAGGAACACAATTAAGTATTTTTTCCAGATGTGATGAGAAGTTATAGGATGGATAACTTCTCTCCACTCTGTTTTCAATGGCAGGAGCTCAGCTTGGCCTTCGATCCAACTCTGAAACAATAGAGTTCATGGCGCCAGGATACATGCATCTCTTTTATCATTCTGACAGAGCCTTATGTCTATCTGAAAGTGGCTTTTAAAATTGCGTACCTTGATTTCCAGCTCCAAAAAACATTTTCACTCTGTGACATTTTCTTTCAGGAGGAAGCAGCGTTTTTTAGGTTTCACTGCTGATAAAAAAAAAGACGAAAAAAAGGAAAAAACTAGAGTGTGCCATGGCCGATAATAGCTCCACACCTGTCAGTGTTCTCCTTATGAATTTCCTGTGTGCCCTGTCTGTGTGACAGTGAGGAGCAGTGCGGTGTCAGCTGCTTCATGGATGAGGACATCATGAAGGCCCAAGAGCTAGATAGCTCAATTACACAGCGCCGCTACTCCTGTACTACTAACGACAGATTGACTGGTCGGATGGAGATTTAAAGGTGTACAGACGAAGAGACGCGCGCACACACACACACACACACACACGCATCTTGCCCAATGCATCAAGTCCTCAGTTCAGCCTGGCTGCCTCCGTGTCATTCTGTGTGTGCATATGTGTGTGTGTGTGTGTATGTGTGAGTGTGAGTGTGTGTCTGTGTTGCCTTTGTTGGGGCCCTGCAGTGGACGGTACTGACCTGCTAGGCAAAAGAGAGGAGGAGAAGGGGAGTGGAAAAGCCAATTAAAGGAAAGATCACTTGTGTGTCTGCTGGAGTGTCTCTGAGAGCCTCTCACGGTTAACCTTTCCAGCTGGAGAGTGAGGAAAAGAGAGAGGAACGAGGGAGAGGATGGAGAGGAAAAACCGGCCAGGGAGATCAGGCGTTTCGACTTTAATGGTCCCTCAGTGTTAGAGTGAAGCTGGTTAATTTGCCTTTCCTTCTCTGGGTGCTGCAGGGTTTAGCTTCTGTCAGGCCAGTGTTCTGCAAGGAACTTATGCAGGAATAATAGAGGCCACATGGATGTGAGATATTATATGTGTGTGTGTGTATATTGCAAGAGAAAGTGTGTGTTAGCAAGGCAGATTTTTTTTATCAGATTTTGGCTTTCTGTAGTATTTGATTTGATTTTACACTTTACCTAGGAGATCACGCAGTGCTGACATCAAAAGTAAATGACTTTGACTCTGCATGAGTTGCTGTTGCCTCTGTGAGTGTGTGTGAGAAAGCACCATTGTGTGAGCTGTTGCTCTTTGCATTTGTGATTGCAAAGCCAAGAGTGTGTGCCATGCATCACAGCAGCTGAAGACAACACAAATTGGGGCTAAATTAATGGGCATGTGTGCATGCATATGAGTGTGTGTGTGTGTGTGTGTGTGTGTGTGTGTGTGATTGGGGGGCAGGCTTTGCAACTGACAGTGTGTGGCAGCATAAATTGGGGTTAGATTAATGCGATGCAGATCTGCCTCTGTGCTCTGACCCTCATCAGGGCAGAGATGAGCTGTGTATCTCAATTAACCTCTGCAGCACACGGAAAGCATATATACAAACACGTACACACACACGCACACAAAGCAGGATGCTACCGCCAACACAGCGCTGATATGCAACATGCACAGATGTAATCACAGTAGAACTCAGAGACAAGACAGAGAGTGCTAACAAACACTCTGCATTAAGAAACAGCCACAAACATTGTTTAGGAGTACGTCCTCAACTCTGTGTGTGACTAAGGTTGGGTTGGGTAGTTCATACGTCATGGTCCGACAACAAGGAAAGAAAGTAGGACCGGTAGCATGCTGTCTTCTCTCCTCTCTAATTGTATGCATGGCATGTAGATCCCTGCAGTGCCGCCAGAATGATTGCAATTAAAGGGAATCCCTCCTTCTACCCTCCTCCACCTCTTTCTCCACACACACACACTTTCTCTCTCCCACACACACATACACCTCTCCCGTCCTCCCTCTTCCATTGACGGCTACTGTCGCTGGTGTGAAGTAGCACCACCCAGACTGGAGTGGTGTTAATCAGGGTAGAGAGTCACAAATATCTTTCTCCTCCTCCATCCATCCTTCACTGTCTGCTGCCTTTCACTGGATCACCCCCCCCCTTCCTAAACGCACAGGAGATTGAAAAGAAGAGAGAACGAGACGGGAACACACGTGTGACCTTCGGGGTTTGCTTTACATGTGAATTCTCATGATGGAAATCCATACAAAATACAATATAAGACATTTCTATAGAGATTATGAGAAGTGGCAGTGAAGGCAGTGACAGGAGGTGAAGAGACAAGGCCCTGTGTTTACAGTTTGTGTGTTGAGATGTTGCTTTTGTTATCTCAAAGTGACACAGTGCACACTAGCTGCACGCATTACCAGTAATCATGTAGTGGACAATTGTGTGGCAACTCAGTTAAGATGTGAATTCAAGGAGCGTTTCTTACGAGGTCAAAGGAAAAGACACTGCTCCTCCCAATGGCAAGAGGCAGCACTGCACAAGGATGAGGCGTGTAAAGGTGAGAGAAAAATGAATGTAGAGACACATACGGAGTTGGCTGAGTCTTGGTTGAAGGTTAATGAGTTTGACCCTTTCATTTTGGCAGGCAAGCGTGTAAGACATAGAAAACTGAAAGCAACTGAAAGAGAAACAAAGCATGAAAGTCATCACATTTTTTGGTTTTGCTGGTGGTTATTTTTCTTAACATCACACACAACAGGCAAGCTTTCACCTTTTTCTTATTGCAGTGAATACCTTGATGTCAGAGAAGTAGATGCAAAATATGACGCCTAAGAGAGCAGAAGAGACAGAGCGTGTGTTGCTATTCTTCTCTGTGTGTCTGCGTGGCTGGCCTGCTGACTGGCCCAGATGTTGGCTAATTAACACCAGTGTTAAAGACGCTCTTCATCTGGGTGATTAAATAATCAAATAATTAATTCATTAAGCAGGGGCTTGCACTGCCTCTTATGATCTCTGGCACACAGCCTGTCGGGGTGGGAGGAAGAGGGGTGAAGAGGTGCAGGAGGGTGGGAAGCAGACTGCTGAGAGACAAGGGAGGGCCAGAGTGACAAGCGAGGAACTCATCATGTCAGCCAAAAAAAAAGGTATATTTCGAGTTCAGAATGGCATCTGTCATGGAGACAGATGAATTTATCTGTTTTTGATAAAACAGCGTGTCTGGTGGCAGAAGGAAGGGCCGCCGCTATTTCCCATTGTGCAAGAGCTGAAAGCCTTCATCAAACAGATTAGACTGCAGTGACGGGCCAGGGAGCTCTCACACTATAAAATAGTCATAACTCTAAAACCCCAAATGCACACGTGGGCCTCTGTATTTATATGTTTCATTATCTTCCAAGGCAAATTAAATTAAACAAAAGCCAAATCCAGTGGAAGAAAAACTTCTTCTGTGTGTGTGTGTGCCTGAGTGTGTGTGTACATGCGGGATTGTGTTAGAGACAGAGAAAGATCATCTCTCATTACTCGGGGAGAACATTGCCCCACGTTAACAGAGTCAGACCAGACAGATAGATGGAGCAGAGATATGAGCTGATGGGGGCCAGCAGGGAGGAGAGACACAGAGGGATGAGGAGCGTGACAAAGATGTTTCATCATGCTTATTTCCACTGGTGCAAGGTGGTAGCATCAGCTGGGCAGGGTCGGTGGAGGGGGTGGCATGCAGCACCTTCAAACAAAGCCATGTACCTCGTACGTGCACACACATTCGCTCACTCACACACACACACGCGTCCAGGCTTCCGCAGCTCTCATTTTAAACACTCCTTTAGCCATAATCATTTTCATATAATTCACTTTCATACAATTCCTTCTCCTAATCATTATCAGGCCCACTAACGTCTTAATGACTTCATAAATTTAAGCTATAAAAAGTAATGGAGAAAGACAAATGAGATAATTAGGAATAAATCTTAGTGGAAAGCCATTTATCAAAACATGGAGAGGCCCTGAATATTCCCCACCATTAGGCTCTGCTGTAATTAACACGGGCTCTCAGTTATGAAGGAAACCTGGTAGCAGAGATATTAAGATCCAAAAGCCTCACTGTTATTAAATTGACCGATGAATCTGCGACGTATAATATGATGTGGATTATTAGGATCCTTTTTAATTAAAAAGAGCGTTAAGATTTTTTTTTTTATATTTAAATTTTTAACGCTTTAATGGTGGCTTGAACTCATCTCTCTGTGGTTATGGGGCAATGAGACGGAGAGAGAGTAAAAGAGAGAAAGAATGAAACAGAGGGAGAAAGAAAGTGAGTGAATAAGTGTGTGTGTGTGTGAGAGAGAGAGAGAGAGAGAAGAAGAGAGAGCAGCAGCAGCGCAAAGAAAAGCAATCTCTCACACTCATACTTTCATACTCTCCTTTGGTGGAGACTATGTAAGTACAAGAGAGAAAATGGTATTCTAATTTAACAAACTCCTAACTAATGCATATATGGACTAATGCATATACAGACAAGACACTATTAATTCTTATTATCTTTAAAAGTGTAAAATGTAATGTAATGGTTTGCTCTGATTAGTGAGAGTAAGAATCACATTCAGCGTTTTTTTAAATTAAGAGCGGTATTTCTGCGCTCTCTTTTCTCGCTCTGTCTGTCTCTCCCTCCACACACACACACACACACGCCACTATCTACTCCTTTGTCCTTTAAGGACAGTCAGCCCCCATACTTTCAAAAGGATGTCATCGAAAAAGTCTGGGATTTTCCTTTTCTTCTCCCTTGACCTTCAGTCTGGTTCTGGTTCTTAAACAATGGGCCTCCTTTAAGATTAATCAGATCTCCATTGATTTTTGTTTCCCTCGATTCAAAACGTACTTATTCCGGCTGTGACTTATTTCAAAATGATAATTTGAATGTATTATGTTTGACTGGACAGCCCTGCATATTCAACATGATTTTGTCCATATCATCATTTGAGAAATTGTAAAGCCTCATGAAATTGCAGATGTTTTCATTTGAATGGAAATACATATTTTTTAACAATAACTAATTACACTGGATTGCCTCAGGATATAAGGCCTTGAAGCAATACATTCAGATAAAATGACAGAATTTATTTCACTTTCAGCTGTAGATGAAAAAGGAATGCACTTTCTCGTACAATGCCCTGTCTTGTGACATTCACTCTGCAGTGAAACAGAAAGCAGCAGCCAGTCAGAGGCAGACAGTCTCACAGAGAGGAAGAAGAAAAGGAAGAAGCCTGAGTAAGAGTGTTCTTCAACATATAGAATCTGTAAAATGCTTTTGAGGAGAAAGTACTCTGCTGCCTTATGCAAATTATCTTCATATAAATGACATGCCAACCTCCAATCACTGACCAATTAATGACCTTCGGGGGCATCTTGTGACACATCAACGGCACTAATTTATACTTGACAGGTCCCCTGGTGCATGCCGGCAAAGTTCGCGCGCGTGTGTGTGTGTGTGTGTGTGTGTGTGTGTGTGTGTCTGAGGTCCCCTTCTGCACCAGTTGAGCTCATTACCATGGAAACCCAGTTTGCAGATGTGTCACTAAAGTGAGTATCCTCATCATAACATACTGCTTGTGTTTTTTTTATTTCATTCGTACAATATTCCACTCACATGACCACTTCACCAGCATGTGTGTTTGCGCGTATATGTGTGTGTTTGTCCATCTCAGTCCAGTTTTGGTCCAGCTGATCTCCCCTAATGTCTACACTGTATCAACTCCATCAGCCTTTGTTATGTCCCATCAATCACTGTAGTTAGTACATCTCTCTGTCTGTCTCTACTACGAGTGTGTGTGTGTGTGTGTGTGTGTCTCATTCACTCCCTAACTGCCTTATCAGACTTCTGCACCAGCAGCTCTCATTAGAACATTAATTGAAAAAGTGTAATTAATCCTGAGAGGTGGTTAGACTGGACTCTGGCCAGAGAGGGAAGAAGAGAGAGAGGGGTGGACAGGGAAGTGGGTGTTTAGTGTGACCCAACACTGCCCCCTGTTGTTGCTTCACGGCGTCTCTGCACATCTTTGCAGCCAAGACGATGCTGCCGCTTTTGCTTCCACTCTTCATCCACCAGCTACATTTACAGTTTGTCTGAAATGTCACCCTTAAATCATTTCTTTTTGTATTTTTATTTAAAATAATCCAATCACACTGAGGGGAGTGTTTTATTGCAGGGATTATAAACATAATAATAATAATATAATTTAAAAAAAAATCAGGTTTCAAATTTAATTTAGGATTTTTATTGGATAACACAAGTACACAATTGAACACAAGAGTGGTGTGAATAAACTGTCCTCGGCTCTAAGTGTAAATGTATTTTTAACACCACTTATATGTTTAGTGTTACATGTGCCCTGTGTGAGCTACATCAAAGACAGATTTTCATGTACTGCAATAAACTGATGCCTTTTTCCTGATTTGTGATGATTTACACAAACACAACAAATATTATTTTGGAAAAAATAAAAAGAACATTAATGATTCCCTATTTAATCAGTGTTTCTTATTAAGGAAGTTTTAATAATGAGTCATTTTCTGTGCTGAGTGACAAACTGACACACAGGTGCTCACAAAGACTATATGGCAAAATGAGGATGAGGAAACTGAAATAAATGAAGAGCGGAGTCTTGTTCTCTTTCCCTCCGTGCCCCCTGCAGTGCGGAGAAGGTTGGTGAGCCGAAGGAGAAGGAGAGGAAGGAGGAGCAGAAGGCCTGCTCTATTATTCTAATCCTTGGTTGTGTCTGGGTGACCTTTGGAGGGATGATTGTTTCTCATTTAGGAGTGTGAGGTGTGATCTTCCCACCCGTTTGATCCCACTCACCTGACCTTTGTAAATTGGCTGTTAAGCATATCGCAACTCGACCCTCATGCCTCACACATGGCCTGTCAATACACACAAGCCGAGCAAACGCACCCTCACAAGTATTTAGGCACTTAGACACACACACATATACTCTTTTTGGATAGGTGCATACGGATGCTTTTTTTCTGTTCACTGCTGCATTTAATTCTGATTCCCACTGCAATGCTAATTCATTTTTTTCTCTTGGCATGAAAAAAAAAAGTCACGTGATATTGAACATATGCGATATTTTTCTTGTGCACATACACATTTTGGTTTCAGGCTGATTTATATGCATATTAAGTATTCTATCAAAAGAGGGGAAAAAAAGACAAGAAAAAAAACATAATAAAATTGTCCATTGTGCCGATCACCTTTTCTTGGCTTGGTTAATGAGTGGCAGGGCTGAATGGCAGTGAGGTGATTTTTCCATCAGACTGATGAGAGGAGAATTAAAGCCCACAGCTTGGGGTCTGCAGCACCATTACAGAAGGAAGAGGGTCTGAATTCATTTGGCCTGGCCACGATTCTAATTAACAACTCAATCCCACACAGCCAGAGAGAGAGAGAGAGAGAGAGAGAGAGAGAGAGAGAGAGACAGAGGGAGGGAGAGGAGGGAGGTGCTGCTGTATTGTGTGGAAGCATCTCTCTGCTCTGGAGAAATGTCAAAAAGATTGGTTCATCTTTAATCACGCACTGTAGCCACACTATAATTTTACACCTCCTGCCTTTTCAGATGGCCCATTCTTTTCCTAGGTGTTTGCATCTGTTTTGCTCTAAATATACATACATCCTCTACTTTTACTGCACTTTCTGTTCCTCCCCCTCAGTCCCTTTGCCTCTGCCTGAACTTATCCGGCACTGTGTTGTCCGCGGCACAGTGCGCCGTGCGTCCTGTGGTGCTCTAAAGCTGCAAGCTTATGGGGGACATTTCCCTGGATTAAAAGGATGATTTCATTAGCCTCCACGGGTGTCAGGTTTCAATCTAGGGATTAAATCCTGCAGATTAGAGGCCAGGGCTATTCTCCAGCATCTCATTAATATCTAATAGCACAGGAAATGTAATTTGAAAAGCTTGTCTTTCTGATTACTAAGCATATGTATGCTTTGCTCTTTAAGACCATAAATTGGGCTTTGAACACTGTCTCTGTCCAGGGTTTAGTCCTCATCCCTGGGCAGGGTCGCACAGGGAGCCGCCTTCCCAGCCAGCCACACGAGGCACAGCTCAGAAAGGTCAAACTACAACTTTTATCTTGCTGCCAGCGATGTTGATAATTTTTCACCAAATCACCCGCTAAATGCTCAGAAACTCTGCAATCGCAGAGCTTCAGAGAAGCCCCACTAGGTCAGAGCACATCTCAGTCGTTCCTGGTCTCAGGGGAGAGCTCGCTCCGAGATGTGACTTCAGCAGCAGCGAGGATGCCTTCTCCTCCCTCTTCTCCTCCTTCTTCTTCTTCTTCTTCTTGCCTCGCAGAACATTACAGCGCTGTCCCGTCAGCGTGTGCTGGCCCGGGCCGGTCCCCACAGAGGCCTGCTCTGAGTGCTGTGTGCCTCCTGTCAGTCAGAATGCCCCTCAGCAGCCTCCCTCTCTGATGAAGTATGGACAATGGAGAACAAGGTGGGCGCAAGGGGAGCCAGCCGACTTAATGAGCCAATTTCTCAGATAATAAGATTGGTGGATATGCTAATATTTCTACCTTAAGGAGATAATTATGATGTAGAAGATAGAATATTTTATCTTAAAGCGACAGTGCACTGGTCCCAAACCTATCTGTGATTTTTTTTATTTCTTATGGAGGGTACGGGGAGGGGAGGAGTGGAGGGAATGGTGGTGGTGAAAGTGGTGGGGGTCGGCTGATGTTCAGTTTTCTGTGTTTGAGCTGTGGGACAGTGGAAAAACAATGCCAACAGAGCCTTGATGCTTTTAGTGTGTCGTATGTTTTTGGGCTGAGCCTTTGATCATGCTGAGCATTTGACACAAGGAGGAGAGGCAGGGGACTTTCAGCCTTCATAAATATTTATCTCATTACTGCGGGCGAAAAATCACAGAAGAAAGGATAAGGAGATATCAATTGATCTTTATTGTTAATTGACCCAAAAGTATACTCTTAAAAACTGAACAACAAAAACATTGTTCATCGCCTTATTCTCCAGCTGTCCCCTCCTCCCCTCCCTCTTGTGTCTTAGTTTCTGATACAAACTTAGTCAACTTTTTTTTCTCCATCCTCGGGCTCTTGTATAACTCGGTCGTAATTTTGTTTTTGTGTTTAACTTTCTTATCGACACAAAATCCAACCCCCCCCCCACCACACACTCACACCCCACCCTCAACTCCCCAAATGGAAAATGCTCTGCCACCTTGATGTGTGTAACTAGAGGTTAAATGATAAAATGTGTTATTGAAATGTAGGCCTGCTGATTACGGCTGTAGTTCGTGGCCCATTACAAATAGCCGGGGGCAGACAGAAGGAGTGATAGGGGCCTCGTGGGTTAACAGTTTAATAAAGGGGGAGGGAGAGAGAGAGATTGAGTGCTGCTAGTCCAACTCTCTCTCTCCCTCCCTCTCCCTGCTCTTTCACTCATTCCCTCTCTCTGCCCTGTGTTTTACCATTTTAATTAGGCCATAACAAGCTCAATCATGTAATTAAGAGCTCAGCTGGACCAGAAAACAAGTCAGCCATTAGGCCCCGACCAGCCCAGATTACCCACAGCAGCTGCTAAATTCAAATAAATATAACACGCAGATGCCCACATATGGAAGTGTCACAGAGTGCAGAAATCGCTCCTGTTCTACTGCTTCTAACAAACTTCAACTGTTTGAAAATTGTAAGACTCTACTCGTACTGTAGCAGCCTGCACAAATATTTTGACAAAAAAAGTTTTTATATCAGCCAAGGTTTAAGCCAGCTAGATTAAACGTACACACACTTGACAGCATGCATGTACACACAAACACACACACACACACACACACACACACACACACACACACACACACACACACACACACACACAC
>JBAJHX010000096.1:17338054-17359790 GCA_037176925.1 Amniataba percoides
ACACACACACACACACACACACACACATACACACACACACACACACACACACACACACACACACACACACATACACATTTCTGTGCTAAGAAGAATCTCTGCAGTGACAGGTATCCCCCAGGTGTTTTCTTTCACAGAAACACTTTATTTTCTTTGTTCCTAAAAAAGTGCAAAGTGACAGTGACAGCACGATGGCCTTTTTTTTTTTTTTTACAGAACACACACACACACATACACACAAACACGCATACACACTCACGCATACAAATCTCTTTATCAGACTGATGGATGTGAGCAACTCCCTCACCTCCTCTCAGTGAGCGCAGCAGCCTTTTGTGCCTCCCTCCTGAGCCGGCGTTGCCTAATAGAATTCATGTATATGTAAAGATTCTTGCATCCCATTATGTACAATGAACTGCTTGCTTTATCCGTGGCAGCACCTGGTGAGTGGCACAATCTGCCAAACACACCCTTTCCAAATCAAATTTATTTAGTTAGACCTCCATTCAAACCCACTCATGTAAGCTATCATGTTACACTCTGATCTGAATAACTACAGGCGGGAATCTGATTCATTTCATATTCACAGCGCCGCCGCACCCGGCGCTCTTACAGGCCTGTATCAGTAAATTGTCAATTGTAGATGCTCTGCCACGCAACATTACAATGCAAACAAGGTTAGTTTTCAAACACCTTATTTGAATAAGCTCAACAAGGAAACATATCAGCCGGTGCTGCTTCAATGGTCTTTGTATTGCTTCCAGGAGAGGTGAGGGAGGGGAGGAAAGGAGGGAGCAGACGGAGGAGGTGCAGGGACACTTTTGCAGGCAGGGTGATGCTGGGCCGATAGCACTGGAGGAATGGCAGTTAATTTGAATATGGCACCTCAAGCCACAATGATCATTATCATCACCAATTCAAGGAAATAAATGAGAAGAGGGGCTCCAAAAATAGCGTTCAGAGCCTTTTGTGCATAGCAGGTAGGCCCGATGGGGGGTGGGTGGGTGGTGTGGTTGTGTGTGTGTGGGGGGGGGGGGCTGGTGGTGTTCACTTGCTCATTATCCAGGGCTGGGCTGAGGGAACGGAGGGATCGAGAGAGAAATTGCATTAATGTGACCACGGACAGTCTTTTCATAAGCACCCCCACACACACTCGCTCTCTCTCTTTCTCTCCTTTTCTGCCCCTTGCTTTCTCTCTGTCTCTCACTCTCGCTATATGCCCTGTTTAATTTGAGTGCCAGCGGGAGGTAATTTAGCCATGCTGCTGTCACCTGCAATGAGGCCAGAGATAGGGGTGGAAACGGTGAGAACAGATTGAAACTAGTGATGCTTGAGACCTTTCCTTTCACTCTCCTCACCCCCTCCCTTCCGTCCCCATCATCTTGTCACCTCTATATCTCTCTATATTTCTTCATAAACGCTAATAGCCCTGTTTCAATCTCCCTTTCTTCTTTTGGACAGCACATATCCTGCATTCCTCCCATCCCTCTCCTGTCCGGCATTGCCTCTCTCTCTGTGTCCAAACCGTCTGCACTTTTCGGCACCCTCGCCCCTCTCCGCTGCAGCCCACTGTCCAGCTCTCCTCGCCGTCCATCCCTCGTCTCTGTCTGAGGGTGGAGGGAATGGTGTTTGGTGAGTCATCCTGGCAGTCGTTTGATTCATGCTGCTCCAGGCTCTCATCTCCCCGGAGAAATTACTAGTCATTTTAATCGGACCCACGTCTCTAATTCATTACACAACGCCATCCTGACACAAGCACGCACACACGCACACACATCCACGCGCACGCTGAAAAACCTCTCAGTCAGATAGCTGCCTTCACATAGTCACCTCCGTCTTTGGTGTCAAACGGCACTTAACATCCCTGTCAGTCACACATATTCAGAGGAGAGCTGAAGGAGAGAATGAGAGAGGGGAAATGGGGCGAGGGGGGGGTATTTAGCCTGCAACTCATTTCTCATCACTTTCGCACACCGTCTATTAGTTCTCCACTTAGTCCTCTCTTCTATACCATCTGTTCTTATCTGTCTGCCTTCCTAAATGGCTTCCCTACTTCCCCTCTTAAATCCCATCATCTCATTCCCTGTGTTCTTTAGCTCCGAGGTTCACCGTTGAACGGATGCACTTCTGCTGGAACTGGAAAGTTGACAGTGAGAGTGAGAGGTCTGTGGTGTTAAAAAAAATCAATAGTTGATTCATTTAGGTTGTGATTTTGCTCTATAATCTCACTAGTGCTATCATCAGTGTGCTAGCACAGTACACTTTTTACATGATGGACATTTTGTCTTTTAAACTCAGGTGTAATTAATAATATAAGGGTTGCTTTCCAGTCCCAGTTTCTGGGCCTTATTAAATTTTCTGCTGTAAAAATAAGACTGGCTTGCACAAAGTTCTTCTCCATAGAGGTCTCTTTCTTTTGAGCATATCAAATCTATTTTTATGGGCATACAAAAATAATGAGGTTACATTACTGCTGAAGTACTCAATATTGAACGCAATAATTTAATACATTTTAACAGTTATTTTCATTACCAATTAACCTTAATTCTTTTTTTTATTCTCAAATATGCAAAAATATGCAGACCATAAAATGCCAGAAAGTAGGCTGTCACAATTTCTATGGACGATAAGTTATCACACCATGATATCTTTACACAATATGTTTTCAAAACACAAAGATGGCAGAAAACTGACAAGCTGGTACCAGCAAATATTTGGCATTCATGCTCGATAAAGGACTTGTGATTAAGCTGTTATCAAAATAGCTGTCAATTTTCTGATCTGTCAATCAATTTTCTGTTGATAGACTAAAACCAGTATTTTCAAATAATAATTGAAATTACAATCATGAAAAAACATAAACAGCTCACAGTGTTCAAAAATATATTCACACCAAGAAACACTCTTATTAGAAAAATGTTCTTCTCCTCATGATGTAAGAAGTGATGGTTTTCCTTTCAGCTGGGGATGCAGACAGAACTGTGTTTGTGAGCAGAGTTAATAGTAGAGACCTGTACGATGTCGCTGCATCGTGTTACAATTTGTTCTCACTAATATTTTTTGCATTGCTTTCATAATGTGATGTCTGTGAACATGCAGATTACATTCAAAAGCTGTCTGCTGTTGGTTGCCAGGTTAGCGTTTGTTTGCCTCTTCCAACACACAGCAGTGTTCAGTCTGCACATTGTCAAGGTTGTCGTAAGCTTTTCGTCCACTGGTGAGACGGGGGTTGTATTGTGTAGTTACATTTGTGGATCACATAACTGATCAAATGATTTTGTGTTTGTATATCGTTATGTTTTGTTACATATTGGTTGGATCATCATTGTTCTGATGGCCCTTGTTTAAGGAAAGTTTAAGGAAATGACTTATCTCTTTTTCATTTTAGATTTTGCAGTGGTATAAAGCAACATTTTATTCTTTGGTCAGTTGTTTTTTCATGGCCACTTCACTTCAGTTTCCTGTTGAGGTGATTTTGATTCTGTGGTGTTTTTCTGGATCGGTGCTTCTTTGTGAAGATGAGTTTAGTAGCAACTACATTAGTATCTGTAGCAAAATATCCTTAAGACATTACATTTCAATTATGCTAAATAATTTAATTCAATATTAATTGAATTAATTCAAATTTATTTTTTAATGAATATCACTGGCCTTAATGTCATGGAAATAATTCAATTTACAGTAACACATAAATCACACAGTACAAATAAGATAAATAATCACCCTGGAGGAAAACGAGAGGGCCTACAAGAGGCAGAAAGATCTGCGTGAAAAGACGAAGACAAGATCACACTGCAGCTTCACTGACAACATAAACCAATTAAAAGACACCTACACACACACACACACACACACTCACACACACACAAGTGACACAACAGGGTTAAATCCAGGGTGAAAATACTCAGCTCTGTGCTTGACGCTGCTTCCCTAATTACAGGGTTTTGGTGAAAAAAAAAAAAAAAAAAAAAAACTTTAGCGGCCACTTGCAGGGCATCATCATCATCATCACTCCCACACACACACACACACTTACATCAGTTTGCTATTGTTATATATGATGCTTGTTTACTGGGGGCCAGAGGTAAGCAGTCGTGACAGCATAAAGGCCAGGCGGGCAGTTTGCTGATGAGAGGTGAGTGAAGGGGAGGACTAGAAGAGAAGGGGCCAGCGTGTTGGAGCTGGCTGGGACAACAGGAGAGGCTTCTCCCGGCTTTAATTGGCTCTTTACATGGAGGAGAGGTTCATGGTGTGTCAGTCGTCCTTCCCCAACCTCTCCTCTCCCATTCCCTTCCCTTTTCTCTTCCTCTCTTTTTCAGGAGGGAGCTGTGATGGGTCACTGATCAGGATTAATGGCTATGTCTTTTTGATTCTCATCCTTTTATAACGTTTCCCTTCCCTCTCATTCTTACTGTGGGAGAATATTAAAGATGCTGTGTGGTTAATTGCGAAATTGATCATGTTAATGATTTCTTTTGAACACATAGATACTTATCTTCAGAATTAAAATGAAACAAACACCTCTTTTTAAGTTTCTTCATATCCAAAATCCCCTCCCACCCGTTCCTCCTCATGCTCTGTTAACTTGCCCCCCCCCACCACCATCGCCGCCACCACACACCATCCCAACGTCAACCTCCCTTTTTAAAGATTCCTGAAAGCAAGCCAAGGTGTACAGTTGACAGCAGGCTCTAGTGATTAAGTCTTTTCATTGGCTAATTAGCCCCTACAGCAGTTGCACACAGGCGAGGCAAACAAGGACCGACTCACCAAACGATCAAAGACACAGCCTGTCAGGAGGCTCAAACACTCCCTGTACCTGTGGGACAGTCACACAGAGGCACACACACACGCACTCATACCTGTGGGACGACCTCTCTCTCTCTGTCTCACGCACACACTGACACACACACACACACTCATCATGTGTCGTACCTGTGGGAGATTCCCTGGTGTCTCTTATTCCTGAGCTGAAGTGATGCACACACACACATACACACACACTCAGGGACACATTTTAACACAGTCTGGCACAAACACACTTACTCTAAGCACTTAATCAGTACTGAAAAGAGGGCAAGAGAAACAGAATAAGGAGGAAGACGTATTTGTTATCCCACAGTGTCTCCCCAAGAGATTATAGATTTTTTTTTAAAAAATATATATAGCTGCCGTTAACTCAAACTTGTGTAAAAAGACAGACTATCGGATCATGATATGAGACAAAACAAAGATGACTTATATCATTTCAGGTGCCCCTGACCCAAAACACTATGGCTGAACTTTGTGTGAGTATATATGTGAACGTGAGACATGAAAAAAAACATCACATTTTACACATCTTTTAAAATGTTATTTTACTTCACTACTTCATTAATTACACATGATTCGTGATCTAAGAAGTGAAATGATCTAAGAAATGAAAATCTTGGGTGCCCAGTTGAGACTTTTTATTTTGCCACTTTGCTTTTTGAATCAGAAATTGTTATTGTCCTTTGAACAATGAATCATGCAATCATGTTTGGCAGGACATAAAAAGAGATTGGATTTGCACAACTGATGCAGAAGGACTGAAATGACTTTTCACACAGACAAACATTCAAAAGAATAGTTTGACACTTACTTTCTTACAGAGAGCGAGGCTGATGCAACTCTAAGTGTCTGAATGCTTAATATGAGGTTACGGCCAGCAGTTGCTCAAATCAAATCAACACATTCATCGAGGTTTCACAGGTGGGTGGGTGTGTAGGGATGTGCATGGATTAACATACGATATATAAACTTACAAAGGTGCTGGTTTGTGTATTTTGTAATCTTTGGATAGAACCAGGACAGCTGTTTTTCCTCCTGTTTGCAGTCTTTATGTTAAGTTAAGCTAACTAGCTGTTGGATACAGCTTCAAATTCACGTGGAAGTGATATCAGTCTCTTTGTGTAACTGTTGAAAAGAAAGCAGACAAGCGCGTTTCTCCCACGTTCTCCAATGTTTTTACATTATGCTGTTACTTGGAGAAAGGAGAAAGAGGAGAAAACAAGGCCCTTTATAAAGATTAATTTTAGATTTGCAGCAGTCTTTTGCTATTTGGTGTACGGCGAGATTTTGCAGATAAAAATAAAAATACTGAAGAATATTTAGCATGCTAATGAATGTTTTTTGGCTTTGTATAGTGATGTATTCACATGTAAAACAATCCCAAATGTGTACAGCTAAGAAAAAAAAAAGGTTTTATTCTGTAAATATTACTTTTTTTATCCTGTTTGTAGTTAAAAGAAAAGAAACTATTATGACTATTAGATCACAGCCCTTTCTTTTATAAGGCACTCATTATATAGTGGTGAGAACAATTGATAAGCATTTGACATTTCCCAGTAGGCCACCATGGCATTAGTTCCTTAAGTGCATTCTGCTTTTGAAATAATTTTAGGCAGTTAACCCACTTTGTATAAGGTTGCATAAGATGCTGGTCAATTGCCCCAACGTCATTTGTGACAAACTAATGGCTTAAAATTTTGATTTTGAATGCTGTTGATGGACACCACAAAGGACGGTGCACACTAAGCATACCAGCCTCGCCGCTCGTAGCTGGCCTACAGCACTAAAGAACAGTAATGGTTCTAATTCCAATAAAGAGAAAATCCAAGGTCACACTGTGAACTTCCTCCCCATCAGAAGACCACAGAGACTGGCTGGGAGAGTGCATAATATCCTCACAGCTATTTTTACCCTCAAATTAAAATCTATGACATGTTGAAATGACTGCAGTGTGCAAGAGGGGTATTCAAAGCAGACACTAATGACGCTTATTAATGGCGTGAATGAAGTCTTGACAGGTCGTGTGTCATTCTGCAGGCAATGCTCCACTGGCATAATGGCTAATGTAAGTGGGGATAATTATATATATTATACCCTGTCTTATGGTATTTTGGCAGGAGTATGAAGAGCCAGGCAGTTAGAGAGGAGAGTGAAAGCGCTTGCTCTTTTTGAGACAGAGATGTGCATGCGTGTGTTTGTGTGTGCGCACACGCATGCACGCGTTCACCCCCATCTTCAGCAGCAGTCCGGGAGATGAATAATAGTAAGACAACAGCACCAAACAGTGGTTGAACAAGATGCCTGCATAAAGAGACAGGCATCAGATAAGCAACATCTGTGTTTTGTGTTTAAACATTTTCTTTCGGGCAATAATGTGACTGAGGGTGCTGAATGACTTCAACAAAAAAACAGATAGAGAAGACGAGGCTTTCTTTGGTAGAGCGGATAAAGAGCACATTCAGAGAGTAATCAAGTATTCGTGCGTGTATGATGTATTGTAGTTTGCTTGTTCTGTTGAAGGCAGAATGACCATTAATCCACATTAGAGGCCCTTAGCTGTGAAGAAGAGGCTCATAGACCAGAGGGGAGAATTAGGAAAGACGAAAAGAACTTCTTCAAGACAAAAAAAACCCCCCGAAATAATAACTAGTTAAATCGTAAATGCACGCAACTTTTACAAAAATATGTACTAATTAGGAGAATAATTAAAGGGATATGAAAAATGACAATACTGTATAAATAAACTGACATCCTAAAATAAAAGTAATCATCATGTTTTATTTCTATTTGCTGATAATTAGCAAGCTAAATGTCACACAATGTATATATATAAATAGGAAGGAAGAAAAAGCACAGTTAAAAAAAACAAAGCCAAAAAAGACAAAAGGAGCGATATGTGAAATAACTGATAAATGAGCTTATATAAAAATACAGGTGCAGTCCTGGTTGTGGTTGAGGGCTCGGCACAGTCAGGATGTGTGTGGAGAGCCAGGGACAGCTGTGAGGGGCCTGTGGGAGGTGGGATGTGTGGTGCGAGGGTGGGGAGGGGGGGTGGGTGAGTGGATCTTAGTGGATCTCTCCTTTCTGTGATGTTGGCGGAAGAGAGTTGGCTAATTGGAGGCCAGGCGGTAAAAGCTGTTCATTAATGCCTCTGCCTCTTGGTCCCCCTGCTCAAACACCTTGCCTCATTTATCTCTGTATTTACCCACCCACCCCCCCAATCCCAACACAGGACCTCAGAACACACCCAAGGTTCAACATGGAACGAGGAGAAAAAGAAGGGAGAAGGAGGGAGAGGTGGGGAGGGGGACGAGAAAGAGGGAGAGAAAGGGTAACTTATGCTCAGTGGGAATTAACAAAGCACTTAGTAATTAAATCTAAATTGACATTCTGGTAATTAGCCTCTTGATTAGGAGCAATAACACAATTAGCCAACCAGTCTTTGCTAATTGTTAATTAGTATAAGCAAAGTTATTGTGTGTGTGGCAGAGGGAGGCATGTAAAAGAACAAATGTTAATCTGTCTCTCTTTCAACAGCCGCGTCCCCTTTCTTTTTTCTTGGTGCCTCTCTATTGAGCTAGCAGGCAGGTTCATTGCCTTTCTCTTCACTGAAGCCGCATTCAGAGGCAGCACTCAGTAATTAGCTAAAAGTCTTATCGAGGATATCATCAGAGAGCAGGCTGAGCCGTGCTGGCACATCTCCATGTCTCTCTACCTTCGCAGAAACATTCCTCTTCCCCGCCTGCGCTCCGCGAGGTGTCATGCGGGGGTATTTGTTCTGAATAAAGATGTGATGTGGATTAAATACAATCATAAAAGGGGAAAAGAAGCCACGGTGCTGGAGATGAATCTTAAGGAGATGTAATTCATCTAAAAGGTTTTAGTTTATGAGGCAGAGGAACAGAACACCTCATTAAAGGCGGGGAGAGGAGAGAGGACACAGGAAAATAGATGAAGGGACAATAAAGATGTTCCGGAAAGTGGAATTTACATTGGCCACAGGTGAAACATGGGTTATTTTCAATTAAGATGGACTTAGCAGAACAATAAATTTCATTTACACAGTACTCTTATACAAACCCGAATAAGCGAGGTTTAAGTCATCCGTTTCTTGACAGATAGACAGGTACTGGGAATCTCTTCCTTTCAATAACTTTATCCCTTCGTCTCTTCATTCATCCATTCATCTGTAAACACAGCAGTTGCACTCAAGCAGTAAACATGGCTGTGCCGCTAATCTCCCGTAACTTGGCCAAATGGTCGATACGTTGGTCAAGACGGTGGAAGACACACACTGGTATCAGCAGCTCCGCAATCATTCAGATGCACAAATACACACACCGGCACACAAAAACCAACTTGTGTTCAGATAACCCTGCGCGTGCTTGTGTTTGTGTGTGTGTGTGTGCGTGTGCTCCTGAGGATAGGACCCTGTACCCGGCCTCAGATTAGCTGGTACCCCAACACAAATATTTGGCAGCAGGATGAGCTGTCTCAGGACGCACCGGAACATGAAATTAACCAGGAAAGGTGGAGGTGCCAGCAGAGTTGGAGCTGCCCCACTGAGAGGACAGCCGCTCTGGGAGAAAGAGGTGGAGGACTGGCTGCTCGATGCCACCCAAAACTCTGTTGCGGGGCAGGAGAGAAAAAGGGAGAGATGAGGGAGGTGAGATCCTGCAAAAGTTAGCTGTGCTCGCAGTAAACGTGTACATTTATGCTCAATTTCTTGTAATGAAATTTCGAGATAAAAATGCAAAAAAATTGTGTGTTTGTGAGTGTGTGTGTGCGTGAGTGTGTGAGCGAGTGTGTAGGTGTTATAGGGGTCTGTCTTGCCGTGGCTCCCGCTGTGTCCCACCCACTGCGGCTCTAATTGGATCCTTATTACCAGGCCAGCCTCCATTCTAGGAATGATGGATTCATACCACGCAGAATTCCATTAATCATTCCTTATTCACAGTCCACTCCGAGGAGAGGGCAAATTCATTTCTTGGCACGCCGAGCGGCCACCATAATGAATATTCATGAAAGGAAATTTGGGGTCAGGCCTAATAAGGGAGGTAATTTGTAATTTGCGCTGTTCCCGCTCGGGTCTTGTTCGGCAGGTTAACCTATAGAACAGGCAGGCACACGCGAAACAGACACACTGGAACCCACACTTAAACATACTGTATTTTTACTCTGAAGCTGCTGGGTGCCAGCAGGAGTCATGTACATATTCAGTCTCAGTTTTTGAACATTAGCCTAATATTAGCAATATTATGAGGAATGGGATGTCACCCCCCAAAAAGTATGGAGAGTGTTTCCTCGTGTAGCTTTAAACCATGGCTGTGTTTGATCTTCCAGAACTTCAAATGCATGAGCTGAAAATGCTGATATGTTGTATTTTAAGTGCACCAAATGTGCACTGCATGACCCCTTAAGGATCGAGGCCACTTTAACCAAATAGCAAATTTTCAATCCAGCAAAAAAATCGAATTCAGTGAAGACTACTACAGTATTACTACAACTAGAGCCTACAGCTGGAATAAAACAAAGAATGAAAAATGGCCTTAATTTTTGCAAAATGGCGGATCCTTTCTGCCTGACCAAATAAGCCCTGTAGACTGTTGAACACTCTGTGAGAAATCCCTTTTAAATAAAACAGCTGCTTTAAGAGAAAAATAACAAGCTCCTTCGTTCTGCTTTCACATCACAGCATTTCAGCCCCAAAAGCATTTTACTACTCCTGAAATTATGCCCACCTGGCATCACTTAAAGTCACTTAATTAATAATTTATCAATACATTTGAAGTGATTAAAATTCATGACCAGAAAGTGTTTTTAAAATAGTGCCCTTGCACCCTCAGGGTGTCCAATCAGTGCACTGCGTTCGTTAGATCAGGAAGGAATAATTAATTGTACCTGAATGTTTAGTGGGGTCATGCAGTTGGGGCAGGATGCCTACGGTTCTGTGTGTGTGTGTGTGTGTGTGTGTGTGTGTGTGTTTGTGTACAGAGGGGGGAGGGTGTTAGTTACAAGCACTCACTGGCTTTGCACCACAACACGTTTGTATGCAGCCACACTCTATTCCACATGTATTACATGTATTTGTTCTGTTTATACCACAGTCACACACACATACATACACACCCATCATTTTCTCATGTCATCACCTTCTTGTCATCACTGCCCTTCCATTTTGTCTCCATCATCAACCTCTGCTGGAAAGGGTAAGAGCTATTAAGTAACTATGTTTGAGACGTGATGTCAAAGACCTGTCTGTCACTCACACACATACAAATGCTCGATGTGACTGACAGCCAGGAGGCTCCTCGCTGGGTCAGCATAGAGGTTAGCACATGCTCAGGGAGACACTTATTGTACATGCACACGCACATACACGTACACACATACACATTTTCAGGTGGAAAGTAACTGAGTAGATTTATAGTACTTAAGTAAAGAGGCACTGATGCTTTATTTGGTAAATATTTTCTCATTTCAGAAGCAAATTTCTGTTCTTTAATATATGTTTACCATGGAAAATATGGAATCAACTATTAAAGACAAACTGATGGTGTCTTGATATGTCGCTCCACCTTTTATACAATTACAATACAATACAATACACACACACACACATACAAACACACACAAACGGAATATACTAATACAACAAATAAAAAGAAACACTTACACAGTGGGGCATTAATGTGCACTAGAAATAATAATATTAGATTTAAAAATATATATTCCCAGAAGCATGTATTTAATCATGGCATCACCTGGATGACCCGCAACATTAAAATACTTTTTAAAGGTTAAAGCATCAATAATTTAACACTCTGAATGGGACCGTTCTCTGTCTCTCTCTTTTTCTCTTTTTTAAATAGAGTACTTTTACATCTTGTGGTTCCTATTTTTATACCTGTTAAGGATCCTCTACTGTGGCATCCTGTCCAAATTTACACACAAACGCAAAGATGCACACCAGATAAGGGGGAGTACTGAACTGTTAAACCCCGCTGAGCCGAACACCGAGGGGACCAGCGGAGGGCAGAGGGGCGATAAAGAAGCGCCTCTGCAAAGAAAGACAAGTGCTATTGAAGGTCTAAATAAGGAACATGGTGTGTCTTGCCGTGGAGGTGAGCAGAGGGGTCTGTGTTTCTCCGTCCTCTCATGTATAATACATCTCTCTCTGTTTCACCCCAAGGTTCAGAAGCCCAGGGCCCCAGAGACCAACACAGTCTTTTAAAGATATGTGCTCACTTAATCACTGAAGAAAAGGGCCCCTAGAGCTAGCCTAATATTATAATTAATTAATTCAACCAAAAAGGGGTATTAAATTTCCTCCCTCTTAGGATATCAGCTGAATACATTGACCTTTGAGGAAATCGCCCTCTAATTCGAATCAGGTTTTTTGAGCCGCTTACAGACTAAACTTGTTTCTTTTTCTCGTCTCCCGTCTTTCAGTTCTCTTTGTCTGCACGAGTTTGAGCAAAAGAGTCGGAAAGCCTAGCGTGCAATGGTGAAGTGTGTGTGTGTGTGTGTGTGTGTGTGTGTGTGTGTGTGTGGAGAGCAAGTTTGTCTTCATATTGCGTCTCCATTTCGTGTCTTCCAGGATTTGTGTACATGTGAATTCATGCCCTGCTGTGTGCATTTCCAAGATCATGTGAGTGAGTGTGTTACTGAGCTATAGATATAAATATATAGATATATGTATGTTTGTGTGTATGCGTGTGTGTGTGAGCGAAAGTGCATGTGAGTGATCCATAGTTTTATCTCTCTGCTGTAACACAGAAAAGAACAGAAACTTTTCTTATTACCGGGGAGAGTGGTAGAATAGCAGGCAGCTAAGTCTCTGTCTATCTCTGTCTCTCTCTCAGCGGTGTAGCTGACTCCCCAGTGTACTCTGGGTCTTCAGTAACTCTGACTGAAGTTCAGAAGGGTTAGGTAGTATACTCAGGAGGTAGGGGGGAGACAAGAGGAAGAGGAGGAGGGGGGGTTAAGTAGGATTGGAACAGTGGCAGTTTTAAAACAGAACTTTAAATCTCCACCTAGGAGAGAGAGAGAGAAGGAGGACAATGGCGTCATGTGGCGTGCCGTTATCTTCAGGTCTCTGAAAGGCGGGAGACGAGAGGATGAGAATAAAAAGAAGCTTGAAGAAGGGCATAAATGTGATAACAGCTGTAGGCTGTATAATCTACGCTGCTTTTCAGGGAGGTATGGAAAAAAAAAAGTCAAATCTTCGCGACCTTCAGATTTTAAGTTCAGCAAAACAGCTCTTCACTCACAACAACACCAACCGAAATGGAAGAGGATTTGCGAGATGGATGGATGAATGGATGAGTGGATGGCTGGATGGGTGGATTGGCAGATAGAGAAACAACAAACACAGCAAAAGAACAAACAGATCTCAGGAGCTTAGGTTTGAATGAATCCTGTGTGCCAGACCATTAGTTAGTCAGTAATCTTCATGGCTTTTTGGCTGTCAAGGGCGATGATATTGTCCATCACGGGGGTCCCGCTCAAGATAAATTCCTAGCCTGAAAAAAAAAACACCCTGCAATGAAGATATGATGTAGGACTCATCACTCTCACAGCCACTTCATCAACTGCCAGAGGAAAGGATGGAGTGGTTAACCTTCAGAATGTGACAAATTCTGTGTCAGACGCATTATTTATCTTAATAATGATAAGCTTAATTTAGCACCTCTCCAACCAAGCCACAAAACTAAGACATGTTACAGCGTTTGTGTTCCATCTTTGATCATTCAAACGGCCCAACAACAGTTTGCCTATTATGTTCCTGCCAGTGGAATTTAGAGATGACACCATGTCTTAATTTTACAGAGGTTGCACCAGGCGCTCTTTCTGTCAGCGGTTGACATTCACGGCAATTCCAAACAACATAATCATTTTCAGTGTTAAGAAATGTCAGTCAGGCCTTGTTTGTCTTCGGTGCTGGACTGTGTTGTGGACCACTAACTCCCCCTACTGGCCATCCAGGAGGAAGACACTCCTTTAAAGCATCTGGGGAGAAATTACTGTATGAGCCAGGATACATGGACTTCATTTTGGTGCAAAATTGAATTTCATCAATAAAGAAGCAAAATGATTTCTAATTTATTTTTCATGATGTTGAGGAAAAATCTAAATTATAGCCTTCACCAATTTTTTTTTACTCCTGTTTCAAAAGAACCAAAAGTCAAAGACTGCTTTTTTTTAAATCACAGATTAGTTTTTATATTTCAAACTTGCTGCAGCACAGTCATCTGCAATAGGTGACGCTTGGTCCACTACGTGCGCGTACCCACAAACCACCATCGCCACCTCCCGTTTTTCTCTAACACTTCTTACCCTCTGCAGGCTACACACAGAAAATCTCCTCACAACTTGCTCCTCTCTCTCTTTCTCTTTCTTCTCCCTCTGCTGCAGTCTGTGCAAAAGTTAGAAAGAACGATAAAGACCACATGCCCACCCCACCACCTCCCACCCATCACCTCTCCTGCAACTCATCCCTTCACCTCCACACACATGAAAAGACTGATCCTTCCTTGCCACTGTTAATGGCGGGGACATTATTCATCTCTCCAGCCAATTTGAGCTCCTTTTCTTTCAGGGAACGGCAGCACGAGGGGTTGGGGGGAGTCAGCGAAGAGTATTAAATATGTAGAGGAAGATGGACAATGGTGCTGCAGAATAAAGAGGGGCAGGAGAGGCGGGAATGAAGAAGGACAGGGGCTGTGTGTGTCGGCGGTGTCGAGACCGAGTTAGTTAGTGAGCGAATGTGAGGGAAAGAGAAAGGAAGAAGCGGTCGCCCCGTCTGTGTGATGGCTGTTTGCGAGCTCTCAGCTTTGACCTTTCACAGAGACGCCACTTTTACAATGTGTGGGGCCATTATTTGCCCCTTTTTAACACTCAACTGAGATCCAATATGGATCAAATTAGAATTGTCTATACTGCAAAACTCACATGCAGCCAAAATCTTATGTAAAATGAAACAACTCTGGGTATAGATGTGACAAACAAAGACATATTGTGTGTTTCAAAGCTGCCTCAGAAACTTTAGGGAAAAAAAGAAACTTTACGGAAATCTGCAGTGCTGATGAATTATGGAGCTAAAATCAATGTCGTGTCATCGTGCCATCTTCATTAGAGGCTTTTTGATAGTGGGCCATCAGCTCCTACAGGACTATGTATGCCTGCAGAAGCTATAAAAAGTGCCTCCAATCTCCATCCATGTGGTAAAAGCCAGTATTTTTGGTGTGACTTCCAGTCTGCCTGTCAGGGAGAATGTACGGTGAGTGGCCCGGGCAGAGGAGATCATAAAGCAGACTGTGATTGACGGTATCTTAATGGAGGAGGATGGATCAATAAGTAATATCAGCAGGTTTTAATTCAAGGCAACACACATAAACCTTTACCAACTTCACAATGTCACTCAGTGTTCATAAAAGTTTTCTCCACATCCCCTCGGACAAAAAGAGATAAATCCATCAAAAAGTCGTCTCAGTTTTATAGCCCCCACCCCACCCCCACTCCTCTCTTCTTTCCCTCCTTTCATCCCTCCCTCATCTCCATTTTGATGTCTGTCTATTAGCAGAGGGTGAGGCCTTTCCTGCTCTCACATCCAGGGGCTAAATTAGCTCAATCAGCCCCCTTTCACCTCTCTTCCGTGGGCTTCAAGCTGAGTGACACACTGCTCCCCTGGGAGGGAGGGAAGGAGGGAGGGAGGGAGGGAAGAGTCTCTCACACACACTGAGCCCAGTGGCCAGAAGAAGACTATGGAGGAGGGGAGGAGGAGGGCTGGGGTGCAGGTAGAGGGAGACGGTGGACTGGTTGGAGGAGAGAAAGTAGCGTCACGTCTCCCCCGCTCTGAATGGGGCTCCTTGTTCGCTGCTTGTTGAACATTAAGAAAAACCTCTGCGATTATTTTACTTCTCCCTCTTCTTCACCCCTCTGCAGGGCATGGCGGTGCTCAAGGTGCGGTGCCAAACCCACTTCAAGAGGCCCAACCGTCAGAAAAAAAGAGGCGATGAGTGCTTTTCGGTGCGTCTCCCCTTACTACACCCCCAGCACTTTATGCCAGGGCTGAAGTCCGCATAACCGTGCCAACATCTCTTAAATTACCCCTTCATGTTTGATTTGTCTCAACCCTTTCCCTCTCTCCCTCCTACTAAACAGCCACCCAAGTATCTTTGGAAGTGCAAGGCAGGCACTTCTGCTGCGGTAATAGCAGTGTATGTATGTGTGTTGGGAAGGGGGAGATGGGCGAAAAGGTGGTGATCGGAGTGAGCCATAAGATCTACTCTTTGCAGCTCTACAGGGATTTATTAGACTGGGGAGTACATTAGCATCATAAAGACCCCGGAGAATGGGCCCGTGGATGGGCTGCAGACACCACCACTACACTTTAACATGCTCTGCGGCATCAGTCGGTGTGTATGTGTGTGTGGGTGAGTGTGTGTGGATGAGGAATAAGATTACCCCGATTTAACTTAAGAAAGGCTGTTAAATGGTTTATGGATCATCCTGAAGCAGCCCTGGAATACATCAGGAGATGATGGAAAGAGCTGCGCAAGAAGAGAAAAAGAGGGCAAAACAAAAGGAGGCAGGCGAGATGTGAAGGCCACCACCTCTGAGAAAATAGCATGATCGCACTGATGAATTTAATTTGTCAAAAGCTATTTTCTCATTAAAAAGTATCAAGTACTGGGAATATTCTCCTGCAATGCTGGTACTTTATGAAGAGCTTTTAATTCACCAGGGCCAAAAAATACAATCAATATCCCAAATGGTTTCCACTTTTTTCTGCACAAAAAACAAGCTGAGCCTCACTCAACTCTGCTTGCCATTTCCGAACAAGCAAAAATGAGACTGGATGTTTTAAAAGTAGTATTTAAAAATTGCACAGCAGCTCAGTCCTTCCTGTGAGTGCTCTGACAGGCGAGTGTAAGGAGACGCGGCGACTGAATTCCCAATTATAGATCTCTGATGCTCCCTGGTGGACATATAATGTAAAAACATTTAGTGGGTTTATTTGATCTGCCCTGTCTCAGTCAGATGACAAAAAAAGGAAAACAAAAACCTGGACAGTGCATGTTTAGTCATCAACTACAAAAAAATAATTTTTGCTGTACTGTCAGAAAATTTGTCAGAGTGGACACATTTAAATTTGGTTCAATGCAGGAGGAGCAGATAGTTTAGTCAGGTGCATGTACGTTTCTTCAGTCTGTTTTTTTCTCTTTACATTGCTTTGACTTGACACCAAATGGTTTAAGATGAAAATGACATGTTTTCAAGCAAATCAAAAATGTTTACAAATATAATTTGTTGCAATATTGATGTATCAGTAATAATAATATTTTAACATAATTTCTTATTATTATTATTGTTATTGTTATTATTATGTTTGTTTTTTTTCATTTCCATATTGCAAGCCTACACACCACAAATGGCTCCCAGGCAACTTGTGATGCCACAAAAGCAGCTCGTACAAACATTACTTAAATGAAGACTTACGATGAGCACTGTAGATGAATGTATAAACATGAACACAGCGTTCAAGTGTAAAATACTGTACGTATGATTCTGCTCTGGAGAATCAAACCTCCAAGAAAAGGAGAAACCAAAACACATTTGTGAGACCCAGAGTTTGCCCCCAAATGGAGGTTGGTCCATACAACTAATATAACCACACACACACACCACATCAGTAAAGAAACACTAAAAGCCAGCAAATGGATTCTGGTAAAACATTTTATATCCGCAGTAATATCAGAACCACTTTTCCCTGTGTAGTTTGCTCTGCAGAGCGCCCTCTAGTTGAAAAGTAGAGGAGGCCTGAGCAGCTCTTTGGAGTGTTGGCTGGGTGACAATACAACAACAGTCAAACTGTGGCTGATCAGGAAAAGGCACAACACTGGCAGACACAGACAGAGACAAACGCAGAGTCAGTGCTACGACGCCATGGCAACCACAACTCTTCGGCTCAGAGTTTATGTGAAGTCAGTCGTCTTCCAGTCTCCATGGAAACCAAAGTCAGGGAGTAAGGAGGCACGGCGAAAATTGTCGACCTGCTTCAGTCTGACCAGAACCACTGGTAAAGCTTACATTCATAAAACGAGCAATTTGAATTCAATCAAATCAAAGAATCACCTTTCATCTATGTCTGGCTCCAAATTTCAATGTTACAACAAAGAGAAAAATAAATCCCAATCATATAAAAATGGCATCAAAAATGTACATAATCTCTTCATCTCTCTAAAGTCAGTTGAAATCTGGAAGTTCAGAAACGGCTCCCCACTCCTCCCCTAATAAAACATTGGTGGCTTATATGCCTTACTAGTGTGCTTACTGAAAATGGCTCTGAGAAGAAAGGGTAGTTTTGGAATAAAATTGAAACAGAACTAAAACAACAAATACAAATAAAATACATTTAAGTGGCTTAGTGGCATATAACATCTGAAATAAATCTTATTCCATAATTCATCCATGTACAAAGTCAAAACAATAATATAGTTTCCAGTGCTTTGGGAGATAAAATAAACAACAAACTATATAATAAAGAAAACAACCACTTTTTTAAATCAAAATAATCACCATCAACGTTTTTTTTTTCTACCTTTATCGGTACTGATCATTAGCTATACCAAATCAAAGCCAAGCCCCAGGTCTGCCACAGCAGAGATACAACTGAGATCCACCTCAGCCTGCCCCGACCATCACTGTGATTTCTCTGGCCAGCGGGATAACACGTTCCCTTTACTGATGGAGGCAGTTTGAGCAGCAGACCTGACTTCTACCTCTGCATCTGGCAACTTTGTCTGGTGAGACACTGAAGCACAGGAAACTTGTTAACATGCTGATCCGAAAACAGCCTCAAGGCTGCACTGTGTGTATTGTATGTATGTGAGCAAGTGTGCACTGTAGGTGAGCGTGTGCGCATTTAATGCATGCTTGCATGTTTGTGAACTGAGTGAGAGCGTGAATGCAAGTGTGTGCTAATGCTGCACTTTTACAGTGAAAACTACATATTATCTCTTTCTCTCTACAATGTTGAACCCTGTCACTATATCTTTCCTTCACCTTGGCCTCTAGCACAAACCGGGCCCTACAAAGTCGGTAAGTGAGAGAAAGAAAAGAACGTTTATCTCCTACAACAACCGGTATAGTTGGTACAGAAAAAAAAACACGAAAGCATTTACACGCATTTAATTGGAGTTGATACTAAATCTGAACCCTAGGTATGACTTCTGACCTGTAAAAACATGCCTTTGAAGAGCAGCAGCTGCAAAAATGAAAAGACACATTGATAGGGGTTATGAGTCTGACACAGTTCACTTTAACATCTGCTTCAACTTAAAAATGATCCTGCTCTTGTATTCTGTTACAGTACCTGAGTATCTTGACACCTTATGGATTTAGATGACACGCTGCTTTTTGAAGACTATCAAATGGTTTTCTTAACTCAGTCAATACACTTTACGGCATCTTCTTCGGGTAAAGGTCACCACAGCGGTAAGTATTAAATACGTAAGAACTGGAGGACAGCTAGAGGACTAGAAGTGGAGTAGATACAATAAATGAAAAGGGCTTTGCTGAATGATGGATTATTTGTCTCCTACAGTAAATTGTCCATCCCGGGAGTTTTTCAAGGGTTTCTTGAAAGCGGACACTTTAAAAAGACACCTTACCTTAGCAGGCTAACACAGATCTTTGTCAAACACCAAACTAGTGCTAGAGGCTAAAGCAAAGTGTGGAATAACAGACTGAGGAGCAAAGTGATGTGACCAGACTGCATCCCGTTAAGATAAATTATGCATGCGGGACCATAAAGCTATTTCCATTTTATTCACTATCGCTCATTCAATCATTTATGGTTGCTAAAAGAGGTTGATGTAAGGAGAAAATAACTTGTCCTCTATCAAGTGAGACAATGCACTTGGTTGTCCTTGCATCTGATAACTTCAGTGTAATTAACTGCTGGTTTTGTCCCCTGTTCAATTATGATTCAGAGCCACCTTTATGGAAGCAGGGCCAAGTGTGCTATATAACTCCTGACCTGGCAGTGTCGGTTCGCCCCTTGTAAATGCTCAGTCTGTTGGGCAACATTTCAAACTGCTCAGTTTATGTCACATGCACTTGTGCGCGTGTGTGTGTGTGTGTGCACGCAAACCTTTACACTGTACAGACTATCTATGTGAGTGCAGTGTACCTTGTTTTGCTTGTGCTGTTAAGGGGAGATAATTGTACTACAAATGAGTGTTGTTGGTGTGTGTTCAAATTGTGTATAGTTTGTGTGCGTGCTGTGAAAGTGTACTATTGTACCATCGCTTCTTATGCTGTTTACTTTTTACAGCAACCTCTTCATGTGCTAGTAAGTGCACGTGTGTATATGTGTGTGTGTGTGTACGCATGTGTCTACAGTATGTCTCCATCCTCTATGCTGAAGCTGGATCTGCGGCTGGAGTCGACTGAGGCTTCAGGGGACATCGCAGAGAGCAGCGGGTCGCCGCCCATAGGGGACAAGGGCTCGTCCATCATCAGGAAGCCCAGCTCGCCTCTCCTCCCCTGGACGTCCAGTCCGCCCAGGTCACCCAGCCCAGACATGCCATCTGAGAAGCCGTGCATCCCATCGCACAAGTCCAGCGACTGGCCAAAGTCAAAGGGCTGAGAGCTGCCTACAGATGGGAACTGGATGGGTGGCTGAGGCTGCAGGTGTTGCGGGAGAGGTGGCAGCTGCCTGGACTGAGGCTGAGCTTGGCCCTGGTGGTGGAGGTGGGACTGAGGGAGGAAGTGATGCTGCTGGGCATGAGGCGGAGCCTGGTTCTGGGGTAAGTGCTGGTGATGGGCTTGTGCCTGGGGGTGAGAGAGGTTCTCCTCTGGGCTGGTTTCTTGTTTTATATAAGAGGCCATCACCTCAGTCGTGTTCAGGCCAGAGGGAGAGTTGCTGGGCAGGCCGTGCAGACGAGCCTGCATCTCCAACTCCTGCAGACAGCGGATGGAGGGCAACATTGTCAGTCTCTATGTATTTGCTGTTATGGTCCTCCTCTATGTGTGTGCGTGTCTGGTGATATGTGTGTTACCTGGATGCGTAGCAACAGCTGTTTGTTGGCCATCTCCATCCTTTTGAAGTTGTTTTCCACC
This sequence comes from Amniataba percoides, assembly GCA_037176925.1. NCBI lineage: Eukaryota > Metazoa > Chordata > Actinopteri > Centrarchiformes > Terapontidae > Amniataba > Amniataba percoides. The sequence goes on from JBAJHX010000096.1 coordinate 17,358,998, forward strand.
TCTCTGGTCCTCTGAACATCCTTCTGCATGCGTTTGATGTACTCTACAGACGCTCGCAATATAGTGCCTTTGTTCCAGCGCACATCACTATGCACACAGTAGAGTACAAACAGGCAATTTCCACAGGTAAGTAACTGGCAGTAACTGATTTCATTCAAATATTTTATCTACACTGAAATGAGCGTGTAGCAAAAGCAACTCACAGGTCATTGGTTTTGGGGATCATGGTGCCCAGCTCTTTAATACGATCATTGATGTTGAATCTCCGCCTCCTTTCAACTATTGAAGAGGAGAGAAGAGAAAAGGGAAATGAAATAGGAGGTGACAACAGACAAAATATTAAGAGGACACTAGTACAGAAAAATCAAAGGCATGAAAGAAAAAACAAATAAGAAGGCAGATTATAGAAATATGACAGTTAATTCTGAGGGATGTGTAGCATCAACACAAACATGAAAGGTGAGTTGGAATTGTAGTTTAATATGAGAAATGTATGGATTTATCCAGTAAAGGACAATAGGGGGCAAATGCGTACACACACGCACACACGCACACACACACACACACACACGCACACACACACAGTCACAGGCAATTACATGTAAGTGCCAGAACAGCAGAAATTACTGGGTTAACCATCCACCCACTAGTTGCACTATGTCAGCTAAATCAGCACAAGGCTGTATAAAAGTTTTTTTTGTGTGTGTGCAGGAGACAGGTTATGGTGTGTGTGTGTGCGTGCGTGCGTGCGTGCGTGCGTGCGTGCGTGCGTGCGTGCGTGCGTGCGTGCGTG
>JBAJHX010000096.1:17359890-17409806 GCA_037176925.1 Amniataba percoides
GTGCGTGCGTGCGTGCGTGCGTGCGTGCGTGCGTGCGTGCGTGCGTGCGTGCGTGCGTGTGTGAGAGAGAGAGTGTAGATCTCTAAGGGTGTGTACACTATTAGGGTGAGAAAATAGGAAAAGAGGAAAGCAGGTACATCATTTGGGGCATGCAGAGGGAAAGACTTACTCAGATTGTGGTTGTCTTTTTTCTGTCTCTCCTTGGCCAGCGCACGGGCTTCTGCATCTTTGCAATAACAAAAAGTGATTAACTAACGGCTGACACATCGCCATGTCTCAACACAAACAGTTTTTCAGTGGTTTCAACAACATAAATTACAGGACAAGGTGGGAAGTAACATTGTAAAAGAGTTTAGATTGCATCAGTTCCCCAGCCATCAACATGCAACTGCAAAGTGCAAAACTTTGACTTTCGCACCTGACAGTTCTCGTTTGATGGTCAGGTTTGCAGGACAGGAGTTACTGGTCATGGCAATGGCTGGCCCCTTCATCCCCGGGCCTGTATACACATCCAGATGACTGCTAGACAGGGGGAGCTGGGGAGGACAAGAAGCACACAAAACACACACACAGCAAATATATAAATTTTGAAAACTAAACAGTCTGCACATTAAAAAAAATCCTGCAATCAACTGTAAAAACAACTTTAAAATATGTCAGCTCTAGACAACTGCATTTCCTGAGTAAGAAAGTCATGCTAAACCTTTTTGTTCATGAACAGACTGGTTATGAATGAAACTCCTCAAATGCACTCAGGTGTTCAACTCAACAAACTGAGAACCCTAAAACCACTCTGTTATGAATATAATCAACACAATGTCATTAATGCCTCTTCTAAGGTCTGAAGCTTAACATGATGTCAGCATTACACAGATTAAGCTTCATAAAAAATACAATCATAAAATAACATTTGTGATAAACTCTGACATGATCTCAGTGCTAAAATTAAATTGAGAAAGTTACTAAAGCTGGAAGTAAGTAAATCTAACTCACAGAAATGTTAAATCAAGATTATGTCTCAGTGTTTCCTACACAACTCGTTTACAGCCTCATACTCCTTTATAAGAACCTTTAAAAAGTTAGTGTACTTGTTTAGTGTGCTGTAAAGTCCGGATAGCAGGAGATAATGTAATAATATCACACCTAAGAAGAGCCTGCCAAACACACAGCAATGATCGACTATCATCCCATCTACCTTATCTCCCTTTATGGCTTGATTCTCTCTTCAGCCTTCTCCTGAACTCACACTTGTGGGGTGCTCTCCACACTCTTGCACTTTAGACATTGTGCAATACCTGTGATTAAGCTTTGTATGGACTCTGAAAAATATGTGATTTCCTTTTAATTACAGTGTTAAGTTTGAGTGCCTGGGACTTTTTTTTTTTTTTAAATGGCCCGTTACCGATCGCATCGCACTCCCTGAAGAGAGAGCAAATGTGACGCTGCTAATGAGGCCTGAAAGATAAAGAACTTGAAGGAAAAGATACCTTATCTGCTGGCTACCGTATGAGCTGTGATCAAACACATTCATGCGCATAAATACACACACACACAGAGACCTGTTCACCTCTGTATGTAAATGAAATTCTCTGTGAAAAGAGAGGCACAAAGGACCTATAGAAGAAGCAATTCAGTATAACACCACCCCCACCCCCCACCCCCACCCAATTCTTCAAATACTGATACACTATATTTGACAGCTGGATGTTAATTGTATGTTGATAAATAAATATGCTGTAAAATACTTAAAATATCATTTGGAGAAAGAACCTGACATAAAAACTGCTCTGAAAAATGTCTAAAATAAAGAGTGCTTATGATCCCCACCCTACTATTGCCGTTTCATGTTTTCTGCTGATGACATAAAACTCCAAAAGGAAACTCACTTTTGCAAATAATCTCTAACTGCCAGCCTTCTCCATGTTTCTGCACCCGTGTCCTGGCAAGGCAGCCTACCTCACTATGGTCCGCTCCAGTAACAACCCATCAGACTCAATTGAATAAGCAGCATGATTCGGACTGAGTATGGCTCAGTGTAACCATCCATAGACACACACACAGACACACACTTAAAGAGTCGACCTGCTCGCTTGTGCCTGGTATTCAGTGGTGCTTTAACTCAACTTTGAGATTCCTCGAATTCCATGGAGTTTGCCACTTTAATCCCCATCAGGATTAGCAGGTGAGGTTTGCTCACTGGTCTGTCAGTTTGGAATAAGTTTGTTTCCAGTGTATTTCAGGGCAGAGCAATTTACACAGAAGCAGTAATGTGTTCTGAAAATGCAGCTTTATTAACACAATGTGTTGTCAATCTGTGCTTTGAGTTCAGCCCTCAGTTGATTTGTTGTGCTGGTGTAACAATACTGATCATCCCCAGGGTTGATCAATTACCTAATCTTATTGATCACAATGTTGCACTCACGCTGATTGAACAAATCAAACACAGGGGACATACTATCAGATAAGGCTAGAAGGAGGTTGTTTGGGTTTCCCTCTCTCCTCTTCTCTCTGTCTCTCTCTGACAGACATCACTGTGAGCTGAGCCTGCACTTCGCGTAGACCTTCTGATATTCATACTCTGGTGGTGAACCCCAATATGATGCTTGAAATTAACTGAAACATGCAGGATTTCTGCAAAAAAAAAATCCTCCATCACATGCACAAATAAAAAAAAAAAAACAAGGGAAAAAAAACTTTAAATGAAAAACCTCACCCACCCAACCCCCGCCGACCGTGCTGCAGCTCATTTTATAATCAGGGACCCGAGGCTGGGAGTTAGAGCCCTCACCGCATCCGCTGAAACTGTGATTCACTCAGAGTGAAGACTAAACTCCAACAAAACTGACCAAGATTCTGCAGAAACAGAATCACACACAACATCTCTTCAGTGTCTTACCAGCTGAATCTCTTCTCCGTCAATAACTTCCACAATGGCATACGTCTTACTCATCTCCTTCATCCTTCACTCCTTCCTTCACTGCGTCACTGCCAGCGTCCTTTCTTCTCCCTCTCAGGCACCAGTAGCACACACAGCTCTCTCTGGCACTGCCGCCCTGTCCTGGGATTCTGACCTCGGCAGCACCGATCCAGGCTTTCTTCTACCTCCACCAAACAAGAGTGAACTTTCCCCTAACTGGACTTTCAGCCTGTTTTCCCCTTGCACAAATTGCCCTCATCCCCCTTTCCCTCCTCCCTTCTTTTCCTCCCCCTCTACTTCTCCACCTCCCTCTTTCTCCAAATGTCTTGTAAACAAGTTGAACTCTAACTGCTGGCAGTTTAATTGTTAATTTTCTGAGTTTGTCCTGTAAGACAGAAAGCGCTGTACAGTCCTCGTCTGACTTGTCTTCTCTGCAGTTTCTAATTGCTTAGCACAGTTTAGGGAAGGAATGTTTAGTGCTTAAGTCAATTACACACTTATGCGTGTGTGTTTGTGTATATGGTTGTGCATATGGGTGCATAACAACATAACCTACTGCTTCTTATGGCGGCAGGAACAGAGTGACAGGAGGTCTGTCAGGTCTGAAGCAAAATCAAAATGGCTGCCTTAAAACATTTGCAAATTTCTTACACTCCTTGTGTTTGAACAGGACAACAGTTGGATGAACATTATCAGTAATATCAGCAACAAAAATGAGCAATAACAATAAATGAGAGGGAGACAAAGGCAGAGACGGAGTGGACAGATGAAGGAACAGAGAGAACAGGAACAGCTGAAAAGCTAATGTCTGCATACTAATGACTCTGCACAGCCAATCCTATGACTCATTTAGGGCAGACTGGGCCCAAAATACAACCTGAAGTGGATTAGAGCTGCAGATAACGACACATTAAGTGAATACAACACCACTGAATTCTACATTTGGGTATTTTAAAAGTGATACATGTGGACCAATATAAAACCCTCACGTATCGTAGTATTTACATTATATATGCCTTAAATGATTCTATTGCAAAAGGCGGTGCAAAATAGCAGAACAGTGCAAAGCAAAACAAGTCTATTTCAGTGAGTAATTAGGTCTACTACTGAACCTTAGAGACATTAGTTCCCTTAAACGAGTCCAACTGGATGCTAACTGGTCACTTCATTATGGTTTACCACTTTAAATAACTCATAAACCAAAGGCAGATGGATGCACTGGATGCTAATCATCTCATGATACTGTAAGACTATTGTATAAAGATTTTTTTTCTAACAATAAAATAAGTTCCACCAAGTCTCCATGTCAAGTCAAGCCAATTTTCTTTGTATAGCCCAGAATCATATATCATAAATTAGCATGTCATGCTCCTGGAACGTGCAGGAAATCTTTGGTAATATAATAACCTAAAATATGTAAGTAATAAAAAAAGAATTCCATAAACTACATCACGTTGGTGGGTTGGTGCTACTTACTGTGTTTGGCATCTGCACAGGGTCAATGTATGCCTGAATATCATCGTAATTTGACTGCATGCTTATGATGTCATCAATGACCTCATCCATCTGGGGATACAAAAGCAGGGGAAGGGTGTTACTTGCGTGATTATGACAAAGTTTAAATACCTTGTGTGTCTAACAAAACAGCAGCTGATCTTCATTTGTTTCGCAAATTCCACACAGAGACTACAGTCACTACTCAATCACTTATCGCAGCACCTGGAGCCTGTTGCTGTGTGGGCCCTCCAGATGAACTTGCCTGCAGGCGTATGTCAAGAGGAAGCTTCTATGTTATATGGAGGCTAGATGTGTAAGACTATTTTCTCTCAGGGTGATAGTTACAGAAAGAGGAGGAGGGATGGTCAAAGTCTGACAGGTTCAAAGGGCCTTACATTCTGCTGTGTCTCTGTCACTTGTTAAGCTGTAATTACTCTTGCAAGGCCATAATGGAGCATTTAAATCCCAATGATAGCCACTCTCAGTTATTGCTAGTTAGTCAGCACGTTCGTCCACTTATCAACTGTATGCACGACACATTAACACCGGTGCATTTACAAATGCTGCTCCGGCTCTCCAAAGACCAATTAAACCCTTATGATGCTTTCATAAAATGGAGAGAATGCCACAGTGCGGGTAATATTCAATCTTCCTAGTTTTATATAGGAGTGTAATTAAGTCATACTTTGGACATATTTGTTCAGTTTGGTTCATTTAAACTGTACTTTATAACATGCCCAGGAATGAATGTTTACGGGTTTGTATACATGCCAATGTCTGCCCACACTTGCGGGCATCTACCTCTTTCTCGTGGCTGGAGCCGATGTTGAGCATGGCCATGGGGCTGTTGGGGGCGCTGTTTCCAGACATCAGCTGCTCCGTGCGCATGTGTGGAGAGTGCAGGGGTGGGGGTGCAGACGCTGAACCCCCTGTAGGTACCATGGATGTGGGAGGAGAGGGCCCTGCTACTGCGTGTACCGTCTACAGACACAGAGAGAGAGAGAGACGCTGTTAATGGCACTGACAAAGATACTGCAGTACCATGTGGACTGTTGGACAAAGCAGAAAAACAGAAAGGCAGGTTGTATATACACACGAGGACAAAATTGTTGGTACCCTTCTGTTAAAGAAAGAAAAACCCACAAAGTAATTGAAATAACTTGACACTGACAAAAGTAATAGTAAATAAAAAGTTTCTGAAAATTAACTAACAAAAATCAGACATTGCTTTTGAATTGTGGTTCAACAAAATCATTTAAAAAAAAAAAAAACAGGACAAAAATGATGGTGAATTTTTCATTCTTTAATAGAGGGGTGTCCAACAATGGAGGTGATCTAATAAAAGACAGGCACACATGGACAGACAAGCAGTACAGAGTGAAACATTCAGAAAGGTACCTGTTTGGTGGCATAAGTGGTCGACAGGTATTCTTTCACTTGTTGCTTCATTGACTGACGGATGTGGTAGTCTGTGGGATTCTCAAGGTGGGTCTGGACCTTTATTAACGAGGGGCAGTAAAGAAGTCAATTATTATTACAGTTTTAATTTTGCAGCTTGATCCAATTTTTAGCTAATCATGTTAATAATTCCAGAATCTATTGTCATTAAGTGTGTTTATAGACAATCTAGAAAAATATTTAAAAAAGGATTGAAAGCTGCTGTACAATGAAAGCAAGCACAAGTACTTAACTGAATTTATATGATCAAAAATAGCAGTATTGGTTTTACATTTATATTTAAAAAATTATATTAAAAATATAAATGACATGTGAATAAAAAACAAATATAAACTGTCCAAGGTGACGATGAATTACTTGATATCTGTGTAGTAAGCATCACCTATGATCAAACTGGTATTTTTCCATATAAGAACTCTGGGGCCTCAACTCAAGGGTAAGAGATGCCAAGTGTAGCTCTAAACTGAACTCTTAAATGCTAGATTTCACCTCAGAAAAAAGCCCCCCTTGGACTTCTGCACAACAAGGGCTTAACAGTGGTAACTCTTATTTCAAGAATTGCATTTCAATTAATACTTATATGTTGTGTGCTATTTAAGCTCGGTATGATTTAAAATAACATTTAAAACACATAACAGGGTGTGTGCTTCATTATGTATACCCCATTATCTCTGCCCCACAACACTGTGATGGCACTAGGATATGGCAGCATTAAGCTGGCAGTTATGCCTACAGGAATAAAGCCACACTAAATCCTCTGGTGTGGCCACATAGAGAAATGGGCTGGCCTCATTCCTTCACATCAAAGAGTGAAGCTCAGCAGAGAGCAGGCGTGTTACCCATTACTACAGAAAAGACTCAACTTCTCAGCCCTCCAAATCCACCCCCACCTCTGTTTTATAACCAACAGCAGGATTATATCAAATGAACTGAGAACTTTTCAATAAACACATGTTTTTACACATTAATGCTCCTGTGTGTACAAATATGTTTTCATAGCAAATCTTGACAGTTTAGATAAATTCGCATGACTGGCTGTCAGCTCTGGGTCTGCTGAGGCAGAGGAACAATTATTCAGTAATAACATTTCAACCTATTTGGCCCGGCTCTGTCACAGTGCAGGAGGTATGACAGTCTCTTTGAGGCTGATGGACAGATAACTCACCTTATCTACAGAATGAAAGCAAACACACTGACAACTCTGAGACTTCATAAACACCGACACACACATGCATGCACACAGAGTAAACTGTCAATACAGCAGCTTACCCTACACTGTTCGCAATGCGTACAAACTGTACAGGTTTACTGTTCAAAATACCATAAAGCAACACACACATAATGGAGTGTTGCACAAACTAACAAGCACGCAAACACACACCGCCTCAGATAAGGACACACACAAGCATCTTAGGAATCGGACAAAATGTCACTTCAGCGTTATCTGTCCCAGTCTGGCCCAGACTATCTACATTGCTCCTGTCTGTCCTATCGCAACATGTCAAACCTCCCTTATCTGCCTGTCTTTCTCCCCCTTCTGTCTCCCTACCAGCTTGCTGCTCCACCGCATTTTTCTCTCTCTGCTTTTTTTTTTTCTTTTTTCAAATCCATTTTCACCTGCATGGCAGCGCTGCTGTGTGAGAGGCCAAAACATCCGGTGAGGTCCTGACCACCTCCACTGTGCCATGCTCTCCTGTCTCCTTCTCAGCAACATTTGAATGGATTAATGAAAGTGCCACCCTCCAACACACACACACGCCCATCCATTTAACCAAAATATTTTCTGCCATTCACCAATCCCCTCAATGAGATCCGTTTGTAGTGTTTAGCATTTTAACCACAGACTAAACGGTGGTCTAGTCGAAATCTAAAAAAAGTCTGTTTAAGGATAAAGGATGTCCAGTGAACAATGAATCAATCCCTATTTAAGAGATTCTCTTTTTCTCTTATTCTCCTAAATTTGTCTTTCTAAATGAACTACCATCCTCAGATTATGCTTAAGCCACTCCTGAAACGATACTTTAATGAACCGATTTATGTAGAGACATAAAATCATAAATGCTAAAGATTTACTCATTCCAACTTCTTAAGAGGTGGGACATTTCTGCTTTTCTCTTTTCATCTGTAAATTTAACATCTTTTTGACAAAGTCACCTCTGAAACTGAGCAATCAATTTAATCAGAAATCAGTTGAAAAAAGATAAAGACATTAATTGATAATGAAAATATTTATTTGTTGCAGCCCTACTAACCTTGAGAACCTCCACAGGGACCTGCATGCTTTGGTAATGCTGTGGGGTGCTGATGGCCGGGGTGGGTGGAGGCGGCCCAGCCATACGATGCTGCATGTATTGCAGCGCTGCATTCTGCTGCTGCTGCTGTAGCTGCTGCCTCTCACGCTGCTCCTCTTGCTGCAGCTGGTCCCGCATCAGCTGGGGACGCAAACAAACACACACACACACACATATCACAGGAATGCTCATTAAAACCTTCTGACCTATAAACTGACTGTGATGGGTGATGCTGCTTTGGGCTGTCTGCTTTTACAAGAGTGGACGCAGCTGGCAGCTTGTTAGCAGAGCACAACTGGTGACTCACACATCTATTGAATCACGCTGTAGGAAAAGTATGTACAGTAAATAAATTTCAATATGCGAGAGCCAAATAGCACGGCCAAATTTATCAGCGGAAAAAAATGGTGGCTGTATGTAGATGCCCTTGAAGTGACACAGACCACAATGCTTTGCTCTCAAGAGGCCACTCGATCATACATCACTACAAACAGCCTATGAGATTCACGGCTAATGAAAGGCTTGCGTGTGTTGCATACTGGATGGTGGGAGGCTGTTGTGTCATACCTGCATCCGCATGCCGATGCGTGAGGCCATTGCTGGGGGGCGAGGGGGCAGGGGAGGGCGAGCCGACGTCAACGCACCGCAGTCCAGCCCGAGGGGTAGAGGAAGCTGCAAGAGAGAAAAGAAGGGAGAACAGTGAGAGTTGGTCCAGAGGAAGCGTGACAAAAAACAAGGGTGGTGGTTGATGGTAGAAACTGACAGATATCCAGGTAGAGTTAGAGTCAAGAGTGGCTATCAAGAGAGGAAGCACTGTAAATATAAAACTAGCGTACTCTCTCTGTGAAGAAGCCTGATTCAATGTGAAACTGCTAATGGGTGCATAGGAAGAGAGACGAGAGAGGAGAAGAGGAAGTGTGCAATGTTGTGATACACTTTTTTATATGTTAACTGAGCTGTGACTTTGTGGTTAGGTGTAGTTTACGTTATATTTTTCTTCCGTGTCAGTTTTGTCTGTGTTTGTTTGACAGTGAAACTGACTTTCAACTGTAATGTGCTTAATTCAAGATAACAACAATCTTGGTTAATGCTAATTAACACACTACGTCTTCCATTCAAGCTCAGTGAAATGGATCCTTGACTCATTGTTGTCCGCACAGAGGTTAGAGAGATCCTTATCCAACTCTAGGTAAGAGGGCAAACAAGCATATTCTATGAACAATCTCCGAGCCAACCAGTCAGCTCTGGGACACTGGACTTCTCTACTGCTGCCACTCTGTTTAAACTTTCTGTTTCGTCTTCCACTCACATGCACACAATGTTCCTACTGAATCAAAGGCACCCAGTCAACATTTTAAAAGTTGTTCAAACACCCTTAATATATATTCCGTATATTCCACAGAGCATCTCTGTCTATGTGAGGCCTTGAATAGCTGCGTCTGGAATAAACCAGGCTGTTTAAAGGATGTGCAGTGTATTCATGTGATGTCTGTCTTGTACATAAACACATAAAAAATAAGCCATAAGGCTTTTAGGCGCTGCTGTTAACATAGTTTTGAACCACTACATCGCATTATTTTGTTCACAAACAATTAAGTATGTTGTTGATATAAAATACGGTAAAAATTATACCAATAATAATACCAAATTAAAAGACAAGGATATATCCAACTATTCTGTCTCTGAGTTTATCTATTATCTATAGCTAACTATTAACTGTCTTTTGGTCAGTGAGTTTGATTTAAGTTCCATTTCACTGACAAATATCACATGACTCTCTTTTGATATTTCCTCAATCAGTTGTAAATCCATCAAGCAGAGAAGAAAAATAACAGTTTAAAATTAAATTTGTACTAAATAATCAGTAATTCACGAATGCAAGATTTTATTTGGCTCAAAATGAGCGTAACACTTAATATAACTTCTCATGGTCAAAAGAGGGCACTGGGATGAAACACGTTAGCAATAACACACTCTGCTCCCCAACTCTGCCTTTTCTGAAAAAATTAAATAAATAAAGGTCAATTGCGAGGTACTTCCTCGACAATGGTGAAGAGGTCATGTGGACATCATGTGGTCTTGTTGATCTTGAGTGATCATGTGAGCGGGACGATGATGGGGGAACACCCATAAACCCTTTTCAACACATCCTCCTCTTTTCTCTCACGCACACACTCACAAACATGCATACATGCAAACAGTCAGTGGGGAGTCCCAGGTCAGATAGTTCCCCTTCTGCAATGACTTGAGTTGATCCCCTGAATGACTAAGCTCATCTAGAGTAAAAAGGGTCCTATGAAATCTGCCCAGAGCCAGGTTTCTACTCTGATCTGATGTCTCTGCTGATGGTGATGTGTTGTGAGACAACTGGATACAGAGAAGCAGTGACAGGGACATCAGGGTCTAAACAACCAATCAGAAACTGATTCCTCCAGTCTCTCATCAGAGACACTGTCTGTATATGGTCATAAAGAGAGAAAGACAGAGAGAGAAGGACAGCAAGGGAGAGAAAAGCTCATTGTGCGTGAGGTACAATAAGAAGGGCAGCTCCTATTGAGGACTGAAGCCGCCTGTTGTCCAAAGTGTACATATCAGCACCCGAGGGGGCACACACTGCCCGCTTTGTGCCCAGTGGATGGCCCACATGAAAAACACACACCCATGCAGAGATACAAATTGAAATACACACATTCCAACACAAATGTGTACCACAACTTGGACTGAAGGCCGAGCTGACTCCACACCAGCAGCTCCAAACCACCAAAACTCCATAAATTAAGAGGTCGAAACACACCAATCAGAGCAGGGATTTTCCAGTAACACTCACAACTACTGATGCTGTTGAAACTTTTGCACCTATTGCTAACATCTGGAGCTTTAGAGAGCCCCTCTTCTTGTATAGGCAGTAGTACTGGTCTCTGTCAAGGTGCCCTCTTACACCAACAAACAAACAAGTGTTTTCAGTGGTGGAATGCTTCATGGTGTATTTATAGAGTCTGACAAATGGGGTGATTACATCTCCAAACTCAATCGGCAAGTTAGGAATGCCCATCAGAAGAGGACGTGTGTGCTGTGCTGGGTCTAAGGATGCACCTGCATGCTGCACATGTTCTTAAAAATCTTTCATTTTAATAAGAACAATACACTAAATCAAATTTGATACATACAAATAAAATTGACTTGACTTCCAGAATAAAGCCAGTCAAACCGAAAAACCAAACAGGTCCAATAAATTGTTTTTAGCAACTTTACATGCTAAACCCAAAGGTTTAATTTTACTCTGCATGGTAATTCTTATCCATTATCCATAGCTGCGATTCCATAACACAAGATCAGCACTAAACCTCTTTTTTTTTTTTTTTTTTTTAAAGAACACAGTCTGCCTCTGATGACAGGAAATATATTGATCTGCTATTTGAAATCAGTTCAGAGGTTCATGCCGCTACAGTGTTTACATCACCAAACTTTCTAACCTACCTAACATGTGAAGTATGTATCATATAGCCAACTATGACTAAGCCCTGATACTTAATATATACGTCTAGCAACACATGCAGACACACACACACTGACAGGATATCACTTCCTGATATCATAATGTGACACACTGCTACCAGGCAGTATGATCTCCCACATGGGCCTCCCCATTGCCTGGCATCCACTGGGGCCAGCAGGCATCTGTGACGCAGTAGGAGCACACAGCAGCCATTGTGTGGCCAACGCTGTGATGTCACGGCTCCTTCACTTCAAACACTTACAGTCAGTAGGAGGATGTAGAGCGGAGGAAGCCCAGGTCAGAGGTCAACTTTGGATTGTGCCACAGATTAGTCACAAACATTCATGCCAAATATAAGCACACAATACGCAGTGTGCAAATCAGGGAATATGTTACACATGCTACGCACTTTATGATGATGCCTCAAGTTCCCTCTTATACATACAAAAAGAAACACATACACATCCATAAGCACATAAACACAAGTACACACACACTTGGGGGCAGTGTGGGGCCATGGCACCTGTGCTCAGAGACATGGTGTTAATTTGTGCTGTGTGTATTTTTAGAACTGCCTGTGCAGTGCCAAGAAAGGCTTATTTTTTTAAACCAGCAACATAGAGGAGTTGAACTTGGCATGTGTGCAAACACACGATCACAATAAAGTGAAATGTGCATCCACACGTACAGGCCACATCCGCTTTACAATATTCAAAGACACTGAAAAAGGTTGTGAGATGAGTGTGAAAAGATAAAAAGAAATGGAATTATTTAAGAATTTGTGTATTAGGAAGTAGCAGTGAGGCACAGCAAGTAAATATAGAAAAAAATCATCCAAGGTCACAAATTCACAAACATCTTTTGACATGTTTGCAAAACAGAAAAAAAGTGAGTTTGACCTGGCTGGAGACATGTTCAAGAACTGCTAAATCCAACCTGGTTCCAAATGTGACACTGCACTGTGCACTTCACCAGCTTTTCCACTGCAGTACAAACACATGCGCACTCACACAAACACACACACGCCCTTTCCGCATTAAGCTATCTGTCTGCCTGCTCTAATGACTAAAATAACCCCCCCTGCTCTCTGTTCTCCTTTTCAGGAACACCCTGTTCCCCTGAGCCGTGGTGCGTTTTTTGTTTTGTGTATGCGCGCGCATGTGTATTTGTGCGCATCTGTCCGTGTTTATTTGTTGGCAGGTGGAAGACATGCAGATAAAGTGCAAGTGGTTTGCACGTGTATAACTGCTCCACAGCGTGTGCTGGCTTTTGAGTAGGCTCTTTCATAACATGTAAACAGACCTACAGCATCAATATTCCTAAACCACCACACACACTCAATAAGTGCAGTTGGTTGGATTATGTGACAGGCCTGGCATGGCAAGTATGGGGTCCTTACCCCCCCTTCCTCTTTGGTCTCGCATACACACAAACAGCTGTATCCCTTAGTGACAGAACACACCGAACTTTTCTGGAGGGACATGCAGACAGACAGACTGGCATACGGACAGACAGTCAGCTCATTTTCAAACACTCGGGTCACTGGTATTCTGTTGAGTCAATTACTGCTTTAGATATAAAAACCCTCCTGCTAGCACTTCACATGTCACACATGATTAGCAGATACTAATCAATTAACTACAGCATGTGGGGGATGTGTATGCACAGCGGAGTGGATTAGGTCACTTAAGGATCTTCTTCTGTCATTTCTATTTAAGTCTGGGTTGCATGCTGTGTTAATGCAGGGTACCTCCACAATCACTTAATATCTCTTTATAAAGAAGCACATTAATGCACAGAGACAAAGACATAGTTCAATTACCTGTCTGAGATGAAAAAGGGTTCACAAAGATGAAAATGCTCTGCTTATGCCGCTGGCTACATGTCTGGATGCCAGAGAAAGTGGATGACAATCTGCAGGAGAGGAGGTCATGGAGCAGCAAGAGATGAGGACAGGTGATGGATGAGTGAAAGGGAAACAGAAAACAGACAAACAAAACATAAACAAATAAACAAAACAGACAAAAACAAATAAAGAAAAAGAAAAAAGATAAATGGTTATACAAAGTAACACTGCAAAAATGGCCACATGGAATGAATAGCTGCAACATAAAATGTGACTGATGTGTGAAAAAGCAACAGAGGAGGCAGTGGTGTACTCAAGAGGGGGAGCAGCAGGTGTGCAACACACACTGAAGAAGTTAGAAAAGAATTTCCACGGCGGAAGCAAGGGAGGCAACAGACCATGGTGAGACCAGAGTAGAAACACGCACTTGAAGAGAAAATATTCTCTGTTTTTTCATACAGTAAATCATTGCAGCTCCTCTGCAGTTCGTTCTTGGCCATCGCGTTGTCAAGTTTGCTATGAGGCACTCTCTTTTCTGGTTCTAGCTGTTTCAACACCTCCATTTTATAAATGAAAAGGAGATCAAGCATCTTCCTGCAGAGTCTTATTAGACCCAACTGACATTCAAAACACTGCATCCTCTTCCTTTTGTCATACGCATGTTTGTGGTTAAGGGATGGATGACAACTGCTGTAAAACGGTCAGCATCCTTAGACTGTTAGTGAACCTGAGTTTAAACTTATATTGAATACATTTCCCACAATGTCCATAAAATACCTGAATATGAATTATCACTGAGAAGCGCAACTTTTTTTATCAGTCATGTTCTGAGGACCATCTTAATGAATCACCATAACTCATCAACCTTTTGTGTGAATCACAATGCCTGTCACATTCTAAACACAATCTATATATAACCAACCAAGAGACCCATGGTCTTGTCCAGAGAAAATCTGTAAACTCAGTCCTGTTTTCCTCAAGTCACTCTGCTCCACAGCTCACAAGGAAGAGAATGATGTCAAACAAGTGAGGAGAGGCTAACAAAAGGTGATCGGCACAGACTCGCTTTCAGACATGCCAAACCATGTCCAACAGTGTAATACAGGAAAGACAATAGACCAGCATCATCAATTATGACCACGACTACAGCACTTCCCCTTTCGTTCCATCAGTTTTCACAACTCCGAGATTTGTCAGTGGTGAAGCAACTTCTCTTACAGGAAACCCAAGGAAAGAAGTAAAGCTGTTTGTCACGACACATTTTCTTGGACTGAAGCGTCTTCTGTATGTTGCGTTTTTGATATCGACGGTAGCTTCTCACGCAATACATGAAACCTCCAAAATAAGGTAAATGTTATCCAATCAGAAGTCAGTAAGGCTATCCCCTGCCTAACCAAACTGGTTAGACACATACGAGACCATGTGAAGAAACTTGTGCACATAAAAGTATTTACGCTCAGATCTTGAGATAAACAGCACATTCTGTTGTGTGCAGGTGCAGTGCTAGAGGCTTATGGACGAGCATCGCAGCACACCAAAGTGACAAAAGAACTCTCAATGCTGACCTCACTTTCCTATTTTTTTCTTAAATTGATGGCATAAAAGAAAACATTAGAGAACTGTTACATCTCACCTAGCCACTTTCATTGTCTCCCCACCAGGCTGCCACCCTATCAGTACACCACACTGACAGTCTGTCTCCACTTAGCTGCACGTAACAAACAATCACTACATTGCTTGACAATGAAGTGATGACTCAAGGTGCTATTTCTGTGTTTGGAAGGTTAAAAATGCAATATGCAACAATCAGTCTACTGTCAACAGCGATTTAAGCTCTGCTGCTTCTGTTGCTGCTACTGCAGCTCCTCGGGTTTAAAAAGAACTGCATGGCACTTGACACAAACACTGTTTGATCCGTTCAGTGTCATTGCGTTCAGTGTCATTTCTCATCTGACAGCAGATCAGCATGACTAGAGCTCAGTTTGACGTTGTCGCATCCAACACTGTCACTTACGCATATAGCACAGGATGTATGAACTGAGATTCTTACCAGCGACTCTCCAACTATCCCAAAGACAACATAGTGAATCCAAGAGAAATCTGCTCCTCCACGTGTTAATACACACACATTCACTGACGGACGGTTGCTTCTGGCAGGGCCTGACCAACTACTGCCTTCATATGCCGGTTCACTGGCTGTGACGCCCCTCCTCCCTCCACCAGCTGAGTTACAGTAGGCAGAGTGACAGTCACTATTAGTCACCTTCCTCCCTCTCTATCTCTCTCCAACTACTAGCTCAGCTTCCCATTCCTCCTCCTCCTTCTCTTCCTCCTCCTACTCTCCTCCTCTTCCCCTAAATTAGCCTGAATGCCGTAGTCTGGGGTAACAACAACGAGAGCCCTGTGTCCAATGCACTCATCTCCCTGTCTCTCTTTTTTCCCTTCTCTTTAGCCCTGATGTGGGACTCCTCCTTCAGTCCAGCCTCCTTCCTAAAGCTGTGTGCAGCATTTGTATGCAGTAACATCTCCACATGTACGTGCATAAACAACAATAAACCCCTCAAAGTGATTCCTTTTTTTCTGCCAGGACACTGCAAACGTTTCTGTGAAATACAGGGCAGTGAATCATCAGATTTACTTCTTTAAATGCACTCCTACATGCTGCCACCTTTCCACTCGCAAACCTACATGCTTAGATGACACAACCTTGGATGACCTGTGTCCATTCACTGCTAGTTACCACACATATATCGAAATAAAAAGATACATTCCCTAGAAATACATATGCTATCATTGACTAAAAGTTGTAGTCACTGCATTGTTAGGATATTATTAAATGGGTGTAAGGTTAACACACAAAAAAAAACCCAAGCCAATCCAGCAGATAACTAATGAGTGATGCAAATGTACCTTACTACATTTCAGAGACATCACTTGAAACTGTAACGGTGATTGTGCAGGAAACATTATTTCTTCAAGGTGCTAAAGTGCAACACAGCACATTTTTACACTCCATTTACTCTGTATTGTTTTATTAAAACAATACAATGTACTGTGACATTCAATCTGTCAGACTGAATGTTTTGAATCCACGATGATGAAAAAGATGTTGGTTACTTTTAAGCTAAGCTTGTCTGTGTATTCTACAGAAGAAGAACATAAGCCACTGACTTATAAAAAATATGTATATTCAGACAGTCAGTGATGAAAAGCATAAGGTCTCCTGTCTGTCCCATTCACCATGCAGCTTTACAGTAGAGCTAAAGGACAGTATGTTTACCTCTCAGTATCTGGCTCTTCTGTACAAGCTCTGTGAAAGGACATTGAGCTCAGATTAAAATAAAATTTCCTCTGAAAAAAAGTTGATTTATTTATAAGAAACAGCAGTCACATTGTGAATCACTCCTCCCTCTCATCTACTCCATGTTTGTGCACTAATTTTAAGTATGTACATACAAACACAGCATCACAAACACATTAGCGTCTTAACAGTCTGAAACCATACAGATACACACAAGCACATCCCTCCAACAACAGACAAACTAAAGAAATGACCTTTGGTCATTGATGATCACAGGTTGTTGACAGAATCAATTACAGGAGCCTCCTAGTGGTGAGATCATGAATTATGGCAAAACATGGAAACGTGCTTACTGGATTTCATACCCCTTGATGAAGTGACAGGACTGCAAACCCAAACTTAAATCAATCCTGCTTTGAACTTACAGTGAGCTCAGCACACGAGAACACAGAGGCATCAGCTTTAAAATCAACCAAAAGAAAAATCAATCTGTTAATGCCTGGGGTTGTTGCACAGACACTACGTCCACACAAACGTACTGTAGAGGGCACATGCAGAGCATGTGCAGTAGCTTGTTTTGTGGATCCTCTGTGTAAAATGTGCAATGCGACATGCCCTGCTACTAAACTCTGTCTCGGGCCCTTCTTCCGTCCATGTGTGTAACCCAACTGTAAGTAACCATCCATCCACACTCTCCTATGTCCTATATCCCCATGATGCATCCCTGAATGCAGAAACATAAACGCTGGTATCAAAGTGCCACTCAGCTAGTTGTGCCTATCACAACAGAGGAGAACACTAGCCAGCATGGTTCAGCAGTACCCGGCTGACAAGCTTCCCTTGTTTGTACACAAAGCATTCAACAGCGGGCCAGCTCCACTTCTCATAGTGCCCGCAGTGTATTTACTGGGTTATTTTGGTCCAGGGGCAGGACCCCTCCAAGCCCAGAGCTTATTGGTTGGGAAAGCCGCGTTCCTGCCCAGTCAGGCCAATCGAAAGGCGTATATGTAGGAGGGGGAATCATTGACCAAGACTGCCTTGTACTGTTGTCACAATGGCCTATGGAGGAGGCAGGACCAAAACACACACGCAAACACACCACCTAAGACCCTCTTCTACTCTACTTTCCCACTGGCAACTCCCACGGTCACCATGGTTGCAAAGAGATGGCAAACAAATACAATATACAAGAGCATCGTTGTGGCTCCATTGAAAGTGTTGAACGACTGTTTGACCCAGCTATGCTAACCTAAGGCTATCTCTCTGTTAAGTAGGACAAACAGTGCTGTCAATATAGCCGACAAGTTACAGCCTGGGTCGCAGGCGATGGCCCAACAATTTAATCACCTAAAGTGGATTTGCAGATAATGTTTTTCTAACATTTTTTTTTTTATATGTCCTCTGTATCTTATGTTGAGTGAAACAATCAAGCAAAGATGCCATATTAAAATTACTGAACACAATTTTAGAAATGTTACAATCTACCTTAGTCTTATATATTTGTTTTCAAATAAACTTCTTCAATGTATCATTTTAATCATATTTCAAAGCCTCTTGTTTTCCAATATATGCTCGTCTTTCTGTTAAAAGAATTTGTGCGTAGTCCTCATGCTATAAATGTTACATCATATAACCTGGTGTAACCTGCGTTCAATAGAATTAAGCCTGCTGTTGTGGTTTAATGATAAATTCCTGATAACATTAGCCGAATAAAGGGCATATTCATTTTAATTCCATGGATCTTTGTATTGCACCTGTTTAAGTCGGAAAATTTTGCACAAATAAGTGGTAGTCAAAGACTATGTGCTACTGCTGGATGTTCCAATCACAAAGCAGCAGAAGTTTATTTTTAGAGCACTCTTTTCCTATTTGGAGCTCATAAATTAACCGTTATTAACACTGAGTAAACAAATGTGGGGCTCCATGAGTGAGGTGTGTTTGTGTGCTTGACTGTGATTGTGAGAGAGTAGTTTAATAACCAGACACACAGCATTTCTTTTTGCTTGGGTGAGAGTCACCAGGAGGTGGAATGAAAAGCATCTGGGAGATGAGTTAGATAAGGTACACACACACACATAGACTAAAATTTGTTACATAACACTTTCCACTCCCATTCTAATTGTCCCTTTATTCATCGATACCTTTCTCCTACTTCCATCATCAATGGGTAGACAAGTTGAAAATAATTAGCATTCATATAAAGAGTGTGGCTGCCTATGAGCCCTCCAGACTTCTGGGAGGAAGAGGTAGAACAAAGAGGACAGAAAGTATTGAAAACACGTGAAAAGTTCAAGGAGGTCAAGAAGATGATAATAAGATTTGCTTACAACAGAACTTCCTCTGAATGTGTGTGTGTGTGTGCACATGTGCAAGATCAGCATCCATGTTTCATCCTCAGACCAAATATGGGGGTCAAACCAAGGAATGCTGAATACACAGACACACACACACAACCTTATACAGTATATCTCTGAATTCCCACTGCAGAGGATTCTGCCTGGGACTATGACTAACACCAACAGAGAGGAGGAACAGATTATCCAATGAAAATGTCAATAAACTTGCTAAAATTGCTGCAGTTACTAATCTCAGTTACTAAGAGCTCCTCTAAAACAAAAAGAGACGCTGCAATCCATTGTACAGGGAGCATCCATTCAACTGAGCAGTGATATAAACACACACAGGTTTAAATCTGTCATGATCTCCATTAAGACGATTTCACTACTGAAATGATGTTAAAGACTGATCAAAGCTAATTTACTACTGAGTGAGTGTAGTCATGCCACTTAATTCAGAAAGTATGAGCAACAACAGCAAATGTTGACACAGATTTTTAAAGTGCAAACGGTTACATTTCTCCTTTTTCTTCTTCTTTTAGTCCCCTGACAGTTGGTAAACAGCTGTGTACTGCAATTAAGAGATATATTTCTGTGAAAATACAGATAATAGACACAACACAACACAACTGATTGAATAAAATGTGACTGATTATGGAACATAAATGACACTTGCTAACAAAGACACGACTTGCTGTGTAAGCAAACACAAAGAGTGAAAGTAAATTTTTATAATATGAGTAGTCTAAGTGCTTTGTCTACATTATGAGAGGTTGACAAGGTGATAATCTTTTCTTTCCCCACCCAGACCTGAACATGGAATGCTGGAGAGGGACTGCTTAGAAGGAGCAAATGTATGAGCATTACTATATTACTGTATAATGTACATTATGTATAGTGTGTATCTTGTAATTAAACACTAAGACCTTGTACTTATATATAAGCCAAAAGCCAACCGTAGCAACATAAACTGAAGGAAATATTGGATGCTTCTACATTTGAATGAAGCATCGGGCAGTGTGAGCTGAGATGGAGCCCTGTGTGAGCCCAGAGAAGCTAGTAGCAGGCTAGAAAACAGTCCATCCAAAAATGACTGACATGATAAGAAACAAGTACAAGAGCTCTGGCACACACACACACTATGTTTTCCCCAATCAAATCAAGGCACAATATGTAACATGAGTATATTAGCACAGTCATGTCATGACTCATCGGTGCGTCATTTAGCATCCTCATGTGTGCTGATGTCGAAACCTTGAAACCAGACTGATGTGTGTGGTGGTGTTGAGAGAAAAGGCCTTTCTATTTCTCATTGCCATTAGTCTAAAGCCAGTGACAATAGAAAGAATTATATAGATTAAGGCCTGTTTGAGAGGATAATATTAAAGAAGTAGGTGACACAGCTAAAACAATTCTAATAAGACTTTAAACTATAATGATAAAATACTAAATAATTAAATAGATAATAAATAAATGCTAAAATATAAAGACTTTGTGCAGGGGTTAAATAGAGGCAGAAAAATCATCCAAGACTTTAGTGCTGTATTGAACATTAAAATCCAAATTCCTTTTACCAAAATGCTAATATTTCAAAATGTTTTGTAATACACGGACACATGTGCTTAAAAGAAGTGAAACTGTGAGGGGATTACAAGGGGACTGTAAGATTGCTTCATCTTATTCCCAGACTTTGCTTGTCTCAAGAAAAACAGGTTTTGAGATTTCTTTACAATGTTGTCATCATCTTTAGGTGGTTACATTAAGTCTTAATGTTTCTACAGAACTTTGCAGAGGTGGATGATGAACATCTCTATCAGGAGACAAAAACATAGCACTCTGAAATCTGCTGTGGGCCTCTGAGAGAGCTGAAGCCACGGAGAGCTACAACTGCAGACCCCCGCAGTTCATACCAACAAGCAAACTGTCCACACACACGTACACAACGGGGCAGCTGCGGTGTGTGCGCACAGATGCAGCTGAGATGCCTTTCTTACAGAGAAAAGAGAGACTGCACAAGACCATCACTACTGTCTGTCAGTCAAAAGAGGATATGAAAGAGTGGAATGGAGATAAGATGAGGAAGTGGAGTCACACATTCAGCACATGCCCCCAAGCGTCCCGCCCACACTCACCTCTGATAGATCATGGGTCATGTTGTCACACAGCACATGCCAAGCCGTCATTCTTGTGGTTTAAAAAGTCCGACCTTTAGTGACAGATGGTAATACGGTAATTTATTTGGGCTTTTTGGTTTGCCTTATTTTTTTATTTTAAAGGGAAATCCAGCACATCATAAAGAGACAGTTCCTCATTTGCTCTTTTCCTTCTCTAGTCACAGAGCGGCGATAAAAACTGTACAGGTCATGGACGATCTGTCCATATGGCGAACGGATGAAGCTACACACACCTGATGTCCTTTCACACTACAGTAGATCCATTGAGCGAGGTCAGCGTGCCTGTGTGTGTGTGTGTGTGTGTGTGTGTGTGTGTGTGTGTGTGTGTGTGTGTGTACTGCTGTCTCTGTTTACCTGAAGGAAAATTAGCCCCATCCCCAACACTTACATGAGTCCAGTCAGGCTGAAAATATGGCACACACTCCCGCTGACAATTTTCCACACACGCAGCACACAGGATACAACGACTGTGTTCATTTGTGCTATTTTGTGACACACTCACAAACACGGCAGAGAAATCCTCCAGTACCATCCAGCGATTTTTGATAATTGGGTTATTATCTAGAACAATGAGTCCAAACAGTCACCTCTCCTGTGAGCTTTCAGTGCTTGAAACTCAACAGTTTTTCCCCTTTCCTGGCCACTATGCTATTAGCGAGGGGGCGATCAGTCTGTCGGGCGTCACCGCTGCTCCACATACTGGCCGCTCACCTCTGACCTTGCTGACAGTGACCTCGCGGCTCAGTGTGTTAACTAACCTCTGACCCTTCGTACTGCGTGCACTCCATAACCCTGCCGCCTCCTCTCTGTGCATCTGTCCCACTCTCATACTGTGCATCTATGCTGCGCACACAACACTTGTTTTGGCAATGTGATGGAGTGAGTGCAGTGCAGGTAAACCTCCGAACAGCTACACTGACACCTTGCATATATTTTCCTCTTACAGAACTGGTTATTACATCCAACTTTTATCTTATCAGTCAAGATACTCTGATACTGGGTTGTGTGGTACGCGGCAGATAACGACAGAAACCTTCTATTTCAGGATTTTAGATCAGAGGCATTCTTAGGAACATTATATAAACACGCCAGGAGTCACATGATGAAATTACAAAACAATAATTCAATTAAATTGGTTTATTGACATGTGGTAGTGCTGCATTAGTGTGACAGTCGCAGCTCAACTGTGGTCCAGAATATCTATCTTTTTGATCTTATTACAAAACAGAAATGTTTTTGATTCATTCATGGATTCACAGAAATGACGAGGCAGATAACAGAGAGACAGAGACAAACAAACACAGAGACAGTGGGAGAGAGGTCTTGTGTCTTTCCGAGGGAACGGAAATTCAGGTTTAACTGTACGATTGACATAACTGACTCAAGAACACCCTGCTGCTGCTCTCACAGTGCAGCCTAACAACACTTCGACAGATTCACCGAGTGTTTGAGTGCGCATGTTTACGTATGTAAATAGACATATTATTTTCTGAGACCTGCAGCTGAACCCCCCATGCATGTGAATGTCCATCTGTGTGTCTTAGTAAGAGTAAACAACAAGAGGGGGAAGTTCTGCCATCTCTCAGTATCACATTTCTGTCAGTATTTGATATCGAAATAAACAAAAGAACATTTTTTGTCACCAAGAAACCCAAATTGGCAGTGTGGTTGACCAACTTCAGTACTTCTGTGCGACTTCCCTGAAAAATTCATTTTACTGGCAGCTGTCAAAGGCAAAACAACATTAAAAGGAACACCATAACTTACGTTACGTCTCTACCTACCTGCAGTCATTTCAAATATTAGCAATTGATTATTGTTTAAATATTTCTATATATGATTTTTCTCCTCAGTTTCTTTATAGTTTATGATTTCCTCATTCCTCAATATAAATATGTCTCATACGCATATGATAGCTGAGCTCTGTATTTTCTATTTGTGGTAACTCACTTTATGAGCTGTCATCAGTGTTTCATAAAACAACATGGTCACCACCATATTAATGCTAATGTCAATGTCCTGAGGGTGATTTCTAAGAAATGCACGAACGAAAGTAGAGAAGTTACGATTGTTTACAGAAGTTTGAAAAAAACTGCTAGTTCATGGAAGTCAGACCTATTGTGACCCTTCTGCTCTGTCCTTTGATGCTTATTGTGTTCTCCGAAGAGTGGTATGGATGATCACAGAGGCCAAACGGAGAGGCCGGGGCTCAGGGTTTGATCTCAAATACTCGTGTGATGCACGGAGACACACATACAATAAGGAGATGCTCAGGTCAGCCTACAGACTTCACATTGAAGCAGACCTTAAGTATAGAAGGAGCTAAGAGGACAGTCTGGTCTGTCCACAACAGACTACTTCTAGTGGCAGAAGTCTTCCAATTTGCAAGATTTGGCAGAAGTGATGAGGACTTCACCTCATGATACCATGATTTCAAGGTGGATTACTGTAAAAAAAAAAATCACACTGTTTTGGTTTTATGGTGTGACCAAATTCTACAGTAAAGCACGACAAAGCATGACCTCTTTTTAGGACCCGCGGCTCCTAAAGAAAGATCACACATACATGCCATATGTCATTATAAACACTATATTAGTGGGAAGCATCAAGCACAACAAAGGGCACCCTCCACTCGACATGTACACACACTAATATTAAAACACCCCGCAGAGGGCACAAAGGGGCCATAAATAGTCATATGGTGCCTTCATTATTTTAGTGTTTGCACCGTGCAGGATGTCCCGGCAGAGCACTTGAATAAGCAGCAGAGTTTTGCCGCCTGTACAGTTTACAGTCACAGCTTATACATAGCAGCATACCCCGGGGCTGAGGTGTTGTTACTGACACCAGCCTGGCCACTGCTTATAAATGGCAAGAGGCGTAGCTCCCAACAGAGACTCACAATGACAGTAAAAGAGGGGAAAGTGGTGCATTATGGTCCATCCCAGGAGATCCCAAGTGTGGAACCATTGTCCCAGTCAAAAAGACATAATTTTCAATTGTATTTAATCTAATAAGTTATTTAATTTGTTAACCATTCCTTTAATTGTTGATGTTCTTTTGAAGTAAGCAGCATCTAAAACGTTTCAGATGTCTTCTTTACAGTTTGCTGTGTGCCCACGCACGTCTCAGTCTCTATAATGACAACAAAACCATGAGCTGCATACAAAATATCGACCACTGTGTTTTGTGATGCTGCAGCCTCATGTGGGAGCTTTCAGGATAAAGTGTGACAGTAAACGTGCTGCACATCGCGCAGAAATAACTCTATAACTTATCTTTTATTTTGCAACTTTGTAGCAACAGTTAGTCGAAAAGTACAAGTCAGTGCTGCGTTTACTGTCCTAAAGAGCAAAAGACGAGTTGGCTACTTTGTTTTTTAATGTCGAACTTTTAAAAAAAATAAATAAATAAAAATCACAATAATTTTGCACATGAGAGGAGGAGCGTGTGTTCAGGGCTGAGAGAAGCAGCGACAGGAGCTCAACTTCAGCTGTGGTGTTGGGGAAATATCACTTACCAGATCTGAAGGTCAGACAGTACGAAGCAGTCAGGTTCACGGAGAGCAAAAAAAAAAAAGTGCGTGCCCACCTCTGCCGTGCGCTCTGGTAATACAAAAAAACGCAAACAGGAGAGCTGAGTCGCCTTAAAAGGCGAGGAAAATAAAATAAATAACTAAAATGTCTTAAAGTTTCTGGGTCTTTCCGCGGACTGCGACGGCGTGTGCAGGCTGCCGCTCCGGGAGCTCATTTGTTTTCGTTTTTGACCGTCGAGATGTTGTCACAACTCGAAGCGTCTGCGGTCACCTGCGCCACCGCCAATAGCACGGCGCGCCCGGGGGCTTGTGGGAAATGTAGTTCTCTAGGGTCTCTCGACACACGCCCCCTTCGCTCCCGCCCCCGCCATATTTTGGGGCCATGACGTGAGGCCTGTTGACTGCGAAGGGGGGGGCAGTTTTAAGAGGCCCCTCTAAGTTTAGCCGAAATACTTCCAAGAGCGGCTGAAGGGGAGAGAACTTCCTCTTTCTCTCTCTCGCTTTACTGTCTGTTACATGAGGCGCTTCACCTCCTCTGCTCACATCAACTTCACAAGTTTATGTCTCTTTTAGTTCAGCCCAAAATTATTTTCACAAGCATGTGCCACCAGAAGTTTGCAGGTCATCAAACCCTGTGCAATGAAATGTGGCGCAGCAACAAGTTTGCATACAGATTCACCAACAGTGTTCAGTGTTTCTGAACTTGTGAGCTGCTGTGGCTTTGAGGCCATTTTTGTATGTATAAGCTGGATTGTGCAAATGTTTGTCATGTTGTGCATGCTGTTTTTCTGGCTGCTGGCAGTCCAGTTTTCAGTGCATTTGTTTGTTTGTTGAGCATGAAAAGCATGCATGTGTGTTTAAACAGATTTTACTATCCAGTAGCAGCCAAGAAACTAAAGTTAACTTCAGTTCTGTAAATCATGGATGACAGGTTTGTTTAGCAGCGGGAATACCCAGTATGACCACAAGAGGGAAGTAAAATCAAAAGCGATATATGTTGCACATTAACAGTTTGAGACACAATACTAGAGGCATTTTATATGGGCAGTTTCAATTTTTATTCCAGTGCAATAAGTTTATTCGTCTATGCAATGCTTATCTGATAAAGCTAGATCACCTACTAAAACAATCAACTGCGGCTATCCAGAACATCCAGCTGATTCATCTGCAGGCTACTGTCATCAACTATCTTTTATTTCTACAAGTGTAAACTGTGTGTGGTTAAACCAATGAATTTTTGCATTCGTAATATGTGTAAATGTGCAGTAAGTCAAGATTAAATGATTTTGACTGTGTCTTACGGATGGATAAATCAATGCCAATAGTTCTCTTCTCCATCATATTCAAGCCGGTGATTGTTTTACTCACATTCAATACCACACTACAGACCTTTTTAAAAACTTTGCTTCATTCAGAGCTGAGACTGAGATTCCACAGGAGGCAGTACGGCTCACATAGTCAGCCAGGAGACAATCAAGATGTTTTGTTTAGCCATGAGATACTCAAAACAGAAAAAAACACTGCCCAGAACAGCAGATGAGTGGATGACATCTGAGGTACATCGTCTCTATGGCCCCTTCAGTAAAGAGCAGTGTCATAAATATTCACAAAATACAACGAGGCTGCCTGGAACATGGTTTTAAAATAATAAAAATAATCTGTTGATGCAACACTGTCAAAATTCAAACCAATGCAAAATCACCACATTTTAGGGTAACTTTTCAAGTGAGCCTAAAAAAAACAAAGGACAATGATACAAATGATCCACCCTGTTAACCCACAACCTTTAGAAAATGTGTCACATGTGTGTCACAAGTTTAACATGCAACAATGTTGTCAATGTGAAACAATGAAGACTTTGTGCATTTGCAGCTGGTAGCTCCAAATGTACACATTTCTCCTTGCAGTGTTTGTAGGGCTGAGCAATGTATCAACAATTATCATCTATCAACTGTCACTGTGATCATATCACTGTATTTCCTATGTTCCAAAAACATTTTCTAAAATGATTGAGAATGTGATGTGAAACTCACAGTTTGTTTGGTTTTCCATCACTCTGCTGCTCAAAGTTAGAAACTACTTGACAATCAGATGTCAATTAACAATCAGATGTAATCTTTCCACATGTAAACAGATATTTCCTTTTCATATTGCCCAGCCCTACTTCTCCATGATTTCAGAAAGACAAAAGAAAATGCTGAAGCTCTAGTAGAGGGACTGCCAAAATTGCTGTGTGGGCATGTCAGATTTGGAAACATAGATAACAAGCAAATACTGGACAATTCTGCAGTACATGACTTACATCCAGTGCCAGCTCAGGAAAAATTATGATGTGTCAGTAACACTACAAGTCTTAGCGTGGAGGTTGGGCTGGTAGATGAGCAGGCAACATGTTTGATTTTGATCCTCAAGGTGGAGGTTTACATCCACTGACAGGCCGGTCAATGTTGGCTTTCTTTCACATCTAATAATAACGACTGAAATATGACTGCTAAAAACTTTTAACATAATCCAGAGTTCTGCAGAATCACCTAATATCATATTTCTTGGTGTGGTGAGTGGGATAAGAGAACAGCAGGGTTCTTTGTGTGACGCTCTGCTAATAGGAGGTGAAAGGGCAGGACTCCTATGTGTAGGGTGAGGAGGGGTACTGCGGATGCCACCAGTCCATGAGCCTCACGCTCTGTACGGGATCCAACACCACCTGGGTCCCACCCTGATCCCCCCTCTTTTTCCCCCGATGGAGCGGCGAGTCCTGGAACAGCAAACGAACACGGTGGTGGCGCATGTCGGTGCTAACATTGATCGTGAACTGTGAGAAAAACAAAGCCACACCAGTGAGGATTAAGAGAAAAAAATGGTCAACATTAAAATTTCAACTGTCCTCTTAAATGATCTGTTACTACTAACACAGGTAAGCTATAGGGTAACACATGTATATTAGTTAAAAGAACAGTCTGTGCTCACTGCCATATGGCGTAGTTGAAGAGTTACTAACCAGTGTCAGAGTCATGCCCATGACCACAGGGATAAAGATGAAGTTGAGGGTGGTGACCTGAAGTACGTAGCAGTCTGAGTCTGGGTTCTTGTGAACATCTTCGTATTGTTTGGGCATGTGTAAAGCCTTGGCACAACCATTCTTACCATTTCCCTGCTGGGATGGAGACAATGACAAACATACACAAAAATAAATACACAACAAATATAAGCAGGAAATCAGAAATACCAACAGGTTAATACAGACTACACAAATGTTATCATGTCAGAAGACAAGTGTAGCTGGTTTCATACAACCCTTTTTACCTGCTTCATAAACTTGAAGTTGAACTCCCACAATGCCTCTGGTCGGGTCCCTGGCACCTTTCTGACCCAGAACAGTAAACACTGCAAAAGGAAACGTTAAGCCCATAAGATGGACACTTACAAAGGCTAATGAGAGATTTTACAGACATGCATACGTGGCTCTTCTTGGATTCAAAGTAAAAATAAACTTTGGCTTTACATGCATGTAGTTTGGTGACTGACAACACATCAGCTCAAGTACCTTGGAGTTGAGCAACTTTGTGGGCGTGGATTCTGGCAGGGCAGGAATCTTTGAGACACGCAAGTCAAACGGCTCATACAGATGGAAGAGGGAACGAATCACACGGGCCCGTAAACAACGCATCTTGTCGATAGAGTCAGGCTGGAGACGAAATGGCAGGTCAGCGTCAATCCTGTAGTGTCTGTGAAGGAAAGAGCAGGCGTGGACAAAAGAAAACAGGTTTAATATACAAACTGCCAGCTTTTTTGCTCATTTTAGGAACCACATTCAAGACACTTTAAAAATTTGACAAAATATAAAGCATATATGGCACAAAGACGCAGGCCTTGCTCCAAGGTCTTAGCACTTTCACTCGTTCAACTGAACAGGAATATTATCAGAGAGAAGACACCAATCAATCAAAATTGCCTTCAATTCAGAGTTTCACATTTGCATTTGAGGAGTGGGGACTTTTCTTCAAAATAACCTCACACATATAGTTGTAAGAGAAACATGCAAAAGCACTAAGCTTTATTGTCTTCTTATTTTGTACCTCATTTTCCCCACGTACAGTTGCCTCACCTTCTGTAGAGCCTGGTCCAAAAGGCAGCAGTGCATGTGACCGTCCAGGCATTCCTACAGATTAGAGCAAATCTGCACACATCCTCAGGCCGGATATAGGAGGCCAGCAGTAACCAAATGTCCACAGGATATTCCCCTCCATCGCTACTCTCACTGCTCTCTGTGAAGACAAAACGCAAACAACCCAGTAAGGCTGCTGTACTCCTGAAATATTAAGTATTTCAATTCATCCCCCATGCGTGCACACTTCAAATAAATACCAAACAATACCTTTTCTCCTCTTGTTTTTCTTCTTGCGGGCCGCTTTAGTTTCATTTCCTCCCTCCTCTTCCTGGTCCAGCTCGTCGCTGCTGTCCAGCGCGTCTGCTGCGACGCTGGCTGCGGACGAGACGACCTCCTCCACAGCACCCTGAGAGGCCTCCAGGCCGCACAGCAATTTCACTGAAACACAGTCAAATCATCAGCACCGCCTATTCAGACGAGATCAGTGAAAAAAAAATTATGTCTGACTGTGCATCATCTCAACACAAGTTACCTTCTTTTTCAACTGCATTTGCAACAGCCTTTTTCACCCTCCCTGACTTCACAACGGCCGGGTCGGCATCAGCATAATCAGCGACGGTCACTAAGAAGAAATAGCACACATAATATCTACACACGACGCTGTCTGGACGCCACATTTCAGTCAGACACGCTGGAAACCTGTCAATAAAGTTAGCACTGATGTGAGCCAGCCTCTCTGTTGGGTGACTTGAATGTCACATTTCCGGCTCCGACTATCACTTGAAAACAACCTGACTAAAGCTTCCCGTGGCCTGCCTTCATTTTTACCTCGCTGCAGTGTAAAAACGAGTCTTTATGTTTAAACTGGAGGCTGCAGACTGACGCTGAAGCCGGCTGTGGAGCTCCTGCAGTGGGCGGGCGGGCTAGCTAACACAAACGCAGCTTACCTGACTCTGAACAAACGTCCCCGGCCCGAAACTTCAGCCGTTTTCGGTTCCCTTTCTTGGGCATGACGACACCAGTGATCTGCGGGCGCTTAACGGGCCTGTGACTGCTGCCATGTCTCTATGGCAAGCCGAGGTAGAGAGAAAGAAAGAAAAATGAGAGAGAAATTGAAAAGTGTTCCGCCAGGATCTTCAGCCATCATGGAATGACGTAACGCATCCAAATAACGCGAGAGTATCGTTGTTGCTGTTTCCCTCCGCGGCTTCACTGCCACCTGCTGGCGACTGCGAGCACTTCAATGATTTCAATAGAAATATACTTCTGCCACATTATTTTATCAGCCAATGATGACTTTTATCGAAATGTCAAAATGTGTTTGTATTTGTTGTTCTTGTTCTATTCTACACTTACTTTTGGTGCATAGTTGGAGCAGTTAACAGGGACACATTTCACAATCACTTTACCGTCTATGGTTACTTGTTACAGCTAAAACTTGAACTTGAATTATATTTTTATTTTTACTCTACAGTTACACACCCCAAGTAACCAGTAAAAAGTATTTTATTTCTTGATATAGTGGTTATACTAAACTAAATAATGATATTAGTGCATTACTGATTTGACCTTTTATATCTGGTAATTGAGGTTTGAGATTTTTATTTATGGCTATTAGTTATTACCTATATGTTTAAAATAAATCAAGAGCAGACATGAAGACAGAGTGAAAGAGAGAGATGGAGCAAACATGGCATCATACAAACAGCCACCTGTATGTGAGGAGTCCAGTTAGACGTCAATCAGACATCAATTAGTAGTTTGACAACTACTTTGTTTTAAAATCACTTTCACCAAATGTTGGTAGAATTAATTGACAATGAAGATTCAGTGATGCTGATGAAGAAGTACACACATATTGATTTATTAATCAAGTATACACTGAGTCCTGCTGCCTTGTGTCACATGTTCCAGCTACCAGTTCACTTCTCACTAAACAACAGTGTCAGAAAGTGACTGACAGTACAGAAACTGCTGCTGCTAATGCAAACAATTAAAGCTGAGCCAGGTAGATTATAATCATCAGTGATAGAAGGAAGACAATGTTGCAATGAGACTGTAATTACAGACCATGTCATCAGACCAAAGAGTCATAATGCTAAAAAAAACAAAAACATCTACAGCGCTGTGTTCAGTGACCT
Source organism: Amniataba percoides (assembly GCA_037176925.1). Taxonomy (NCBI): domain Eukaryota; kingdom Metazoa; phylum Chordata; class Actinopteri; order Centrarchiformes; family Terapontidae; genus Amniataba; species Amniataba percoides. The sequence goes on from JBAJHX010000096.1 coordinate 17,390,991, forward strand.
ATGTAAGTGTTTTGTTAAAGTGCTGCAGGCCACCACAGCCTCCCAGAATGGCTGTTGACAACATTGTCAACCTTGAAAACTCCACCGCAGACATCCAGATCACCTGAGGCAAATTCCAGTGAAAGTAAGGCAAAATTAGTTTATCTGAGAAATTGCTGCTGCACTTCAAAGGGGACCAAAAAAGCAGAGGTGATGCTTTAACCTCTGGCCATGAGAAATTACTTGCAGACAATGAAATAATCTGCACAGAGATTGTCACATGTTCTCTGACTTTGGGAAGTGAGAGAGGAGAGATCATTGTTTGTAGCCTGAGTTTCAATCAAATTCCTTACTGTCTACATCTCAGAAACATGTAGCGTGCTGTCTAATATCAAGGCAGCAATTGATTTTCACAGTCCTTCTTCTTCTTGTAATAAAGAATATTGATTTTACCCTGAAGGAAATCATGTCACTGTGGTTTGCTCCAGATAACTGTATTGTTTCCCCTTATCAAGCCTTTCTGTTTCAGGGACAAGATGTCTCATTTACCCACCTGCAACTGCGACAAGTAAGCCACCCACCAAAATCAGATCTCACTTGCTAACGGACCTTCAGCAGCCCTTGTCCTTCAGTGTGAAGTTTCCCTTGTTCTGTCATGTGGACATCTTTCTGTGGTTTCCTTCAACAGTTCAGAAACATCCCAGCTCACTGGATTCTTAAACTTTCTTCAAATTCAAATACAGAAGTGATTTGACCTGGTTTTACTGTTTATTTTGACATTGCTGCCAGAGAAGTGCAAGAACTGAACTCAGACTGAAGTTCTCTGGGTCCAACTGCATTAAAATCACAAAGCTAAGATACATTAATAGAAAAAGTCAGAGCTTTGAATAAAATAATCTTGTTTAGCACATATTGAGAAAATAAATAAATAACTGAAGGAATAATGTGATATTTAATTATTTTAAGGGGTTTAAACCAGTTTCAGTAAATAATAACTGGATGGATGAAAGACTTTTGCCTCAAGAAAACATTCTTCTTAATATTTCATGACAATGTAATCTTTTTTTACCATAGTCTTGAATTGACTTTAACAAAATTACTTTTTCTTTATCAAATTCTCAAACTTTGTCTTAATGACATTTTTTATTTTCACAGCAGTCTTCATCAAATTCAAATATGAATATTAGTATAGTTACTCACAAGTGTGATCTTCAGTCATAACTTTTAACCGATTAATCTTTTTTTTAAAATACATCTTTATTTTCCCTTATTCTGGCCTAATCAGTGCTGCAACAGCAACATGCTGATAAATCAATGAAAAGATTAAATTCATGCCTCATGTTAAATAACACCTTCAGAGTTATTTGGAACTGGCAAATAATCACAGTCGCTTGTGTTTGATTCCAGATTAATTTTCTTTATGGCAAAGCTGCATGTTCATGTCTCTGAGCAAACAGCTAGTTTAAGTGTATTGTCAAAACCACAATGTCTAACTAAAATAATCAGTAAAAGCCACTTGAAATAAACAGCCCTTCCCAGTAGGAGAGAGACGTCAAGCTGTTCTAGAAATGGAACAGAGAAAACTGCACTGAAACACAAATAAACCAATAATGAAGAAAGCCATGGGATCTTATTCTTTCAAAATATTATGGCATCAAGTTAAGGGCAGTTCACTGGAGTCAACACTATGCCCTTGTATTGTCTTATTAGAGCAACACATCTGTACATCTGTTCATTAATGTGAGAAGTACACAGTGTGAAAGAATAAAAGTATTATTATCAGCAAAAAAAAAAACAAAAAAACAAAAGCACTTAATCTGCATTATAAATGTTCCCTGCCAGTGTTTCACTTCATGAAGTTTGCGGATTAACATTACAGCTGCATTATGTTCCCTTTTACCCACATAGATGCTGAAGACTGAGCTGATTTGAACACTTTCACTGTTGGGTGGTTTAATCTACAGCAATACATCATGGTCTGTAAGATCCTTATATGCTCATATGTCACATGTCTGTGGTGTTGCTGTCCTGTGAAAAACACACCTATGTCCAAAAAGTCAACTTTTCATGAGCTCAGAAAAAAAAACTGTTTTCAGCTTTGTGACAGCGCAAATACAGGCCTACTTAGTGACATTCACTGTCATTTGCCCTGAAGTCCTCAAAACTGTACCTCACACAGCAGCAAAGAGGCGGCTCGTGATCTGCAGCAGTGTTGCTTCGTGCAGCAGGCTCCTGCAGGCCTTTACAGAGTGTGGACAACTCACAGCCACAGCACAGCGTCAGGACACACGTCTCTCCTGCCTCTTTTCCTCGCAGTATTCCTAAACGTGCATCATCCTCGGGTTTCACTCGGGTTTCCTGCAGGGGGCGCTGCTCGCTCTCAGTGCGCAGCCTGCAGCTGACCGCGGCTCCGGAGCTGTCAGGTCGCGGACGTGCCCGGCGCTGATGCACAAAAGTTAATCACACAGCACCGATCAGGGCTCAGGTCCGTGCTGCGTGCTGAGAGACTGTGATATTATAAGGACGGTCCAGTCCGCAACGCGCATGTGGTGCAAAACGCGTACAGACTGAACGGAGGTGCTGCTTTATTTCCAGAGCTGTAGCCCGGCAGTGACAACTGCAGATTCTCCTGTGTGTGTGTGTGTGTGTGTGTGTGCGAGTGTGTGTGTGGGAGTGTGTGTGTGGGAGGAGGAGAGAGCGTCGGTTCGGTGGCGGTGTGGAGAGATGGAAGCAGGGAAGGCGGATGCAGATCAGACCCGCTGCCACAGTCCCCAAGACTGAGGACGCAGATCAAACGCCTCCCCCGGATATTCCCCTGCTCCTTTTTTATTGATTTATTCATTTTTTAATACATATATATATTTTTTATATATATAAAATTGTCTCCCTCCAATGTGCTGTGATCTCCGTCGTGTTCGCGGGCACCACCCCTCCAAACGCACGCGTCTGTCTCTGAGCTGTCAATCACATCACGCCGGGGTTTCTACATGTGAGCGCACGGCGCGCCGGGCAGGGCGGATCTGCTCACGGGCTGAACAAAACGCCGGTTAATAAGGATGAAAGGTCAGCCAGCACCTCACCGGCTCGGTCAGTCTGATTAGGTAAGGCGGCGCGCAGCTTCAGGATGCCCGCGGCGGAGCGGCGGGGATGAAGCTGCTCCGGGGCGTCGACAGGCCCGCTCATCAGTGATCGTAAGTCTGTGTATCGGGCTCGTTACGCGCACGTCCCGCTTCTTAACCCCCACAGCGGCACCGTCCCGCGGCGCTGCGCTCACCGCGGAGCAGGGAGGATGATGTGCGAGGTGATGCCGACCATCAGCGAGGGAGACTCGGGCGGCCCCCCCCGAGGCGCCGGCGGCGTCCCGAACGGCTCCGACCAGGAGGCCAACTTCGAGCAGCTGATGGTCAACATGCTGGACGAGAGGGACAAGCTGCTGGAGTCCCTCAGGGAGACTCAGGAGACCCTCATCCAGTCTCAGACCAAGCTGCAGGGGGCGCTGCACGAGAGAGACGCGCTCCAGCGGCAGATCAATGCCGCGCTGCCTCAGGTGAGCCTGCGTGTGTGTGTGTGTGTGTGTTGGGGGGGGGGTCTGACCAAGCACCCCGTTTGTCGTGAGGTGCTGTTTAAATTAGACAAGTATCTCCACTGTACTCCCCGATGAGGAGATCTTGGGTCATCTTCAGGCTGGATGAGCGGTCTGCTGCTACCCAGGACTCACTGTGTGTCAGCTGGTTGGAGCTGATGACATTTTAAATGGCGATATAAGGTGGACTACATCAGCTGTAATGCCTACATTGAAATGGTCCTTGCGCCAAAAATTATGTTAAAACCTTTGTCGCCTTTAGATTTGTGCTATTATGTGTCATGATCCTAAAAGAGTCATTTCTGCACAAATCTGCATGGTAATATTTCTAGCATACACATAACTGGCACAGTTTAAGTGGGAGAAACAGATGGGGTTAATATAGGCCTTATTTCACCTCAGGTTTAACTTAATGGTACTCATGGCTGATTCAGAGCAAATTAAACATCACTTTTCCCTGTTTTTTTTCTGGATAACAGTGCCAGTGGGTTGAGGCAGGGCAGTAAATTTAGAACTAGACCTGCAAAAAGTTGAAAATGTTAAGTTGCATTAACATGAAAACAGCCAGAGCACTATTTTTTTAGTAAGCTTGGGTTTCCTGCATACACACCCCTGCTGGGGAACTCCTCTAAAGCTCCTGCATGTCCTGAGATCTCATCATGAAAATAACTGCAAAGGTGACGGAAATACACAGGCACATACTACTTCAAAAGCTCAGGGTGCCAAAAAGGAGGATCTAAATGTGTAGTAGGTATAGAGTAGTAGGTTGGGAGGTGGAGAGGAGGGTTTTTAATCACTAGAAGAATGTCAACTGTAAAGGGCTGGACCAGATGTTGATAGTCCTGTTGGTCGTAGAGGAGGGCAGCCATTATCTGGATTGAAACAGCCTCACCTCTGTATTCAGTGACCTGCCTGCCAGTGGTAATGTGAGTGTAAGGAGCTGATGGTAAACTTGACTTTTGTGGCCTGTGTGTGTGTGTGTAAGTGTGCGTATTTGAGAGAAAGAGCGCTGAATAAGGGCTGCTACAGTCACCGAGCATGACGACAATGAAGCCTCAGCACACAGAGCTGTGTTACCCTCTGACCCTCTGGTCTAAATGCGTGGCATGATGTCACAGTATGGTGTGTGTGTCTCAGTGTGTGTGTGAGAGCAAGGGAGAGAACCATGCTGACGATGACAGCCTCACTGCAGCCTCCTGTGAAAGAAACATGGCCGCTTGCTAGTGTACATGGCCCTGGGCTGCTTGCTTCCACACATGCATACACATGTCTGTGTGTGTGTCAGAGAGAGAGGGAGAGAGAGAGAGAGAGAGAGGGAGGGAAGACGCTGTCATGCTTGTTTTCTAATCCTGCTTGGTTCAGCGTAATGTTTTATTCTAGCAATAATACAAGTATTAGTTATACAGTCAGAGACCTCAGGGACATTATGCAGACATTATGACTGGCGCGCACACATGCATAAGCTGTCTCCTGCTCTCTCTCTCTCTCTCTCTCTCTCTCTCTCCCTCTCTCTCTCTGTCATTCTCCTTCTCTCAAAACAGTACACACACTCATGCTAAAACAGCAGTGGTCATTTCCACACCAGCCACAGAGTGGAAAGATGATGCAACGGAGAGTACAGTAGTGAAGCAACACTGAGAAATGAGAGAAAATCTCAGTTGGAATTGATTTCTGCTCAGTTTTTCTTTGCCCAACTGGAGGACAGGGAGAGTCTGGCCCCGATGCGTCAGTGGAAATTGCATCTTGTAATGATGAGGGGGAAGTGTGGAAAAAAGAACATACTGTATCCGATATCTCGAGTTTGGGTGTGATGAATACATTAGAGCAATGTTGTAGCGGTTGGTGAAGCTGCTGACCTCACCATCCTATATGTGTCTGCGGTAATTAGGTTGATTCGCGGCGGCGCTCAACATGACCGTAGTTGGAGTGTTTATGCCCTGGACTACAATACATCACAGCTCCCTGCTTGCTCTTGCCGCCTTCTCTGTGTAGCCCTCCAGTCAGCAGTGTCTATGTGTGTGTGTGTGTGTGTGTTGGAGGATGTGTGTATTTCTCTCTGCGTGTGTTCAGTTTTCTCTGCTCCTAAGGTGTAGACTGATGTATGAGTGTTGGCACAGCAGGACAGCCTTTTCTGCCCAAATCCAACCACTCCTCTCTTTCCTTTTGCCCAACAAACATTTGTCATCTTAACCTACTAGGTGTGTGTGTGCATATGTGTGTGTGCGTGCATTTTGTTATGTCTTCTGTAGGTTTCCTGACTCCATGGGACTGGTCTGACCCAGAACTGTCAGATCTATGTCTCTTCTCCACACACACACTCAAACACACACACACACACACACACACACACACAAACACACACACATACATGTAGAAACAAACACTGTGAGCAATTCAAAATTCAGTGCTCCTCAATGCCGTCATTGTTAAAAATACATAAACCCACATCATCTCAGCATCCGTACTTAAATTTGTTTGCCTCAGCAGCGTCATAAAAATGGGACAACATTGCCATCTTACTCTTACCACACACACACACACACACACACACACACACAGACTAGGATGGATATGTTCATTAGCTACAGAGAATAGAGTTTCAGATTAACATGTCAGCCCATTACAGTGCAAAATGCCTCTAATACAGCCCTCAGAGATGGGTTTGCCCAAAGACAAATTAGGTTTTCAACACACACAGAGACGCACGCACACATGCTTGCACGCACAAGCATGCTTTTATACACACACACACACACACACACACACACACACACACACACACACACACACACACACAGAATGTCTGTTCCTCTTCTGTGTGAGAAAAACTGTTCCGACACTGTCAAATAGAATGTGTTGTAAGCCGAGTGTGTGTAAATATCTGTGTGTGTGTGTGTGTGTGTGTGTGTGTGTGTATGCGTGACGATGTGTGTAACCGAGATAGAGAATAATAAATAAAGCAGGTCAGTCTTCCTCTTCCATCACTATATTTCTGTTTGACATATTTCGTTATCACCATATTCTATTTTGTACAATGACTTGGAAAGATTGTTTTTAACAGGTCTCTCTGACTGTGACTCATATATAAATATGCCTATAAAAAATATTCAAGTTAGATTAGAAGATAGATGCCACTCTCATGTCTGTGAGCTGAATACGGAGTTGGAGGCAATAAGTTTATCTTAAGACTGAGGGCAGATGGGAAACAGCTAGCCTGGCCCTGTGAGTATTTTGTTTGATCTATACTGATCTAAAATTGTAGTTTTAGGGGAAGTTATATGAAGCTGTTGATTACCAACTATTTTGAACAGTTTAGCCTATGCTGATCTGTTGAGTTAGAGATTAAACAAAGACACAATGTGACATATTAGACATATTAGGGTGTATTTCTGACTTTGGACAGAGCCAGTCCTGGTTGCATGCTCTGTACTGAACACCCAGACATGAGATTAGTTTCAGTCCCATAGTCTGGCTCAAAACAAAACAAGCACATTAGACTGTTTCCCAAAATGATGAACTATTGCATGAGGGGAACCCCACCAGTTTTACTGACTTTGCCATATGGAGTACCAGTTACAGTGTGAAAACAGTTGTATAATGTATCTTGTGGCTCAGAGGGGAGTTATCTTCACTTGAGACTTCACATTATTAACAGACAGCCTCTGTAACAAAGTGAGGATGCAGAGTCTGAAATGCATGGATGTTTACGGTGCAGGCCGAAGGACAAGACTGTTTATTTGCATAATGGAAATGGTACAAAATCCAGCATCTTTGCAACTTGGCCCATGCAAGAGGATAAAATCAAGACATCTCAGCATCTGCTACTTCAGCCACAGAAGAAAATCATACATAATGTGTAGTTTTTCTGTGTGGCTAAACAGACTGGTGATAGAAAACAAATAAGTTTAAATCTGTTAGAGACCTTGGCCCCAAAACACCAAATATTTAATATTTAATTTTCTCTGTGATAGCACAATATCAAAGAGGTGTGTGCCGTCATGGCGGGACATGTGTTTCCTGGTGTGTTTGAGTGTGTGTTGTGATGTTTGGACACCTGTTCCAGTCAGACACAACACTGGTTATTTTTGCCAGCATACAAATACACAGACACACACACTATACACACCTCACTGCCCTTCCAAAACTGCTTCTAAATTCGAACCCCTTTGTACACACTGAAACAAATCTACACACACACACACAGAGTCGCACACATACACATAACCTTTTGTATGTTGTTTCCTCAACCTCACGCATGCCACATGTCCTGTCCTTTGACTTCTCATGGCGTTGATCATTGCCTGCCCTTGTATAGACATGTAAACATAAATTCAGACACACACGACTCGTGTGCAAGTAAATTCACTGAGCCTCTATAAAGCAAGTGTGACTGTGTTTATGTGTGTGAGGCCCGGTCTCCATCCCTCTTCCCGTCTCAAGTGTCAGTGTTTCCATGTTGGCATACCTTCTCCAAAATCCAAATGTGACACAGGTTTGTTTCACTGTTGGTCTCCCTCCATCTTTCGGGTTTGGGCTTCACTCATCCCTTGATTTCCACCATTCTTATTTCTGACCTCTTTCTTTCTCTCTCTCCATCGCTCCCTCTTTCTTTCACGCTCTCTCTGTTTGTCCAACTCATCAATAACCCAGCAGTCCATTATCTGCTCCCTCAGACAGTTCTCGTCCCCTCCTACTCCTGCAGCTGACCTTAGCCCACAGGCTCGAATGGGAGGGAAGGTGACACAAATTGCTCACTGTTTAAATCCCCTTTTGCTCTGAAAAGCGCCCTGCGTCTGTGTGACAACATAACAGGCAGGTACTGGTTATTTCCTCATTTGGCCTAAATGGAGATAGTGTTAAGTTACAGATGGTGAGATATACTGAGACAAATTGCTGTTATCTGGTCGAATAAGAAGCAGGGGGTTGAGGAGTAGTGAGGTAACTCTAAGTAAAAAGTTGGGTATCTGCATTTTAAGTCAAACAAGAGTCAGTTAAACTTTCAGAAAATCCAGAACTCGTGCAAAATTTCCCTGAATCTATTTTCCTGTTACTTTTGCAAGGTATTACCTGGAGCTCCACTTGGTGGATGGTCACCTATCAAAAGGAATGCTTGCTGCTCTTGACTTCCTCTTTGGTCTGAGTCAATTTATGGCTTAATTTAAGTTCTTCTAAGGCTGCTTGTGTTCAGATAACATTACAGAGCCGCTTAACTGCAGCTGACATACGGTGGTATACATACCAATTATATAGTAAAGGTTGGGTCAGCCAATAGGGAGCAGGAGGGTGTTTCACGCTACCTGAACCGAGGCCAGCAAAAATGAGCCTGGCAGGTTTGGTACTCAGCCATTATAGTTACTGTACTAGAGGTGTGTTTTGCTTACAGGTACAGTGTGAGAGGGAGTGCATGTCAAAGCTAATAGACCTTACACTGCAGAGTAAGGAGGATGAGCTCCAAGGTCCCCCTGCACTGTGTTTGGAGGTGGCCTGAGCTTATCATGGCACACACACACAGATTCACTCACTGCACATCTGCACCCATCCACAAACAAACAATAATGCACAGGCTGCCTGTGCTTTCTTAAATGTCAGCATGCGCTGTCTTCATGTCGTCTTGAGCCTGCGTGTTTGTATGTGTATGAGCGAGTGTGCCCGCGGCTTGTGTTCCTTATGCATGGATGGCTGAGGCAGCTTCGCGCACAATGATAGGAGAATATTGTTCAGGGTGGAGCGACGTCAGTTGACAAAATGACCACATCTCATTGGTGCACTGCTGAAGTCCAAATCTTGTGTTATGTGTTATGTAACAACCAAATACTGGAATTTGGGTTGATGTGGAGGAAAGTGGAGCATGAAGTGAGCAGCTGAATGTCAACAAGAAACCCTGTAAGAAAAGAGGGAGAGAGCGAGACTATTAGAGAGCGTTAGGCAGCGTTCTACCAGACTCAGCTGAGAAGGATGTCCTCACCCATGAATTTTTACGCCAGCCTTAACTAACCAAACCTTTTCTATTTTTTTACCTTCTCCATTTTTAAATGGAAATTCCAGTGTTTCACAACTAGAATTTTATTTCATACTGTTGACCATCATGTCATTATGTCATAACATTGTACTCATCAAGTTAAATACTGTGGGAAAGTGGCAACATTGACCAAACAAAAATCTAAATAATTTAGTATGTAAGTAAATCTGTAAGACAGCAACTGAATTGTCTACAGGTACCTGTTGTTCGTGTAGGCAAACATTTGAATCATGACATCCGCATGTAAGTTGTGATGCTGTATCTTTATCCTTCATCTTTGATTTCTCTTGCAGTGTCATTCCTCTGAGGTGTAAAACTAATATGGTCGTCTGAATGCTTATGTTTCTTGCCTCGTCAGACTTTTTTTTGCCAACCAGGTTTCAGTAATTTACTTGGCAAGTCCAAGGTTTCGTTTTAATTAAATGAGGCCTAAACTGAAAAAAAAATAAGATCAATGTTGTAATGAATTATCCTTTAATCTCATACCTTTGCCCAACCTCCCTTTTTGATAGTCGGAGAGGCTCTGCCCCTTAACCATGGTCAGATCCATAATTTTGTGAGCGAGAAAGAGACAAACTCAAATGACCCCAGAAGAAGTGGGAAGTGAGTCTAATTAACAAGATAGTTACCTCCCAGCAGCTGACTGACATCGCACCTCTCTCTCTCTCTTTCTTATCCTCTCTTCCCCTCCTGCTGCATCATGGCAGCTTAACATCATCTGCCAGTCTCTTTCTCTCCGCTCTTCAGCAGTTCACTTCACAATCCTCGCTCTTCTTCCTGAGCATGATGTCGAGTCTTGATTCAAGCACATCCTAAAGCTCTGACTGGGTCAGACCGGCCCCTGGCAAGGGCTTGTGCACAGCTTTTGGGCCCCTGAGCACTAATAGATTATTAGTGTGCAAAGCTAGCTCCCCCACACTGCCCCGCCACACCACGCTCTTCAGCGCTCCATCTCTCAGCAGCATCCATCCCTCGCTCCCTCCATCCCTCTGCCAGTACCATCTGGCTCTCAGCACCAGGCACATTTAGCTCAGCCGGGCGCCAATTTGTCCCCCTGGCTGCCTGGGAGAGAGAAGGAGAGTGAAGGAAAGGAAGAGGAGGAGTGGGAAGGGGAGACAGATACATCGAGTAAGATTTAGCAAAGTGAGACAGAAAGGCGGTCGGTTGTGGGGGAAAAAAAGGCAGAATCAGGCGCACCTGACGGTCCCCAGCAGCGAGGGACATACTCTGGTGATGGGGAGAACGAACAGTCGCTGTGTGTGTGCGTACGTGTGCGTGAGTTCCCTCTCCCTGGTAATAAGAGCAGAGTGATTGGAGTTCCAGGACCACCAGAGGGGAAGGCGAGAGTAATGGCGTAGGGAGGCAGGGAAGGACAGAATGAGAAAGAAGGGGAGGTGGAGGAGGACGGGCAGGAGGAGGACGGGCAAAGGGATGTAAGATGAAGTTTTCCAGCCAGCAGGTAAGCCCACAGCGACCCTGCCATGTCTAACAACTACACTATTGGAACTCTGTCAGTTCACTTTCCCTCCTGCAACTCCCTCAGAATAGGAGATAAGGCATCGGTGGGCAGGAGGGGGTGTGGATGCTGGAATGGGGTTGTAGCATTGACGTAGGGGAAGCAGAGAGTGTGTGTATGTGTTTCAGAAAAAGAAGGGAGGGTCCAATGCCCAAGGTTATGAACTTAGAGGGTCTACATTTGTAATGGTAATCACCAATGTGTCCAAAGTGTGCAAGGACACAGAGGAAACAAAAAGACAATACATGCACATCGCAACCTCTCTCCCCTTTCTCTCTCTCTCTCTCTCACACACACACACACACACATACTGTAGTAGGGGCGACATCTTCTAGACCTCAGTTTTTCCCAGCAAGAAACTTAAGCAGCAGCACAGGCAGCAGCATCAGAAGCTAAGTCCCTGGCTGGACCCTTAAAGGGATTTAAGGAACTTCAAAATGCTTCATCTGCTCCATGAAATACAGCTTGTCAGTGTCTCACAACATAGCACACACCCCCCGCTGCTGACTGTCAATAACACCCGCACTCACTCCCACACACACACACACGCAGGCAGATTTAAGAGAGCGTGGTGGTGCAAATGAAATGCAGGATTTGGGAGAAGGACACAGTGGTAGGACAAATATTGCTGTATATAGCTAATGGCTCCCGTGAAGCATATATTTCTCTATGCTTGTATGCATGTTACATGTGCACAAACAACAGAACACATCACAACTTTACGTATTATTTCTTTGTTCAATCATTTGTGCTGAATTGGTTAGAATTTTAATCATAAATGTGCATCTGAGAGTGACATTTAAAAGAAAAACATAAATATTAATTACATTTTTCTGCATTAGTGAACTTCATGAATAGACATGTTGCAGAAACTGAAACCAGACACATGTGACTCACATTTAAAGATGCATCGAGTAAGATTTAGCAATCAAGCACACCTGATGGTCCCCAGCAGCGAGGGGCATGCTCTGGTGATGGTGAGAACGAACAGTCGCTGTGTGTGTGCGTACGTGTGCGTGAGTTCCCTCTCCCTGGTAATAAGAGCAGAGTGATTGGAGTTCCAGGACCACCAGAGGGGAAGGCGAGAGTAATGGCGTAGGGAGATGTATAAGATTTGGGGCAACATTTATATTCATTCTGAGAAGTGTTTGTGTCCCTTTTAGCTCAGTTTTGGTCTCTACCAACTGTGAGTCAGAAAACAAGGCTCAAGACACCAAAACACTAAACCAAAACAACGAGCTAAGAAACGATCTTTTGGTCTTTATCAGTGACATATTTCATCTAACACATTTGGTCCTTTATTAATATGAAGAATATTAATGAGTGTAGCTTTAACTCTCTTATATTTCTCTTGGAAGTGAAGACAGAGGTCAACATACCCAAAGTGCCGGCAACCAAGAATGTGGTGATGGAGTGATTTCAGTAACAGTTCATGTCTATTTCAGTTTTTACCTTTATTCTATCTAATCACCTTTGCTCTGAGTGTTTTAAGTACAAAAAAGAAGAGGTTCATGTAATTAATTAATAACAGACACTTAAAAAAGGCATCCAGGCTGTAAAACACAGAATATGATCACTCCTTTGTATAAAACTCTGTTTGTTACTCCAGGTAAACGTATGCTAGAGGTGTTGATTTCTTACACTAGAAAATGGTTTCAGGTGATGAATTGCCCACACAGAGTCAGCACTTCCTGGTATTGTAAGTGTCCGACTGGGCTGATCCATCACACACACGCACAGCCACACATGCATAAACACACACTAGGACACTCGTTTGGATGCGTCTCACAGAGAAAGATGTGTGTGAGATGTTAGCCAGCTCAGAGTGCTATCATGTCTGGCCAGACACCAAACTACACTGTGTTCTGAGGACAGGCTTTGATAAAGACATGATGACATACACCGACTTTACACTGCTGAATACGCCGTATTCGAGGCTGGTTGAAACAGCAGGAGTTCACTAAGAGCACACTGGAGAGACTAATCAGATATTTTTGGTGCAAGTACATCCACAGAACGCTCTCAGATCGTCTTGTCTCGGTATTAAATCAAGACGCGTTTATTCAGCACCACCTACAAACATGCCTCAGTTCTCAGCTGCAGTCTGTTATTCATTTACTTCCAGCTCCATTCACAGACACGTGGGATGGTGCAGACACTCAAACGCAAGTGCACAGTTTTATACACACACACGCACACACACACACACACACACACACGTAGAGACAAGCTCTCTCCCAGTTTCTTTGAGTTTGTGGCGAAGTTGTTCCGCCGCTTCTTTTTTATCATCTTCTGGTTTAATTAGTTTTTGTGTCTCCTTGTTTTCTGTAAAGCAACCTGTTGTCTAAAACCACTCTATGAATATTCTTGAACTGACTGAGTGAAGATGCAATATCCATATTAACATTACCAACACACTGATCTGTTCTCTCTCTTTCAAAGTCTCACTCCACTCCCCTTTTTTTCCTCTCCCTCCGTCTCGCTGACTCTCTCTATCCCTCGCGCTCCCTCGCTCTCTGTCTTATCAGCGCTGATGGCTTTAAGCGTGTGTGCTGAGAGGTCTATTAGTTAGCTATCGTTCTGTCAGATAATGCTTCATATCTCTCTGCTAGTTCACTGTACTTACAGCTTTGCTCTGACTGCATGAGGTGGGAGCACAGCTGCTGGGATATCAGATTTGGGCCCGAACCTGCACATTCTTTAAAAACACAGATATTTTTGGTTGCGGCCTGTGATTGATTCCAGTCTCATGGTTTTCGCTCGACGAAGCGAAGCCGGGCAAATCTCAAAATGTTGATTTATTAAGGGGATTTATTAATGCCATACCAAGTGGAAGCGACTGTGCGTATATGTCCTTTAGCAATTTAGTGTGTGCATTGAACTGACATAAATCTGCTCATTAAACTGGGAGCTCCGGTGAGTTTTCAGATCTCCTTAGAAGAATGAGATGATTTTATTATGGTCATATGAGGGTATGCTTATATGTGCACATACATGCATCCACTCACATAGAATCGCACTGTTTCAGTGGCACCAAGGAAACATTTCTTTTGTGATTGAGTCGTAAAGTCCATGTAGTACATCTAATTACAACGCTAATAGCCTGCACTGCTCCCACATATTGTAATTGTATGAATAACTGATACACACACACACACACACACACACACACACACACACACACACACACACACACACAGACTGTTATCTATTTGGCCAGCTCTGTCTGTCGATGATGAAGGTCAGTAAGCATTGTGGTGCCCTATTAGAATAATGCGGGTTGTGACGTGGCCTGCCCCAGCGCAAGAAGAAGATCATTCACACTTAGCTGCTTTCCTCTCTCTTTGTCTACCTCTCTCGGTCTCTCTCTCTCCGTCGCCTTATGCCCTGCACCGTCTCCTCTTGTCCTCAATTCCACACTCCAATAGCCCGTCCATTTACTCATGCTGACTCTCACCCACACACACAATTAGGCTTAAAACACAGACTCCGTGTCAGTAACATCAGATGCCTCTTGTGTTTTTGAGCACCTTGAATTTGGTTTGAAACTCAGGCCGTGCTCTCATTGTAAATACCATGGTACAGTGGGGAGTATAAACAAAGACTATATGCGCACTAAGAAATGCTTGTGACTATTTAATTGGAAAATGGCCTGCGGTATATGCAATTTCAAATGTCCTAGTTCTGGATGACTATAATTAGGCACCTGTAGCCAACAGCATTCTGCTTGACTCAAGATTGATGTGTGTTTGCTGTAAACATACACATTACAGTTTCTACATGCTTTTTAATACAAGGGGTTTGACATTCTTTGTAAGACATTTCTAATACATTTACAGATAAGCCTCATCATTTCAGTAAAATGAATGGAAGTAATATATTTAGTATTAAACTATGACCATGATATAAATATATTTGTTCAGTAAGGAAATACTGTCTTCCTTATCCACTTCCTCCTGGGAAAATTCATCATGTACACTACACAACACTTTGACCTTAAAGCCCATTGCATCATTTCTCATACATTTTATAACACATAGTCTGTGGTGGATTTTGGACTTGCTTTCAAAATGTGTAACTCAAGCCCCCATTAGGAGGCTCTAAACATGAACGTGGTATAATTTCCTTGCAAGTAAAAATGGGTCCGAGCTTTTTGGAAAGCTCTCAGATCCTAATGGGGCACTCAGTTAGTGCTTTATTAAATGCAGGTGCAAAGGAAAGGGCAACCACTTAAGTGCATGCATGTAAAATATTGTGCTAGTATCAATTATGAGGCAAATATACAAAGTGTGTTGCCTGCTGCAGGTTGCTCCAACAGCTTTCCAGCTTTGAGGTGGGAGGAATATAAAAGTTTTCTTTTAGCACGATGCTGAATGTTTCTGAACACAGAAACAGGATTGCCCTTCATTATTCAACAGTGTTAAATCAGTGGATCTTGGTTTGATTTTCTTGCTATAATTATATGTAGTCTTGAGGCCAACCCCTCAGTGTGTTGCAGAGATGAATATTACACCTGAAAGGCATGTTATTGTAGAATTAAGTGAGCCAGATTCGCAATGACAAATGGCATCACTTGCATAACCTTGGCAAAATTATGAATTTATGCACTTGCCATTCGCTCAAGCTTTTCAGATGTGACAGCTGTGAACTAACACCTTTGAAAATTTCATAAGGAAAACATAAAAATTAGATTATGATTTTAATTGCACCCACTGTGCACAATAACATGGTGACAAGTGGAGGAGTGGGCGTGTGCTCATCCCCTCGGCTCAAGTTTTGGCAAAGGCTGCTAAAAGCCTAAAAGTGGAAATCCGTTTTTAATTTTGACACTGTTGAGCACACAGGATGCGCTTGCAAATGAGAGAGGGAGCAAGATAAGACAATTGTGAATGGGAGATGGACTGAGACAGAGAGGAAGTGCCTGTAGTTGAGAGTTACATAAAGGTCATATGAAGCTCCTCAGCTTGCATCAGGCTTTGCCATCTCTCCTCCCCCTCTCCACTCTTCACTTCCGCTGCCATCCTCCGATATTCCTCTCCATCCTGTGCCTCTCCAGTTTCAGTCACATCCTTTTGTCATTGTGATCTGTTCATTTCTGCCTTCTCCTATCTGATCCCCCGTTTCCTCTCCCCGTGTCTCGTTCCCTCGGCTCTCTCGCAGCCAGTGCTGGCATGTCAGCATCTTGTGTCAGCAACGTCTTCTCTTCTCTTCTCTTCTCTTCTCTTCTCTTCTCTTCTCTTCTCTTCTCTTCTCTTCTCTTGCGTGAGCCGAGTGGGGTTGGAGGGGGGGACACCCCGGAGGGAACGTACACTCAAACACACATACGCGGTCACACACACACTCAGGCACCCACAGATCTGTGCTTTAATTGGTCCAGATTGGCTGTGGACTTTCTGCCAGGGCGGTTGGTGCATTGTAGCATACACACACACATGCGTACACCCCCCACACATGCACATCCCACACACACACACACACACACAAACACTCATGCACGCATGCACACAGTAATCTTTTTATTGTGAAAAGATATCTCTATCCCATTCTCCCTCTCTTATAAACATATTGTCTTCTGTTGTCTGTTGTTGTGTAACTCTGTATTGTTTCCATGGTTGCCAAATTACAATAATAGACCTCCCTGCTCATAAACAACTTAACATATTGACGAGGGAGGGTAAGTGATAATAGAAAGGAGAAATATATACAGTAACAGTGATACAGTAATGGATTGCTGTAATATCATCATGTGATCAAACATGTAAAGACACGCTTGAATGGACTTTTTGCACTGTGCAGTTTTTGTCCATCAGTTATAATATATAGAGTCTTGCTCTTTTAACAAGCCATCCATCTTTACAGCCAGTTACAGATTAACAGCTAATGTAGCACAACTGCACTTGCTCTTGATTGGCAAACATCCATAAACAGCTGCTTAAATCCTTCCAGTCTGAATGATTTAGGACATTTGAATTGACGGACCCTGGGGAAAGCCTCCACAGTTTCATCGTTATTTTCATTCATGAAAATAAGCCGTTAGCTGAGCATCAGAAGCTGACGTCATTGCCTCCAATGTCAAATAATGGGCATGTATTATTATTGCAAGATCATCCACTTTCGTAGGCAGGTTATTTTTACTCCCGTCATCTGCAAAAATCACTTCTCGTTTCACCCCCTTTAGAAATGACATTTCATACCCCTGGTGCATCATTGTTATCACACACACACACACACACACACAGGCACACACGTTCACACTTACACACAGAGACATAAAGATTACACACCGCAGCCCTGTGGGAATACACCACAAATCCAGTTGGAGCTTGTTTAATGCTGACCCAACGGAATATACGTCCATCCCTCCAGTGTTCCCCTCTCACCCTGAGGGCACGCCGCCAACGGGTCCCACAGTCGCTCACATGCATCTACACATACACAGCATGTAGTGTATAGTCATCGATATTGTGCTGTCCTTCTGTCTGTCCTTTTACACACTCAACATCTCCGCTTGGCAGTCTTTCGGCCAGTTGGACATCGTGTGTGTGTGTGTGTGTGTGTGTGTGTGTGTGTGTGTGTGTGTGTGTGTGTGTGTGCGTGCAGACTCAGGGCTTTCTCTCTCCTCCTCACCTCTCAAAGCCCTGCAAATTTAGTCTCCATGGAAACAGGGGGGGAGGAAGAGAGAGGGGATGATGTTGACTTCCTGACACCTTCTGTCCCGTGGGACACCAACTGTCAGCAACTCCGTATGTTTGTGTGTGCACGCGTGCTTGTGTATGCATGTTTTCCTGTATGATATCATGTATCTATACGACCTGCAAAGGAGCCTAAAAATCTTAATGAGTGCTAGTAGTTACATATGACTTCTTCCTTTGCTGCGTGCTTTGAAGGATATTTGTTTTTGTGTGTGTGCGTATTTGTTGGCATGTGAGGCTTTAACCTTGATGACTGCTTCTGATTGGCTGCCAGAGCTTCAGTGTGTTAGTGGGTCTGGCTGAAGGATTACGTGGAGGAATCCCCTGTTCATTGGGAGAGGATGATGAAAGGAGTGATGAACCAGGAGAGTACAACCAGGAAGAACCTAAATACTGTACCACATCTTCTGCATGCACTATATGTTTACAGTTAGCATTTGCATACGACAACAAATCGGTGCAGCATGCTGTTAATCCTTTGTGTGGGTTCATTGTAAACAGAGCAAGAGGAGTTGCTCAAATGAAATATCCTGATAAATAATCATTTAAGCCATTTTTGATAGTAATGCCTTTCTTAGTTGTATATGATAGTAAACTAAATATAAACTGAATATAAAAAACAACTTATTTAAGCGTGTTGACTTGGACACTTAAACCATGGGGGCTCAGTCTAACTAAGAAACTGATAAACTGAGAACTGTCTCAACAGTACAGTAATGCAGTGTCAGAGGTGTGGGCGCACTTAGGCCCCAGCAAAGATGAAAGACAGTCAAAGTCAAGTGATACACATACATTCTCGAAGATGGTTGCGAGTTCAAGAGGAAACAATGGATTTGATCTGTCACCTGAAACACAGTCATGTCAGGCAATACGAGCGCATGGCCAAAAAAAGATTGCGTCTTGATTCTTCACTTTTAGCAAACACTGCCTAAAATCTTTCTAATAATATTATATTTAGATAGATAGATAGATAGATAGATAGATAGATAGATAGATAGATAGATAGATAGATAGATAGATAGATAGA
>JBAJHX010000096.1:17412312-17425092 GCA_037176925.1 Amniataba percoides
TGTGTGTGTGTGTGTGTGTGTGTGTGTGTGTGTGTGTGTGTGTGTGTGTGTGTGTGTGTGTGTGTGAGTGTGTGTGTTTGTTTGTGTAAGCGTGCTGGCTAATGTTGATGTATGCACATGTGTATCTGAATAAAAATCAGACCCTGGAGAAAGTAACTCTACAGGGGGCCATGATATCTGTGTGTATATATGTTTGTGTATCTGTGTGTGTGCGCATGTGTGTTTTCCAAGCTACGAAGAGAAAAGCTGAGTATTTTAGGAACCTGCGTGAGAGAAAGTCTTTCGTGCTACATCCTTCGTGCTCCTCTTTCTGTCTCGCTCCCTTTTCTCCGCCTGCCACCATCACATGCTGACACTCCCAACGGCTATGATGGTGAATGAGCAGTTTTCATAAGTTTCATCTGACTGGAAGAGGATTCGAGAAGAGAAGAGAGACAGACCGGCGGCAGAATCGATGAGCGATGCTGGCGGATGGCGGGACAAGATTTTGTGGATGGGAGGAAAAGGAATAACACAGTTATGGCAACTGTAACTAACCAGCCACTGTTCACACACCACCCATCACACTCAGATGAGCCGGTGTGCAGTGAGCAAATAAGTTTTCACAGGAAATAACAGTAGAAATGAAAAAGTATGAGTCTGTGAAATGCTTGTGTGCTTTGTAATTTAGCCTTTACAGAATGACATGAAGCATTTCAATAAACTACGCATCTCTCTCAAGGCATGATGATTTTAGCTACGGACTGTAGCTTTGTTTGCCTTTTATCTATTTTCTTCTTGCTGTGGTGGATGCAGCAATTCAACGTGATGCTCTTTTTTGACATGTTTTGCACCTTTTCTTTCATGTGTGAAACAAATTGTCCACTTATTCTTTGTTTTGGTATTGTGAAGCAGATTGATCTTAATCTGACACAGCGCACCTTGAACACGCTGATGAAGAATGAAATGAATTACTATATTTGAACCCAGTGTAATCTAGTCCATACAGCTGCTGTCTCTTTCTCCTCACCTGTTATTAGAGAACTTCATTACCATGGTGTGGCATCTCTTCTAGGACCCTCTTGTATATACCTTACCAGTTCATGTCAGGGCAATAAACATTTTTTGCTATGATGTTATCAGAGCAAAGTCTGGTAAGATAATACCCCTTCATGGAAAGTGTCGACTTGGTTTGGTTTTAATAACCAGACATTGTACATAGAAACTTCATATGCAGGCTGCAATGACAACATGTCACTTCAGAGCTTATTCTGTTGTTTAATAGGTTAACACTCTCCCCCTTCAGTCGCCATATCATTCAGTTTCTCACTTTTTTAATCTTGTGATAATTTCAGGTTCACCTTCTAGATAAAAAAATGTGGCTAGTATTAAGCGTATTTGCTGGAAGCTTGTAGAAATATACAAAAAGAAATCTACACACACTGATTAGTACACATGCACAAAATCTCAGTCACAGACCCTCTTTGTGCATATAATGCAAACACAATGCTAAAGATTTATACCTGTACAGATATACATACACATACTCTGGTAATTACCCCCAAAGCAAAACATCTGTGTATCGCTCTCATGAGATCAAGATCGCACTCAAGGGTATTGCAGTCCCACGGGATGGATGGACTACAAAGATGGAGAACAAGGAACAAGGGAGTGCAGTGTATCTGACAAAGAGAAGGAAAACATGTAGAAAGCGCCATGAATATGTCTTCTTGTATTGCCCTTTGAACACCTGGCAAAGCTTTGAACCAGTAGAGTGGAGTGGACACTTAAATCCTTCAACCAACTGCCTGATCTCACTACCAGCAGTGGTTTTGTATTCAGTCCTGCACTCCATGTTTTCCATCCATATGTTTACCAGTCTGAGAAGGACAGAAGCTGTGGGAGAAGGACAGAGCAGCAGTGTGAGGCTTCACTCTCAGGCACCATGAGAGGTGCCTGTCGTGCCTCTGTCATTACAGTTACATTTATTGTAGCCTTACTGTAGACACACACACACACACACACACACACACACACACACACACACACACACACACACACACAGTGGTGTAGAGTTACATCCTGCCACTGCAGTTTGCTCTCTGTGAAGGGCAAGAGCAGCGTTCCCGACCTCCACAAACACGCACAAACACCTAGGCTACTCATTACTCACAGCCATTTTTAGCTCCATAAGGGGTTGGGAAGAGAAGAGATTATTGAAAATTATGCTGGGTGTACCCTTGGAGCAGTTTATTTACTCGGAATATGAATATTAATATTAATACAGCTTGGTTTGAAGCATCTTCTTCTTTCCTCCAGAACCATGATACACTTTCATCTGCAAAACAGAGCAGCTGGGATGGACTGAGTGTGTGTGCTTGTGCGGTCTCTGGAGTATTTGTGTGTCAGTTTGTGTACTTTTCAGTGAATGAATCGGTTTGTTTGTTTGTGTGTGTAGCAGGGGTGTATAAATTAATTTAAGCAGCCAGACTTGATCCAAACTGTGTATGTGTGTATCAGTAATTGGTTAAGCATTGTTTTTCATGTTTACTTTATGTTTTTTCTTTATTGTGAGTAAACAGAAAATGGTTAACATCTTGTTTTATAAGGATATGAGAATAAAATATAGAACATATTGTCATATTCAATTTTTCGTGCCTGCGTGAGTTCAGATGTGAATGTGTCTACAAACTGTGTCTGCTGTTTGTAGTTGTTGTGTGCACTGTGGTAGTAATAGGCTTCCCTCTGGGCTGACCAGGAGCTTGAGGAGGACACGGTGAAGGAGAGATGAAGGGAGGTAAGCCGTGCGCTCCAGCTGAGTGATGAGGACAGCGGGAGAGAGAGACAGAGCTGACACAGGTGCTTTAGACAGGGGCAGCAGGGAAGAGGTGACAGAGGAGACTGAAAAAAAACTAAGCAAATGAGAAGAGCAGGGGGAGGTGGAGGAGGAGGAGGAGCAAGAGAGTGAGGTGATGATGAAGGAGTTGACCAAGAAGGGCGGATCCTCCCAGAGTGCTGATTGAGTCTGATTCCTGGATTACATAAAGAAACTGTGTTGTTGGTCCAGGCTGAAATATCTCAACAAATAATGGATGAATTTCCATGAAATTTTGTACACTGACATTCATGGTCCCCAGAAAAATGACTTTTCTGACTTCTCCTCCAACACAACAATGAGATTGGTGTTTTTGGTTTTGGTAAAATATCTTGACAACTGTAGACTGTCATGAAATTGGATCCCATGAAATGTAATAACTTTGGCCTCCTGACTATTCATCTACATAGTGAACATCATGGTTAATTATGCATAACATCAGCATATTGGCATTGATGCTGTGAGCATGGTAGCATCCGTATATTATCATTAATCTTAAGTGTAACCTCAAAGACAGAAAGAAGTGAACACATTTAATTGTTGATTCACAGGTGAAGAGAGAAAAGTGAAAAGATGCTTTAACAGCAATAAATGTGATGCTGGCAACAAACAATGTTCCTGAGACAAGTATGCAAGAAGAAGTGTGAAGAATGGTTTCAGAAATGTAATGTAATATTCTTAATTATCTTTTCATGTGTATAATGAAAAGTGTATAGTGTATCACCTGAAACTAAGAACGGTTGGTTTTCATAAGCTAAGAACAAGCTCTTCATATCTCCATGGGGAGCAGGTCCTCCTCCCCTCCTCACCGCCATGTTTCTACAGCATGTGTTTATTTGTTAGCGGTTGCGTGTTGTGTGTGACAGTGGAGGTGTTGGGATGGGGGTTGCCCTCTGCTCCATGTTACGTTATGATGTAAAATGGCTGCTCTCTGTTGAGGGAAGGTTCAGCTGAGATTAGCAACACTCGAGAAAAATAGGGAGCAGAGGAAAAGCAAAGGAGGGGAAAAAGGATGAGAGCAAGCATGGAGGAGCTGGAGTGGATAGAGTGTGAAAGAAGTAATCAAGTGTAGTTAGGCTGCAGGAAAAAGAGAGAGACTGAGGTAGTGCAAGAGAGAGAGAGAAAACGGTGAGAGACTGTCAGATAAAGAATAGTCAGAGGTCTCCCACTTTTGAGAATTCTGCCGCAAAAAGTGTTTTTTCAAATGTGTCAAGGTTTTGGCTTTTTTTTTAGTATAGCTGATGCACATGCGTGCTTTTTGCTGTGTTTTTGAGCATGTGTGTTAAATGCTTATTTGAATAGGGTTTTTTTTCTTTTGTTCATAATAACTTATCTCCATAAATCTGAAATTCTTCCAGGCCAGGCCTGGTTCGAAATATCTGCATGTGTAAAGAGTCAGACTCATTTTAGAGCTTCCCCTCTTTTTGGAAACCAGCCGCAGCTCTAAAGTTGATGAACCCCTCCTCCCATCTCCCGCCCCACATGCATGTTTTTCTGTTTTACGTGTGAAAATGGTAAACATGATGAGTTGGTTTGTCTGGACTTTGTGTGAGTACCTTGTATTGCCTGTAGGGGTCTCTGTGTCACCACTAACCCAGATGGCAGCAGTGACCCTTGTGTTTGGTTTACTTGGATGTAATGCTGCATCAAGCTGGAGGCTGCATGAGCTGCTGTTAGTTAATGGTGGAAGTCACCACTATCACTAAAGGATCTTTTAATGTGTGAGGACTTGTCTCTCTCACTGTTTCATCTCCCTCTCTCCTCTGAACCCTGTTTCCCTGACAACCAGGTACAAGCAAGTAGACCTGTAGACAGGGAACATTTTCACTCTGTCTTTTTCTACAGTTATGCACTGCCTTTCCCAATTATGTTATGTTATTTTGATTGAGCATTTTAGCACTTTTTTTTTTTTAAACTGAACATAGAGCATAGAATCAGTGCGTAGGAGAGCCTGGTGAGTGAGTGATGAAGCACAGGAGAATAAAGGAGAATAAATGAATGAACAAAGAGGGGAGAAATGCTGAATGAAATTAATGAACAGTTAAATCAGTTGTAACTAATTCGACACTGCTCACAGCTTAATTGTACAGACACTCTACTGTAAAAGATTTTTTATGCCCCATGCTAGATTACCGTATTAGCTGAATTGGAATTAATGTTACTAGCCAGATCTCCTGACAGACGCGCGTTGCTGATATTTGACTGTTTATATACACATCAGAGGTGCAAAAGTATTTACAGCACTGTGCAGCTGTAATGTTAGCACAAAATCATAAAATAAAAGTTAATATAAAATGATAAAAGTAAATAAATAGAAATAAATAAAAGTATTTCATTCCATAGTTTTGGGACTTAATGGTCAAACTCGGTGGTCGAGATGTCCTGATTTTTATTTCCTAATATTCCCTGAATCTGACAATACCCATAATGTAACTCAAAACTCTCTCTGCCTGTAAAACACCCAGATCTTTCCAAAAAATTAAACGCAGGTTTTATGTATAAAAATTGTACTTTTTAAGATCCTAATCCCAGATTACCCATGTGACATCGTTGGGTTATAGTTTCAGACTGAGCTCCTCTATAACCACATGCTAACTTGATGAGTAAAATTATTTTAACAAGTAAAATCAGTAGAGTGCACTCTGATAATATATATTATTTCTACTTAAGAAGGCAAAAAGTCTGCGGCATCATGAATATTAAAGTCAAATGACAGCTGCTGTAGTGCAACACAACACTAACAGTGTGATAATGAAATAATGATATTTTTTACTGTATGAAAGCACCGGAAGGTGTTTCAAACTCCAGCCATGCACTGAGAAATCCTACTGAGAGAGGAGGGACGAATAAGGCTGCCATTTATAAATAGAAAGAATCAGCACGCACAATGTCATGCTGAAGGAAAATGGGTCTCTTGGACTTGTGGTGAGTAAGCAGTGACTGGAGTTTTTATTAGTAGGAAATAGAGCGTTTAATTTCATGCTAATTCTTGGCATTAGTTCCAAATGTGACTTAAAAACTCGCTCTGAGTGGCTGAACTTCCGTGTACGTGTGTGTGTGTGTGTGTGTGTGTGAGGTAGCAGTAGAGAACAGGTGGCCTGAGCCCCCGGCAGTCCTTGCCTAAACCCTGCCTCTTCCTTCCTC
Organism: Amniataba percoides; assembly: GCA_037176925.1. Classification (NCBI taxonomy): domain Eukaryota; kingdom Metazoa; phylum Chordata; class Actinopteri; order Centrarchiformes; family Terapontidae; genus Amniataba; species Amniataba percoides. The sequence continues at coordinate 17,418,311 of JBAJHX010000096.1, forward strand.
CATCAGCTGATCACTACGAGCCTCTCTGCCTCCTCCTCCTCCTCCCTCTGTCCTCATTTCTGCCTCCTCCTGTCTATCTTTCTCATCAACATCATCCATGTTTACCTCTCCCCCTTTTTTCTGCCAGTCCCTGTTTATCCATCTCCCCACACTCTCTTTTCTCTCTCTCTCTCTCTCTGCCTCTCTCACTCTCCCTCTCCCTCTCCCTCTCCCCTTACCCCTCTACCCTGCCGTCTCTCGCCCCGGCTGTAGTTAGTGCAGGCTGACTATCGGAGTGCTATTGTCCCGGCGGAGGGCAGAGGGAGCAGCACAGGAATCTCATCCAGCCACCGCTGCACTCAGTGTCGTTCACGGCTCAAGAGGAACTAGCCCTCTTTTCCCTCGTCCTTGCCCTCTCCTCCTGTCACTCCTCATCCTCTCTGCCTCCCTCTGTCTCTCTTTTTATGGGGGGTCTGTTTGAGGGATCTGATATGTTTAACCTTCACCATGAACCCAACAGTGAAGATCCACCTTCAGAATGGGACCCACTTTAACACCTACATGTACCAGGTAGGGACTCAGCAGCACTCGCACACTTTGTGGATGTTAGTGTCTCCAGCTCAAATAGCTCTCTCTGTGGTCTCCACGTGTCCTTGCCTGAGTATTGATTTCAGTGCTGATGGCTCTTTTCTAGGACTGAGATATGGCCTCCTCTCCACCTCTTCCTCCCGTCCTCCTCCTCCCTCCTTTTCACTGCCGTGCCTCAGCCAAACAGCGAGGAGTGATTAATGCTTCGCAGTGATGCAAATTGCATATCGGTTTAGAAATGTGGGCACACCTCCTCCACTGAAGCTTTTCACTGGTTGATTCGGCCGCTCACATGTTTTATTTCTGCAAGAAAATAAAGGAGATGGGAGCATGGGTGTGTGTATGTGTCATGCACTGATGGGGACTTTTTCTCACCTTTTTAGTGGCTGCTGTGCGTGCTTGGTTCGCCGCATGTTTATTACAGCATGCGTGCATGAGACAGACTCTAGCGAAGCACAACAAAAACTCTTTGTGTTTCTCCTTTCATCCGAGCGGAGGAAGTATTCCCCTCTCTTCCTTCCTCTTCCTCTTTGTAACGCTTTCTGGTTCAGGTTTTGTTTTGCCTTAATGAAGAAAGCTGAGATACATGAATGGATGCTATTCTGGGCGCAGGCCTTTGCTGGGCTCAGAGGAGGAGAGAAAGTTGGGAAAACTTGGAAGGATGTGACACCTTTGTTTGCTGAACCATAAGAAAAGGATTTTTTTTTTTAAAAAACAGAGAGGGAGATATAATTGATGTGTCAGCTATAGACTCTATTATCGCTGTAAAAATGCTTTTGCTGCGTCATTCAACTTTATGGCCAAGAATCGGGGTATTAAATGACTTTTGATGTGCATGTTTTCACAGCGGTGGGTTATTGGGTTTTTGCCAGGTGTCATTTAAATCCCTTCAAAAAACAGTTAGAAACCTTCTAGATTCACTTATTCCTGGGATTTCACGTAGAAATCCCTTTTTTCCAAGGTGTTCAGAGTGGGATTTACTGAGTTGTATTTACACCGGATGTATTTGCTGTTGTGTTATCAGCGTTCCAGAGTCTAGAGCTGGCACGGCTTCAGTCAGTCTTGGCATTATCCCTAATGTGCTTCTCTTAGGCTGATTTGCACATGACACGCAGGCATTTTTGCAGGAGACTAATTTTACACAGCTATGTAGAACTATAAAAAAAAGACGAAGGTGCTTTTTTTTTATATATTTACCTGCCATGTTTTGCATTCTTAAGGGAAGAATTTGGAAAAGTTTTCAGTGAGAGTTGTTCCCCCCCTCGGAGCTCCAGTTAGGGTGGAGATCTGTCAAGTGCTGCAGTCAGCTGCTTCACTCCTCGGTCTCAGGAGCCGTCACACACATTATACAGAGGCAACGTCTCTCTCTGCAGCTTTGTGCATGTTTGTGTTTCAGCGTGTGCCCCCGCATGGATGTGCGTCTGTGCACGTCTGATGAAACGCTCATGCAAAAGTTTGTATGCTCCTCAAACACTTTCATAATGAGCCGCTGCCATGGCAACGGCTGCACTGATCGGGTTGGCGTCATGGCAACGGATTACTCACTGCCTACTTAGCCAACACCCAGGCAAGGTGTTATGGTGGTGGTGTTTGTCACAGTTCTCAGTGCATGCATGTGCGTGTTGACTAAGATTTGTCGGAGGAAGGTCGAGTCCACCTCTCTGCTGTTCGCCACCTCACTCCCTCTGCAGTGGTGAAGAGTTACAGAGCTGTGATATCCGAGTCTCCCTGGGGACTCACTCATTTTCCATTCCCCGACTCGGCATTCATCTTCAGCGTGGCACTCCTAAGTGAATTACCACGATTTACATTGGAGTTAATTTAGTGTCTTTTGGTGTGTGCAAATGAAAGGAGTTCAGTCATTATATACGATCTCTTCTGCCTCCCCACAGCAAACAGCATCACTTCTGTGGGTTTACTGGGGAAGCTTCATTTTTCTAGTGAGTCCTATCTTGCTTTTGCATTGTCGGACCCCATTCCTACAGATAGAAAAGGTGCAAACAGTTGTCTGTTATCGTTGATAACAGCTGATGTGCACTTAGGCTTTAAACATCCTCAGATTAGCATAGGTACTCTCACGTACAGCAGCCCTGCCCGGTGAATGATACAGTGTGTGAATGAGTTGATAGTCATGTGCACAGTTCCTGTCTCTTTGCTTTCTTGGTTAGTCACATCTGTTCCTCTCCTCCCACCAGCTGACGCTCGAGGAGGCGTTGCCCATCCTCGCTGCTTCATGAGCTTTGGCGGCCATCGATTTCTATTTGTTTTGGCCCCAGTTTGTCTTGTTAATCTACCCACATACAGCAGAAGTTGCCACAAAGTTAGAGGCTGTTTGTTGCTCAGCACATTCAGTCTTTTAAAGGTATGATCCGTGATCTTCTGTACGTCAATGGAGTGTGGTGTTGCCTTATCTAAATCTACTGTTGACAGCGCTTTCCAACTTTTCCACAGGTGACCTTCATCGACGTGCAGAGAACAGATGCAATCATGCTCCATTCTGCTGAGAGTCATAATGTGAGTGTAGGCAGAGTTGTGAAAGCAAGTGTGGTAAAAGGGAAAGACTTTTCTAAAGCAGAAAAGTAAATATTGTATTCACAGCACAACAGATTGTCTGCTTGTTCTGCAGTACAGTGCAACTGGTAAACTACGTTTACTCAGTTTACAGGTAAAAACCGAAGTGGTTGTAATTTTAAGGGAGATGCTAGAATTTAAGATAGTATTTATTTAATCGCATAATTTCATAGAGATTAAGAACTCTCCTGTAAAAGTGACACAAGGCCAAAAGAATAAATAGGAACAGAGATAAGATGGAGAGCAAAACACATTGAGTTACACATACATATAAACAGCAAAAGAAACAATCATGAACATCTCTAAAGAGGCCAGAAATGTAATGTTTAAGTCCTTCCAGTGGGGTGAGACTTTCAGTTTATTGCATTTATGAGGAGCTGGAAGGAAGTCTTTCTAAGTTCAGTATTTATTCATGCACGTCCGGAGTTTTCCAGTCCTGCGATCTGGTCTGATGACCAGCAGTATTAACTTTGAGGAGAGATGTGAAATACTGAGGCAGCTTCAGTAGGACACATTTAGAAGAAATTGGAAATTATAGTGTTCTTTCCACTGCTGCATGTTACCGTGGAGCTTGTAGATGTCCCGTGAATACTGCTGGCACCGGGCTGATGAATGAATCAAGGACCAGTGTCCTCAAAGTACCCACAATGATTTTCCTCAACTACTCAACTGAATAATAAATAGATAATAATAATAAAAAGGAAAAGTAAATGATGACAGGTAAAGCACCTGGCTCCCACACATCCACACACTCAAATTCATGCTTACTGTACTTGTATCAGACAATGCATTAAGTATTGCTGAAATAAAATGTAAGTGTAGAGTTACACTTAGTATTGTAAGTGTTCATATTCAATTTTTCCATCACTGTACCTGAGTGTTTGGATTCTAAGTCAACAATATCTGCACCACTATATGTCCATGCTCTCTAAAATCCCCACACGGGAAAAACTTAAAAGCAGGTACACTACTTTTTCTTAAATCTCCCACAATGCAGTTCTTTGCTTTTGCTTCAGAGATGAAACTGTAGATATCCACACACAGGGCTGATTACAGAGGCTGCACCATTCATATTCTTTATCACGTAGCTAACAGTGAATGAGAGGGTGATTTCAGGTGTGCATTGTAGGTTAACTCTCTATGCCGACCTCTCAGCACATTAGACTTTAGACAAACACACACACACACACACACACACACACACACACACACACACACACACACACACACACACACACACACACACAGTACAGAGGGATAAGCACACACACAATACCCTTATATTTTTGGCATTGCATAAGTGTGTGTGTGTGTGTGTGTGTGTGTGTGTGACTTTTTTTTTTTTATCCGACTGCACTTCAATCTCTCTCTCTCTCTCTTCTCCCTGCACACGCACACACCAACAGTATTTTTTTCATCCTTTAATCCCAAACTGCTTAAGGAAGCGAAGGGGAGAAATCCCTTTACAATGTCTGGGCTCAGCAGTGTTTGGTAACCACTTGCTATCTCACATTGTGGTTCGGAGGCAGAAGAACGGCGTTTCTCATGCAGACGCCCAGAACCCTCTCTCCGCTGTATATGATATACTCTCTGACAGATGTCGAGGTTGCGTTGTCAAAGAGCTACGCCTGTATCTGACTGTTGTGTGAAGTTGAATAAACATCCTGGGATTTTTCAAAGCTTGCATGGTTTTGGGGGGTTAGGATTGCATAGTGCACACAGTGATAGTGTCTCTGTGTGTGTGTGTGTGTGTGTGTGTGTGTGTGTGTGTGTGTGTGTGTGTGTGTGTGTGTGTGTGGAAGGGGGAACAAAAGCAGCAGTGGAAGCTGCCAGAGGGAAGGCGTTAGACAAACTTTCATGAGAAATTAAATAGAAAAGTTTTTTGTCCAGACAGTGATGTGTTATATTTTATATATAACTCTTGTCTGTTCCGTTATATAATTCTCCCAACAAATGCATTCATACCTTTATCTATTCTTAGTTATTTGTCAGCACATGTTTCTCACATTTGTTTGCGTTTTTTTGAAGCAGTTGGTGGGGAGGCGCGGAGAGCTCCTGAAAAGCACAGAGATGAAGGGATGAGGCAGAGAACGCGAGAGGTGCCCTGTTGAGCCTTTTTCCTTTGCCACGATTGAAAGAGACAGTGAGCTCTAACATCTGTTGGTGGATTTGGGCTGAGCTCTTGTCTATCAGTGCGCCCCTGTGGAATAAGGGAAAGTAAAATGAACAAGCTGACCCATTTTCCCCCTTTCCTCCTGGTGCTCCTTCCCTGTCTCTTGCCTCTCCAGTCACCCCCTCACACCCCAACGATTTGATATTTTATGATTAATTTCTTTACTTTTCATTTTGCTTGAAGCGTGATGGGCAGGGTTAACAGATATATCAAGATCATTTTGTGAGAGTCAGTGAGAGTCCATGTGTGCAGTACATGTGCATGTTTATTTACCTCAGATCTGAATCCTGTGGTTTAGATTATTATTATTATCAACCCTGTTCAGCTAGTGTACTGTATTGTTGTTTTTGTATCCCATCTATGGCAAAGTAAAACCCTGCAGGGCAGTTTGCAGGACAAGTATTAAAATCACATTTGTGTGGCAACATTCAATTTGCTCCTCTGATTGCAGGCAAACTTGATTTCAGCCTGATTGATGCAGTAAATCTCACACCAAGACCTTTATTTTTGTGGACATGTGAAACACTATGTGCAAAGCCAGAGGTAACAAAATACATACATGGACCATAACAAGCACATATGGGCTCAGATATATTTTTATCTTTATCTTAAAGGAACAGTGTGACATTTTGTGAAATGCATATTCTAATGTTTTCAGTGAGAGGATTGATACCACTCTCATGTTTGCATGCTAAATATGAAGTTACAGCCTAACTTAGCATAAAAAGCGAAAAACAGGGGAAGGGTTATCCTGACCCCTCTACTTGCTTTAGGTTCAATGTGATTTAGTGTCCGGATATCAAAGTGGTTTGAATCTTGTCATCTGCCTTTATTGAATTTTTATTTAGTTTTTTTTCTGGAGTCAGTCTGTGTGTCCTACTTTCCAGATAACAGACAAGATGACTGAATATTCATAATAACACATCAAGATCAGCACGCGAGAGCACAATATTACTACCAATACACCACAGGACAGTATAGTATCTCGTTCTGAAACTGGGATATCCATTCCTTAAGGTTAGAGATCGTCTTCATATTCAGGTTGTGAGGACACACCTGTCCTCTGGGTGACAGGTGCATCGATTTACTGGCATTTTCAGCCAGTCCTGACATATAATGCTCTGCCATCGTTGCTATGGCAGTGAAGCAGAACTTTTTCCCGATTTCAAAGACAGGTTTTTCAGTCATGCTCAATGTTTGGGTCATCGGTGAGGACCGTGAGACCAAGAGTGCAGTGTCATGGCTGCAGGGAGTGCCAGGACTTTAAAAACTGTGTGTGTTTGAGGCAAGCAGAGAGAGCTTGAGCCTCTGGGTATTGGTTTGGACCAAAGCTAAGCTTACAGGAAATGCCAACAAAGCACAGAAAGACGTTAAAACAACATGCACACACACATGCACACACATGCACACACACACACACACACACACACACACACACACACACACACACACACACACACACACACACACA
>JBAJHX010000096.1:17428204-17438476 GCA_037176925.1 Amniataba percoides
GTGTGTGTGTGTGTGTGTGTGTGTGTGTGTGTGTGTGTGTGTGTGTGTGTGTGTGTGTGTGTGTATGTGTGCGTGTGCTGTAGCTGCTACTGGAGCACCTGGAGTGTCTGGTGTCTCGTCACGAACGCAGTCTGAGGATGACAGTGGTGAAGAGACAGGCACCCCCACCATCTGGAGTCTCCAGCGAGGTGGAGGTCCTCAAAGCCCTGAAATCGCTGTTTGAACACCACAAGGCTCTGGATGAAAAGGTGGACACACACACGCACACACACGCACACACACGCACACACACGCACACACACACACCCACACACACCCACACACACCCACACACACCCACACACACACACACTAGGGCTGCTGTCTGTTCTAACAGATTAATGCAGGGGACTCAGTTGCCTCGGGACATGGTATTTCCATCAGCCCTGTCATACTCCACCAGCTTGTCTTTTTAACAGAATAGGTGCCCTCCCTCACTAATTAATTAGGATCACTTCTGTTTTGCTGTTTGTTTTCGTGCTGTGAATCTGCTAATAAACCTCAGCACTTCCTGAGTTTTGGAGTAGAAGTTCTCAGTTGAAAGGAAGATATTGTGTCTGAAAGGCCTTTAATGTCAAACAGATGGACGACGTCCTGAGTTTTCCGTCACAGCAAACAGTAGCAACTGCATATTAAGATGAAAAAATGGAAGCAAGTAAAAAAAACATGTAAATATATGACAATATTTTTATTATCCTGTAGGTCACTAAATTATATTTATCCACACTCGAATCCAGGATTGTGTTTCTACATAAATGTGTCCCTCTGTGCTGTGTGTTCATGTGTGTGTTCTTGGTGTATTTCTTAGGTACGTGAAAGGCTTCGGGTGGCGCTGGAGAGGGTGGCCACCCTGGAGGGACAACTAGCAGCTACCACACAGGAGGTGAGGTGTGAGAGTGTGTGTGTCCTTCTGCCTGTTTGTGAATGTGCATGTGTGTGTTCCTGTGTGTGCTTATTGGTAAGCGAAACATCTGTTCGGTCCCTAGCAGACATCTGTTGAAACCTCCAGTCTGATCAGATATATGCTTTAAGTGTCACACTGGGTGAGAGGCTCTGTCTTCTCAGGCCTCTGTTCATAGACACACACACACACACACACACATGCACACCAACACACATGCACAGCCGGATATGCAAACTTCCCCTCTGTACTCATCCTTTTAAAAACGTCATTAAAGAAATCTGATAAAATTATGCTAAAAATTCACAGCAGGCTCAGTGAAAGCTGAATCCCAGTGGGTTATATAAGATTTAAAGTCAAAGCTTGTTAAGTTGCACTGATCACACACTTTTATCAGAGGTGCAGACCTACACTGAAGCGACCCCTCCCTCTTCTGTTCTGAGTATAATTCATATTTGTAGTTATGTAAAATACGGTGGAGCATGTTGTCTGAAGCATGCTGGCAGCCGGAGAGCTAGGCTTCCCTCAGAGAGGCTGGGTTTTGTTCTTTTTTTCTAAAAAATATATTAAATGTGTGAGTTTGTTCATTATTCTTTTTTTTTCTTTTTTCTTTTTTTTTTTAATCTACGTTGCAGCTGAACATGGTGAGACAAAGGAAGGACGGTGACTCAGTGGAGCAAACAGATGGATCCAAACCTACATGGAAGGTCTTCCTGGCTGTGTGATTGTTTTTCTGCTCTGTGCTTTATCCTATGCCTAAACCTTTTGTCTGTCTGGCTGTTGGTTGTCTTTGTATCTTATTTCTGTCTTCCCCCAACACATTAACACATCTACACACACACAATACGCATCAATATGGTGGCTTACTGGAGCTAAATGTGCCATGAATCCTCCTTTACCTTTCTGATCACTCTGATAACATTCACACACTGGCTCTCTACTCGAGCCTCCACGGTTTGAGGTCGGCCCTGAAACGAGTGCGCATTATGTAACTGTGTCTGGGTCCGTCCACAGGGAGTAACAAACTTCCCTACGATTAAACGGCAGTGCCTGTTTGTATCTGGATGAAAATCACCGATCCCCTGTGCGAACCTGACAGCCGAGGAGGAGCGGCCAATTCACTGTGGCGCTCATTTCTTTGGCTGGAGGGAAGACAAAACAAAAATAAGTTTTAAAATACAGTAGTTTTGTTCAAGGAATAATTCAACTTTGAACAATGAATAGCTTGAGATTAAGAAGGGATAAGGACAAGGAGAAGACTGTATCAAATAATGGCCATGGAGAGCATTTGAGAATAGGTGAAGAGGGAACTGCGAGTATGCGCTTCAAGAGGAAGAGTACATTTTATTCTTAGAGTGTGAACTCTTCAAACACAGACTTTGTCAAGACATTTATGCATGACACCCGCTGACCTGCTGACAATCACCGCCCCCAAATGTGGCAACCAGCACCCTTTAGGGGACATCTGAACTCAAAACGCCATAAAATGATCACAACCACATGTGCTTTTCCAGCAGAAACCCCAACCAGGACAATATTAAGGCCATGTCGTGCTATTTCCAAAGTCCCCGCAAGTGCATCTGAATCATTTGTTTGGCAAAACTGAAATTGTGCACAATTGCACAAATCACTAACTGTGTTTTATTACACAGCCCGAGAACATTCACCCCTGTCTTCCCCAGTGTTTCACAGTATGTTTATGTTTCTGTAAGGTATTCATGAGCAGGCAAAATTGGAACATGAGGGAGCGAAGGGGGTCCTACTAACTTTGGCTGCCCACTGTGTTGCCTGTCTGATTATGTGTCCCCGAAGGTTTGTTTAATTAAGCCCTGGAATTAACTGCATTTTGAGCTGCGAAGAGAAGAGAAACAACATCAAAACAACAACATGGCAGCCTAACCTCACACAACCCCACCTCCTATGCATAACACTCTACTCTGTTTTATCTAGGTCATCCAACTTTATAAGTTCTACAACAACTCTCAGTACCACCCATCCAACCATGGCATGCACATTTGTATATGTGCCTCAGTCCTAAAATACATTTTGTACGACAGTGTGCATATATATGCATTAATGTTGTGTGTCCACCTTACAGAGACTGCCCAATGGTTCGATAGATGCCCATGACGATGGCAGCCGGGTGTCTGAGCTTCAGGAGCTGTTGGATCGAACCAATAAGGAGCTGGCCCAAAGCCGCGAGCATTCGGCCACCCTCAACGCCCGTTTGGCAGAGCTCGAGGCCGAGCTCGCAAATGCACGCAGAGAACTGAGCCGCAGTGAGGAGCTGTCACTCAAACAACAAAGGGAACAGAGAGAGGTGAGAGTAATGGAAATGTGCTTTTGTTCTTGGAGCACAGAGAACAGCAGGCTACAAAAACTTGGAGCTTAATACATTATTTTATAATTTATCTAAAAAGTACACCTTTGTTTTCCATGCCAGTTACTAGATTCTTGTACTTACTAGATATTTAAAGCAAAATGTTTATACACATATTTATACACAAAGAACATGTCTTTGCAGGCTTTTCTCTCATTATGCTTATGTTGTTGTGTCTCTGCACCCACAGAGAGAGGATATGGAGGAGAGGATAACAACATTAGAAAAACGCTATTTAGCCGCTCAGCGGGAGACCACACACATTCATGACCTCAACGACAAACTGGAGAATGAACTGGCCACCAAGGACTCCCTGCACCGACAGGTAGCCTACACACAGCAACATTACACATCATCATGGGGTTAAAAAGATAACAGCATGCACGATAAAGCATTTACTGCCTGAGTGTGTAATTACCATTTAAAATGGTAAATAATCACTCAGAAATAGTTGGTGAAAAAAGCTAACTTGAAATGGATGATATCTGCCTCACTCAATGTCTCTGTTTCATTAAACCTAAACAAGTCCTCAGATACCTGACTGCGATTCAAGCACGGTGTCTAAAAAACAGCACAAGCAACAGCACAGTGAAATGCTTTGTCAGAAATCAGCTAATGAAGCCTGACACAAGGGCTAAATCAATATTTATTAATGTACCATATCATTATTCTGCTGTGCTCAGGCTTCACTGGATGTGCTACAAACCTAATGTGTTGTTAAGTGCCACCAAAAATGGCAACATTTGTCTTGATGCAAGGTGACATATGTCTAATGCGCTCTCAGTGTCTCCTGCAACATTTTAATATTTCATGCCTCAACAGTGTCATCCACAATGACGCTGAAAGAGTAATGAATCATCACAAGTTTTTTTTTTTTTCAAATATGCCTATGTAAGGTATAAAGGAACATTATAGTCAGTGAACATCCTCCACAAAGGTTCATGTGTAGTTCAGGGTGAATCTGAGTTCAGCTGCACGTGGGGAATACCAGCAACATCCTCCATTCGTGTCCGTGTGTTGTGTCCTCGCTGCCCGCTGGCTGTGCTATGCTGATTACACCTCACTTGTGATTGCACGAATGTCCCTCTTTTTTCTTCGCGTGTGCGCGTGTATGTGTCAGAGCGAAGAGAAGGTGCGCCAGCTACAGGAGATGCTGGAGATGGCAGAGCAGAGGCTGGCTCAGACCATGAGGAAGGCTGAAACGCTGCCAGAGGTGGAGGCTGAACTGGCACAGAGAGTGGCAGCACTTTCCAAGGTAACACACAGACACACACAGACACACGGACACAGCTGTAAAAAGCGTAGTAAAGAATACTGGTGCAATAAAATGAGAATTGGTGACTAGGAGATTTAAAACACAAAAGCAGATATAGACACAGTGACAAAGCTTATACTGAAGATAAAGGCAGGTGTACTCATATGTAAGTGTCTCCCCCTGCAGGCTGAGGAGCGCCATGGCAACGTGGAGGAGCGACTCAGACAGCTGGAGTCACAACTGGAGGAGAAGAACCAAGAGCTAGGAAGGGTGTGTGTGTGTGTGCATATGTGTGTATGTGTGCCCTGCAGGGTTTCTCTGACCTCTCGTTATGGTGTGCATGTGCCTGTGCGTGTGCGGGCCGATGCTTCACATTAGTTGGACGCCTTGACTCTTGGCTCTGTGCTCCCTCATGCATACACGTACATACACAAACACACAGCACAGACACACATATGAAGCGCTCTCCATTTTCCTGGTGCACTGTTGCATGAATTTGAACCAAATCCACATATCTTGCTGCAAAACCCCCCACCCCCTTCTCTCTCTATAAGACTGATTGGCTGCTATCTTTAGACTCTGAATAATTCACGCAAGGCTAATTTCTCTCTCTCTCTGTGCAATCTCATGACTATATTTAGTTAAAGGAGCTCTCTTAGGATGCGGATTTGTGTTTGTGTGTGTCTGTGTCAATTTACTGTAATGAAATTACCGTAGAATACATATTAAGCACAACACATCCCATTTAAGAGACGCCATTTAACCCTTTTTCATCGTCACGTAAATGACTGTAATTAAATCATTCTAGCTGCGAGATCCATTGTTAGCCAAGAAGACCTACATGTGGCAGCTGATGATCTCGAGCTGAATACACACTTCATCCTTTAATCCATGCAGAGATGCTTGATTAGCTGCATAAAGACACCCAAATGGAGTCTGTGTCAAAGAGAAAAAAAAGTGATGATGTCATTCCCCCCACCCCCTCGTCTGGGTGTCTCTTCTCTTCGCTCATCAGGCTCGTCAGAGGGAGAAAATGAATGAGGAACACAACAAGCGTTTGTCTGACACCGTGGATCGTCTGCTCACTGAGTCCAATGAAAGACTGCAGCTCCATTTGAAAGAACGCATGGCTGCCCTGGAGGACAAGGCAAGGCCTGTACACACACATCCATCCAAGCGGCAGCTCATATCGCTGATGTTATTGCCTCACAGGACAAATGAATAAACAGTACAGCACATGTTCCACAGATTTGTTTTGACGCGGCCGTTTGATTTTCTTTTGTCTAGAACTCCCTCATTCAGGACCTCGAGAACTGCCAGAAACAACTTGAAGAATTTCACCACACGCGGGTCAGTAGGCCCCGAATGAATCACCTGATCACAGAGAACCACTGTGTCCTCACATCCAACTTAAACACCCCACATCAGCAGTGGACTGTTACTAAATACACTTACGCAAGTGCTCTACCTGAATACAACTTTGTTATTTAGTTAGTTGTTACTTTGTATAAAAAAAATGATGAGTTGAGTAAATATAAGGCATAGTTTAATATAAGGCAATTAGATTGTTACACTACATTACATACATGATGAGCCATAACATTACAACAGTGCTTTGTCCTTTGATTGGTCCTTTTGATACTACACCTTATACTTGAGTACTTTCACTTTGTAAGGCAAATTTAGTTTACTTTCACTTTTTACTTTGGCTTTCTTTAATGTATAATGAAACTGTAATGAATATAGTTTGCATGTGCCTGTGCCTGTGCCTGTGCGGCCGATGCTTCACATTAGTTCACATTAATCTCTCTCAGGAGCGGCTGATTGGAGAGATTGAGAAGCTGAGAAACGAGATCGACCATTTGAAACGCCGCAGCGGGGCGTTTGGAGATGGAACTCACCCTCGGTACACGCAGCCATACACCTCCTCAACACATGCTCTCTGACATACGCAGTCTCCAACACAGCACCGCATACACTAATCATATTCTGTGTGTCAGGTCTCACCTGGGCAGCTCCAGCGACCTTCGCTTCTCTGTGGTGGAGGGCCAAGATGGCCACTACAGCACTACTGTGATCAGGCGAGCACAAAAGGGCAGACTGTCTGCGCTACGGGACGACCCAAACAAGGTGCTAACAATGTCTTTATCAGGCCAAAGCAACCCTGTCGTTCCTCACATACACATACACTGAACAGGATGGCTGAAGTACAGATCACAGGATCATGTGTCAGCTATTCGTCTAACCGCATACTACTCCTTTCCAGTGCTTTATCCAAGTTCATGTCTGCTTTGCTAATATGTGTCAGTGCTTGCCATCTATGATGATCTTCATGCCTAACTTACCATTCTCTACTAACCTCTCTGTCTCTCTGTCTTTCTTTCACCTGCCGCCATGGACATGCTGTCTGATGTAAGTTCCCTGTTCATCCATTTCTTCTCATAACTGGCCACATGCACTGTATTTTTTACATGTGTGTTTAATCATAATTGATGTGGTTCATCCTTCTGATACATTTATTTATGATCAAAAACAGATCAATGGACGCTGTATTTAACGTGCGAATATGTTAAAGCTCATGTGGGTCTGTTGTGTCCAGGTGTGCGCCGTGTTTGAACAGGACTACCCGTCTCTGCGTGGGAGCGTCAGCCACCTCCTCGGCAGCGACATCGAGGCAGAGTCAGACTTGGATGATGACGTCAGCTCGACCCTTCTCTCCCCCAGCGGCCAATCAGATGCCCAGACTCTTGCTCTCATGCTGCAGGAACAGCTCGACGCTATCAATGAGGAGATAAGGTGCCAAATCGCAGGCACATTAGATTACAGCACATGGCAATCTCATGATCCCCATGGGGAAGTACGGCAGCAAGACTCAGATAAGAGGAGAACAAAGTATGAAAGATAATACAACAAACAATTCCAAAAAAAAGAGAGCAGTTATTTTGAAGATACTACAGCAAATAAGGGTGCTGCTGCCTCATCTTGGTAATGCAATGCATAAAGGCCTGTGGCCAGACAGAATACACCAGAACTGATAGTAAAATTAGATAGAGAGATGATAACATGTAGATAAGACTCTTCACTCTTCAGTTCTGTTTTCCTGCTGGAAGAGGATGCTGTTCATGCTGTTGTGTATACATTATATATATGTAATACAGTAAACAAGGAATTCCTGTGACACCTCAGAATATGCTTCTGCAGAGGAGATGCAAAATAGATGCTTAATATGCTGCAGAGGAGCCAGATTCCCTCGAAGTAATAACAATGTCTGTGCTACAAATGCTATTTCTATAATCCGATATTTGCCAGGATCTTTATTACATTTTTCATACAATTAGAAATGATACAAAAATAGTGATTACTTAAAAGATCCAATAAGAATAGATAAGAAAAAAGGTCTTTGTTGGAAAAAAAGAAAAATTAAAAGTCTTTTGCTTTATAATTGATTAGACTGAATTTAATCCATTACCACAGAGATACATGGTGCATCTTCTTAATTTATGGATGAGTATGTATGTGTTTGTATGTGTGTGCAGGATGATCCAGGTTGAGAGAGAGTCGGCAGACCTCCGCTCCGACGAGATCGAGTCTCGCGTGAACAGCGGCAGCATGGATGGACTCAATGTGACGCTTCGACCACGGGCCCTGCCCACTTCCGCCACTGCCCAGTCTCTCGCATCATCAACCTCCCCGCCCACCAGTGGCCACTCCACACCTAAACACCACTCACGCAACGCCAGCCACCATCTAGGAATCATGACTCTGGTCAGAGAGCACACAAGAGCACGGCTTGTCATACAGCAGCAGTATGATCATTGTAAAAAGCTGTGTCGGTAACTGTGTGTTGTTTTGTTTGACAGCCAAGCGATCTGAGGAAACACCGCAGGAAAGTAGCAGTAAGTTTGCAAACAAAAAAAGAATTACACTGCTTTTTTACAACAGTGGCTTCCGTGACTGAGTCGGGGTTCCACTTTTTTGACTATTTCAGTCTCCAGTGGAAGTGGACAAAGCTACAATCAAGTGTGAGACATCACCTCCCTCGTCTCCTCGCAGTTTACGCTTGGAAACCAATTTTGCCCAGTTCACAGGCAGTCTAGAGGATGGCCGAGGGTAAACACACACACACACACACACACACACACACACACACACACACACACACACACACACACACACACAAGACGTGTGATAAGACGTATATGTTTATACAAAAGCACGTAACACATAAAATCAGCATCAGTACAAGATCGCTTTTGTATTGTTTTGTTGTTCCAGTTCAACTTTCCACTGACAAGTTCTGAAAGTTCCTGAATATGGTAAAGATTTTTGTCATAACTGTTTGCAGCAAGCAGAAGAAAGGCATCAAGTCATCCATTGGTCGATTATTTGGGAAGAAGGAGAAGGGTCGAATGGAGCAGACTGTAGGCAGGGATGGACAGCCTCTCCCGGCCTTATCAGGTACACTGCAGACTGCATACCATATCGCACACTGCTGCAGACTGTGTGTGATTTACATTGGAATCAATACTCTTTTGCTATATTTCAGACTTTGAGATGGGCATCGGTGACACCATGACTCTGGGAAAGCTGGGCACACAGGCTGAGAGGGACCGCAGGATGAAGAAAAAGTAACAGCATCTTCTCTTTCTCTAATTTTGTGCCTTTTTCTTTTGAACCAATTTTAATATATTCACTAAGCCTTTGTCCATTTTTAATTTTATTATTAGACACGAGCTTCTCGAAGATGCCAGGAAAAGAGGTCTGGCATTTGCCCAGTGGGACGGTCCTACTGTTGTCTCATGGCTAGAGGTACTCCACTGCTCTACTTTTATATGCACCAACTTTACATGTTGATAACACCTCCCTTTTGCTGTCCTTATGTAAAGCTGTGTCTACACTTAATGCAAAACTGAGTACAGTGACATCAAATACTAAACAGTCCATTACATGCTGAACTCCACTCCCTTCACCCATCTATCTGACCTTTTATGGCGACAACAGTGGTGACGTTGAATATCTTGATGACTCTTACCAGCTGTGGGTGGGTATGCCGGCGTGGTATGTGGCAGCCTGTCGTGCCAACGTGAAGAGCGGAGCCATCATGTCGGCTCTGTCGGACACAGAGATCCAGCGGGAGATTGGCATCAGCAACCCTCTGCACCGCCTCAAACTCCGCTTGGCCATCCAGGAGATGGTCTCCCTCACCAGCCCATCTGCACCCCTTACCTCCAGAACGGTAAAATAAAACACCAAATACGCCTCCACGATTACTGATATCATTACTAATAAACAAATGAGCACATGAAAAAAAAACAGACCAGGATTGTAAATATGAACACATTGCCCTTCACAAAACACTCAAAACCTCCTTCTCTATTAAGGTTAACCTTCACTCTGCACCCTGGGGTGATGACTCCTCACTCTTTTTTGCTTTGTTTGTGCTTCCGTTCAGACCACAGTGGAGGCTCACTTTATGCCTTCGACTGGGGTTGACTTTTTCTGCTGCCATAAATTGCATGGGGTTCTGTGGGAAAACGACACAAATAGTGCCAGATATAGCTACAAGCTACCTGCCTGAAATACACTCCCTCCCTTGGCATCACTCAACACACTGTTTGTTTGTTTGTTTGTGTGTGTGTGTGTGTGTGTGTGTGTGTGTGTGTGTGTGTGTGTGTGTGTGTGTGTGTGTGTGTGTGT
>JBAJHX010000096.1:17438576-17463084 GCA_037176925.1 Amniataba percoides
TGTGTGTGTGTGTGTGTGTGTGTGTGTGTGTGTGTGTGTGTGTGTGTGTGTGTGTGTGTGTGTGTGTGTGTGTCTTGTGTGCCTCTGTGTGTGCGTGCGGGGGTTGGTGGGGGGGTTGTATGTGTGAAAAAATATACACGAGTGCATTCTTGGGTGTGTTTTTGTGTTTGTGTGCTTGTGTGTGTGTGTGTCTGGGTGTGTTTTTGTCCTCTGAGCAGTCCTCCGGAAATGTGTGGGTGACTCATGAAGAGATGGAGAACCTGGCTTCCTCCACTAAAGCGGTCAGTACCATCTGGGTGCTCCCCTCCCATTCCCCCCCTCCACAGAAACACTCTCACACTCACACTGTCCCCACCGCAACACACGTCATCTCCCGGAAGTTAAAAAAAATACTCACCACATCACACACTAACGCATTTTTGTGCTCGTGCTGATATTTGTACGCGGCTTTCATATGTACCTGTTATAACCTGTGGTCATGTGGCCTTTGTCGACAGTGGCTGATGTGATTGAGGCTTATCTGTGCAGAGTAAAATTCAGAGGAGCTTTGTGTGTGTGTGTGTTTTTGAATGTGGAGTATGAATGTCATTGTTCTGTCTCTCTAACCCTGTATATTGTCTCTACCTTGCTGCCACTCAGGAGAATGAGGAAGGCAGCTGGGCACAGGTGAGGTCACTGATCTGCCAACATCTGTCTACACACAATCTGAAACTGTACCCACACGCCTTACCAACACACACATACGTGAAGGTGATTTGGCTGCCAGATCATCCTCAGTATCATGTTCTGGACATAGTAATTGGAAAAGAGGCAGATTAGGAGATGGCACCACGATACTGAAAAAGCTAAATGGTATTCAGCCATCATTAATTTCACTCTTTAAATCTGTCTTTTGCCACAGTGGCCAAATGTCATCTGTGAAAAGGGCAGATTGGTAGATAGAGTTTGGTTACCTTTATGTAATTCCAGGCACATTTTTACCCATCATCAGTCTGGGCATTGGTCTAATCAGAGAGAGCAACTAAAAACATCTGTGTGGCTGAGCAAGGCCTTTTGCAGAAGTGATCAAATTAAATTATGATATGATATGAGGGGCTCAAAATTTACTGTTTTGTCCCATCACAGTGTATCTGTTTCTGTGTTTCTTAATATACACACAGAAACTCCAAGAAATGTGTTTCAGCTTTTCGGACATTTATTTTTTTCTTTGAGCTTTTTCACAGCACACATTTTGATTTGTCTCAGTATGGAAAGCACGGGTGTATCTAATAACATTAATGATGGCTTAGTTCCAGTTTTAGTGTCCCAGTAAGTACTGGAGACAGTGAGCAAGCATGCGCGATACCAAGGCTGCGGACCTGGCATATCTAAATAGAATGCAGCCATTTTTAATGTTATTATATTTATGTCTCGTGTGCTTTTGCTGATGTCAAGATATCTGCTGCAAAAAAGACCTGCTGTACACATGGAATTTTTCTGTCGCATAAATGACTAACATTATGTCGTCTTCTCCCGGTAGACTCTGGCATATGGCGACATGAATCATGAGTGGATAGGGAACGAGTGGCTGCCCAGTCTTGGTCTACCTCAGTACCGCTCCTACTTCATGGAATGTCTGGTGGACGCACGGATGCTGGACCACTTGACCAAGAAGGACCTGAGGAGCCACCTCAAGATGGTGGACAGCTTCCATAGGTCTGCAGCCACAGGGCAGATTATCTTAGCTGCTGTGTGATTAGCATTTACCTTGGATAACTGGAGAAAGATGACTAATGATGCATATGTATTTGTGCTTTTCTATGTTTTTGTGTGTGTTGCTTTATTTCTATGTGTGTTTTTTGGGTGCATGTGTGTATCAGAGCAAGTCTGCAGTATGGGATTATGTGCTTGAAGAGACTCAATTATGACAGGAAAGACCTGGAGCACCGGAGAGAGGACAGTCAACACGACATGAAAGGTACACTTTACACACACCCTGATATACACATAGTTACAAAGAAGCAAGCACACACACACACACGCACACGCACACACACACACAGACACACACATGTTCTAACATGAGTGCATAACCACGCACACACAGTCAAATCAGGACAGAGTACCACCTAGTGGTCTTGCTTGATATTGTCAAATTGGCCTGAGCATTAAAACAGCTGCACATTAGACTGTCAAAAAGCCAACTGAAGCAGGCCTGCAATCTTATCATCCAAAGCTCCACATACCAAGAGTAGTCCACACACACACACACACACACACACACACACACACACACACTTAGATCCAGCCAGCCCCCTCGCCCTTTTGACCTTGAGTTCTGCACATGAACTTGACTCAGCTGTCACGTCAAATCACAATCCTGCCCTGTTTACACACACACACGCACACACACCGCCTGTTCCAACTTGGAAAGCTGGCTGACAGCTGTGCTTTAAATGAACAAAGGGAGTGTGCCAGTGAGTTGACACTATGTGGACATGCACATTATCTCTTTATCTCTCTCTATCTCTCTTTCTTTCTCTAAATCGCATTGCTCTTATTCACTGGTACTGACGTGTCCTGAACTACATGACATTGTGCTGCAGTACAATAAATCTGAGCCTCTCTTTAGACGTGTTGGTGTGGACCAACGAGCAGGTGATCCACTGGGTCCTGTCCATTGGTTTGAGGGAGTACAGTGGCAACCTGTTGGAGAGCGGCGTCCACGGAGCACTCATCGCTCTGGACGAGACCTTCGACTACAGCAGCCTTGCGCTCATCCTGCAGATCCCTATGCAGAACACGCAGGTGGTTATCAAGGAAAACACGACTGTTTGAAATGGCAGAAAAATCTCAAGTGTGATCCAATTGTTAGGCACAGCTTGGTCCATTTTGTGGACAGTCTTAATGTATTATGAAATAAAATATCTGTGACGACTAAAACCTCCAAATGTATCAGTAAGATATAATAATAATATTCCACAGCATTCAGCACTCTTTCCCTACAAGCTCTTTTATGCAACCAGTCCATCTTCCAGTGAGGGTTTTTATGATATCGGTTGATTTATTTTTCAGTGAAGCAGTATTTTATGTGTAGTCAGCATTTCCTTCTCCTGCTGGCATCACAGTGTTGTTCTCTGATCAAAAAGATTCTGTTGTTCTCACTCAGAATTCACTTGAAAGAATTTCTTGGCCGCCGGCTTCAGGACAGATTACTTGCCCGCACTTTCATATTCAGGCGAAGGAAAAGAAATAAAAAACATTCAGGTTACTGCTATTTATCAGAGGAGCTGCTCTTACATAAAGGTATTTCCAGAGCTTTTACTGACATTTTGCCATCAGCTCCTGTTACCATCTGACCCTGGTTGGTTAACCCACAGCTTCACTGCGTCTCCTGCTGACAGAGCTCGTGTGTGCTTTGTTTCAGGCACGGCAGGTTTTAGAGAGGGAGTTCAACAACCTGTTGGCCTTGGGGACCGACCGACGACTAGAGGAGGTGACGTCTCAAGCTTTGATCAAGCGCAGTGCTGTTGAATAAGGGCCAATTGTCTGACCTTGCTTTCTCGATGTCCCTGCAGAGCGGGGACGACAAGTCTTTTCGACGCTCTCCGTCATGGCGCAAGAGGTTTCGGGCACGCGAGGGAGGGACAGGGCTGGGCTTGATGGCGGGCTCCATGGAAACGCTCCCTGCTGGCTTCCGCATGCCCTCCATGTCCATGCCGCCCTCCGTTAATCTGATGCCCAAGAAACAGCTCCAGCCTGAAGGTGTGTCACAGTACTAACCACACTCCTCTGGTTCAGCCCATGTATTTTTCTGTGTGTATCTATGTGCTTCTTTCTTGCTTGTTGTGACTGACTAACTGCATGCTGTGTCCTTTCTGTCCCGCTGCGCCTGAACCCCCCTCTGTGCCACGCCTTGTCAAGCTCCTCCCCCGGCGCCCCCGAGACTCGACCCCTCGGCCGTGCGGACCTATTCATGCTAACTTCTCTTTGCTTACTAACAGGAGCGCTAATGCTAACAGGTAAGCTAAGCTAAAACCCCACCTGAAACTGCTGCACTTACAGGTCAGTGAGCTTTTTAACCAGCATTGCCCAGCTGTGTGGCATGAGGCAGAAGTGTGGCACTAACTTCACAGCAGCTGGCTAATGCACTGATTTTAGTCTTTAAGCTAGTTAACAACGTTTTGCTCAAAAGCCTTTGGTTTCCCATTGTGGGAAAGATTTTTTTGGTATCACCTCCATCGAGGTTCTAAGTAAGCTGAGCCGATAAGAAAAGGGGACATTAAAACACTGATTGGTCCTCTGCCCAATAAAATCCTTAACTTTTTTTTTTTAAAGAAATCAACAACTGCTCTGTCTAGCGCTAATGAGCAAGCTAGCTAGCTAGCCAGCGCATAAGCCAACACGAATGCATCATTAGTCAGTGCTGTTGTTGTGTTTTGTGCTACTGTTTACGTTTGTTATGTCACATTACGCTGTTGCTTCGTATTGTGTTGTAGCAGTTCATTTCATGAGGCATTGCTCTGATGACCAGCTTAAAATCACGCCCACACTGAGGCACTTTGAGGGGAGTCGGCTGAGACCTAAAGAGAGACAAAAAGACAAAAACTCGACTTAATCTGGGGCCAAATATGACTCGAAATGAATCCTAATGTTGCTGCTTGTCTGCTGGAAGTGTTCCAACACTTTTATTGTAAGAACTTCTTGAAGCATATTTTTAAGCAGATTAAAATGCAGCTTTAAAGGCTGACATATTTATGTCATAGTCAAGAAATCCCATAAAGACCAAAACCAACAATAAACTGGTCCAACCAGCACTGCCTTATATAGCTTATTCTTTTGTGCCAAAGAGCTCCATTGTTGTCCCACGATTAAAAGGACATAAATGAGGACAGTGTTGCAATGTACATTCATTGTGTTGAGGCTGCACACTTGATTTTACTTTAATGACAGTCCCATACACCAAGCTAGAAAATCTACAGTAACGCCAGCCATATCCTTTAAAAGCTCATATTGTATGTTGTTAGTAAATATTGCTCGTAATAATTTAGAGACTAATAAAGTGGTAAAGTATTATCATATGTTGTAACGCTTCACCCGTTCATTGGCCAGGGAAAAGTCACACGCAAAATTAGGTCACGGGCGGATCAGCCGGAAATGCTGAAATTACTCATTTAAATTAAATTGTGATTGGCTAAGCAAATAAGACATATGCCCGATATTTATCAATAGTAAAAGGAAACACAAGAAAGCCAAGAGATTAGGAGAACGGAAAACTCACGCTGTATTTAAACAAAACACAACCAAAACACAGCAGCGTAAATAGCACAGCGATCACATCAGCTGTTTCCAAACAGCGCAGCACATTAACTCAGGGACAGTTATGTCCCGGCACAAAACCCACTGTCTCGCAGTCTCTGTCAACAAAGCAGACCCGCTCAGTCTCACCGTAATATAAACCCACAGAAAAGATGAAAAAATGTTGATCCACGGAAAGAAGAGAAAAAAAATTAAATTCCTCCGGAAGAGTTCGGGTAGTTCACCGGCAAGACGCCGCTACAATACCAAAAAAGAAAGCGCAATCTCACCAATCCACGCGCTGGGTAAAATCCAATCTCATGCAGACTACCGCAGATTGCTTGGAGGAAAATCCACGTGCTTGGATCCACTCCTTCCACAGCTCCAGGTAGTAACCGGAAGATTGAGGCCCACCACCGCCGTTTCACCTGCCGGCTCCAACAGGAAGCCCCCACCTTTCTTCCCCAAAGCATTTAAAAGTTCCGTCCACAAACCCAGCCCATAAACATGATTGACAGATGACAAATTTACATACATGACATTACAGGGACCAAATGAGAAGATACCTATAAAATTCAACTCATTCATTTAAAAAACGTCATGTAAAAGGTGATTTTTGGTGCGACCTTTACAATGTATAATTTGGTTTATTAATGCCATTGTATGTTTTTAATGTTACATGGTCTACAAGTTGTTTCACGCTGTCTTCCATTCTGTGTTTCTTGTACATGTCAGAGTAAAACAGTAGAGTCTTTTCCTTCCTTTCTCACTTTCTTCACCTTTTCTCTCTCTTCCAGTGCATTCTCATTACCTATACGGACACATGCTTGCGGCCTTTTGAGAGTGATATGCCAAATCTGGAGAGGGAGTCCTGGGTGCCACAGGGGTGGGGTCTTCACCCCTTTTGTTGCCCAGCCTCACCTCCCACCTTTCACCTCTCACCTCTCCTTCGGACACGTGCAATACAGACGCCATCTCTGACCTTTGAACTCTGAGAGTGCTCATTGGCTGCGCTCGCTGCTGTAAAGGAGACTCATCCCTGTCTCTCCCAGTTTACCCTAGTGCTCCCAGTAGCCTTGTTGTTGTGGTGTTGTGCTCCTGCTCCCCTGGTCTCAGCTGTGGGTTCTTTTTCTGGTTCTGATCTCTCAACATGGCCAAGTTCAAATCAGTCCTCCTGTATCATCTCGTCCTAGGCGACTCAAAAGTTGGTTAATGTGAACATTTTCAAAAATGTCAAAAAATTGAAAGGATGGTGACAACAAGATGTTGATTTTGACTTGGGAATGATGAATACTTGTATAAATGGCAGATCCCACTGCACATTGCCCTTCTACCGGTTATGCAAGGTATTACTCATTAATTGTCTCTGTACATAAAATGGATGACTTATGTTTTTTATATAAATATATAAATATATATATATATATATATTGGAAATATATATGGAAAATAATACAATATCATTGCTGTATGAAACCCAATGCCCTGTATTCGATAGTGACTGTTCTCTCTCTCTTTCTCTTTCTTTCTCTTTCTCTCTGTGTCGGACCTTTGTGTGTCTTTTGCTGTATGCTGTAAGTGTGTGAAATGTTAGTGGGAGGGTCTAACTAAGGAGGGGGTGTGTTTCTACAAGGACTCTTCACAGGTTCATGGGTCCAATTTCAGACTTCTCTCTTTGCCTCTTCTCCTGTCCTTTCCTTTTCCCCCCCACTTCCCCTTTTGACACTATGTAGCTGTTACCTCTCCTCTCTTCGCCTCTCGCCTTCAGTATGACACTATGTAGCCTAGAATAGAGTGAATCCTTTAATATGAAGAGTGTGTGTGTGTCTGTGTGTGTGTGAGTGCACGCGAGGGAGCAAATAAGTCTCTCTACTCGAGACTTGTGGAGAGGTTGTGTGTGAAAGGCCGACCCCAGCGTGTGACCATGACTTTTCTCTGTGGATGGGTTAGTGTGAACACTGTAGCTCCTCTGTTGACTCCTTACTTTCTCTCAAATCAAACTGTAAACTGCTGCTCAACATCAGCCGATGATATACACGTAAAACTGCTCAAAGTGACGGTCTGATCCCGTTACCATCGCCTCCCGTTCAGTTGCCATGGAGACATGCCAGAGAGTAGTCAGTACTCTTGGCTGACCAACTCCTCATCCAATGAGAACACAGCATATGAAGTGAAGTGCTGGATGGGTGTACAATCTTTTATTTATTTATATTATTTTACAGTTTTTCCAAGGTGTCTAAAAGGTGTAATGTGCTATGTGGCAGCTATGAGTACTGTGTCTTTATTCCAGGTGTGAACAATGCTGACAAATCAAGATTTTATTATTTGGCTATTTAAAAAGGTGAACTGTATTTATGACACTATATAGACATAAGTAAAGCTGTTTTTTAAAGATTTGGATGTTGTGTTCCTTTTAAGGTTGTCGCACTCAAAGTATCTCATTGGTAGTTGAGGACAATGACAAATGATGTATTGAAAATGGTCTTTAATGCAAGGATTGGACAGAAAATATCACTTTTCATCTACAAATACAACACTCTTAGTTATAAAAGTCAAAAATAAGTTAGCAAAAAATAAAAAATAAAATGGCAAAACCACTCTGTAGAAAAAGGGAACGTATTTACATCACTAGCATTCATAACCAGTTTAAATTAAGCAGATCTTGGTCAAAACTGCCATGGTACATATTGGCCCCACAAATAAACTCATGTTTTTTAAGCATAAAAACACACACAAAAAAGAATGAAAGATCAGGGAAAGGTTTCGAAAAAGAGGAAAACTTAAATTAAGTAAAGAGAAAAAACAGGCATTATCATTCCTCTGTGGCTCTGTCAGACCAGAAGCAAGCCTTACAGAGATCCACTCTAGTAACTAGGTGTTAGGTTCATGCAGCAAAGTCCTTGAATCTCTAGTCTGACTGACAGGCCTGGACCGCAGGTTTAAGGCAGGGAATAAAGAGAATAAGGCCTCATTGTGAACAGAAGGAATTCAGTTTTGCTAACAGACCCATAGATCAGCAGAGTTACACCTCAGATTAATCGCTAATTTCAAATTTAAGCAATAAGATGCTCAGATCATTGGAGCTGAAAAATAAATTGAATTGGAATCCAGGGCAGGTCGTCAGCCTGCTTTGCCAATTGTCATTTTCCCTTTTCTCTGTGGCTCTCAGTGCATCTATGGGTCCGCTTTGTAGAGGGTCTACTTGGGAATGTCCACGGGAAAGGCCACAGCTCCGCCTGCTGCAGAGATGCCGTCCACGATGGAGGTCAGGGCCCGCATGTTGCCTTGCTCTGGGGAGTCAGCAGCACTCAGGAGATCTGCAAAGAGACCCAGTCACACGTTCAGTATCCAGGCGAGGGCGCGTCAATCTGCTTGAGCTGTGTAATGAGACTGTGTGAACTGTACTCACCCTCGCTGCTGTAGCTCTGCGTGCACTGCTCAGGAGTGCTGCTCCACTCTGGGCTACTGCAGCAGGTGCTGCCCGAACTGGGCTCGCTTGACGACGACACCTGTTGCCATGGAGATAGCACATAAGTTGCCGTCAGTCACTCTGTGTTATGACACGGCACACCCCACCCCACACAGAGACACAGCACACACACCACAGTGCGGTGCAATGCCACACACACAGATACCACAGCCACCAGTGCATCCTGAGACCCCCTTAGAGGCAAATGTCTCAAAGGAAAATACAACTGAATATAAAATAACAAGAGAAAAGATCCTTGGATTGTGGTCCGTTTTTGTTATACCTTGGCACCTGTCTCATCACCATCTTCAGTTGGTTATTGTTGCCCCACCGAAACGACACAATAAGCTTACAATATTCTCCCACATTATAGCTGAAAACTGAGTTAAATGTTTAAAACCTCTTTGAAGAATTGCAAGGCACTGAAATGTATCTTGTTCTATGGTGAAATGCATAAAAGGATGCACTAGTCTGTCTCTCCAATTGAAACCTCAAAACATAGCCACGGTGATCAGTTTTGAAGCCGGCTTTAGGCTGTATCCATTTGTCAAAGTCACACATTGTCAAGAACATTTTTACTTTGACAGTGTTTCCAATGTTTCGCCTATTTCATATTTCTCTCTCTACTTCAAATTTCATTTGTGTCATAACATCTTTTGGTGCATTATGTCTTTTCCCTGTTTGTTCTTTTTGGCTCTATTCTGAGCTAAATATGTGACCCTCTTTTTCTGATGGTCGCTCCTCCGTCCTACTCACTCTGGGCTGGCCAGCGCTGGGCCGGTAGTGCAGTCCCTGCTGTCCCGTCTCATTGTCCTGCTGGTTGAGGGAGGACACCAGGGCCTGCAGCCTCTCGATGTACTGGATGGCACTCCGCAAGATCTCCACTTTGGGCAGCCTCTGGTTTGGGTTCATCAAGGTGCTCCTCTTCAGGGCATCGAAGGCCTCGTTCACCTTCTTCAGACGCCTCTTCTCCCTCATCGTGGCCGCTCGCCGACGGTCCATGGTGACCGTCTTCCTTTTGCACAGCTTACAAGCCCAGGGCAGGCACTGGCCCGGGCAGTGGGGCTCGGAGTGAGGCGACAGGCTGGATGGAGAGGCTTTGTCCTCTGTACCTGTTCCCCCGACTCCAGCGCCCCCAGACAGATTCCCACACAAGCCCATCATGGAGTTCCTGTCCTGGTAGGCACCTTGGTCGTATGCCCCAGGCAGACGGGAGGGGAAGTAGCTGTCACCTCCCTCGTAGAAGCGCTGGTCAGGGAAGAAGTAAGGGTTGGTCTCGAAAAGCTCCATACTGGACAGCGCTGTGGCGTAAAAGGGGGACAAAGATTCCTGCTTCCCCTGGAACTGCTCTACCGTATGTGGTCTTCGGTCCTGCGCCCAGAGCGTGTGTGTCGGGAGTGTAGGTGTGTGTGCCTGGCTTGCTGGGGTTTGTGATGAGTGGAAGACGTGTGGAGAACAACTGGTGTGGAGCAACTGTAGGCTGGCATTTAAACCCCTCTGCCTGCTGCAGGATCACAGGGTTAAATTTAGCACGAGCCCCCAGAAACCTGACACGACGTTTAGCTGTTGCTGCACATCTACACTTCACATCTCTGTTGGGCCCTGCTCTCTAGGGCTTTAAAGACCCATTTGTGTGTGCGTGACCATGCCCTTGTGCGGGTCTGTGCACTCGTGTGCGTCTTAAGAGGCCAGGATATGATCAAGTTGCTGTGGAAATGGAAGAGATAACCGCGGATCAAAGGTGTCCGTCTTAATGAGCTAATCCCAGACTCGCGTCGCCCTGTATGACACAATATGTGAAGTCCCCTGCCAGCTTGGGGAAGGGGGGGTGGGGAGGATGGAAGAGGGGGACAGGCAGCGGGGACAATCTGGAGACAGCTGTCACTTCATCTAAGAGCCAATGATATGCAATGACAAGGAGTTGTTTGACTCCTAATTCTAGATGGGAAGGGAATGAGGCCAGAGATGGCTGTTTACTCAAAACTGGGTCACAGATAAACACTTGCACTCTGACTGGAGATTCAGAATGATCAACCAGGCCACTACTAAATATGTAAAAGCATAAGTGACATAAAAGCTCCATTGTTGGGCATTGGTTTTATGTAACCACATTCATATCTGCTGACTTTCCTTCTTAGATGATTGCACAGAATGATGCAAGTGACCTTCTGAGCTAAACTAGACTCAGAGTCAGGCAGGCCTGTGCAGGAGTGGACAAGAGCATAAGCTGGTACAGTAAGTCGAGAACCAAGTTGTCACTGGCTCCCGTTACTCTCAGAAATCAAGGGACAATAATCAGACGGCCATGCGGAGGCGCGGCCTTCGTTGTCCTGACCTCTTCCACTCAGCCGTAGTGTTAGCCCTGCCAGGGGGCGATAATCCTCCCAGGACGTGTTTCACCTCATAGCTCACCAGCTAATTCAGACTGGCTTCCGCTAGCGTGGCCAAAACACACACTTCTGTCATCAGAGAAGTGGCCTGGAATGACAGGCATAGTGTGAGATGTGTCATAGCCCTGTGTATCCTGTGTCACCATCATAGGTTTATCACAGTGATACACATACCTGGCAGGAAGTGTTTGCTGGAGACTGTCGGATTCCTCTGTTTTGTGGCCACACTTCGTAATATGCACAGAGACGTACTGGTGTCTGGTGCACATCACTGCCAGTAACACAGGAAAGTCAATCAAGACATCATATATGCATTTTATATATATATATATACACACACACACACACACACACACACACACACAGCTGGCAAGCCAACACTAATGGATCTTTGGTTAAAGGAATGGTTAAAGGAATGTAATGATCAATTTAGCGGTGAAATTTGAAAATAGCGTTCAAGTACGGCAGTAAAAGGGTCTTTGTAAATGTGTCTGACTATTAGGAATGTTTTTTTTTTTACTTTATTAGTCTGATAAGGAACCTGTGACAGCTCATTAACCAGCCTCTTACCTCCCAGATACAAGTTGCTTTTTAATAATTCACAGCACAGCTCTCAGCTTTTTCCGTTCTTTGTAAGACATCTTTCATTCCTCTGAGTAACAAAAACCTTTTCACTATTGTCAACTGGTTTTGGCCACTCTTACATTCACAGCACATAATTTCACTGAGCATATGTGTGTCATGGCAGATAGCCTTCTCTGCTATCATGAGTTCAAAGAGAAAGGCTAACAGAGAGCACTAGCATTTTAATGCAACTGACTGATTAGTGATTTACTGGAGGAATATAAATATATATAAAATTCAGAACATGCCATGAGTTAAAACAAATATATAAAAGTTGTGTGCTACAGGTGCCGAGTTTGAGTCATTCAGCTCTGGGCCATATGCTGGAAAAAGTCATTACATTTCTCAACTCTCAACCCATACTGCCCATTTTACCTGCTCTGTACTTACTAATTTTGGGATATTAATAATGAAGTCACAATAACATTTACACAAGAATTATGGGTTGTAATTATGGGTTTATCATTTTTCCTGTCAGGGGTGAGTGAAACTATCCTCCTCAATGTAAGATGAAATGAGTTGCTGATACAAACAGGGGAGGGTTCTGGCACTGGGAGCCAGGCGGTGGTTTCGTGGTCTCATCCGGGGCTTTCTGGCTCGGGTTTGGGGTTGAGGCAGAGTGCAGAGTCGAGGCTTGGCGCAGGGCTGCGGTTGGCTGTCAGGTTAGTCTGTGATGGATAGTCACTGATGGTAGAGCGAGTACAAAGACGCCTGTGTTACTCTCAGGGGTGCAGCAGGGAGGGGGTCTGCAGTGTGTCAGAGTCACTCATAACCCTCTGTCATCTTAACCCATTGTCAGCAGAACTAGAGAACTTGTGTGTGTTTGTGTGTGTGTCTGTACTGGTCTTAGACACACACTTGTGTCTTGTTTGAGAAGTAAGTCCCCTCTCAGCATTTTGAAGTGAACACTTGAGACGCACCAGAAGAGACTGGGTATTTATTTACTGTTTTCAGATACTGCACATGCTGTATGTACAATCAGTCAGATAAAGTCAAACTCACAAAATACGGAATCTTATCAAATACGCACTCAAGTGACAAATGGGATTCTGACTAAGTTGATTTCTTTTTTCATCTTATCTTAAACTGGTCATTTATATTTTAGCTCTTTCTATCTGACCACCCACATGGAAGAGGTAATAAAATATAATATTTCAGTAAAATAATATATATTTTAGTAAATATTATTTCACTAATAATATTTCAGTGTCTGTGATTTTTTTAAAAAGTAAAGATCTCAGACAAACCCAAAAAACTGCAATGAACCTTCCTATAACGGAGTTCAAAATGCCAGAAGACAATTTATTAATACAAAAAATAATTTTTACATTCAAAAATGCATTGTATGGGTGCGTATGGGTGTGTGCATTTGTGTGTGTCTGTGTGTGTGTGTGTGTGTGTGTGTGTCTGTAGCAGGGATTGCCCTGTCACTGGCAACACTGTTCCACTTCTCCTCAGTGACAAGCAGCAGCACATTGTGGGACAGCTGAGCAGGAGGGAGGAGGGGGTGCAGGGATCAGTCCTCCTCACCCCAGGTTAGCCTCAAGATCATCAATGACCTGGCGAGCTGTCATCTGAGCGCAGTCGGGAAATCTCACACATGTAAGAGGAGAAAAGCATAACAACAGAGAAGAAGTGTTGATTAAAAGAGGATAAAAAGGACTAGGATTCAGTGAGATATAATATAATATACAATGACCACAGAAGGAGATGACATTCAGTGGAATACATGTGTTTGGTGATGCTTTATTTTATAGGTCCTGTCTTTCCTTTATGAAAGTTTTCATGAAAGAACTGTATCATTTGATACAATTTACAGAGAAAGAGCGAACTAGAATATAGAGGTTTCAGTTTGATATGTTATGTAGACTTTACAAGCAGTTGTTTTTGCAGAGAAATACCCCGAAGCTAAAATCCTAATGGCTTAGAAAAGCTGACAGAGATATATTTAAGCTAAACTAAACTAAAGTAGATAACAATTTATCATCTGAAAATGTATTCATCATATTTGTAGTGTAGAAACATTTCTCTCACTAGTGTCACCAACAAAATCAGTTACTTTCTGGCAAACAGAGGAAACTATTAGATTTACAATTTTTTTTTACAACTACAACTTTTTTCTTAGTATTTCGACTTATGACCAATTTTTATAGAAATTCAGTGTGTTTATCAATACGTAATCAAATTAACTGACACATTAAGGTTTCTGTCTAAATTAAAACCTGATCAACCTTGTTACTAAAACAACAGGTAACTTTAAGTGGGGTTACCCTCCACTATATCTGTACATATGTGATGACTGTGGTTGCGCTACGAGACGTGTAGTTAAGGAAAAGGGAAACGTGTGTAATTGGGTTTAAACTAAAGTGTTTCTCTATTTCTTCATTGTCCCATAGGCATTGTGCTGTCTGAAATCTGGACTCGTGGATACAACAGTGTTATGGACTGGTTAAGTGCCTTTAGGAGAGGACACGGTCACCATAGTGACAGCAACAGATGCCCGAGTGTGTCGCCTCAGAGACCGTTTCCATACCGTTGCCATGATAACTGCATGACCATTACTGAACCCTTTGAACTCAAAGAAAGAAATACAGAACTCCCTTCTCTCAGGCTATAGTGATTTTATACACACAACGTTAATGGGGAACGATGACGAAGCAGTGCACTCCTCCCAGATGATCGACAACACAACACGGCGAAAGCAAATCAATCACTGAACGACTCTGCAGCAAATGAATGGGAGCATTAAGAGCTGATTACTACTCTACTATGTGCCGCTATTTCTGTTGAGTAATGAACCTTACATAAGCAGCAGTGCCGTACTGTTTGACTGATGTCTAAAGGTGATGTGACACTACTACGGCCCGGCTAATCACTGGGAGAATACTCCCATTCATTCCTGTTCAGAATGAAGTGCCCCCACCTGTGTTTTTACAGGGCTCTGGAGGCCTGGAGAAAGCTTTCTAAGTCAGGGGGAAACAGTAGTTCTGTAGCCCAGCCATGCTGCTGCTCACTGGGGCTTTTATCGCGGAGTAATCCCCTACAACAAACAGAATGGCCGGCATGTGCATACGCAGCTGTCGCCGTCTTAGTGCAAGTGGTGTCATGTTAAATCACAGGAATGGACTGAGCCTCTGAGCCATCCGCTGCCCTTCCCTTTACTGGCATCCCACTCACTGCGAGGCTCCGAGCACACATGGACAAACAACCATACATACTAATACCTACATACATAACCTACTTCCCACTAACATACTTTGCACCACATGGTAGCCCTAAAGTTATTTACTGTAAATAACCCCAAGCTCCACCACTACAAACAACCAGATCACTGATATGACACAGATTCTGATGATGCCACAAGTTGTTCAAGAACTCAGAATGAGCATCGCCAAAAGCAAACAGTGTCCGTTTTTCCGAGAGTGCCAGTTTTGCTTTGATTAATCAGAGAGGTATGTGACAGGGCAAAGCTCGGCCCTCGTAAAAAACCCGTCCACTTTAATTTGAATTAAAGTGGACGCAATTTAATTGCAATTTACACGCTGAAGACTCCCAAGCGTAAACCACTCCCAAGTGTAAACCACAATCAGCATAGTTCTTCTAGGAGACACAACTGCATCCCGTCAGAGGCCAAGTCATGTGTATGAGCGCAGAGTGTTCTGAGATCTGAGAGGATGGCTATGCAGAAACTTTGCCCTAAATCCAGTCGGCTCAGCTTTTCAGTATCATCTTCCGTTGTGGGCACAAGTGAAGACAAGCTCTATTATGTGTCTCCTCTAATATCATCTTTAATGTGTCCCATCTGTGTAATTACCTGCTCCCCATCATCACACCACATTTCTGCTCTTATTTTGAAATTCTCTCTGTCTCGAAAGACTTTTTCCATATTCCTATCTTTGTTCTTCTCTGGCTCCACTGACCTTCTCCCATGTCAACAGTGGGACAAATTTAGCGGCATGGTTTCTGGAGCGACCAAATAGTCGGACACAACAGAGGCAAAGTGTGTGTCTGTGTTTGTGTCTGTGTGTGTGTGTGTGTGTGTGCGTGTGTGGAGGTGAGAGAGAAAGGTCCTTGTAGGTCCACACAGATACAGTTACAGACATCCAGACACACAACCAGAAAAAAGGAAAGGGGGTAAACAGGCTGAGGGTTGCCCATCCTGGAGGTATGCAGACGAAGGGCGCACAGGACAGCGACACCAGAAATACAGTGTGTATATAGAGAAGAGCACAGAGTAGGAATGAAAAAAAAAGTCAGGAGGAGCAATAAAACGATAAAAATGGTCGAAAATATGAGAGCAATGTTTAGCAGAGAGCTTCCATCCTAACTATTTTCCCTGCAGGAAGTATTGCTTACGCCATAGGGGATAAAGGGAGAATGTGTTAAGTTATTCTGGGATGTTGGGATGGAGGTACTGTCGCCATGGAAACATGCAGATCCCCTACCACTCCCTGGGCCATTCCAGAGCTGCCATGTAACCAGGGGTGCCATTCTTCGCCTATATGCTATGTGAAGTGCCAGACGCCCCGAACAAAGCGGTGTGCCATTCTTTAATTAGATGGAGAGTGAAGGAAAGCATTTTGGTATGGCTGTTTCGAGGATTTAATACTGTGGTGCAAATTACAGGGAGGACAGAAACACATACCTACCACCACGCTGTGTGATGTTTGCCAGTGCTGGACTGTTACTAGGTACTTTATGTAAGTGATGTATTTGGGTAAAAAATAGAAGAAAAAACTGCTTTACTTGAGTATTTCCATTTTCCATTACTTTTTAGTTCTGAATTTAATGTTCTTATCTTATTCAACTACAATTATTTGATATACTTTACAGATCCCACATCACATGATATACAGTGTATACACAAATATGTATAAAATGTGATACATTTACTGTAAAATAAACTACTCAACAGAAAATCAAATAACAGCTGAAATGATTAGTTGATTGATTAGTCTATAGACAGAGAATGAATGCAGATTTCTCAAATAACTGATGCTCTTCTTCACGTCAGTTTCACTTTTCATAGTGAGACGTCAGTTTCTTAATTCATAGTACACTGAGTCATTTGGAAGTCTGGACTATTGGCTAGACAATACAAGCAATTAATCAATTAACTGAGGAAAATAATTAGGAGATCATTCAAAAATGGAAATAGTCATTAGTTGCAACCTTATATAGTTGAACCACCAGTTAAATGCTGCTTACACATTAATGCATGAATAATAATCTAATATATAATAGTATAACAGTCACCATATCTGCACCGAGTACTTTCCATAAGTCACATTTCATACATTTTTTTAATAGTACTTTAACTGTACTTTTAACTAACTTTTTCAATGTAGGACTTTCACTTGTATTCTTAGCATGTTACTGGCACTCTTACTTAGCAGGTGTGAATGCTTCCATCACCACATGCTAATAGTTTAACAAAAATCATACCCTTGGTAAAGCACCTTAAATACATCTGCTGCTTCAATTTCTAAAAAATATTGCCTTTGTTAGTATGAAATCACTCTTATTTAATGGGCATGACTGTACAAGTCATTTTTCACACTTTAGCAGACCCTTGTGTGGGTTCGAAAGGCTTCACGGGGGACTTTGCACACTGTCAGAACATTCCCTAATGAGTAATCGTTATGTTAATGACACCCTGAGGTGACACTGCTGCAGTATTTATGCACAAGACAACAGCAGTGTTGCATCCACATATATTGTAGCTGGGTTAGGATGTCTGTCCCACTTCTGGACAAGAGGACAGGAAAAATAGGGTGGACACGAGGAAGCAGGACAGTGAGTAAGCAGAGGAGAGTTGCAGGTGCTGGAGTCCAGTCAAGGAAAAGAGGACACATGACAGCTGGCCTGTCATACAATGACTTATTCTTCAGCCAAAACACCCCCAGACACACACAGCTCTCTTCACCAGAGGGTACTGTACATCAACTGGCCCTTAGGTTAGGTTAGCAAGTTGACTAAATGAAACAATTAACTCCCAACTCTTGGTAGCTTTACAAAACAACTTCTTTTATTCCATAACAAGTAGAAAAAAAACACAACTATATCAGCTGTACCATGTTTGAGAACATTATGGTCTTAATATCTATATCTGCAACAATTAAGTCTGTCATTCTGGATCAGAATCAAATGGTATTATATGTAGTCATGTTCATGAGGTCCTCTAGAGGAACTTTGTTTCTCTTGGTTCACGATGATAAACACAACAGGCTACATTAATCTTTTATAGCGTTTACATAGCTAATATAGCTCTCACACCAGCTCAGTGCTGGCTCTAGTCACGACAGGAGGCATGCTCGATATATGCATTACATGTTATTACTGGTACTGTATAGCCTTTGTGGGCACCAGATACAATATTGAGACTTTCCCCACCTGCTGGCAGAGAGATTAAGCGCAAGTGAGAAACAGATTGAAGATGCTCCCTCTATGCGAAGCAGAGCAGAAAGTTAAATGCTTACTGTCACAGGGCATCTTACTTGTGAGCGCTGTAGTACATTGAATTTGTAGACAGCTCACACACTCACTGAAAGTACATAGCGTCTTTGTGCTGCAGCAATACAATCTTCAAATAATGCAGAACCATCAAAATAAAATCTAATATACAAATTAAAGTTAAACGTTATTACATGGCAGTGTAACGCTTAAAACAAACCCCCAACTCCAAATAAGTACTATGCAGGCATCTTCACTGAGGGTACATTTGGTAACTTAGCCTGTTTCCATAAAGGCTTTCTATACATCTTTCAGAACAACAA
Source organism: Amniataba percoides (assembly GCA_037176925.1). Taxonomy (NCBI): domain Eukaryota; kingdom Metazoa; phylum Chordata; class Actinopteri; order Centrarchiformes; family Terapontidae; genus Amniataba; species Amniataba percoides. The sequence goes on from JBAJHX010000096.1 coordinate 17,457,113, forward strand.
TTGCAGTAAATTACACATTAGAACTCTGTAACAATTGCAGCCTATTTTTTCTGCTTCATTAGAGGTGGTCATCTAAACAATTAAAACAGATTCATAAATAAATTAAATACAAAATATACAGAAATCATTCATTTATCTTAAATTCAGGAAGGGGCGTAAAGTCCCTTTCTGAATGATAACATTTAAACATTAACAAACAATTATATCACATCACTTACTGCAGGCATAACTGTCAGAGGTTTGGCAATTGTGAATATTGAATACACATTAACATCAAATTACCTATGGCCCCGAGAGGAAATTACTGTAGATACTTCAGCTGTGCATTCTCAAGCAGGTTAAATTCAATTCTATGTTTTAAAATACTATGTTGAGAAAAACAGGACTTAAGCCACCACAAATTGTATTTTACATTCACTTGTGCTGAGGACTTTTTTTTTTTTTAAAGAAAAGCTTAGAAGGATACTTTCATGGAGCTGCAGCTGTTGAAAAAAAATGGTTTAAAAAAATTCATTTTCTTTTCTTCCTTCAGTGTTGTCTTCATAACAGATGTCCATAGCCACATTATCTAAGGAATATAAAAAGGTTGAAAAAAATGGCCTAAAAGATGCTTAAAGAAATGTGATTCTAGTAACATACCTGCACTGTATTTTTCTGTTTGTGTTGAGGTGACTGAAGTGAATCTCTGCAGAAAGAATCACCTAAAATGAACCTAAGGAAAGCAACACTGGTTTTTAAAATGGCACCATTTTTAAAAAAAAAAAAGCAAGAAAAAAGATAGAATTGATATAGTCTGAAAGAAAATAAACCAAACCTTCATGAAATCAATATGCTCACACAAGCTGTGCACTCCAATGTGATCTTCTAATAAATAAATAAATAGGTTTGCCTTTTAAAGATCCCTTATTTAAGTGTGGTACCAAAACAAACATTTGGTTTTGGCAAACTCTTGTTGTATCCAACAATACTTCAGAGGCAGTGTGACGCAACTTAAACCATGAAACCAAAAGCAAGCCTCACCAAGTGCTAAACTTTGTGTGCGTCTGTGGAGGTTTTATGTGTAAGGTGCATGTTGGTGTGTGTGTCCATGAGCAGAGTGTGTACCAGAGTGCATGCAGCTGAATGTTAGAATACAACTGAAAATGTGTGTTGTATTTTTTTTTTGTTGTTTTAGTCCTCAGGGCCTTACATGTATGTGCTTGTGTGCTTTTTAGAGGATGAATATCTTAATAACTTTTTGAATGATCTTCCCACATCCAGGACAAGGAGCCTGGAATTTGTGCAGCCTCCTTGCACATGGGAAACAGGTTAGCAGGTGAGCCGTACGTCCGTGTATTATATTTCCATTGCGAGGCCGCACTCGACAGAGCTTGCAAGGCTCCAATAGTGCCTCTGGCCTAACTTCTTCAACTTCCATGCCCAGATTTTCCTGACTCTCCCCTTCTGAGAGCTGCTCTTCTCTGTGGAAACTGGAGGGCAAAGGCGCCTTGCCTTTCCCTGAGCCCATGGTGGGCAGCGGTCGGTCAGCTGTGGAGTGGGAGGGCAAGATGACGGGGTCAGATACTGTCCTGCTGCAGTCTGGGACATCGATGCCTGTGTCGCTGTCATCTTCCTCATCGTGGGTACTGAGAGAGCTGCATGCTGGGATGTCAGGAACAGAAAGGGAATGGGCGAGTCGGGGGACATCTTTGTACCAGTTCTTTCGTAGAGCCCAGCAGCGAACGCAGTACCTCTGCAGAGGTGTGTTATATTTCCTGCATTCTGTGCACTGCCAAGCATCCTGAGGGGTAAGGTGAATATGAAGTTTTATGTTTGAATCCACAACAAACTGAAACTCTAACAAATGAGGGAAAAAATATACACAAACCTGTGTGGAGATCTCTGTATCAGTGTCATCACTCAAACACTGAGAGTCTTCATCTGGCTCCTCCTGCATCTGGACAAACATACATTTCTTGTCACCTTATTCTCACTTTTAATAAATACATGTATTCCTTTTACAAAAAAAAAAAAATACAAAAAACAAAATAATTAATAACTGCTGATTGACGTGAGCCTGGCTGAAACATCCTAAACACACTCCTACCTCTCGATCCGTTTTCTCCTCCTTCCCTCCACCATCATCCTCCTCAGGTGGAGAATCCCCTTCTCCTCCGCTCCCTTCCTCCAGTGCCGCCTCTTTCATCTCCACGCTCACCTGTTCGCTCTCGCCCTCAGTCAGGAACCAGAGGTCATCTGTGGTGTCTGACACGATGGCCGTGTCCTCCTCCTGTGCAGGAGACAGCTGACACATCAGTCAGACCACCACTGTTACACTCCAATTTATTCCATTTCCCAACGGAAAATAATAGAAATAATGCAAAAACGTTTTCGTTGTTTTTTAAGCTTGAACCAGATTTCTTACTTGGTTTGTGTGGATGTCAGTTGAACCATTGCTCCTGCGGCTGTAGTTACTACGGAGATTACCCAGAAACCACCAGGGCAGGCCAGAGAGGTCCCACTCATCCAAAGTAACATCCAGTTTGGGCCGTTTGCAGGCAGATCGTGGCAGACCTTCAAGGGAGTCTGGAGAGGATTTCCACAATTAAATCCAGCAGCTTGAACAGCTCTCGTCCTGACCAGAGAACAGACTGATGTTCCTTACCGTCATCTGGTTCTCGAGGTCGTCTCTGGGAGGTGGTCTGCAGGAGAGGCCCATCACTGCCAGCCTCCAGGCCTACTTTGACCACACCTCCACACATCTACAGAGGGAGGAAGGACAAAAATTAGAACGTTGAGCCACAACTGGGTACTTGGAGGACTCGCAGCTCCTTTTCAAGGCGGCCTCTGGGTATAGGGTGGCGGTACAGGGAACAAAGGGCTGGGCAAATCAGGTATGGGCCAGTGGGGAGGGAGGTCAAACAAATTAAAGAGATAATGGGGACACTAAAACTGTGTGAAGGGTAAAGAACAGAAAAAAAGAAAGACAGGTAGAGAAAGGAAAGTTAGGAAAGCCAGTGTATCAATTAAACAGTGATGAAACTTGTGAGTCAAAGAAAAATCAAATTCTAATATTTAGAATGTGCAGATTTAGGTTATGACTTATTCTAAGCTGTGATCAATACATATATACTATACCAGAGAAATGGTCTAGTATAGTATATAGCTATGGAAACACGTTCACAATTATAAGATGTTTTCACATGTGAAAATAAATAGAGAAAGAAAAATAAGACGATTATGAGAAGATCCTAAATTTGACAGTTCCCTGGAATGGATTTCATTGGTGCAACAACTAGAAATACAGACATAAGTCTGCCTGTAGCTCAACAGTGTTGCACTCAGTATGTGCCTCAAGGTGGATTTTGGAGGGAATTGGAAAGAAGGGTGTAGGAACACGGGGAAGGGTGAAGAGGTTGAGGGTTATTGTTAGGCCTATGGCTGGATCGGGAGCTGTGATCCTCCAGTGTGGAGCAGAGAAGAGAACTCTGAGACAGACAGAGAGAGTGACTCTGCCCCCCCATCCACTGGGTGGTGCTGCCGGGTCGCAATAACCGCTGAAAATACTGCCAGACCAGACCAGGGATGGGGTTGTACAGAGACGGTGCCACTCTGTACAAAATGCACACGAACGGAGACAGCAGCCCTTTGAAACCTACCCACCTCATCACACACAAGCAGCTCTCTTTATCGTCTTTATTGTCTACATGATCTCACTCCAGCACTAAGATGAGTGCATATGTCATATGACAAAAATATACAGAGTTGTGCGTAATGAGGTGAGAAAGGTTGAGGGCCTCTGGTTCTCCTGAGCACCATGCTTCGGCTTTACCTGACCACGATCCTCCACTCCGCCCTCTACACATTCACGGCCCACAGAAAGATTCTCTGCAGCGTCTGCATTTCAGATGAGACACAGTAACAGAAAAAGGACACCCCCACCCTTTAATTATAGCATGACACACTCTCTCACTAAGGCCTTCTTCTGTGGCTTTGTAGGACAGGCTGAAAAATGGTTCTTCTGGTCCCCCGCATCCCCAAGAGATGCACCAGCTATCACAAGCATTCACAATGTATGCAACAAAAAATTGGATTTTAGACAATATAGAGGGAATCGGATGGTGAAGTAATCTCCATGTTGCCAGAGATCTCCCCCTCAAAACATTTAGCTCAAGATGCAAATTCAAACACAAAGGGAAGAGAAAAAAAGACAAAAATGAATTTCAAGTCACCACAAACATACCATGTTCTGATTATATAAACCATAATATATTGCTTGTTCTTTGATGAAACCCCAAATAGAAACACTTCACATTATGAATGTATAAAACATTAAATAAATGTATGAAAGTGTCACTTACCAGAACAACCAAGTACAACTAAGTATTTCTTGAGCATTTCATACACCGGGCTGTAAAATAAAATAAAAGTGTTCAAAATGGACCCTCTTCTTTGAGACATATATGTTTAAACATTTAGCTTGATTTCAGCTCATTGTGTGGCTAAATACCTCGGGTTTTTCACAGAAAAGCTCTCCACCTCCAGCAGCTCCCCCAAAGGGTCATCCTGGCAGTGGACTATGTGCTGCCTCTGTTTGTCATACAGCTGCTTCCCCATGATGTACTGACCCAAGTAGTGCATCACCTGCACAAAACACAGCATCAGATATAACAGAATACACACAGCAGGTATTTTTACCTGTAAGAAACCAGTGTAGAGGGCTACCAAACACTAGAAGGAGCATTTCTCAGGGTAACACTGCAGTATGATCCAGTAAAACAGGCTGCATACTGACACTTGACCTGACAGCTCACCTCTTTGAGGGTGAAGACCTCTTCCTGGGCTCCGGCAACACGCAGAATCTGCAGGAGGGGGGCTTTTGGTTGTACCTGAGATGTGACGAAACAGCACCACCGTTTAGCATCAAACGTGAATTACACGTACAAGATTGAATAAACAAAAAAAGCACCTGTCTTAGATGGACTGTACCTGATTTCCCTCTCCGGGCAGCGTCCTGCATGCCGAGCTTGGAGCCGGAGGCTGGGCTGGTAGGGAGCTCATAGTAACCGAACCAAGTCTGAAATCAAACATTAACCCGAGTGAGACAAACCAGCCTTCATATCCCAAATCGATACCACCACATGACACTGATGCACTGACTGAAGAGAAACGCTACACGTACCACCAACGCCCACACGGCCAAAAACACTTCGTCATTCATTCATTTTAGCTTGAATTATTTGACAAGTCCTAATTTAAACAATTCAGCAAATGTCGGCGGCCTGATCTTTACTGAAGCTTCACACACTGGAAAGCACAGATACCACCCATTTGCCCAAATTAAAATAACAAGGTCACACTTGCGACAAACCCAGCGTCTCGTTTTCTGAACAGACACCGTCTCCTCAGTACAAACACACCTGCAGACATTTGCATCTCCTCGCGTGTGAAACATCTGTGCATCGCTGGCAGGTGGCAAATTAGCCGCGGTGGCTAACGACAGAGCTAACGTTAGCTCGGTTAGCTAGTTCCTGAACAAAACGTCCGTTCAAAGTGATCTTACCGTGAAAGGTGGACATTACTTCGTCGCCGCTACGCTGCTCCACACGCACTGTCGCCTCAACAACGAGCCCGCATCTTGTGAATACGTATAAATATGTGTAGCTGGTTAAATTAAGGTTTTCGACGCCAGTTAGCTCCTATTAACTTCAGATTCAAACGATGAATATGGAGACACGACTTCCGGAGGCTCCGCCACACAAGCCGAGAGCGCGGCGCCTCCTGCTGGTAGATAAACAACAGTGCAGCTGCACTGTCTATTCAGGATGTTTTCAGATACTAAACTATAAAAAACACTCCACTACAAGTACATATCCTTGAGCCAGTTGGTTCGAGAAAGGGTTCATTTCTCGAAGTTTCATGTGCACACGAAACCACCTGCTGGCCAAGTGTATAATCACAGGCAGCTGTATCTGAACCACATAATGTGTGAT
>JBAJHX010000096.1:17463184-17493746 GCA_037176925.1 Amniataba percoides
CGAGGCTTCGGACGTCATCATTTTTGGCCCCTCCCCCAAATGAAGCAAGCCTCGATACGCGCTTCGCGGGAACGCCCTCTTCATTTCTCGACACACGCTCCGAAGCCTCGGCTCACCTCTTAACATCACTACTGCATTTACAATCTATCGTTAAACATATGTAATAGTTGAAGTATAACAGGTAAAAGTATTTATTTAAATGTTCAAATTTTCTGGATTCATATTACTGCTGCATTAATGTGTATGTTGTATTTTACCTCTTTAGATATTTAAGGTTGTGCTAATTTAAGTCACTCATATAGTGTTTCTTGTAAAGTATATTTATTATATGTTTATTATAAACATTTAAACCTCCATATTAATGACTTCTGCACAACTGCATCATCAGTATAATATGTCTATTTAAGTACTATTTTTATATGTTAATTATTCTAATATTTTCATATTTTATATTAGAATGTTGTAACCAAATGCAATATTACAAGAAATCAAGTCAAGAAATAATCAATTTAATAATTTAATTAATTAGACTAGCTGTAAGCAAAGGAAAAGATTTATTTCCCAAGTTCTGACAAATCCATTGCTGATAAAAAGTAATAGTTTAAAATGATTTAAAAAGTTAATAGACTTGAGTTTATCAGCCAACTAGAACTGATATATTAAGCATTAGTAAATCATTTATTAGTTTTTAATAAAGTCAGTAGTGACAACTAAATCCTTTATAAAGCTGCATTACTTTCTGTGGTTATATGTTTTTTTCTTTCAGTATTTGACAGTATAGTAATGTAAATCAGTATCAGTAAGCAACTAATGCAAATAGTTTTTATCTGCCTGTTCTTAATTCATAGTGATTGTCTGATTGTGTTTGTTTGCTCTATTGTGTTATTATGATTTGTCAAGGTCACAACACCAGCTGTATCTTGGCCAATGAACTGGAGTACTTCTCACTTATTAATGCAATAATAATAATAAACCACTGTTAAATAACATCTTCATCATGGCTACTTGTACTTTTTTTTCTTTGGAGGACTGTGAATCAAGTATTTTTCCATTTGTGGAGCAATTAACAAAGACCAAACACCACTGAACCGATGTCAGAGAAAAAGTGTTATTTCATTCAATAAATGCAAACACTGTTATAAAACATCTGTGCTACAGCATTGTTTAATTCAGAGACTCTCATCTCTGATGTCCTAGCAAAAAGTCCAGAAAACAAGATGGAATGAAGATCGCAACTTGTGGCCCTAACGCTTTACAAACATGAGATGTACATGGAAGCACAAATGCAAAGTTTTTCACAGATCTGTAGATACAGTGCAAAAACAAATAATTGGATCCAAAAAGTAGCTGGGTTTGTTCTTATTGACGCTTTTGTACGTGAAGAAGCATCAAAGCATATGAATCTTCCTTCAAATCTGACAAAGTCCACCCAACAGTCCTTGAGAATATGCCTCTACATTAGGCCAGCTTATTAGAATAGCTTATTCACTGGGATATTATTAACTCTGCTGAAGAAAGCAAGCATTGGCCATAAACCCCGCACCTCAAAAGTTCCAGTTCTTACATTGCAGATAATAAAAAATGGTTGTCAGCCAACATCTCATCTAAACAAAAAAGATGTAGCTCAATTCACTGAATAATGTTTATGCTCTTTCTAGACACATTGATCTTAGTAACAGAACATTAGTTCTGTTATTGTGGATATTTCACAATATTCGTGAGATTATCAAATTGCGGTGCAGCAGTATATCAGAAGAACGTCAATACTGGCCTTTTTTTTTTAAAGCAATCCTGTAAAATCATGGAAATGTTTGTGCTGCAAATATTTAGAAATAAAAACAGCACATTTTGACATTTTTCCTCTCTTTTTTTCCCCAGCAGCGTCTAAAAACATTTGACTTGATTGTCTTGATTATTACGCCTACACGTGCACTAAGATAATTAAACAAATGCATACTGGTACTGGCTGATATGATGGGGAAATGTCAGCTAAATGAAAACAATACAACAGAATCAAACATACTGGTCCATCCTGTAAGTCCGAGAAAGTTCAAGTAAAGGGTTTGTGTTAGCATTACTGTCATGCTCGTATAATGCTGGGCTAAAGATAGGTCTCTACAATGGCGACTCTAAAATTAGACAACTAAACAATAAAAGTGCTTTGGCAATAATTCAAGTCTTTCATATTCACCACACATACAGAAGATTAGAAGATATTGGCTGAATGAAGCTGCACTGTATATAAAAAAAACAAAAACAAAATAAAGAGTTTACAATGTATAACTTCACAACAATGGCAGGCCCTTTTAACATTCATTTCAAATGCTTCATTTTATTCTGTTGCTATCAATTTAAATGATTCAATACTATTTTAAATGATCAAAACAAAGGTGTTGACACATTTGTAAATAGCAGTATCAGACTATCAAAATATATAAAAATATTCAGAATTATTATTATCCTCAACAAAATTATTGTTATTAAGAATTTTAAAAAGTATCTTAAAAGTCTCTTTAAAATATTAATTGCAATTAAATCCATTACAGTTTACTGAGAGGTCATATCTAAAAGTGATGGGATTCTATTAAAATTCTGCTTATTTCTTTAACTTGTAAAAATCAATGACTCTGGAGAAAACCATAGACCAGTGAAACTGATAAAATGAATGTTAAAATGGCCGCCATGCACAACAGGACTGTCTTCCTATTTACCTAATGCAAAAACAACTTAATCGACAGCAGACATAATACTGATTTTTATTTTCGTCATTCCCTCTCTAATTCTTCAGCAAATGTCCTGTGAGGCTACACATCCAAGTCGTAGCGCCTCTGTGTTGTGCCTCTGCAGTCCATCACAAAACGAAGGGTCGTCTCTTCTCAGGTCAGAGAGAAAGGAAACATACAGAGCACATATTCAAACTCAGTGGTCTCGACAGAACACTTTGTGACAGGAACAACAAAAGCTCTCCAGGGACCCCAAAGGTTTTCTTATGCTCTGTGCAGGGTTTGGCCCCCCTCCCCTCCCAAAACATTTTTTTTCTTCTGTGGGAGACTCAACTGGCGTAAGGAAGCAAACGTGAGCTGCTGAGTTCTCTGGCCACCAGGGGATAGGGAGAAGAGAGAAAAAGATGTTAATCAGCATGTAGGAGCAACAGGAGTGCAGTTAGACTGCAGTTGGATGGAGATCTTATTCAAGGAGGTCCTGCGGGGAGACACAAAGAACCTATTTTTAGTAAATATACTATAACAAAGTTGAGGTGATAATAATAATCACCTTTTACAAAGCATCAGCTACCTGATCTGAGTCTTCGTTGTACTGTGCTTTGCCTGTCTCCATGTAGTGAGGGTCAATATCATCGACTCCTTCTATCTTATTAGCTTCAACGTGTTCTCTCATAACGGAGTAACGGTGCACGAGGAACCTGATGAAGACAACACATGTAGATTAGACGATAAACCGTGAGGAAATACAGATTGTGCAGTGTTTATTTCTGTGTATCCAGTGTGTGTGTGCCAACTGACCGTCCTCCACAGACGTATTTCTTAACCAGCCAAACGCCTGCGACAGCGCTCATCAGAAGGATCGCTATGACAACCATCACTATGACAGCAGTGTTTGTCGAACTGTTTCCAGTCTGTTAAAAGTTACAGAAACAGAAAGGGGATGAAAATGCTGTGAGAGTACACCGCACAAGACTGACCAGATTTCCTGCCTCTGAGCTGTAAATGTGCACACACTTGACGATTGGGCTTCTCACCAGAGAATTTGGATAAAGGGCACTGCTGGTGCACATCCGCCTCAGGTCTGTCTCCTTCCTGTCTGGCTGGAAACCTCCCTCACACTTGTCTCCTGGAATCTTCCGGTAGCTTAAATGTAAGGAGACAAACAGAGACGTGAAAGGTGAGAAACTCAACGAAAAAATGACCGTGGACAGGACAAGATAAGCTAGTAAAGCTAAAGATAAGATTTGCAAGGAAAGAGAGAGAAATTAAAAACGGGTGTCCTCACCCGCTAGTCTGCAGCTGTTCGGTGGTCCCATTCAAACAGAACTCCAGAGGACGGCCCTTCATCTCCTTCTGCTCCACACACTCGGAGCTGTTCTCTGGCCGGTAATACCCAAAGTCACTGTGAGACAAAGCAGACGCTCAGCAGGTCATTCAGACGGTATAAATCTGTCAAATCGTTAGTTTAAACATCAGGTAAAGAATGCGTCTCCCTCTGTAAGTTTTGAAAGCTTTACCATGCGATGAAACTGCGAAAGATTTACTTTAAAATCTGTGAGATAAACTGAAACAAAAATCTGCTTTAGTTACTGAAAAGCTAACCATTTTTTAATTTTTATTTTATGAAATACAGCATCAAGTGTTCCTTAATTTTGTGTAATTCGGTATTTTGGTATTTCACAAAACATACCAGTGATAATCATCCACTGTGCATGGACAGGGGGACAGCTTTTTAGTGACAGCGTAGTCCCTCCCGTTCCAGCAGACTGAGTCTTTCCTCAGGCGCAAGAAGGTCTCTTTATAGCCCAGCACGCAGCCATCATCAGATCCACTGGGGTATGAAGAGTGACCCAGCCACTGCGTATAGTCCCCTTCAGTACCTGCAAGAACATACGCACACACACACGCGCGCTCACACATGCACTAAGTAATTCCTATTACAACAACCAGTCACCACCTATATTCTCACATACTCACAGTCTCTGGTAAGGATCTTCTTGAAATCGATGGTCACCACCACCCATTTACTGAAGTCGTTCCTGTAGCCCCACAGGCTGACGTTCATGGAGCGAGAGCCGGGCTCGCTGTCCATGCCGCTGAAGTAAAGTGGGTCGCTGGTGAAGTTGTAAGTGTACCAGCACTGCCCTTCATCAGTGGAAAACCTGAAGGCGTGGGGGAAGATAGAGTCCATCAATAAAAGCATTACAATACAAACAGAAATACAAAACTTATCAATAAAAACTGGGGGAAAAATGTGTAAATGTAAGGATGTGTGAATGATCTAGCATACTTGATCTGGTTGACAGGTGAGTTGGTGTGCTCCACAGCCACCAGCAGCCCCCCAGAGTCCACTATCGCATAATGATGGGGGCCCTTGAGAGCCAGCAGCCACGTGTAGCCTCCGTCATCAGACACGTACAAGTCGGGGGAGAGAGCTGACTCTGTGTCTCCGACGCTGCCTGGAGAAACACAGCGCAACGCGTTACAAGGTGATTAAGCATGCGGGAAAGTGATTGTGTGAAACAAGATGTCTGTGTTGCTTTTTGCTTTACCATGAGCCAGAATTAGGCCCACGGCATTGGGCGCTGAGAGAGGCGGCATGGGGACGTTCATCTTCATGGCGATGCTGTAGGAGGCGTGGATGAGAAGTCTGCACTGTAAAAACACAATGATTAGGTTTTCATTGTTGTCCAGTGTTGTAATCTATATATTTAAGTGTGTTGTGTTATGTATAATCATATAATCTGTGTGTGTGTGTGTGTCTCACTCTGTTAGGCCTATTTGTGGAGGTCTCAGTGTCACAGTGGCTGTTCTGTGGTCTGCGCAGAGTCTGCCATTTTGCTCCTTGGTCAAAGGTGATCACTGTCTCCACTGTGCCATCTGCAAAAACAACACAATGAAAAGTGACACACGAATAAAAAAAAACACACACCTACACTGTGCTAAACTGTGAGGAAAACAAAGATAGCTATAATGGAGGACATATCATCGATGCGTTGGAGTAAAAGGTTTGCAGTTTGAAAGCAGCTGACTCTTGGATGCCAAAGTTTGTACTGCATATTAATTTGTGGCTATAATGCAATTTATAGGCAAATGTAAAGATCGTAAATTTAAAAATGTTGAAGAAAATATAACAAAAAGATTTCTTTCCTCCACTGTGTGTGTGTGTTGACCCACCCTCTGTGAGTACACTGGTCATGTAGACGCCCCTGAGCGAAGAAACGACGGTGAAGTCAGTCTCACTTCCTGAAGTAGTGTAAAGATGGCGCTCCAGAGATTTGGAGAACACGGTTCCTCTGTCATCTGACACGTAGATGGTTCCAGCACCGGAGTCTGGTCAACACAGTACAGATGCAAACACACACATGCACACACGCAGACGGACAAGCAGACACACAGAGGTCTGGATTATACATTTTTACAGTCCGAGAGCTTCTGCCAGGGCTTTGCATGTTGTGTTGTTGCTGTGTGTGAGTGTGTCTTTGTCTCGTCTTTCTTTCTCTGAGTGTGTGTCTGTCATGCTACGGCCTCAGAGCCGGCCCATAACAAATGATATATTTACTGATGCGCAGAGTAAAACTTTCTGCAGCACCGGGATCTTTTTTAAGGACATCTGTGAGGGCCGTGTGCTTGACATTTTTTTGGATGATCAACATTATCATTCATCTTTCACGTCATCAGTAGTCACAGACATCATCATCATCCTCATCGAGCACATATCAATCGTCACTCTCAGCATTCTTGCTGGTTCTGACCTCCAGGGTCGTCCACGTGCATGAATATCATGTCCTGATTGGCCGACAGGATGGAGTAGAACTGCTCGCGGTTAACTGTGGGAAGCTGAGCAATGTTCCACACCTCACCTCCGTCCACTGAGACGTGGATCATACGCTCCGTACCCTAACAAAAACACACAGGAAAACAAAAGAATTAGAACAAAATGTTGTAAAAACTGATAAGACATCTTTACAGACAGAAATATGGAAGGATGGCTCTGCTTTACATTCATTATTACATTCACTATACACTGGGATAAATACTGAAGAACAGACAAAATGTCAGACATACAGCTGATAACTGTAGGAGGTAAGCTATTTTAAAGGATCAGTACCCCCAAAATCACAAAACAAAATTTTTTTCACCTGCATTTCAATGAGAAAGTTGCTGGTTTTTAATATGCATAATATCAAAAAGGTCCCATTTACCTGCTATCAATAGTGATCTTTAGCTGGATAGAAAACATCTGGCAAATGAGGTTTAATTCACAGGCATTTGCATTTACACCTGATGTTAATAAAAAAATAAGTTAACTTAATTCTGCCCACATTGTGCTCATACCTCAATGTGCAAATTAGTTAGGCAGGGCTGGTGAACCTGGTGGAGTTTAACATCTTAAGCCAGCATTTCTTCAGAGGGTGGTAATGCTGTACAGATTGCCCTCATACCTGGCTGAGATCTGATCCCAAAATGAGCCAGACCACCTCCAGATGTAGTCTGGCTGATCCGATCTGATCACAGAGTGTGACACACATACTGTGTGCATTTACACCTCACATGTTCTTCCTCATCCAGATATGCTATTCAGACACAGATCGTGTGCTAATGCCAGCTCTAAATGTGGTCAAAAACTATTTGAATGTCAAGATACCACTTACTGTAAATTCAGCGAATTGACCCTTTGAGTCTTTAACTCTTAGAATATACAGAGTGAGGTACCACAACGTCCCTGGCTGTCTTAAAAATGCATTCTTAACATTTATGTCTATAAAGAAACATACACACAGAGGAAGGATATGTGAAGGAACAAGTGCATTTATAAACATAGTGTATCCATCAGAAAAACAGAGAAAGGCAAATTCACAGAGAAGCACACACATACCGTGCCAGTCATGATGGAAGCAAAAACAAAGCGCCCTCCCAGTACAAAGGAGTAAACCTTTGTTGCAATGGTCTTAAAATTTTGACCGTAATCTGTTGTCCTCCTCAGCTCCAACATTCCTCTGTCATCTGACGGAGACAAAGTGGAGGTTACTAAAAGATTAGCTGACTTTAATGTGTGACTATATTGTCTTTACTTACTGCATGAGCCATTGTAGTTTGTTGTAAAGTAGATGCTGTTTTTTGGACCCCTGTGTGTGAGAAAGAAGAGGCAGTGAAGGAACCTGGGGAGGAGGAAAAATCTAATTGTGCACACATTTTTCCAGCATCTGAAAGTTGTCTGAGTTCAGATGTAAATCCACTTTTGGAATTTGTAGAGATCACAGATTATGGTTGTGGTTGCCTAAGTGCTGTGTGAGCGAGGCGCACATCGACCCCCCCCCCAGGGCTGCGCTCCAAGACCACTCTGGTTTTGTTTGCTGCCAAAGGGGACGAAGGTTTTCACACTGCAAAGATTCTGCTGGTTCAAGGACTGCGGGCTGAATAAGAATGCCGCTGCTGACTCATGATTCGCTCTGACAGCCGCCTCAGCTCCCTCGCTCTTCAGTCAATTTAGACTGGGGCCTAAATGACAGCTGTGGTCACGCAGAGCTATCAAAGTGTTCCCACAATGCAGCTCTAACAACCGCAGGCTGACACCACAACCTCGTGTGAACTCCGGTGCCCGAGTGAAACCAGAGTCAGGAGAGTGATTTAAACCGTGGTGAGAAAGACAGCTGGAATAACAACAACACACGTACACACTAAACAAAGATGCACATGTAGGCTGTGTGGAAACAAATATGGGCAAACCTTTTTCACACCCTGTCAGTAGTGGACAGTTTGCAGTGTTTTATGTCCTGCTTTGGCTGTTTTATTTTCACTGTAAACTAATCGCACATGGCTAACTGACATTTAAAATGTACACAATAAAATAACTGATTTTATTGTGTGTTAAGGATCAGGATCAGGTCAGTTAAATATAATTTCATCAATTGCTAATTCCACCTATGCAGCTTGGCCTGTGTAAAGAGTGTTGTACCATCAGCATGGTAAGCCTAAAATCAGGGTAGTCAAAGCAAAGGACCTGAAAACAAACCTTTAAACAAGGTTCAAGCCCTGTTACATATTTAGTGCCGTAATTCATTTCAGAAGTAACGTTTCTCACCATCTGACCAAACAAACACTGTCATGGATCTTCCTCCAGGTGGCACCAAAATCCTCAGACAGCCACAGGTCAAACTGAGGGGAGAGGCTTAGTCAGTAAAAAAAAAGTGTTAATTGACTTCAGCAGCTTCAAACAGAAGTCAAACATCTAAGAGAGGTACGTGGGTCCGATTCAGTTTAGTTTATCAACTCGCAAAAAAACTGCCAGCAAAGTGCTGAGTTTTGGTTTAAAGCATGAACGTTGATACCGTGATGCTGAGCGTCAGAAGCACGTTACTGTCTTTAGGGTTGTACAGCATCTGAATGAGGGGCTCAAACGGCAGGTCAGTCGAAACAAAGGTCACGCCAAAGTCCTGTGAGCGAAAGAGCCTGGCCCCTCCGACTTCTGACACATCGCCCGTGAGCATCACCTGAAACCAAACACAGAGAGGAGCTGTGAGGAAGGATCCTTTGTTTGTTAGATTTAAGCAGGGTCTGAATGTGAGAAAATGTAAAGAAGAACAACAGGCTTTTGCTCTCCCCAAATGAATCTCACCTTGCCAGAGTGGTCGGGGCTGATGGCGATGCCAAACTCACTGTGGATGAAGGTGTGGTTGATCAGGTGGGTCACGTCTTTGAACGTCTTCCCATAGTCTTCACTGACAGAGAGACAAAGTTACAGTTAGATCCCGAGACCAGAGCTGTGGCAAATACCTGACTGCTCCATTTCAGCTCAGTGTGCCATCATACATTCCTCACCTCCTGTAAAGGTTAGATTGGCCGAACCGCATCATGTACAGCGGCATCTGAAACGTTGTCAAGACCAGCAGCACCTGGGAGAGGAGCGCAGGGATTACACAACAAACTGTGCAGCATCTTGGACTCTCTTTTTAATGTTTGATGTGCAGTCATATATTTTCATTCATTTGAACAAGCTCACCCCTGATCCGTCTCCCACCCAGGCCAGTGACACTGAACCCATGGTCCTCACTTTGAAGGTAAACTGAAATAGACAGTGAACAAAAAAGCAAATAAAAAATTGCAAAATTTTAGAAAACATTTAACAAATCATTCTGGCTAAATGTTTCTTGATCACAATCGTGTCAGGTTTATTTAAGTCTGACGATACTGCTTGCATAATGCTGTGTCAGGACACCAAGGGAAGGATGCACACACACACACACACACACACACAGAGGTCTAGATTTAAGACTGAAATAAACAAAAGACAAAGAGGGTTTGTGTGTGTTTCCGTCACTCGCTGAACTCTACACACGGAGGACAGAATGAATTGTCCTTACTGTCCAAAGTAACTTGGCCATTTGGATGCACTCTGTGTGTGTGACCTACATTCCTGCCCAAATTACAAAGCTGGGGCCGGAGAACAAGACAATTACCAATGTCCCAAGCACAGCACAAACACACATACACTCACACACATACATTAAAGTATCCTATACCGACCATATAAACAAAACACAGGAAAGTCTATCTTATTTTCCACATATTTATCAATACACATAATTATCACACACATTTTTAAAAAACTGCTACGAAGACTTGAACTTTTATTTGTTAAGTTGCAAAGAATATTTCTCTCTTCATCCTGAGTGACTTTTAAGTGTTGTGTCATTTGAGCAACATATTTAGCCTTAGCCCAGAGTCTGAGGAAGGTTTCTCCCCTCTTCTCGTTTTGCTGGCGGTGCAGAGATGTTTACAAGGTGAGCCCAGCCTGGAGAGTCTGCATACAGCTCTATAAAGCTGCAGGAGTCGGCCAGGTCTGCCTGCTGGAAACTACTTGTAAATAGTGGCCAGTGGAAACTGGTCTGCCCTGGCTGTCCAAGTGTGTGAACACAACTTTCCATCCATCTTTTCTTTCATCCCTCTATTGCCTTATTGCGTTGTGAACTTCTACTCCTCCTCTCCTTTGCAGTCCTCTGGTCAATCTGTTGCTCAGTTTAAAAATGTAAATCCGGACATGTGCTGTCCTCCTGGCAGTTTCATACCACTGGAGCAGCAGTGTTTTGGCTTCCAATCTGTCCAAAGCACATTGTCACATCACAGTTTTCTCTTCTCTTTCCATTTTTCCTGCTCTGCTCCTGCTTCTATACCAGGCACATGTGGAAAATATGGATTAAATGTCAGTGTCACAGTCACATTTAAGGCTTAAACAGGACTTAGATCAGGATGCACACAAATTCACCTTCACTCATTGTTACTCATCACTGATTGCCACCAGAACAGTCAGTGGTCAAATCACTCTAGTTATCTTCCCTCCAACCTAATAATGCATATGGATATACAAACCATTCACAAAAATGGTGGTATGCCATTACCCATTCATTATTTATTATATGTGTCCTTAATTAACTTTTTTACAGCGTGTTTATGATCCAAGAAGATCTAAGTTAATGATTTGCAGGTCTCGTTACAGATGACAGAGACGACATAATTGAATTCTGGAGTTCCAATTATACCATTGAGAAAAAGTGTCAAATAACATTCAGTAATACTTAATGAAACAAAATATAAACTACTGAAAAAGAGTGTACAGCCATGCTAACAGGTCTGCGAGGCTGTGGGGAAGGTCGGGCTCTGTATCAAAAATCTGTTGGACTGTACCATTTTGCATAAACTCTGCTCCAACAGAATATGCCTATTTACTGTGGAGATAATCAGAATGTGAACAGAGCAAAAAAATAATAGCAGGAAAAAAAATCTAAACAAAACAAAAATGCATACATAACCATAAAATTCATACCAGCCGCTGTAAGAGTACAAAAGCACCTATGGAAATTAATATCCAATTAAAAAAAAAAAGTAATCAAAAAAGTCAAAATGACAACAGCTGCCAAGGTCACTGCAGGTCAACAGGTTTAATGTTGGGCACCGTCTTCAGAGTCAGGCCTTTTCAAATGTTTCTGCCAGTTGCTTGTACACCTGTGTTAAATTTACCCAGCGGGGTGTTTCATCACATCTGTTCCTCTGAAACCCTGACTGGACAAATGCTGACTTGACAGGCTGCAGTTCACCGGGGCCGAAACCCAAACAGTCAACAATTGCATTACAAAGCTGGCTGGCCGAGAGCAAAGGCTGAGAAAGCTGCGTCTGAGTGAAAACTGCTGTTTTGAAGGGCGCAGCAGGATCATATGGCAGGGGAAAGAAAAAGAAATCAACATGAAACTGAAGATTACTCTGTCCTGCTCTGTGATGGGGAAAACAGAGCAACAGGAGGAGATGAAGAAGAAAGAAAACATACATATTACTCAGCCAAAGAGATAAATGTCTGACCCTGTCGGACATGGCCTCACAAACCAGACATGACTTCATGCTGCATTGCATGTTCAATGTAGAGGTTCACATCTGCTCTGAAAAGGCTCCTCTACGCTCCGTCTGCACCTCCTCACATGAAATGCCGCTGCCCACAGTGCGTTGGTATGTTCAAGTGAACAACAATGCCACTTTATCATGAACACACACATACAGTACATCCATGCAGACTCAGTAATACACAGCGTGGGTGGGTGGGAGCACAGTGAAGTCCTCTCTCAGAGGTCAGCACAATGAGCACCTTATTCCCTCTGCTCTGGGCTTTAACCTTTCTGCTTCAGCCGTGTTTGTGCACATTAAAACTTCAGAACGAGGAGGTCAAGGGCTCTCAGCTCTGATCTAACACACATGAAGCCATGCTGCGATCCTCAAATGTCCGTGGGCAGAGGCCTGAGCTGGGCTGTATTAACATCAATTATCATTGTTCACGAACATCAAAGGAGAGGATATTTCACCATCAAGGTGAAAGTTGAGTTGGTCTAATTCTCTAAAAATAACACTATTCCCATGAGCCTCAGCTGTTATGTGTTTTTTTGCTACTAAGTACAGTAACTCAACATCAGCATGCCAGCACAGTCTCTGTGAGCCTGTTGGATTTTAATGAACAAGCTTTTCTGTAGACTGCAAGTCTTGTTCACCTGCTGTTTTATGGACCAAACAATAAACAGATTAATCAAGAAAAGAACTTTGAGCCCAGAGTTAATCTGCATCAATACAGATGAGAGAAAAGCAGCTAACCTCCTTGATTTTAACATTCAGCTCGTTTGGTTTTCTGTACACAAAGTGACGGTTGGCGCTGGTGGATGTATTTAAATGTAAACACAGATCACACACATCCTTAATCACTTCCCCAACTTCTATTAAGGGGAGAAGCACAAGTCCACCTCAGAGTCCACAACTGCCTCTTTATTTTCTCCAAGTTTGTTGATCTTATTGGATGTCTCTCCCTTTACATCAACAAACCCATACTTTCCATAACTCTCTCTCTCTCTCCCTCTCCCTCTCAACATGTGGAACATCAACTCTGCTGCTTTTCTTGGTGCTCCAACAGCTGGCGGCGACCCTGTTACGCTTCACCCTGAAAACAGAACATGTTTTTTCCTGTACGTTTTTTTGGCCAGAGGGGGATGGAGGACAGGACGGAGAGAGGAGAAGGAAAAAATAAAAAAAAAGAAGAAGAGCTAGTTTGTAAAGCAGACAGAGTCCACTAAATGAACCTTACACAAACATAAAAAAACACATAACAAACAGAAAATGAGGCGAAGCTTTGGGCTGTGACAGAACACATCCTGTGTATGGAGCCTAAAATAGCAGAAAAAGAAGCACGGGAGTGGGTGAGAAGTGAAAAATAAGCAGCCTGTATTGCTGATCTAAAATGCTCACACTGCCTTTTAGATCTGATATAACAGGAAAAAGTCAGAGTTGAGTCCACACCACTGGCACTCAGATCGAGTCCAGCAGGAAAAAAAAAAAAAAGAAAAGAAAGAAAAACGTGGGGAATGTTTGTGAGGGAGAAAGGCCCAAAGGAGACGGGAGGAGTCTGCTCTCTCTCTCTGTGAGCGCGCCGAATCGTTTTCATGCTCAAAAGCTAGTCCAGGTGTCTGAGCCACAGAAATGATGTAACGTCCACTTTCTTCCACCACTCGCACACACACACATGCACACACACACACACATTCCCACTCGCACACACGACAGGGAGACTGTCCTGTGGAGATCTGTAGCTTTGGACCAAGTTGTTATTCTTGAACATTCCTCTGGACATCTGGGTTGCTCTTGTTGTGCTTCCTATCACAACATGTTCAGAGCTAAAAAAAACAAAAAAAACAGAAGGTGTCGTTTGGTCTCTTGTAGTTTTGTGATCAAGGTCGACATGAGACATGTGCCATTTGATCTGGATCACAGGTACAAAATGAACGAGGGACACACTTATCTGTGCAAGATCTTTGAGGCGTGTCCTAAAAAAAACAACATCACCCTTCAGACATCATCTGACTCCTGCAGGACTGAAACTAAAGGTTTATGGATTTATTTACTTTCTCCATTCAGGCTGCAGCCGATTTAATGGATCTGACCCGAACTAACAGCTTAGATTAATTCAGATCATCTAAAAAGCAGTGTAACAAACAGTGTACTAAAACAGTATATCAGTAAAAAAAAATACATCAATACAGACAGTAAATTATTTAACACACTTTTCAGGTAAAATATTTACTTCTTCCACCTTGTCCAGTATTCATTACTTCAATCTGTTTTGTATCATTGCAAACCGTATTGGAGCTAATACTCAGCTATCATCATAAATAATAATTGATTGGTTTTAGACATTTCTGACTCAAACTTATTCAAACATTTCTTTTTTCCAGACCAAACAAGGAAACTTAAGACATCACTACTGGCTTGGAGAAACTGTACATGGCATTTTTATATTTTATAACTGAGAAAATTGGTGGATTAAACAAAGACTGAAGTAACTATTCGTTGCAGCCCTAAATCTGATATCTTTTAGTTTTAACTTTTTGCTTTGAAGATGTCAAACTAGACTCAGATAGACCATTTAGTAACAATTTAAAATAAATAATTCACTGAGAGAATAATCTATAGTCAATAATGGATCATTATAACCCTTTATAACAAAGTTTAGGAGTGCACATTAAAGGATCGTATTATTTGCAGCTGCAGATTATTTATTTAATCAATTCATTGTGAAAAATGCCCACAATCTGGCCATTTTATTTCGTATTATTTTACTATTTGCTCCTAATAGAAAATAAAGATAAAAACGGGACTTTTACTTGAAAATGAAGATTTTTACACTGAAATCGAGCATCAGAAGAGGTGCATATGATTTATTTTGCACATTTCATCACCTCCTCTATATGAAATTATGGAAATCTCACAGAGCTGTGTTCCCTCGGCAGAGGCTGCTGCTGAAGTTGTTTACAGTCAGGACGTGATGAGCAGCCCCATGTGCTGACTGACACACACACACACACACTGAGGGAGCAGTCCACGAGTTAACCCCTGTCTGCTGCAGCTCAGGAGCGTGCGCGCGCGCGCGCGCTAACACACACTGCTCCACTTCTCGGCTGCACTGAGCGTTTCAAAGTGTGTTTTGAAAAAGCTGCTCACTTACAGAGTGGGTGTTGTTGTGCAGGGCGGACTCGGCTCCACGCAGACTCGTGCACTTCTGCTCATTCACCTCCGACTCCTGCAAACTCCGTCCGGACTCCCCCTCGTCTCTCCGCAGCCTCTTCCCTCCCTGCTGCAGCTCCGAGCCCAGCGCGGAGCAGAGCAGCCCGACAGTCAAGAAGCAACATGCGGGGCCCATGTTCACAAGAGAGGCTGCCCGACTCCGGACTCTGCGGGCAGCTCTTCCGTCCCGACACTTTTCGCTCCGCGGGCCCCCCTCGTCCACAAACGCGTCCCCGATGACGACCCGTCCACGGCGGCACCGGATTGGTCAGCGCCAGAACAACCTGCGATCTCATTGGACGCCGCAAATGAGATGTCAGAGGGTTTCTGGTGTTAAAGTGACCTCTGCTGGACAAAACCCAACATACACCAGGGGAAACTTTTTTAAAATGTTTTTTTCTAAAGTGGAGAATTTATTCTTTGAATTAGTTAATGATTCCAAGAAGCAGAACAAAACCAGAACAAACAGTCTCTTTCCCAGAATAAGATGAGATTACCTTTGCTGGGCTCCAATCTATGTCATAGTATTAAGTTGTTATTTTCAGGTGATTATGGAGCGCTGAAACTTTATCAGACAGGACAAAAATATGACTGATCACCTCAGATCATAAAAAATGTGGTTGTTATGTAATCAAAATCAAAATGACAAAGATTTATAAATTTAACACCCAATCAGCTGGTTAAAAAACATAAAAGTGTGGCCTTGTTTCTTACCATCAATGATTTTGGTAGACATATTAGTTACAAGCTATTTTTCTCATTGGTCTCTTAGAAAAAATGGAAGGAAAGGAAGGAAAATGTGTTCCAGGACCAAAAACAAACAAAACAAAAAAAGATGAAAACAAACAAATGAGCTACAGAGAAGAGCAAAACAAATTAGGTTTTTATTTGTTTTATCACTTGACTGGTTGCAGAAGAAAATGAAAAGCTTCTAAGTCACTTGCAACCGAAACCAGACAGCTGGCAGCAATAATGGCAAACTTAATAAAAATACTTTTCTGTTGGAGGGCCATTTGTTGCCTTTATTATGTAGTGAAAGGAAACAAGTTGGAAGGAGAGATGGGAGATGACATGCAACAATTATTTTGCAATTACATGGTCAGTATTTAAATCCCTATAATATGTTTGTTTTTTCTGAAGAATTAAACACATTTATTTGGTAGTGGACAGACTTTCAGACCCCACTGTTAAAACCAAATATGCATTTTTACCAATCTGTAACGTGATGTTGCCAAAGTGAGGTGATGCACACGTTTACTAAGTAAAACACTCAGTCTCCAGCTTTTTACTAAAAGACACAAGAAAGACAAAAAAATGCAACTTTTTGAATACAAGTTTAATTGTACTGATTCGTAACAAAAAATACCCCCCCCCCACCCCTACTGTTTTCCTGCCACTCAGTTGTAAGCGCTGGTCAGATTCCTGTACAGAGTTGTACAGATACTGAGAAACAAGAAGTTAATTAGCACATTACAAAGAGAAACTTCTTTATGCAATCCAAAAAGACTCTGAATGCAGCACGCATAATGTGCTGATGGAAAGTTGTGGTTGTATTGTGACATTCAGCCCAGGTGTGCTTCCACGGCCTCTCCTGCCCAGAACTCAAACCAAGACTTTTAAGTCTGTTCTGCCCTAGATGTCCTTGATTACATCCTCCAGCTCCTCTTTGGAATACATGTGGAAGGTCTTCCCAGGCTCTACTGTTGCCAGCTGCAGAAGGGACATAGATCAAGAAAGCCTGTGTGAAACCTGTGAATTTAAACTCTGGCAGCACTGCGCAAACTTCAAACTCCTGTGGCTGAGTCTTATTTCAAACACAAGTCAAAACAACAGCATTGATGTGGTTTCAACTCAACATTTTCACAGACGAATCCAACCTTCAGAACGTCTATGAACACTACTAAAACCAAGAATTCAAACACTAGAGAAGTAAGAAACCAACCTCGATGTTGGTGGCATTAAGCTTCTCCTCCATCACCTGCTTCAGGATGGTGAGGGAAGACTTGATGGCGTCTTTTAATGTCATGGACTGTCAGTAACCCAGTGAGAGAGGGACAAACAGAAAAGACTCTGAAATCCTGGTCACCTGCATATCTTTTCCTTACTTCAGACCACCGGTGCTTACAAATATAATTTTGTTAAATCTTTAAAAAAATAATTTAGCAATTAACAATTTAAGCATCACAATTTGCTCAGCTAATGTTCAAGATAGATATAAATAGCAGTGGTTGGTACCTTGTGGTAGACCTCTTGCAGAGAGCTCTGAGCTCCCTCCGACGCTGAGCCAATGGCCCGAGCATCGCACTGAACGAAGGTTCCCGATGGATCCATGTGATACCTCAATTCACAAATAAATAACAGTTAAGTCTCAGTGAAGTAAAAATTAAAGGTGAACATGCCTTCTCTTTAAAACAGTGCAGAAAAAGGTCATCTCTACGTACAGCTGGGGTCCTTTTTCATCAACTCCCCCAAACAGAAGGGCCACACCGAATGGTCGACTCTGTGAAGACGAACAGAGAGAAGACCGCTTAACGCTAGTTAACACTGTCAAACATTTAAAAAGTCCACTGGTATGAATAGGTGAGTATTTCAGCACAGAGGTGAGCCGTGTGACTGACCATGGCACCAGGATCAGCATCCTCCTCTCCAAACTGCAGCGCCAAGTTTGACACAGCCTGAGTCACGCTCTCAACCGTCATTGTCTCATTGTAAGTGAACCAGTGGTTCTGTGGAGGAAAACATGCATGTTAATCACAAATAAAACACAAAAGGTCAGTGAACTGCCTATAATACAGCGTGCTCAGCACTCATACCTGTGTTTCCACTCTTGCTTTGTCGATTAGAGTCTTAGCATCAGCTATCAAGCCACTCATAGCGCAACCTGTTAGGCAGAAAGTTATAAAATGAAGAAACTCCATGTTATCAGACAGGTTATTATGAGAGACACAAAAGACTAATTATAGCTTCAGGACTTTGAAGGCACATGAAAAGGATGGACTGAATTGTGCCTTTGATATGTGTAGCTTTAATACCATGCCCTCAGACCAAACCAAAATTGTTTTTATGTTTTAATGTTTCAAAATATTGACATGTCAACATTCAGTTTTCCTCTCCACTCACCGATGTGACTGTCAATCTCCACGATCTTTTCAATGCTGTTGGGTTCCATCAGTGGAGAGGTGATCCTCTTCTCCACAGCCAGACACACCCCCTCTGATGTCTGGATGCCGATGGCTGTGGAGCCCAACTGGGAAAGCAAGGCCAGACCAAAGAAAACAAGTGAGCGTTGAGGTGGATGCTAGTTGCACGGTTAGTGTTTGATATCACAGAGGAAGACGACTACTGGGCTTTGTTCAGACAGCAGGCAAATCAGATTTGTTTGTATGATTCTTTGTTTCTACCATTCTGATCATCTCTGACTGCCTGCACTGTTATTTGCAAATTATGAGATCCGATTTCTGTATCCAATTATCACCAACCTATCTGCAAGGGCTGATGTGTTAACGACATAGGCGTCGGTAAATAAGATGGCTTGTGGTGCAGATATCCAATATGAAATAATGAGTAATGGAGATTCATCATCTTGCTCTCCAAACAATGAGGCCAAGTCATGGTGAAGGACTCCTCCATCAGACAAGACAAACTCACTGACAGAGGAGACTGGTATGTATCGCAGTGTTCTTGCTGCAATCATGGCAGGCTGTGCAGCAAGAAATCTAATTTAAGCATCAAGAGCATAGTGACTATCATGCAACTGTAGAGATCTGATTGGAACCACATCTCAAAATAACCTTGACATGTAGTTTGGGTTACAAAAAACAAAACAAAATTTTAAAATTACATCTGTTGTTTGCTTTTTTTAATACTGTCCAGATGTTCAATCTGGCAGTCTGAATGAAGTTTGATGTACTGAAGTGGTCCAGTGTGTTAATACTCACTTTTATGGCCTCAATGGCATATTCAACCTGGAACAGCCTTCCTTCAGGGGAGAATGTGTTCACACCTCTGGAACAAATGTGAATAATGATGATTACTGATAAAGGTTTCAGTTCAACATTGCTGGAAAAAAAATGCTGATAGTGAATTGGTGTATGTGCATAAGTTTAGTTTGTAATTATTTATAAAGAGTTAACGTTTACAAATAAAAGCTTTTTAAACTGCCAACTTTAGGAGAAGACTCTTGAACAACAAATCTGAATGTAATTTACCTTTTCCTGGTTGAATAAAGTTTTTTTTAAATATACCGAAAGTGAAACTAAACTAACTTGTAGCAGAATGACGCTTTGTTAGCTGACTACCTGCAACAAACACCTACAAAGTTACAACAAAAGTTGAAAAACGTGCATACATATGTTCTTGAGCAGTCGAAAGCAAAAAAAACAGCTTTTTATGTAAATCATAAACATTAATGTGCTGTCTGAAATTTCAATACCGAGCAGCGCTCAATAAATGACAAAGCAGTTTGTGTTGCACCGACCTGTCGTATTCCGATCTCGTCAGAAACATCTTTAATCGTTTAACACCGGATCTGCAGAGAGAAATAACAAATTTATGTAAGAATCTCGGACTGTAAAAATTAGTTAAAATACTTATAAAATAAGTCAGGACGACTCTGCGGTGACACCGGGTGATTAGCTAGCTCGAGTTAGCTGCGACAACGAGAGAGCATGTTAGCTAACATACACGATCAAGCAGTGAATCAACCACAAAGAAAACACTCACGAAGGTCCAATACCTATATTCAGGCAGTATTATAACATTTAAGGCAACACATGAGAAATATTCCGCCACATATTTCTGAATAAAGGCACTTGCTAGGCTCATTTACCTCCAGCTACAAACCCTTGAATGAGTTCGCTTGTTTCAGGGGAAGCGTCGGGGTGTGACAACTAAAGACGCCGAGTGTCAACAAAGCTCAAACTAAAGTTCCGGTTCTGCAGCGCAGCAGAGCAACCATCGCTGTGGGACTGAATAAATGTTTTTACAGATTACATGTGTTGAAGAGCAGTGAAGAGCAATGTCTATCACTTCAGCTGGGAATGAAAAAGCCGTCCAGGATCAGCAGCTGGGGTTTAATATAAACTGCTTCTCTTCAGTTACTATTTTATATAAATTAGTCTACATCAAGAATATATCAATCAGATAAAAATAATCACAAAAGGTAATCAGAGTAGGCTATCCACTGTTACTGTTACAGCACACAGCGTTACTTATAGATAATACACTTACATATATAAATGTATTGATCCATAATGCAATATAAACATTGCTAGTAAATCTAATTTTACTTACAAGTAATGGGACATAGTGATGGGGTTTATTATATTTTAGGCAGACCAGGCAAAATAATTAAGTTTAATTCACTTTAATTCTAATCTGAACAGCCAGTAGTGTTTGTGTTGTGTTGGAAAAAGAAATATTTCTCCAAACAGGTGCCTTGTTAGTTGTGCATAAGTCCCATATGGTCTAGCGGTTAGGATTCCTGGTTTTCACCCAGGCGGCCCGGGTTCGACTCCCGGTATGGGAACGAGTTTTTGAGATGAGCTAAGAAATGATAACACATAGGAACATGTCCACTGTCTGTTACCAGCCAGGTAAAATAGTTACAAGAGTGACAGTCAGAGCTAAAAGGAGATGGAGATCGATCTGCCGCTGTTTCTGCCAATCACCATGAAAATATGCATGCAAAACCATATTGCAGGAATAGACTGTAAATAAAGCAAATACAGATAAAAGAGCCTTCTAATGACTGCACTCTTATCCTGGATGTCATATCAGGGAGTCAGCCACTGGGGGTCGCCGTGGAGCTGAATAAGACGAGTAGTCAGCAGGAGCAGTAAAACCTGTGGACACGAAAGCCCTTAAATAAATAATAGCTAAATAAGCTAAATGCTGCAGTATCCAGCCAATGTAACGTGGATCACTGTAAAATAACTCAAATGTGCAGAGGGGGCATGTGCTAAGGACTGATGTGGCTGTGTGATGAGACTATAAAAGCGCTGATAATTACAGATGAATTATATATCAGTTTTACTGTGGTCGTTGTTGTTGCTGTTGTTGTCTACAATTATTATAATAACTAAAGTGGAATGACACTTTTAATCTGAAAAGTAACATCAGCATGACACAACAAAGAAGATGATCAGCTCCTCCTCAGCTAATCTGTCATTATTCAAATTCATCACGTCACGCTGAGTTACAACAAAAATCTTTCATTGTCTGACGGGTTCAGTCTCTTCTGTCAGAACCAAAGGAGTGAAATGAGCAAAGAAAGACTAAAGTGAAGAGTAAAGGTGTGAGTCTTGTGAGAGGCGGTGTCAGGTTTCATTTCCCGGGTGGGATCACTTCAGTTCTGTTTTGGTTCTGTGTTCTGCACTTCCTCCAAAGTCCGACCAAACTGAGTCCTACTGCTGCTGCTGCTGATGGATGCAGCCTCCACGTTTTCTCTCCCTCAGGTTTGTCTGCCAGGTGTCCAGCCCTGACCAGTCTGCGTGTAAACACGGTCAACATGAAGAGAGAGAGGGACGACATCATTTTCCAGGCTCTCCTTCTCATCCACAGTGAGTAGGCTCGACCCTGCTTTGTTTGACATACTTATCTCAGATGTGTGTAGATCATGAACACATAACTTATATATCATTATTATTTCAATGTAGTTGCCTTCAAAGTAGACCCAAATCTGCATCAGTAATAATAAATAAACCAGAAAAAAGTTTTGTATTTTATTAGATTGTTTTTCTCAGTTTTCTCTTTTTAAGTTTGACCAGATTTGGCTTTACATCTTAATACATTTAAGCTTGTTTAAGGCGTAGAATAAATGAATCGAAATCACTTCTTGATGCGTGGAGACAGAAATTATTTATGTATTATAATGCTAATACTAAAGCCAGGCTGGATGCTTTCTTCCTGTGCATGTTTCACACTCACATTCCTGTCAGATGAGTTTTACTGAGTCAGTGTCCTAATCATCAAAACAGTGTAGCTGCTCATTATGAATATTAGTCAAAGAGCAGACTTTCCATGTTTCTTTTTCACTTAGATTTAGTCTGTTTAGTCTGTTTTTGCAGTAAATCATCTGTTGCTGGTCTCTGTTGCGACTTTAATGACTTGGAATCATGTTATGATTCGAGCCAGCCTCAGTTGCAGTTTAATGTGACTTTAGAGAGGATTGTTTTCTGCCAACATGCAGTGGCTCTTTCACAGAGTCTGTTTAAGTGATTATCCTGCTCACATTCCCTACTGTTTTTGTTTCAGTCCCCGTGGCCTGCCTCTTCACTGCAGGTATGATCCTTTGAGTGTGTTTGTGTTCATGCGTTTGTGATTCATATCTATGCATGGATGTTGAATTTGTATGAACTCCACACCCTCTCTGTCCTCCAGCGTCAGCCCAGTCTGACAGCAGCAGCAGTGTGGTGGTGGCGGGCTACAATGTGAGCGCCCCCGCCGGGTCGAGGGTGGTTCTGCAGTGTGTGAGCGGCCGTATGGTGTGGACCAGGGACAGGGTGAGGGACAGACAGAGGGTGCTCCACTGGGACCTGTACCGGGCCGATCCAGACTACGCCATGGAGAGAGTGCTGGACATGTTCTCTGCGGGCGACCAGAGGATCTACAACTCGTACAACCAGGGCAGGGTCGGCCTCAGCCCCACCGCCTTCAAGGATGGAAACTTCTCCCTGGTCATCAAAGGTCACACTCACTGTTTTTAGCTTACATGTGTGTTGTTGAGCTGGCCTCTTATTATGACTGACATACAGCCATTTTTAAACCACAGTTAGATTCAGCATCCAGCTTTCACTACACCAGGCAAAATATAGCAAAAAGAGCTGAAGTTGCATTATTGCTACAATGATAGAGTTTGATTGTTTCTTTAAACCATATATAATCTTTTATTTGATAAACATGCTCATTTCTTTCAGAGTAGTGTGGGTGGGAAAACCTGCAATAACACTACTGAGAATTTCAGAGAAAGAGACTCAGAGTAAAGAATAAAGAATAATTTAGACCATAATTGTCTTGAACCAGCTCTGTGGAGTTTTTAACAGGCTATGAAACAGTATCAGTTTCACAAAGCAGAAGAGACCAAGAGCGAGACGATTGCATCTTCTGTTACTTTCAAATAGTTATTCTTAATGCTGGAACCAGGTCATATTTTTCCCCACAGTCAGACTAAATGGCTTAATTTGAGTTTCTACAGCTGCTAACTGAGTCTGTCACAGGAGCTGCCGCCTGCTCTCCTTACAGTGAAGTAGTCTCCTTACTGTGGGGAGTTAAGCATAGGGAACATGTAACCTAACATTAGCTGAAACATTACTGCCTTTGTCCACAAAATCATGTCCAAAATCAACACACAACAAAAAGGTCCACAGAGCTGTTTTAACATTTGTGCTTGTTTGTTGCCTGTCTGCCATGATTGCTTATCCAAGAGCAAAAAAACCCCATGAAAATCTAATTCCAGTGCAATGACTGTAAACCCACACAGGGTATCACTCTAACGGTGTGTAAACGAATAGTCTTTCTGCTTGTGACGACAGATGTGACGATGAACGACAGAGGTCTCTACTCCTGTAACCTCCACCACTTGTACTGCCACCTTTACGAGACAGTCAGAGTACAGCTCAACGTCACTAAGTCACGTACGTATCACACCACCCCAAACATCGGCATCTTTAACGCAAGGTGGCTTTAAAACCGACTCAGTATATGTGTTTTTTTTCTTTTTACCATAAAGGCCGTAAAGAACAGCGCTTCTGGGATGGACATAAGGCGGTGTACGTGGTGCTGGTCGGAAGTACGGTGGTGCTGCCGTGCGTCAACCGGCGTAATGTGTGGACAGACTGGAGCGAGGAGGAGGAGGACCAGCAGGTGCGTGGAGGTTACAAGCTCATTTGTAGCTTTTCCTCAGATGATTCATCTCTGTCCAGATGATTTTTTTTTTTATTTAGAGGGACTACATTATGTTTACTGAGAAATGTAACTTCTTTCCCACCTTGGCGTCCTCCAGGTGGTCCACTGGGACCGTCAGTCCCCGGGAGTACGCCACGACCGAGCTGACCGACTGGTGGACCTGTACGCCTCTGGAGAGCAGCGTAGCTACGGGCCGCTCTTCCTCCAGAGGAAGATGAACATCAGCAATCAAGCCTTCTCGGAGGGGGACTTCTCGCTTGCCATATCTGATCTGCAGGTGTGTGTATGTGTGTGTTCATGCAGAGTAACTTAACAGAAAACGCAGCAGGAGTCCAATGGCTTTAGTACACATAGTAAAAGTATACTGCTATGGGAAGAAGCACACTTCCTACTGGGGTTAAGCTTACTTTAAATGTGCTCATGTCCTTCGGATGATGTATTTGCAGAACACGTGGAAATTTCATTAGTACTGCAGCTCTTGTCAAGCTTTATTGTCCTGGTGGGAAAAATGAGGTTGGCAGCCACAGTAATAACAGCACCACAACAAACAATACAAGATCTGTCCAGAAAAGACTTCCTACCTGTCCGTCTTTTCTGGTAATAGCAAGCAGAGTCCAATCAGTGTTTTTTGATGGCGCTCATAAATCAGAACATTTAGGTTTAATACAGGCTCAGTGACCGTGCCAGTTTTCCAGACAGTTACAGGCAACACTCAGCTGACTGTCAGAGCCATTTTCTACTCTTGTTTTATGTTTGAAAATGTAGAATAAATCAGCTCTCCTGTAAAACAAAATGACTTTTCCTGTCAAGACAATGACAGATAATCTCTCAAAACATCTGTTCAATGAGAAATTTGAAGCATTTTCAAACTATCCCATTTGCTCAAATAAGTATTAAAACAATTGATAGATATATAGATTATGCCTGAAGAGTGAATATATAACTTGGGGATAAAAATTAAGCAGATTTGTTTAGTTTGTCACACGAACAAAACTTTTTCAAGCTGCTACTTTGTGAAAAGTTACGTGAATATGATCGAGCAGTATGTTTATCAGTAGATTCACACAGCGTCCCATTTGCAGATGCATGCCTGTTTTTGCAGCATGTTTTGGACTTTGTTTGACTGGCTGCATTCAACACACAGCCCACAGACCAGGGAATGTACTCCTGCCACCTCCACCATCATTACTGTGGTCTCCACGAGAGAAGACAGTTTCAGGTCACGGTGGAGCCACCAGTGATTCAGACCACCCTGCCAGCCAAAGCGCTGCCCAGTGAAGACAAAGGTAACACACAAACACACACACAAATACACACATAAACATACAAATACATATCCATCTTCCTGCTCTAGTTATAGGTCAATTTGAGTGCCTTAGCAGAGAGGATGTTTTATGGCTTTTTGGATTCGACTTATCGTGTTGACACACATCTGCTCTTTCCTTCACTCTGCCTCCTCTGTGCTTTCTTATTTTGTGTTTTGGTCTCTGCCTGTGACTCTCCAGAGTAACAGCAGAGGAAGAAGAGATGAGATGAGAGAAAAGAGAGAGGGGGGGGGATCCTTATTCCTGAACTTTTCTGTTTGTTTCACGAGAGATTTTATTTTTTATTTTGCACTGTCAGCTTTTCTGACGCCAGACCCCTGAAACCGCACACACTCGCTCACAGCTCAGTCCTCCGAACCTCCTCCTCTTCGCCTCTCACCTTCTTCTCAGCCCACCACTATTACACACTGTTCTTTGTTGTTTATATCTGTAAACTTGTGGGGGCTGTTTTTTTATCTTTTAAGTGCTTCTTCTTTCCTGTTTCTTCCCCTCTGTTTTTCCCCGGCTCGATGCCTTGGTTTATATTTCTCTGTGCTCTGACCTGACTAACAAATTCTTTCTCTTGAGTGCATATTAGGCAGAGGGAAAGAAAAGAGAAGAAGAGGAAAGGATCGGCGTGTTGGCATGCCAACTGCCTACCTCAAATTCTTGAAGAGTAAGAAAGCTTGTGGTGCATGTGTCTGTGTTTCCAGTAGGTAACTGAAGCGAAGCCGATAATGGCAGCTGTATCAATGTGGGAAAATCATTGAGAGAGGCTTAAAAACAAAAATGCCTGTGGCAAGTCTGTGTGTGTGTGTGTGTGTGTGGGAGCACGCCAAGTCTCATCTCATTTCAGTGGAATCTCTCGGATACAGTCTTTTGGACTCAAGTCCAGCTCTGCCCACACAATTAATCCTTCTCTCCCCGAGCTGTAATAATACAGTAGGATTGCACCATGGGAATTTTACCGCTTAGACGCAAGATGCAGAAGTGATTAATCTCCAGCGCAGGAGTGAGTTTCCCTCCTCTCAGACATTAGAAGCTGGCTGTAATATTTAGTTGTCTTATCTGCTCGTTTGCCCTCTCTCACCGTCTGCTGCCCTGTTGGTTTTGGCCCTCTTCTGACATTCTGGAGAAGTTTCGCCCGCATCCATCTCCCCTCTGTCCTGCTGTCTTTCTATTTTTTTTCCCTCCTTTTTTCTGCTCTTTGACTAAAGTTTGTTTATTTTCACCACAGTCCATTTCCATCGCTTTTCTCACTTTCTTTTTGCCCTGTAAAGAATGAGAACATGAGAACTATTTTCTGTGTTGTTTACTGAAAGTTTGCCCCATCTGCACGGCAGCTGGCAACACAGAGGGGGAGATCAGCTGAGAGGTAGATGGAGAGAGAGAGAGAGGAATGGGGTTTGTGAGATAGAGACATGTTGAGGGGCGAGGAGTCTGTTGATGAAATAGGGAAGATGTAGGTCACCCCTCCCTCCCATCTGAGTTATTTCTCAGTGCAGTTGAGGCAGGGAGAGGACGGGGCAGCCAGTCTAAACACAAACACATATGTTCCCCTCTGGGTACGAGTCAGGGGAAAATGGCTAAACAAAAGGATCAGAGGACTTGTAACGCAAATGAACATGTTGTTTTCATGTACGCTGCAGCAGCCTGCCCATTAAAAGTTTGTGTGTGGGACAGCGGGGCGAGGCCTTTTTCTAGCTTGGTTCTGTGAGGCTGCCTCTGGAGAAACATCCCAGCGTCCCCTCTGTCCTTCCTTCACTCCTCTTCCTCCCCTCGCTTTTCTGTGTTTTACTGCCAGGAAAAGTAAATCACACCATGACTTTCTGTCTGGCTCTCATTTTGGCTCAAATATGTTGAGTCTGAGGTCCACATCTGCTTCTTGCCTTGCACTTTTCTTTTTTTTTTTAAATGAAGCTAAATGAAACCAGGCGTTCCTCCCTCTCTGCTTCTCAACGCTCAGCACAGCCGCACCTATCACCTAATGCCGACCGGCTATGTTTTTCCTCTTTGCCCTGGAAATGGGTTCAGCTGGGTTTTTTTACAGCCTGGGATTGTCGTCACATGTAAAAAGTAAAAATAAATAGCAGTGTAAAACAATTAGCAAGGTGTTTGAGCTTACGTGGCAAACACACATGGAACAAATATGCATACTGTATGCAGCCACACCATGCCCAGACTGGAAATGATTTTCATTGGGCTTTGAGAGAAATCTCTGCCAGTGGGCTCATATCTTTAGATGTAGTCTGTCACTGCAAACATGCGTTAAACACAAAACACTGACTGTGCTGGGAACACAAACCGGATTCATCTGAGCAGAAATTACATTCAAAATTCAGGAGATGGTCAGGAAAGACAGACAAAAAAACCTGACAGACCTGAAGAAAAGATCATTTATCATTTTATTAACGTGATCGTTGTATTACAGAGGCTTACATATTTGTGTCTTTGCTAGCCTCTCCGTGCAGCTGTGTTTATCACTCTAGCTAAATATGCTTACATGCTCACAGTGACTGTTGCACCATCCTGATGTGGATGTTAACAGCTTCTATCTCGACTCAGTGTATCAGTATGCTAACATTTGCTAATAAGGATGAACACAAAGTTCAGCTGAGGCTGATGGAAATGTCATTGCTTTTGCAGTTAATTAATCATGTATTAAAATATCTGTTAAATTGAAATATCAGATAAATTAAAAGTTTGACTTGATGATGATGCTAGATTAAAAGTTAAAGAACAGTGCGAAGGATGTAGTGGCATGCTGGTAGGAGAACCTACTGTGTCTGCCACATAAACATAAAAAATGAAAGGCCCTCTGTAGAACCAATATTTGGCTTGCCTGTTCAAACAAAAACAGTATTCTTAGTTTGAGGTGATTGTACATTACGGAAAATGTAATTATGAATATTACATTCCATTTCTGCCAGTAGATTCTCCTAAATCCTACATGCAGGTTGGTGGGGGGAATAAGGGGAGCTTAATTATTTACACCAACCTTAATGATAACCAATCAAGTAGTTGACAAGACATTTTACTCCTAAAAAACAAACAAACAAAGTTAAAGGGGAGAAATAAGTAAAAATGGACACATGGAGCATCTGTTATGCTACGGCAATGGACAGAGTTTTGTTTGATGTTTCACTACAAGTGAGTCAAAGCATTGAAAATCTGCAAAGCCACAGAAAGTGCATCCAAAACGGAGTGCAGCGATACAGAAAGTGAGAGCTATTATTGGGCTTAATGGACTGCTTGTGTGTTGCTCATGAGGTGTGTAATGTCTGTTCAGTGCAAGATCTGGTTTTGTTTATGACAATTGTTAACCTCACGATGACACATTGGTCTGTTTGTGAGAGAAAAGATGAAGCACAGAAGAACACCAGATGCTGACAGTTGTGATTTCTGTGCCACTCAGACACCACTAAGGCTGAATCACCACGAGTCATCAACGTTATTTTGCCCGATCAGAGGCACCACTTTCTCCTGCCGCTGGGCTACGTCCTCACCTCCCTCCTGCTCCTCGCATTTATCATCCTCATCATCATCCTCATCACACGCAGACGGAAAACCAAAGGTCTGACCTGCAAAATATTAGTATCATAATTATTATTATATTTATACCGCTCTCAACATTATCATATTTTCATCAGTATTATCACTAGCTGAGGTTAGTCTATCTATCTATGTGATTGTAGGTTACATTAGAAGTTACATACTTCTGAATTTCAACTAATTTTCTTGTGTTTTCAGAGTTTTATCCTCAGGCATCCATGAGGTGAGCATATATATATGTGTGTGCGTGTGTGCATTTATATATATGTATATATACAAAATAACCCCCAAAAATGCTGAATTTAACAGAAATGATACAAATTAGCATATATGCAAATGGATTTTTACTTCATTTTTAACTTTTTAAACACTCCCTTTTCATAAAATTAGAATTTACTGGCAATTATTTCATGGTTCAGGCTTTGCAGGGTTAAACACACACTCTCTTCCTTCCAGTGACAGATCCAGCAGAAGCCACAGCAGCTCAGAAGAGTTTGAGATGGACGTTACTGAGGGGACCACATGCAGTCGGGAGGAGAGACGATTTGGTGAGTTATTAATCAGGGTTACTGCTTTTGACTCTACTGTGTGTGCGTGTGTGTGTTGACTTTCTCCTATCTCCTCTGTCTCTCCTCTCCTCTTTAGACTACAAGAACAACCTGCTGAAGGAGAAGGTCCACATGAACACTCAGCCAAAAGTCATTGATCTTGACAAAGGTAACACGCAAATTCAAAGTCAGCTGTCATGTGTTTCCTCTCTTTCATTTCCTCCGTAACCTCAGTTTGTCTGTACTTCTTGCAGAGATGCAGAAATTTTCTAAGTGATGAAAAACAAACAAGGTATAAACTGGAGTCACTGGCTGGTCCAGAGGCTGCACTCCAAACTGAACACCTCCACGCTGCCTTCTGTTCCTGGCAGGAGAGACAGCAAGAGAAAATGTTGTGAAATGCAGAAACCCAGGAAAAAGGAAAAAAAACAACTCTTACACACTGAGGGCTTGTGTTTTCAGATTGTCAGCATTAAAGACAAAGAAAGAATGATTTGGTTTTCTTTAGTTGTACTCGATGACACTAAAAGAAAAAGGAGAGAGAGACTGGATTTGGACCACTGTGCATGGAAGTATAGCGCCACCCAGAGGGCAGTCTTAACCAAGCCTTGACTGTTCAACGTAATGTGTGCACAATTTGAGTAAAACTGATTCAGTTGTGATCAAGTGAATTAGAATTATCAGTTATTACAGCTTTGATCATTATTCCTCCAGTTAAAGAATAAAAACTCATTGATGTTTATAGTTTTGTTCTTATGTTTTACTCACATATTCACCTCGGCTTAGATGGACTGAAGCACCACTGAGGCGATACTATCAGTGAGTGCTGCTATGATAAACTGTACGCTAACTGACCAGTGAAGCAGAGTACCGTATTTTCTGCACTATAGGGCGCACTGGATTATAAGGCGCACTGTCAATGAATGGTCTATTTTCGATCTTT
>JBAJHX010000096.1:17493846-17521420 GCA_037176925.1 Amniataba percoides
AGGATTTTAAGTGCGTCCTATAGTCCGAAAAATACGGTATGTAATAATGATTTATTTTGATGCTCAGATTGTGTTTTTTTTTAACAATATTAAAATTTGATGCTGATGTTGAACTGCTGATGGTTGTGATTGGTTCAAGAATGTAGTCTTTGTATTCAAGTGAAATGTTATTCTTCTTTTCTGATCTAAATAATTTGTATCCCCCGTGTTTATGACTTAAAAACACAAAAAAACAACAACACATGTTTCTGCCATAAACTAAAAGCATTTCTTATCCGGGAAACAGGTGGGTGGATTCTTAGATCTTTTGCCAAGAAACTATTTTTCATCTTGTAAAAGAAAAGTTATGGCACTTGCCTCTCAGGGCCTCTATAGATTTTTCACATCAGACATTTTGACTGCTCTAAGTAGCAAAAACTAAATTAAGAATGACTCTTAATGTCATAACTCCCCGTGAGTTATTACAGTGGGACAGTAGTGAGCCAACATAGACAATAACATGACCATGAAAATGAAGCAGCTAAATGGAATTCAGCCATCGTTCATTGTACTTACTACATCAGTGTTTCTCCTACTGTGACATGTCAAAATGACTTTGGCGATAAAGGCCTATATTAACACTTTCCACTGTTTTACATACAGTATCAATTCAGGGGGAAAAAACATTTTGTTGTACTTGCACAACCAAGTGTGAATGAAACTTTTGTTAAAATACTTACTGTGTTGTGACTTCTGCTCGTTCCAGCTACCTAATTTGCTTATCTTTATTTGACATGCTCATTCATGCTTCAAGGCAACCTACTGTAGTACTGAGCTGTGCTAGTAAACCAATAAAAATGGAACAAACAAACTATAAGGATTTGTTTTTTTAGGAGCTGAGTTTTTTTAGGAGAAGAATGGAGAAACAGCAGGTGCATCTGAGCCTGTTTGTGTTCTGATAGCCATGTCCCCACACCCAAACACAACCCCACTTCATCAAGTTCTTCATAAATGTACCTGTGTATTTTATTCTTTGTTGTTTTCAAAATCCTCTTGAATTGTTTTGCTGTTTTTGCCTGCAACATTTTGATTTAGATGGGAATATTTAGTCTTCGTCTTCTGAATATTAGAATCACCACCATTCTGTAGAGCCAAAACTCCTCCCCAAGTATTAAAAAATGTCAATGCCATGACTTCACTGTCCTTGTTGGTAGTTGCAGCCCAGGTTATGATATCAAGTATGCTGTTGCTTATGCTTAATAAGTGATACGTGTGTAAGACATAAAACTTTGGTCATGCCAGTTTCGTGGATCGTGTTGATAAGAGTCGTACTTAAGTACACGTTAGGTCATAGTTCATTTATTCATTCCTTTGTGTCACAAACAGTCCCTGAATTCAAGACAAATGGCTTTTTATTTGTTTGTTTTGTATAGTTTTTTTTCCTATAAAATACATGGTACTGTAATATACTTTCAATCTAAAAATGGTAGAAATCCCTGGTCGGTCTTGCACTGTTGGACAACTGTATCGAAGGAAGCAGCTTTCAACCAGTAAACAAGCGCACGCACGCACGCACGCACACACGCACAGTCACCTGTGATCTGAATCCAGTACGAGAAAAAGTGTGACAACATTCACAGATCTACAGTGGGTTAGCCAAATCTTCTCAGTCTCCGGTCCACACACACCAGCCAGTAATAAAGACGTCTACACAGTCTAAGAAGAGATTCATTCAGTAAGTACACCTCAAATCAGAGGATATTTGGGGCCACCTTGTGTTTGTTTACAGTTCGAGGTAAGCTACAGGTTTTGTTGGGTGAAGATCAGGCAGGACACTGGGTTGGGAAAGGGCTTGCTAGAGAAAACAGGGTGGACCTGTGTTGTAGCACTAAATTTTGAATTAAAATAAATGAAAACACATCTTCTGTTGTTCGTGAGTGAAAATAACATAAATGATGTTCTGGACGAAAGGAAAACCAACCTATGGAATAAGAGAATACACTCCAACAACAATTTACTTACAAGATTAAAATCTGAATATTATAAACACAGAGCAGCAAATGTGTCTTTGTCTTTGTGTCCTTTGAAACAATCTACCACGTTTCAACCGTGGTACATTACTTTACAGTTGAAGGAGTTGATGTGGTACACATACTGTACAACCTGCACCCCGTGTCTCCAGAGCAGAGTCTGGCGCTTATTCCGATACAAACCGATCAAACTGGGCCAGCACAGTCTTTGTCTCATCACCCATCCTACAGTCTTGGGTGTGTGTACACAGTGCTTATGTTTGGGGGTAGCAACCATAGGAGCTTCCTATACTGAGCAACAAGAGGCTCATGGTGCCAAAAGGGTCTGGTCAGTCTTAAATACAAACTAAACCCCGACAGGGGTCTATAAAGACAAAATGTAGAGAGGTATAATATTTATGGTCCAATAAAGGCAGTCACATTAAGCTGACTACAAGAAAACGACAGTAAAAATGCCCGTCTCTCGCCTCCTCTGTTCCCCAGGGCCTGGTCCAGCCTCGGATACCTTTACAAAACATGTCAAACTTCAAACTAAAGCATAGGGACCCACTCCTCCGGATTGGTCAGAAGAAACGCATGGTGGGAGCTGTCGAGGTTTCTGGTTAGGCTGGTTCGAGCTGAGCTGCATTGAGCTGGGTGGTTCCACTGTTTTGGCTTTCAGTTCTCTCAAGTGTCCACCACAGGTCCCATGGAGTCCTGCTGAGGGCTCTCCAGAGGGGACGAGCTGTCAGGGACAGGAGGGTGAGGAGAGTGGACGACGCCCGCGCTGCAGCTCACGCAACCCTGTGAGACACAAAGATGCGTTAAACATGCTCAGGGGAGGAAAAAGATTAATGTGATGAATTTTGTGGCATGTGATTGCACAGTCCCACCTGTGTGTCTATCTCCTGTGGGATAGTGTGCTGCTGGATCCAGGGATGAACCTCAGCCAGCTCCTCTCGCTGCTCCTGGCTGAACCAGGGCTGGAGGGGCTGAAGCACACGAAGCTTCTCCCTGTCTTCTGCCAACACCTCATTCTGGTCCCTGGAGGAGGGTCAAGACAAGACATAAGGCAGAGTGGAATGACATGTAGGGAAAGAATGAAAGCATCTTAAAAAGATAACAATATTTTTTCTGGAAATTGCGCTTAAAAAAGTTGGAAATGAAAAAACTACCCTCAATAGAGGACAACTCCAGCATAACTCTGAAATGTTGGATGAAGACACAAAGTGATCGTCCAGAAATAAAGTGTCTAGATAGTCTTCCATATTTAAAGTTAGATCTGAGAAGTAACAAATATTGCTTTAAAAGTGAATTTCCCCTCCTAATGATGGTGACTTTCATAGGAAATTTTCACCACGTTTCATAGATGAATTACTTAACTACACAGGAAAGAAAAGAGAATGTTGCCCTGACGCGTGTGAGCTGACATTTTGAAGCAAATGAACGCCCGAGCTTCTGACAGGACTGGCATTTTATTTGTGTTCTTCGAGAGCAGCATTGAAAAGGTAAGAGTG
Organism: Amniataba percoides; assembly: GCA_037176925.1. Classification (NCBI taxonomy): domain Eukaryota; kingdom Metazoa; phylum Chordata; class Actinopteri; order Centrarchiformes; family Terapontidae; genus Amniataba; species Amniataba percoides. Next base: position 17,497,352 of record JBAJHX010000096.1, read on the forward strand.
AAGTTGTGCGTGTACCTGGTGTGGACCTGGTACGTCATCATGACGTGCTCAGGCGTGTGCTGGATCATGCTCCACAGTGAGTTCTCCACCCGAGTGTCAAAGGTGTGCTGGTGCTCTGCCGGGGCCTCCTGACTCTTGCGGGCTTTGCGAGAAGTGTCTGATGAATCATTGCTGGCAAAGTATTTGCTGCTGTTGCTGCTGCCTGTAAGCCATAGAGGGCTCCACATCAGTAACTTTAGCCCACTATTAAGTGAAACTGTAACTGTTTAACTGCATTGTTCAATTGTCTAATGTGTATTGTAGACATCAGAAATTTTACCTACCAGCTACAGATACAGAATGTGTGAAATATTTCTAAGTGAGGGGTTAGTGTGTTTATATGTGTTATGTATATATATGTGGTTGCCCTGTTACCGGTGTGTGAGGTGGAGGTTCCATTGGAGCCAGATCCTGATCCAGAGCCCAGGGAGCCTCCAGACTCCCCTGATCCAGATCCTGAGGCATTGGAGCCGGTCCCTGACCTGGCATCTTCCTGCAGTAGGAGGTCAAGCAGCTCACTGGATGTAGACTGGGCATCATGGTTTCCAGAATCACTGGGGTTATCACCCTGAGCAAGGCAAAAGTTTAACAGTCAGAAATAAACCATGTACTGCTGTGAATTCAGGTGGAGAGTATGACAGGAGCTGCACTGTCTTTAAAATGTGATGGAAGTCGTTTTTTTTTTTTTATAATTTTCAAAGTTGGAAGAGAAGGTTGACAAAAACTGCAGATTCACCTCGTTGGCATGTTGTTCGTGGAGGCTTTCAGTGTGGTTGTGCCCAGTGCTGCTCTGCCCTTCGCTTGGCTTTGGCAGCTCCTCTTGCAGCAAGTTCAGCTGCAGCGGAGAACTTGAACGAGAGCTGGAGAATAGAGCCCGAGGCCCAGCCGCCTCCTCTTCTTCCCCAACAGAGGAACTGGCTCTGGGTGAGGAAAGCAGAGTGCCCAAGGACGTCTGCACTTGGGTGCCAGGCTGGACTTGGAACTGAGGCTGAGGAAAAGGGGCAGTAACAGGAGCAAAGCCTGTCATGGTGATGGGGGCTTGGGGCAACATGGAAGGAGTGGCCGGTGGGTAAATGGACGGGTAACCTGGAGTGAAAGTTGGGTAACTAGGCAGAATGACAGTCATGATCGGAGTCATGTACGGGTTGATGCTCTGGGGTTGCAGGTTGTGAAAGTTCTGGATGTTCTGCAGATTCTGAATGGGCTCTATCTGGATTGGTTGCACGCCCGTCATGCTTGGAGCAGATTGCATCATGTTGAAGTTGTAGCTGAACTGGGGTTGCTCAGGAGGCTGTAGCACCAAGGGGGTTGCTCCAGGAACCTGTTGCGGTCTGGGTGTTTGCTCCGGGCCAGGCTGGGTCGGCATCATGGGGAAGAAAGGCGCCTGCAGCCGTGATGTCTGGTTGTAGGGTGCCCCCATCTGGAGTTGGGAGGACTCCGAGGACGGCCAGGAGGAGTCTGGGACATGGCGATTAGGGCCAGGTGGGGAAGCATAGCTGTCTGAGGAACCATGGGCTTTGGGGCGCTTGTGTCTGGGCTTTCCTCTCCGTGAGCGGTTCAACCCCCCAGCGCTCAATGGACGTAGACAGTCACCTATGGTGAGATGGACACAGGCTGCAGAATAAGTCTGATCATAGGTGCCAAACTATCACTATACAGTTCTATTCAACAGTCACTAAAACCACATTTTCATCATTTTTCTGCACAAATACACACCTGGGTGATGGGAGTGAGCCATGGAGCTGTTGTCCAGCTGCAGATAAGAGCTGTAAGGGCTCTGGAGGATGCGATGGCGAAATCGATCCACATACTCCTGCTCCTCTTTCTGGGTATGAGCGGACAGCACCTCCTTGGTGAGGCCTATAACCCGTCTTTCTTCTGTGGCTGGGCTCGGGGCCGGACGGACAGGGGTTGGAGCAGGATCAGCAGGCTCGCTGCCCATCGGGGCATCCTCTAGTGCCGTGGCCTCTGTGGGAGAGCGTTGAGGAAAAAACATGCTTAATGGACAATTCACAAGCCTTTTATCCCAGTGAAATGTATCACATACAGTACAACAGAAAATCAGCAACAGAGTGACTCGTGAGTGTTTGAGTGTTCGTCACCTGATTCAGGCTGTGGCACGTGGACGATAGTGCTGCTGTATGAACACTGGCTGGTGACAGAGACTACACTCATGGCCTTAGTGGACATTGTGATGTCTGTCAGAGGCGCTCCAACAACGGCTGCTGCTGTAGGGGCCACTGACACCCCACTGTCCAACACCACTGCAAAGTGAGGAGAAACAAGATCGCAAGGAATGTTGAAATGTTAAAAGGAATGTAAAATATTTCCTGTCAGTGTGCTGTATGTGTCGTGTGCGTTTATACCATCAGAGCTGGTCTGAGCTGTGTCTGTGGCTCCAGCAGGCTTGTCGTCTTCTGAGGTAGAGGATGAGGAAGACGACGTGCCCAGAGAATGAGAGTCACTCTTCCGCTTGAGGGCCGGACCTGTGCAGCTCTCCAAATATCTGGAACGCACAGGCGCATACACACAGACACACAATTCATAGTGTGCAAGGAATTAGATGCTTTCATCTGTAATAAACTGTAATACATGAAAGCAAGAGTGGCATGATGTTGCTACTACCACACACCTGATGATATTGTCCACACAGTTGATCTGCTGATAGGAAGGAATGTGTGTTTGTTTCCTGCCTTCTTCACGATCTCTGACCTCAGGGTTGGAGGTTTGGGGGGGCAGACGTGCTGGAGCAATAAAGGGTCATTTTGGTTAATATCTAAATATTTGTACCTCTTAAAACAGTATGTATTTTATGTTTATATCTGCATTTAATATGTGTGTCTGAAATACCTGTGGCAGGTTTACCAAGAGGAGCAATTTTGTGGCTTGAACCCAGATAAGCCTGTTGGCCCCAACTCTTGACTCGGTTCACATCAGCACAGATCTGCTGTAGAGTCATCTGCAATGACACACACACACACACAATTCATCAGAACAATAAACCTATGAAGCAGGAAAACCATTGGCTTTCTGGATTCTGACGTCAGTGTGAGGTCTCACCGGTTCCCGGTGCGAGTCTTCCCATAGGTTACCGTTGCTGTCACTTGAAGAAGCTACGCTAATGTAGTGTTCGTGAGAGCCGTTGCTTCCCAAACTGCCATAACCACTGGAACCATTGTTGTGGACCGGCTGTGGAGAAGAGACATGAAGAAGTGAAGGTACTGGAGAAACTCGGACGCACAAACAGAAAAAAAAATACAGATAAAGTAAGAGGTTAAACTTAAGTTTTATCTTGTGTTTTCTTACTTAGTTTAGCAACTGAAAACCTGCTAAAAGGATTGATTACAAATCCATATGAAACAGAAATAGCTAAACTAATTTCAGTATTGATGACCTACAAACATTTAATCTTTTCTACTGAGAAATTATAAATATTTAAGAAATAATGACCTGCAGGAAAAGCTTATAGATCTTTGCTTGCAGATCTTTTATTTCCTCATGGGTAACTGGGATATCCTCCTTAGTCCGAGCAGCAAACACGTCCTCATTCAGAGGGCTCCTAGTGACAAAAGACGAAAGCACATTGACGTCATTTATGATGTAATTCTATTACACCATTAGCAACAGCACAGTTAAAGCACTTGAAAAGCACATAAACGGGCATATTACACAAAAGATCTTGAAAATACCAAACCCCCTGAGCACGAGACTTTGTTTGTGACATAACACTTAAAATTAAATTCTTGTGTGATTCCAAGCTTCTTCTGTTGTTACTCACGTCCTGACTTTATGCCGTCCAATGATGAAGGCCACCTTGCGACTCCATGGGTTGATGAAGCTGGACCAGCTGGTGTCCAAGGTGATGTGGTCTCCATTCTGACAGCGCAGACGCACAGGAGAGTGCTCAAATGGAGACTGGCCTGCATACTTCAACACTGCACACAGCAGGAAGATTGAAAAAAGAGAGAAGTGATTAATAGCTACAAACTACACTAAATCTAACCTTGGTGCATCTTGTCATTTGTGTTATTGAACAATGTAGTAATTATTTAACACTACATTATATCTCAATCTACCAATAAGGTCTATTCTAAAACTAATCCTGAAAAAAAACAACCATTTTTTAAACTCTCCTTAAACAGTTACCTTTCCGGTGCATGGACAGCATGAGGGGACGGTCGTCTGGGTGAATGCAAGTCAGCAACGATGTGCCAATCAGATCCTGTGGAAGGTATCCTAGCAATGGCACAGCCCTGCAGACAGACATCATCACACTAGCTCCATCAGCACAATTTAAAAGCTCAACATAAACTCAGGCTGCACGTTTGTGTGTGTATTGACCTGTCATCCACTTCCAGGAACACGCAGCCAGGGGAGTGTGTTGTGGTGAAGATGCGCTTGTCCAAGGGGATCCGAGGGGCTACATGGGCAAATATCAATGTCAGGGGATATGCCATAGAAATCTAAAGTGAATGAATACCTCTGTATTCTGATGACTGAATAGCATGGGTATTCAGCATGTATGGAGTACGTAGGGCAGATAACTGTACCTTCATATCCAGAGATAATGCGTTCAGCCAGCGCCAGGCAACACGGCTCCTCCTCATCCCCACTGCTTCCTTTTCGCTGCACCTTCAGCAGGTAAGGCGTTATCCGAAATGGGTTATAGCGCATCTCGCCCTCACGGTCCTTCCCACCCCTAAAACACACAGTGAAATTTTAGTTTCAGCTGTTGTATGTATGTATGTAGTAAACAAAAGCCACTACTTACTATTTACAGTACTTATTACTCAACCAATACTCAGCACTTAAGAATGATGTCAAACTGGAAATGACATTTAAACACATGAAGACCACAGCCATATAAAGATGTTTCTTCTACAACAGTGATCTCTCACACTACAATATACTAAGTGTACTGACCTGATTCTGCAGAAGAAAGACTTGACCTGGGCACAGTCAAACAGAACCCCCGCTGCAGTAAAAGAAAAGGGCAAAGTTTAATATCTTCAACAGCTTACATTTATTCATGAACAAACATAATTAAGGCCTAGGGAAACGAGCTGCTAAAACTATAACTGCGGTACTGAATGCAGCACCAACACACCTGTGTGCGAGTTGCTCCAGGGTGGCAGATGCGGCTGGGCCGTGTGCGAGTAGAAGACATTAACATCTTGGTGGAAGAGCAACTCCACAAACTTGGCCGACTCCAGGAACTTCCTCTTGCAGCAGAGGATGCTGGGAGCCTGCTCTGACGCGTACAGCACGCGGCCGCTCGATAGCGAGAAAACCACAATGAAGGAGTCCTACACACAGACACAGAGACGTACGCACGCACATGTAGAAAGACACACGCACACAAGCAAGCCAAGTCACAGACACACGCAAAAGCAGTAAACACTCATACACTCACACACACGCCCAGGTGTGAGGTAAAAAAAAAAAAACAACAACACATGCACATATGTATGCAAGTGTGTTTGTGTCTTAAAGACTGTCCAGAGCAGTGATGGAGTTATGAAGTATCAAAATACTATACATGAAGTTCACTACAAATATAATATATAGGCAATAACTGTATGCAGGACTTTGGGCAAGAAAGTGACAATAGCAGTGACTGTGAATTTTGTGTTTGTGTATATACCGTGTTTTTAAGGGTGTGTTCAGAGGTGACTCTCTCCAACTCTTCCAGGGTGCAAACAGTGGCATCCCTCTTCTCGTCCTGGCCATTTCTCATAAGCAGTTTGTAGTATTCACTATTGGCTTCAGAGGGGCACAAACAAACATGATGCTTTCAAACAAGGTCGGGTAAATGAGTGCTTTTGGAGAAAACATGGTGATACTACTCTAATTAACAAGAAAACTAAATAGTTTATAAGATTAACAAAAAGTTTCCAGTAGTCTGTTTATCCCAGTTTACCTTGCACTTGTTTGACACAGTTGAGGGCATAATGCAAGGCCTCCACAGTGCTGGCTTTGCTGCGACTGCGTTTGTCTGATGGGAGCCTCTTCTTCATCTCAGCAACTGTGATCATCAACTCTCTGTGGGCCTGGCCTTTGCCACCATCTGGGTTCTCACTGCTATACACACATTCAGAGAATCTAACTTACTCAAATGCTGTGTCAAATAAACAGATTTAAAGCTCTGGTTTTAAAAGTCTGAAAGTTGGAGCACTTGAAGTATTCTGGTAGTTTGCTCCAGGTATGGGGTGCACCAAAACTGAAAGATGCTTCTCCGTGTTTGATTTTCAAATCCTAAGTGAGCAGACCTGTCCCAGACAATCTCAGAGATCTGGACGGTTCATAACAATCCAGCAGATCAGTGATATATAAATCTTTTCAGTGCCTTATCAACCAACAATACTTTCAGTTATTTAATAAAATGGTAAACTTTCAAGCCAAACTGTCTGTCAAAGTTTAGAAGCAAACTTTCTGGTTCAGCTTTCACTTTCCCTTCCTCCTGTAGCAACTCTTGTGCAATTAGCAACATTACAAGCATGTCAATTTTCATTCTTACCTCCAAAATAAATGGTTACTATTGTAATGTGACTAGACAGTCGGCTTGTTTACAACCTCATTTGACTGCTTTTGTGTTTTGCTGCTTTGGATATAATGTCAGTAATGACGTTCTGAATTATTAATTTGGTGTGTAAAAACAGATGCAACCAAAGAAGCAGGGCTACAAAGATAAAAGTTGCAGTTGGTGTTTAAACTTTCACAGGAACTACTTATTGCTTGTCTTAAGCATGTTTCACAACTATTATATTCGTGGTTGATATTCACAGATGCAAAGCTGCACATTTAAAAAGTTATTTTCAGATAACTGAAAAGTTTTGGGTCACTGTGGTATGAGGTTGGGGTACTATGAACTATGAAGTTGGGGTACAACTAATTGGCTAAATACCTCTTAGTTGATGCTGAGGTGGATCCAGTAGCACTACCAGGGCTGGGATTGGTTGAGGAAGAGAGGTCATGCGATCCGCTGGTCATCTCCTCATCTTCTTGCCCTATTTCTCCACCTGACGCACTGTTCTCCTCCCCTCTGAGGCCTTCTGATGGCGCCCCTCCATCCTGCTCGCCCGTCGACACCCTCTCCTCCCCACCACCTTCTCCTGTGGCAGAAGATAATGCAGGTTCCTCCCCATCCGGGCTGCTCTCACCTCTGGGCATCTCTGCGCGTTGGTCACACATCAGTGGTAATTTATCCAATCACAGTAGTCAGTAGGGCTCTTCATATGCTCAGCGAGGGGAATGGGTTCCATGTGGTGATAAATTAGCGTTCATGCAATTAGGGTTGGACGTTGCATATAAGATCTGCCCTGAACACTGTAAGATAAAGCAAATAAGAGGAAAGTTTGCAAGATTAAATTCACAACATGAGAGAACTAGCAGCTGGTCTTATGACCATAAAAAACAAATCTATCTGAGAGATGTGGACCCCCATTAAAAGATATTACTTACAAAATAAATTAAATAAAATAAAAAAATAGACAGACAGACAGATAGATAGGACAGGGTGAGGACACTTGGCAACAGCACTACCCTCTAGATTTTTCCAATTAAGATGTGAGATTGGTTGGTTCAAAACAGTAGCAACCAGAGAGTGAGTCTGAGGAAATGAAAACCTTCACACCTGGAGAGGTCAAGATCAAGTAACCATACCCGCTGAGCTACCTGCTCAAACCCCTACAGGAACATTATACTTATTTTGTGCAGTAAAATTACTAGCTACTACTTACTAGCTACTAGCTAGCTACTAGTTACTTAGCTCTCTTACTTAATTCTTTTAAAAGGGATGAGTTTTGACATTCATCTATTTAGATTTATATACTCATCTGTTTCAAAACAATGTATGCATCAAGTATCAACTAAAAATTTGACTAAATGTCTTCTTAAAGGTATTTAGTTCTTTCTGATTTTGTAATGGCTTTCTAGTCATTCATTCATTATGGTTATGAGTAGCTCTTTCCTTTCATTTGTTCACTTCATTGAGGAAGAATACTCTGCATAAACAGCACATTCAAAAAAACATTACTGAGTTTTCCACTGTGAACACACTGAATAGCAAAATCCTGCTTTGAATCAGCAGCTGTGTCATATGAAACTGGGACATAGCTTTGATGTAGAAGTGTCTTTTCAAATCAGGAAAAGCAGGTGTACTTAATACAAATGATAATGATTCTGCATTCCATTTAGGTGCGCCAGCTCCATCTATAGCACTGTAAATCACATAATTAACACCTGTGTTCTTCCTGTTATGATAAAAATTGTGATGTCAGCTCCATTGATCTATTGAGGAAAGAGGGAAAAAATTAAATGCCTACAACTGTAGAATAAAAACCTGAGAGGTGATGCTAGGACCATTACTGCCAAATACACTCAAATACAAACAAATAAAATGTTCTTTTTAACCAGACAATGTTTTTCTTTTCGCAAATGTGAACAAACACAGTCTGCCGTGTTATCTAATACCGTTGGACTATCTGACCATCAAACTGACTAACTGTGTTCTGACTCATACCCTTCATTTACAATGCACACATTTTATCCATCAATATTGCCAACACCAGGTACAAATCTGCAAAGTGCCTTCCTTTGCACATCAGTGACACTAAAATAATGCAATACTCTGTAGTATGCATGCTGATGCAGACAAAGAAAGTCAGTCTCTCCTGCAAGTCAAATGCAGCTCAAATCCTCTGCAGACTGTCAGAAGTATTAACATATACTTACAGAGAAAACCATTCTAAATGGGTTTAAAATCACACAGTATTTTTATTTTAAGAGTTCTTTCATGATATTTTTTAACTTTTAGAATTTAACTCAGCATAAAAAAATATCACAAAAGAAAACAGAGGTAACATATTTGCCATCCCCAGTTAATCATCACATTATCATGTTATCAACAAACAAATAGACACAAACTACCACCACATAACAGCGACTCCAGACGAGTGAGACACAGAGAAAGTAGCAGGGAGACACACTGAGAGGTAGCCAATGAAAAAATCCTGCGTCGCTCAACAGGTCGTCACTGCAGGATTACATAACCAGCTTGTTCAATTGGGAGCGTATAAGCTATCCTTCTATTATACTTGCGCTGTCTGTGTGTGTGTGTGTGTGTGTGTGTGTACAATGCACAGGCTCGCTGTGGCGTAACAAACTACATCCAAGACGTTTCTGTTTGTGACACTGTCTATGATTTGTATACGTCAGCAATGTTTGTAGAGGTGGGAATAAAGTGTCCCATGATTAAAAGTATGAGATACACAACAGTTGCACAAACGTAAACTGTTGAACTGTACATGCACTGCATACATAAACACTATTTAAACAGTAAAAACAAAACTGAGGGGGCTTTAGAAAACCATTTAGCAGTACAGGAATGTGTCTTCTCCTGCTGCAGAGTGACGGATATTATTTCAGGGAACAAATATGACCAACTTGGCTGTAAAAGACAAAGTTAAAGAGGATATTCCCCAGTATTCATGTGATCATCGCATGGCAAACAGCAGCACAGATAAACTCAACGAACTGTCTTTCAAAGCAGCGATCTGTGTTCTAGCGTTGTGTATAGTTTTCATAAGACCAAACCATTCATACGTGTAGCAACAATAACTTCAAGGAGTAAAAATACAAAGTCAATGCCACATAGCCGTGGTGCTGTGCTTGACTTCAGTGGGAAACTAGTTCAGTTACTGGGCCTCTGAGGGGAACAATCACCTTCAGAAATCCTGTTTTTCACACAATACATGGTGAATGACATATGGACTGAGGAAGCTATTGCTCATTGAGTCAAAAACTAGACTCAAATTTGTCTAAAATTACTGTCGACATGCTCTACGTGTGCTCTTCCGTGCTGTTAACATTAACTGCAGAAGGATGCAGCAAAGTAGATGAAACGCAATTACTGAGAGGAGCTGACCTTGTTATCTCAAAGAGCTTCTCAGACACATAAAAATTTCTCAAATCATGCAGCACCAATGCACAGCAGATTCCTGCCAACACCAAAGCAAAAGCCTGAAAGGATATACTTCCCCAGGCGCACAACATATGATTATGAAATCACAATATTATATAATGACATTCACAGACTGGAAAATGTAAACATGGCAAATCTATGCCTAAAGGTAAACAATTATTTCATAGGTAAAAATACTTCCATAAAGATATTCTATAATGGCAATCAGATTGGAAAACATCTGAATGTCCTTATACATTCAAACGTAAATCTACACCAGGAGGTTGGCATTTATTTAATTTGTTAAAATACTTACGGCTGACGTGAAAATGGGCAAACATACCTCTGGCAACAAGTTAAGTATTTATGGGTTGAAGGCACGTACAGCCAGAAGTCGTGTAGAATATATATGTAGGTCACCACAAACGCAAAGATCATCACAGCACCTAAATACACATGCACAAATACAACTGATGTGATAAAGTCAGTAAGTCAACACGGATACCCTTTCTTAACGATGCCATCCCGTGAGGAAAGAAAAGCTTTTCTGCCTTCAATAACAGCCCACTCAAAACAAACCTGACACTGTAGACGGTTCACTACCCCCTCCCCACATGAACCCAGTAACCTCAATAAACCCACTCACCAGAAGCCTTCATCTTATGGCTTACCGTACACCACAGCCAGTGCTGGCAGCCAGAGCGCCACCATTACTGTCAGCATGAAAATAGTTTTTCTGTGCCACACATCTACCGAAACGTAATTAATACACAATATGTATGTAATATAAAGTCACGAATAAATCCTGACATTGTCTGTGAGGCCAGAGGAGGTTTTGTAAGCTAATGTTTTAATTGTTTACAGCTGTGTAGCATGAATTAATGGCTTGCTGGCTAGTGCCTCGGCTAATGTGATAATTGCACTTGTTATTCGGGCAATGCGAGCGTGTCCGAGCCGCAGCTTTACTTTACTCCTCAGTGTTTGGCTCTCTTTCCCCCTCTCCGTCTGTCTGCTGCCTTCTGACTTCGCGGCGGACATGTCTTTTAGCCTGCTAACATGTTAGCAACACGCCCCAGACCGCACATCCGTACGAGAAAGCGGAGCTTCGCTGTTTGGAGGCCGGAGATACACAATCACTGTGTGTACCAAGGATAAATAACACAAGAAGTGGGGTTTATTTCATTTGTTTACGTCGCGCTGTTGCTCTCTGGTCAGTGCCGTGGGCGAGGTGGGTAGCTAGCTTAGCCAACTAGCTAACTAAAAACGTTTCAATGCAGCGCGTCAAAGTGCATTATTTACCTTTTCGATTCCAGGTGTGTCTCAGCTCCAATTTAAAAAAAGTTGAACTTCTGTCACTTCGATGGCCGGGCCGTGTTGTAAGTATTTTTTTGTATAATCACGTCCCAGTCACGTAGCTGAGCCGTCATCTATTCCGAGGCGCTTTGACACATTTGTGCAACGTGAGGCCGGTGCGGGATAACCACGCCCACACCACGCTGATTGGACAGCCTCAATTTGCATCCGTGTCGTGATTGGCTGTAACGTCTAAAGTGGGCGTGTGTAAGTGCGGGGGTCTGTCAGCTGCTCGCTGGCGATTCACGTGGACCTCCATGTTACACAACAGAGACAACACGACTCACTACGGAGCTGCTGCAGTCACACCCCCCCCCCCGCTGCTGAATGAATGAACAGAGTCGCTGCATGGACCACCTGATGCACTGCACACATCATCAAAACAATTTGACCTCATTTGACTGATTTGATTCTACTTCTTGAATTTTTGTAATTTTTCAAATCTCATTTCAACAAATTACTGTTTAAAAAAAGTAAATATCACAAGGAGATGGGAGTAATTAAAGGTTTTGGTAATGGATGTATCATTATTTTAGTTGTTTTAAAGCAAGCATGCCAAAACCCCACTCCTAAATGTGATTATTTGCTATTTAGGATAGATAAATCAATATCTTTGATTGATTTTTTCATTTGTTGTGGCAAATAAACTTTTAATACATCTGAACTTGAACTCTGTTGTTTTGGTTATAGTGATATCTTACACACCTAGTAATGGTGCACACAAGGTTGGACTGTAATTGCTCAAAGTACCTGCTCCAGGGCGCCAGATCCTCAGGGGACCCACAGGCTCCAGGTTCACTACAGGTCATTGCAACATACAGCTGTTAGGACCGCAGGTCTCCTGGGGTTGGTTAAACAAAGGCTCACAGAAGAATAATTAACAGGTGACAACAACCAGTTTCTCTATGAAAGTTTGCAACTGAATGACATAACTGGCTGAGAATTATTTTTCTTAAAAACAAAAATGAACTGATGAGAACTTGTGATTTATGTTCAGTTTTATTTTATTCAAGCAAAAGGCATAAAGACATTTGGGGCAAAAATAAAGTAAAATTGCACTTCTTTCCAAATAAATTCCCAGCAGACAGACACGACTGAGGCTCGAAAGTCACTGGGTCCGGTCCTGTGTAGACATGAGAGGATGATGACAAAGCCATGCATCTGTGATAAAAGCCAGGCCTGTAAGTGTTTTCAGTGGCCTTTGAAAACAGTACACAATTTCCTTTATGGCTACAGTTTGGCTATACACTATAAAGACAGAGCTGATTCTTGTTAGTGTTCACTTCTGTCACCTCAGTCTCATGCATGTCCTGTGAAAGATGTCTCAAAAACATCAACAGCTCAACTTACAGTAATGAAATTCCAGACAGAGTGAAATGAATGTACAAAGTATCCCAAATGGTTTGTCTCATTAAAATGCATTTATTATAACAGGATGGAAGCAACAGCAGGGAATGCAATAATCCAGTGCTGGTATGGTGTATATATATCGCACTGTCACTGCCCAAAACGTTTTTTCTCTGCACTCACACACACGGTTCTCAGCAGCTGTGAGCACCTAAACAAAAACAACACTATACAATCTCTAAGGTTAGTTATACATATAATATTTTGCAAAAAAAGCTATTGTTAGCTGAATAATCAAACTAAAATATCACACATGAAAAGCACTTTGCACTGATCTCATGTGATCAATGCACTGTGTGACTGAACAGAAGACTTCATCAAAGGTTAATAAGCTCAGCTGAATAACCAGGAGCACAGTATTTATTTGGAGAGGAGATTATTCAGAAGGCACAACTGTTCTATAAGCTGATAAACATGATCAACAAGGCGTGGCTGTATTTTAGCTTTAGTTAAGGCATCTGTCCAAAACTATTCTCTTACTTTTTTTGTACTTGAATATTTTACATAGGCAAACTTTATGGCATATCATTGAGATGTGACTGAAATAATTCACCACTTTTAACCCAGTGTAACACTTTTTTTTTTTTTTAACTAAACAGGAGTTTATCTAGCCTAGCTGTGAGGCTGTTTGTCTTGGCAAAGAGGCACTTATCTCAACACAAAATCATCCATTGCTGTAACTAAGTTGTAGCTGAGAGGAAGGCAATCAAGCAAAGGTATTGGTTGGTTGGTTGGACATTGTGTTACTGGTTAGCTTTTGGTTGTCCGGTGACCATCAAAATTCCTTTTTATTCAATTCAAATTCAAAAGTCTGACACAGATACCTGAATTAGCAATCAACCATGTGTATAAATAAAAAATGGCATCAGATCCCATCATTTCCTGGTCAATTGTACCCATTCATAAATTGAAGCACCGGAAAGTTATTTTAAAAAATTAGGAGAAAAATAAAAAATATTGGCACTCTAGAAAGTACAGTGTATGTGTTGGGTATCTTTTCAATGATATGCAGGTTTACTGTTATAATCTAAACTATCACAAAAAAGCATATCATCAAAAAGTACTTTTCTTAGCCTGGCACACAAAATCATTGGATATTAATAAAATGTGAAAAAAGTAAATATAAGTTGAGGAGAGTTTACAACATTATTCTTCACTTCTAGTCCTGAGGTTGGAGAGAGTGTGTGCATGCTTTGTCATACAGTCAAAGACAATTCATTTATTCTGTTTGAGTTTCCTTATGAGATTTATACAACCTGTTCATGTATGTCTAACTATTTTTCTGTTTTCTTTGGCAAGGACACCATGCACAAACACAAACACGCAAGCATGTATGTGCACACACACACACGCACATACACACTCACTCACACACATATACACACACAAAGGGCAAACCAGGACAAGGAATGAAGACCCCCCTGCTTGAGGGAAAAATGTTGTGAAGCTCAGTAGCCAGTAATCATGTGATGTCTTCCTCTGAGACATTATTTGTGCACGTTGCTCCTCTCCCCTTCTTCATTGTTTCCTCCACTCCTCCACCCCTTGGTGCTGTTTTTAAGAATTAGTCCAAACTGTGAATGAAGTAGGTAAGAACTTTTTAGATGGACAAGACTTAAATAAACTAACTAGTTGTATCAAGAAAGAAATAAAAGTGCAATCTGAATGTATTGCTAACCAGTACACTGTATATCAGTGTCCAGATCTAACTCAAATCTAGAGTAATTAACAGTATCTATATTGGTTAAATTTTACATGAGTAGTAACACTTTTTAACTCCAAGAGAAGGTTTTGGTCATCGGAAGCAACACAAACCGCAACAATGCTTTGGCGAACAGACTTCATACTCACTAATGATGATGACGACGATGATCACTATAACAGCTATCAGGATGGCCCACATCTAGAAGGGGTAAAGGCACAGCAAATTCAGTGTTACAAACATTAACTGGGATTAAGATGTGCAATTATTGCAAGAAAAGCCTTATCATTTGCAAGACTTATTCTTAACTTAGTTTTACTGTTTAAGAGCTTAATTCTTCTGTATCTTTGTTCTACTTCAGTCCACTTCATGAGTAGCACATGTGTATACCGTATGTCGTATAGTTTAACTATGTTTATTTCTGATGTGCTAAGATTTAACAATTTGTTCGGTAAACATGGAATGCCATTTCGAGTTTTTTTTAAGACCAGTATAATTCAGACCACCTCCAGTCGAGAGAATTAATTTACGATCAGTCAGTTATTATCATTTAGAGTGAGATAAGGGGTGTGTGTTTGTTTGTTTCACATCAGACTGTGTTTAGGCACCTTGCAGTTCTTCCACCAGTACTTCCTTTTCAGCTTTGCAGCACTGGTCTCGAACTGGGAGGCTCCCGCCTGGAGTGCATCTGCTCTGTCATCCAGCTCAGACAGCTTCGAGTCACGTTCCAGCACTTTGTCCACATTGACACGCATAATATCCACCACCTACACACACAGACAAACAAGTAGAAAACACTTTGTTTAATGTCAGCACTTTTTAAATTCCTATCCCTTGACATACTGGATATTAAATGTCCTGACTAGATCTCGTTCAAGATCATCCAAACCTCAGTTAGTTATTTTAGAACTAATAGGGGAGAAACAAAGATATACTGCTTACAAAATGTGATGACATCAGTGATCCGAGTATTAAGTAACCTCTAACAATGTTACCAAACACCAACAAAATCACCAGTCATAAGAGGTCACACCTTAAAAAAGGTAGAAACATTACAGGCCTCTGTCTAATAACAGGGTTCACCTATAGTCAGACATGCATGTACACGCAAGTATCACAGAATACACATAACCCATATGTTCCACTGATCCACAAACCCTACAACTGCCCCTCCTCTCAGACATAGTCAGGGTGGAGAGGAGTGTGTAGGCCCATGCAGGACTTACATAACCATGGAGACTGGAGATTATATAAACTTCTGACAACCCATTGGAGGCTTTGTGTGACACGCTAAGGTTAAAGTTCTGTGTGGGAGGGGCTTACATTAAGCAGGGCACAAGTGAGAGAGAGCGAGAGAACAGTAAGGGGGATTAAGAGTGACACCACAGGAGGAGCGAGACTTGGCAGTCATTTCCTCCTGGTGGCCTCACTGACACGGTTTTGAATATAATTTCGAAAAAATTGGAGGAGAAACTGCTTTCACTGAATGTTCTCTGGCATGTGAAATGACATGTGGAGGTAGAGTGCTAGAGAGCGACTGATTCCACATTGTGGTGATTCATGACACTGCTGCCAAGGGTTATGCAAGTCTCTGCTCGAGACAGACGTCAAGGAAGAACCGAGTCACACAGGGTGTCTGAAGACGGAGAGAGGAGGGAGGGGGTCTGGAGTTCAATGATAAGCGTTGTCTAGGTGAGAGAAATGATTTCTCTCTACGCCGGGAAAAGTGTCAAGATGAAACTGACACTGAATTTGAAAGTCTCAACACAGGAAAAACAGAATTTCAAAGATTGCATAATTTGTAAATGAAGAGTCCATGACTTCATAAATGATATATGACTAAATCTGACATGGGGCACAAGTAAAAGCACATTAAAAGGTAAATAAACAGAAATAAAAAACGAGTGTATTCTTAATGGCAGTGCATACATACATGGAAATTATATCAATATCAGCCACCAAATATCCAGGCTTGGGCCTGGTGAGACAGTAATCAGAGACACATCATACCTCATCCACCTGGGCCTGGGTCTGCTGCAGGCGTCTGTTGCCTGATGCAGCACCTGCACCTTCTGGGCCAATGGCTGACCTGTTGAAATGATGACAATTAAGTGTAGATATTAGACTTTTGTGAGGTTTTAATGCCAAAATGATTTTGTATACCTGTACCCAAAATGTACAGACACGTGACTAATAGGAGCTGGTGATGAGGAATAATTTTCATGGGCAAAAATCTATTCATATGACACTTTGGTCCATCTTGCAGGTATAACATCCAGAATCACATTCACTGTTAAATTGTAAAAATAAAGTAAAACTAACCAAAACTGAAAATAGTTGTAAAAGAGTATGAGTGTAAAAGGTGTTAAATGTCTAAATGTCTCCTTCACAACTCAGCCTCCAGTTTGAGGGAGCTCACAGGGCAGTCCAAGCAATCATGACAATTTCAAGCTAAAACAGAGGAATCCATCAAAAACTCTGGACCTACCTACAGCCTGGCTGGTGATCCACACAAAGCATGCACATATACTGAAAATGTCTCGCTGATGTAGTGCAGTTTTATGCCTAATGGCCATGTAACTGATCTACTGTGGGGAATTATGATGATGATGATACATTTCAGGACGAGAAGAGCTGGAGCACTTCAGTGCTGTGTATTATGTGAGTATTGATATGATGTTCATGCTCTGCTTTGTCTTTTTCTTAGTAACTGCATCATAAAACACACTAGAGAGTTTCTCAACTCTTAAACATATCTGTGTAGCAATGGAGAAGAGGACTGATGGTGGATCATATGAGCTATATTGTATAAAGATGACACTGGATGGTGATATAATTTGAGTAAAATTAAGAATAATGGCTCAAATCAATTTCTTGCTTCATATAATTTGAACAACATAACATCATATACGTCTTCTCATCTTAAACTAAAACATACCTCTGAAAATTTATTTATGTATTCTTATTTTCATTTTGAAATTTGTTGTTTTAAAAAAAATTGGAAGATTGTTTAACAAAAAACAAACAAACAAAAAAAAATAAAAGGGAATTTATACTGGTGTCTTCTTTATTGTTCATTTATCCAGAATCTGTCCTTGTTCCTGCAGGTATTTTTTTTTTTAACAGTAGTTAGCTGCTGCCACCCTCTGACTTGAGACAGAATTGCTCTGCAATGACCACACTTCTCTTACTGACGACGACAGATATAAAGACAGCTGAAATAGAGAGGATGGGTTGAGGGTGTTCAGTTCACACCAAACTGGAGGGTTCGTTATTGACTGATGTTGACTGTCATTTAACACAGCAGCAGGCATGTAAGCTAAAACATAAATACAACACCCTCAAAACACTTGCCATGTGCAATAGATGCCTTTTGACAAACAATGCTCAAAATGAAATTACTTAACCCTAGCACAGTAAAGGCAGTGGCTTTATCTTTTTATATTTACATATTATGAAAATAATTAAATAAATGTCAGATTTATATCATTATCAAGGTATTATTAACAAGAGACAAAGACATTAACATTTCACTGCAGCTGTGCACCAACTCTCACATGAGGCTGACAAACCGATTCATCTACCTGAAACGCATAATAGACACATAACTACACAGTGTGTGTGTCTTTCTTATTACACCAACAAGAAAGTATGCTTATATGAGACATGCTATGCTACATGATATTTGTTTCCAAAACATAAGGATGAGGAAGCAGGATGCAGAAGTGACAAAGGACACATTTCTGTGTTTACTAGCCAACAACTTTCTCCACTCTCTCCAAAAATCACAGTGAATGTACAACCCAAACCTTAGGTGGGCTAAAAAATACATCAAGAAACAAAGAACTAGGAACTGTCAGTGGTTTGGCTTAGTATTAATATATGAAAAATAATAGTGTATTATCTGATAGCCAGTTAATTTTGTGACCCCGTTGTTACATGCCTCAGAGAATAAACATCTGCGTGACTGTAGCTGATGCTCCCTTTAAATTAAGCATAACTTTACAGTTGTACGACACATTAACAAATCACATCCGACAACAGCAAAAAACAGCAATGTTGTTTGCTTGTGAGCCTAACCTACTCCATTTCCTGAAGAAAATCTACCCATGACGTAAATCCTTTTAAAAGGAAGACAAACATCAAACCAACAATGGTGAATAGGTGGGTTGAATCTACATTAGTCTGCCTCTCCAGCAAACCCCTAAGAAGGTTACACAAGTTCAAGTAAACAGACACAGGTTAAATGTATATTTCTGTCTTCATTTCCACGGATATGAAGACTCCACTGACTCATATTTAAGCTAAAATATTATACATATCAAAATAAAAAAAACTGAAAACACACAAATGAAATGAATGAAAACAGATTAATTCCATTGCTAATATAGTTAATTATTCTACATATCATAGCTCACCGTGTCTATGTCTGTTTTAATTAATGCACCTACTATTACTGCCCTTAACTTTTGGTGGTACAGGAACAGCAGTGGATATATCAGTTTCATTTAAAAACAAGGCAGTAATTAATTGTTATTCATATTATGATACAATGCTGCTGATTTAACAACTCTACATTGTTTTTCACTGAAAAAAAAAATAAACACAAAGGCAAAACGAATGAGCCATTAAGGCTGCAACTAACAATTATTTTCATTATCTATTAATGTACCAATTATTTTCTCAATCATTTGGTTTATGAGTATAAAGAATCACCATGAAATATCTTGATTTGTCTGACCAACAGTTCAAAGCCCAAATATGTTAAGCTTATTATCATTGGGGTTGAAAAATGTTCACTTTTGCTGCATTTAATCATTTGAAACAGTTAATGGATTATTAAAATAGTTCCATTGATTGACTAATCACTAACATATTTGTATTTATCTCACACATGGCCAGACTTGTCAAAAAGCTCAGGTGTGATTAACATGAAAGATGGCTCAATTCCATTTAAGTACCTCGGTAAGTCATACCAGGTGAGTTGGCTCACACAACAATAGGCTGACAAAAATGGGCTGCGGCGATTGCGTATGTAATATTTCACCTGTGCTTTTCCTCCATTGTTGTCAAAATATCAGACTACTGGCTGCCACCTTGGTTTCAGTGATGATAGTCAGCAGATTGTTGGTTTAACAGCAGGATCATGCTAAAATAAAAACTATTCTGAACTTAAAATAAATCTCTGACTCATCGTAAATACAGTAGGACTGTTTACAAAGAGTCTCTCCTATTTCTCATGTCAGGTTTAAGGTTTTGGATGTGTTCTCAATTGCAAAACTAAGAGTTGAAAACCACAGCAACTGTATCAGGAACTGGATTACAGGAGTTAGTTTCAATATGTATTTTTTTGTTTATTTTCTCATGGATCTACTTGATGGATGAGTCCAAATGGCTTGGCCTGTGTCATAGATGCATTTTCCACACCATAACAGCCAAATCATGACTAAATAAGCCAAGTCCTCCACTATAACCAGCATACTGACTATACTTGCAGTTTTATCTCTGCATTTAGAAGTGAAAAACATAACATAAAGTATGTTAAATCAGTTGGTTACAATCATGTGTCATGCGTCATGCACTGTGACTGTATTGTGCATCACATTGAACAATTAACTAACTGCATCTTTAAAAAGCTGATCAAACATTTAGACTTTAAAGAAATCTGGATGAATGACGATCTCTCTTAAATCATTCATGTATTTTTTTGTATTATCACACAGATACTGTCACACTATTTAGTATCTATTCAGTCATTAAAACATTACTCACATGATAACAGGCAACTCGTGCAAAATAGAAGAAGAAAGAAGCTAGTGAACTCTAGAAACTTGGCTTTAAACATTAAAACACTGGGAATGATGTCTGTTGAATATAATGAATGAATGATTGTATGGATCTTCAGCAAAGACAAACAAGTAATATGCTGTTAAAAATATATCTGATCTGCAGAATAGTCCACGGGGTTCTTGGCTTGCACTAAATTCATCCTATTGACACAGACTTTCTGAGAGGGGGGGATGATTGAGGTTAATGGAAGAAAGGCAACAAGGGATTTTCCAAAGAGATTTGGCTGGTGCTGTATTACTCTTCAAAGATGACCTAAGTTCAATAAGCAGTGAATGACAAAAACAAAATACACCCTTATCCTAGTTACACCCCGTTAATTAAACTTTTATCTACATTTATTGAATACAAACAACCGGCAAGTCAACCTGAAACACATTTCCTGTTTCAATCCGACATGTTGCCACTTTGTTAAAAGTAGTGTTGTAATATTTTCGGACACTACTAAATTAAGAGATGCTTTCAAATAGTTTTTGACAGAATAGGTTGCCTACACGTATATAATCTGGGATATTAGATCAACCAAACTGAAAAAAACAGAAAATAGACGAGCTAGTGTGCACGGACGGCAAAGCTAACGTAAAGCTCACTATCCAGCATTTACATTAACGCAGCTGTGCCATGTAGGTTTTCCATGAATTGTCTACGCATACAGCAAATAACCACTTACATAGTTTGTGTTGAGCAAAGTTAGAAAGCTTTAGAGAAAGT
This sequence comes from Amniataba percoides, assembly GCA_037176925.1. NCBI lineage: Eukaryota > Metazoa > Chordata > Actinopteri > Centrarchiformes > Terapontidae > Amniataba > Amniataba percoides. Next base: position 17,518,372 of record JBAJHX010000096.1, read on the forward strand.
CTGCGACAGTTAGCCTCCTAGCATAGCTTAAACTAACGTCTTAGCACTTGTTGCTAGTGGCAAACTTTGGGCGTTGCTTTCTTTCTTTCTTTTTTTTTAACTCATCCTGTTTCACTAAACTACCCGGAAGGCCCGCATGTGAGACAATTTCGACAGAGTAAAATCTCACTTAAAGCAGACATCATGCAAACATGACAGACTTACATTGTGGAATGAAGTTTCTCTGAACGACGCCGCCGCTGTTTCTAACCTGCGAGCTAATGCTAATGCTAAAGTGTCAAGCTGTAACTGTTACAGCCGTAGGGTCTTATGATGCCTTCAAATACTGTTGGACATGTGATAAACATGGTACGTATGCAAACAACTGATTGTTAAAGTATTCCATAAAACCAGGAATATGAAACCCGTTTATATCCACAATACCAAAATATCATGGCAAATATTTCTAATATAATATGCCTACAGAATACCGTTTAGCGCAAACAATATAAAAACCTAAAAGAAAAGCAAATTCATCTCTTTGTATTATTCTCTACTCACTGCATAATTCTACAGAAGAGGCTCTGCGACACTGCATTATCTAAAAAAATAGTCTTTTATATAAGTGGTGTACTTGTAATTAGATGAGAAATCCTTTATTTATCATGAAGTAAAAAGGTTAGAGTTAGAGTTTATGAAGAGCACGTGAAGGCAACAATAAAGGAACACTAACCGGTCGGTCTCCGCGCATGGCGACAATTACTTACGCATGACATTAGATTAGGACATGAAAGGGAGCTCCTACTCGGAAATATCGTAATAGATTGCTTTAGTCATTAAAAAAGTGGACGGGCGCCTTAGATCTGTGCATTTTAACCTTTCAACCATTCCACTGGTCATCTGTCCAGGAGATATGCGAGGAGAAAGCGACCAGTAGAGCCCGTGATCAGCATGTGACACGTGGGAACCAACGCTTCTCAGTGTACACTTTCAAAGTTAGGAGTAGCTGGAGTCCATTTAATGAATCAAATATAAACTACTGCACCATGATTATTGATTGTGTGCAGTCTGACTAATACTGAACTACAACTGTTCTTTGTTTCATCCAGAGTCCACAGTTACAAATAAAATATAAAAGGCAACAGGTCAGGACATGAGTCACTGGGCTGTTTCCAACTAAAGCAATTAATCAGAGGGCGCTAATTCCCTGGATTTCTTAAAGCAGTAGTTGGAGGTTCTGCAACTATTAATATCAACACCGCAAAACAATAACACACTTCAATTTCCAAACTTATGAGCACACACTCTTGTTAGCAACTTTCTGATAAGATCTCCAGCTCTACAGAGATAAATAATACAAAAAACATCATGTGATGAACTAAGCAGGTCATTGCAACACAGCACATTCAAATGAGGTAAGAGCTGCGCTTTGGAGCACTTGAAGGCAACAGTAGAGAGGCAGTAACCTGAAGCTAATTTACGGCACTTTGTCACCTGTATCTTCCATCTGCTATGAAATGAGACAAAAACAACAAACAGATATATCATACACGTTTATTAAAATGTTCCCACAAAGCTTCCTGTTGAGTCTGCATTTATCATGTGTGCATAAACTTGATGATAGGTCAAATATGTTTTCAAATGTTAGCTACGTTCTAGTACAAAAGTAACCTTATATTAACACACTTTATAAACTCTTGAAAAAATGACTACATACACTTTAACATTTGGTTCTGTAGGTATATTGAAACAGTGTTTACAAGATCAGTTCTATTTTTCCAACCTAGTAACAAGCCACAGCCAGTGAGCTGCAACAGGTATCAAGTACTGAACTAAAACAATAAATGTAAAAAAATATGAAAAATATTCACCTTTTTTGATATTTTCAAAGGAAATAATGCATGCAACTCAATACTTGATACAAATCACCTTAACTGTGTAAACCCTTTGTTCAAAGGTTCATTTTGTGTTTATAATGTATTGCTAGTTGACCTTGAGCCGACAACAACATTGTGGTCTTGTGCTCTCCCTTTTGGCTACATCCCAGACCCTTCATCCACCACAGCTTCCCCTCCAGGCTTCTGCTGAAAGGCACAAGTGTTTATAGGCTGTGCTGTAATATCTTTTTTCAAAATGTGCATTTTTACTTAAAAACAAAGTAATGAAATTTGGATTCAATACCAAGCTATTACAACGTACATTGTTTATTTCTTTCAGGGGTGTGCCTCCATTATGCAGCATGCTGGAACTCTCCTCCTGTAAATAAGTTGTTATAGTTGGTCACAACTTATTACATGATACACAAAAATACAATGCAAGACTCTGATAGTTAATAGTATCCGTGGTGTGTTTTTTCAGGGTAGGTCTCTCTGAAAAAGCTTTACGGCATGGTTTTACACAAAACAAAGAGACAACATGGACCTAAATGTCCAACAACATGACAGAAACCTTAATCGATCACATTCCACCTCTCTGCTGGCTTTCATGCTGGTCATCTGATATTTGCAGCTGGTGCACTAAGTAACAAAGTCAACGTTAATGGCCTGCCCTTACTCTGTCTTCAGATTGCAAACGTGGTATGTAGGTACACCAGTAATGGTAAACGCATCAGTGACTTGCTTGAATGAGTTACACCTTGCCCCTATTGAACAGAGGAGTGCCTCTCATTTCTTGAGTCCGGCTTCTGGATGTTTACTCACAATGTTTATGTGGATAGAATTTCCCTCTATGAAGAGACCCAGCTGCCCAAACAGACCGATGGCCCACTTTTAATCAAAATATTCCTGTTAACATCGTCTGTAGTTACTGACATCGATACTTGTTTTGAAAATTGAGGACTTGCATTTTCAGAGTCTATGTTAAAATTTTCAGTCTAAATTCATTCTAAAAGAATCAAATGTATATTTTTCAGTGTGTTTTAGTAAAAAAGATTCATGTGAATTAGAAAAAAGGGAGATACTGAGAGATAATAAGTAATAAAAAAGAAAAGAAAATGTAGGAGCCAAAATTAGTTATGTTTTTACTTTAATCATATGGTTTGGGTCTTTTCATATTTATGAATTGATTTGTG
>JBAJHX010000096.1:17525203-17540427 GCA_037176925.1 Amniataba percoides
TCAGTAGTGTGTGTGAGAGCGTTTTACTAGTGTGTGTGTATGGTAATTCTGAATAATGTCCCAGACGGCCCCTCATACAAACCACTCACACTCACATTCACACCAACGGGCAATTTAGAGTCATCAATTAATCTAACCTGCATGTGTTTTGACTGTGGGAGGAAGCTGGAGAACCAAGAGAGAACCACAGAGACACATGAAGAACATACAAACTCCACACAGAAGTGCCTGTCAGCAACAGTGCAAACCACTACGCCTGAATGAATGAATGAATGAATATATGTTTATAATATAGATGTGCCTTTTTTTATTTACTTTACGGAGTGCCACAAAAAATAAATTATAAGATTCAAAAACAAACTTTAAACTATTTACAGTTGAACTTTTAACAATTTTAGACTTCTTGCTTTTTTCTACTAAACCAATTTAAACAGATTTTAATCTTGCAGACTCGACACTCTGCCTCTGTATTATTAATAGAATTGAAATGGGTCCAGATTTTACTCCTTTTCCTGCTGTCACTTTCTTACCTTTGCTTCTCCAGCACTTTCATGTTGTCTCTCCTTGTTGTCTCTCCTTGTTGCCCCTACCTCTCTTGTCTCCCTGACTCCCTCCTCTTCTCCTGTGTGTGTGTGTGTGTGTGTGTGTGTGTGCAGCCCCTCCCCCCTCTGCTCAGCGCACACACAGAGACAACAACACACATATTAAACAATCACCTGCTGCTTGAAGAGAAAAAAAAAGAATAAATAAAATAAAACGGCTCCCAATCAGGAGCCGGCTCCCGTCGTTCACTTCAAAGAGCCGGCTCTTTGAGCCGACTCGTCCGCGACCGACGCATCACTACCACTGGCCCTATGAGGCCTACAATAAGGGCATATTTTTCCTCTGCTCTGACTGGCATTATGGTTTTCTGTTTCAGTGTCTCTCAGCCAAACCGAGTGACGGCCGTATGATTTTAATTGTGATTAATTGTGATTTTTTTAAAAGTTTTCCTTTGCACCCATAGGAATGGCTTTCTACTTACACTCCTTATATTCCCCTTAAAGTTCACGTGAGACTTTTTTAATTAGCTGATCATCGCCCGGGTCTACTTTAAATCAATGAACAGTGGAACAACTAGGAAGAAAAACACTTTAAAGTCCTAACTTGACTCGTGTGTCCTTGCGTGCGGCCGCTAGAGGGCGCCACTCGCCTTTCGTTAAATCCATCTCCAACCTCTGTCGCTTGCTGCAGAGGCTTCCAAGTTTCCAATTTTCTCGAATGCGTCTTAAGCTCAGAAACCTCGCGGCCGGAAGGTTAATCGCAGTTGAACCGAGCCGAACATTTGTCTTGTTGTTCCCGGGTTCCCGGGGCGGGATGCTGCCGCGGCGGATGGGCTGGTCCGCAGGTACCGCAGCTGGAGGAGGGAGCAGAGCGCGGACACGCTTCTGGTGACTTCACCCGACGGCAGCATCGCCCCTCAGTCGTCCCCACCTCACCCCACCCCACACACACACACACACACACACACACACACACACCATGTGGATTATCTTGGCGTTGATCGTGGCAGCGGCCGGTCCTGATGGGGGCCGCGGGTGTCAGCTGCCCCACGACTGGAGACCACAGACAGAAGCGTGCCGTGCCGAGCTGGCGCAGATCATCGTCTTTGCCAAGGTGCTGGCGCTGCACGAGGAGTCCTACAGCATGTACAACTACCTGTCGTGGGAGCACAACAACAACAACAACCAGTTCTTCTCCGCTGAGATCGAGCTGCTGTGCGATCAGGCGTGGGGCAGCATGCTGGAGGTGCCCGCCGGATCCAGGTTTAATGTCACCGGCTTGGGCTACTTCCACTGCTTCTCCTACAGCGTCACCAAGAACAACAACTACTACTTCTTTCTAAGGTGAGAAGCGCAGGTGTTGATTTTTCTTTTGGTCCAAGTGATCCTCAGAATTATTTCATGTCACAGGTGCGTCCTCTAGAAAAAAAAAAAACTTCACACACACAGCTGTTATAATTAATTTCCAACTAAAGAAACAACAGTTTATTCGGACTTTATCAGAGTTTAGCTTTGTTTCTCATCTCCTATCAGTGAAGGGGTTCAAGCACATGCACGTCATTTTATTTTAGGCTGCAGGGTGTGTTGAAAGTCTTAAAAGTTTGTCTGTTTGCGGATGACATGACATGGAAGGCCCCACTTGAACCCTCTTGTCACAAATGTGTTTTCCAGCTGCAATAAATCTCCATTTGCTGTTCCCAGATTGCCTCACTGAATGACACATTTTCTTTTAAAGAGACGTGATGGAGATTGGAAAATGTTGCAGGAAAGTCACCGTTTGCTTGAGGATCAGACCTCAGCTTTGTCCAGTTTTGTGAGGGCAGTCTTTAAACTCAGCCAGCTGACTCCTTTAAACTGGAGTGCATTACCGTAAATAGCACAACGTTATTGTATTATCTGATGATGATCGATTGCAAAAGGAAACCACACACTCAGTCTCTGTAAATGTGGGAAACATTTATGTGAGGTCTGTGATGTCAAGTTGTCCTTGGCAAAGATAAATCTTAATTTCACATACAACTGTTGACGCTCCACCGTCAGTCTCTCCTGCACACTTGAGATTACCCGGTGAGAGTAACTGATTCACCTGATCCATGCAAACTGGAATTTTAATATAAAGTGCTTTAAAAGTGACCATAAAAGACCAGAAACCCAACTGTACATTTCACAGGAGTTTCATTCATTTTAGCTTAGACCATGAGGTTTCAGACTGAGCGGTCAAGGACCTTGGTCTGTCTCCAAGTCTCTCAAAGAGACTCTTTCCTCACATTTAAACTGGAGGAGAGAAATACGTGGTAATTAACCCTAGTAAAATCTCCGAAAATGCATTAAAAGAATATCAGGAGTTAGTAGTCAGAAATGATGTTGTATAGAAGGACCACATTGAGCAAAATCCACATCCAGTGTAGATGTATCATGATTTATTTTTAGAGCTGTCTTTTTAGAAGACAAGATTTATTTGGGACATTGTTCTTTTATTGCAGTAGTAAATAGTTAACGTGACAGGATAGAAAATTGAGATAAAGGCATCAGATTAAATCATCACAGTATATTGTAGACCACCAGTATATCCCAGTATTTTTATTGCAATATGAAATCTATGAGTTACAGCAATGAAGAGCAGCCACTCTTCAGAAAAGAAAAAATCACCGGCCCTTGAAGAAACAGTTAAAATCAGAGCATTGGCATCATCTTCCCATACTCCCTTTGAATCAGTGTGCAATCATATTGATTTCAGGTTAATAACATATTTAATAACCCGCCAAACTTTCCGCTCAGATTTCAGAGCCGTATGTGGCAGGTTAATTCTTAAATGTCTGTGTTGGACAGAAACAACACTGTTGCTCAGGAAACGTCTATTGCATTCCAGCCAGCGTAATTACTGAGCCAGACGTCGACGTCGATAGGACCACCTTTTGTTCTGCTGAAACACACCAGTACACCACTCGATGAGGGGAACGTGTGCTGACAGGCCTCACCAATATATTTCTTTCATATTTTCCATTTTCTCTCAAACAGATGAAGAGTTAGATATTCAGAAGGGGGCACTGAAAAGCATTCCTGAAGTTTAATGTTTGGCTGCCCCACTTGGGGGTAGGCAGCAGGGCCAATAATATTCTTTATGATAGTATTTTCTATAGCATATGTTACACATCATGTGCTAAATCATGGGCTAAAAGGCTTGCAAGATGGTTTTTGCCGTTTTTAGTTAATCACACCTCCAGGGACAACTTTGCTGTCCCCTGTTGTGATGATGAAAACATCCGGATCCTATCCCTGTAATCAGATAGGCGACCACCATCGGGAACTTCCTGAAGCAACAGTCACAACAGAGCTCTGTCTAAATGCAGATGACGATAATTAAGAGGCAATGATTGCTCCAGTAAACCAAAGCAGTCATCTTTTCTCAGTGTTTACCAGGGTTATAATGGGGAGAGAAACCCACTCTGAAAAAAAAATGCATACCCATGCTTTCCTCTGCAGCAGACTTCAGCCCACAAAGGAAGTAGACATATGGGAAACTAAACAGTTTGGATGGGTATTAAATGATGTCTTAATGATTAATGAGTTTTATTACCCCCTTTTGGCTACCAGGGATCTGCAACATTGTCAAGTGCTCCCATGGCCTGTAACTGTCTCTGCTCTAAATGCATGTTAATTACAACAGAAATCATTCCAGTTTTTGCCCTTAAATAATGTTCTGGCCAGAAATCTGCTGTAATTGTTGGCTTAGCTTACCGTAATAACTATAAATGGAGAAACGACCAGCCTTGCCATGTCCAACTCTTCCTTTTTGAAGTTTTTGTATGCATGACACTAACAAGATATAATGTGTTAATTAGTGAGCTCTAGTGGTGCAAATTCAGGCTCACTTTTTCCAAGCTAACCATCTGCTACTTTCAGCCTTATATTTACCGTACAAATGGGAGCAGTATAAATCCATCCATCCATTTTCTGTACCGCTTATCCTGTCTCACAGGGTCGCATGGACAGTATAAATCTTCTCATCTAACTCTCAGCAAAAAAAGCAAATACACGTATTTTCTAAAACTATCCATTTAACTACTGGTACTGAACCACACTGAGATGTATCACAATCATTTTGTGTGCATCTGTGATTCTTATCACTCATGATTCACAAAGAGTGAATGTTAACTTTCAACTATCATCAGTTCTGTAAAAAAAAAGACATATGGCTTAACAAATTGTCCTCACATGTCCTGCTCTATGGCATTCCTGCTAATGTGAGACTCCCCGTCATAAACCTAAAACAGAGCCATGTAGAGTTTCAAAGGAGTGTTGTTGTGGCCGCCCAGCAACACCTCGTCCCAGGCGCTGTACGAGCAATCCAAAACTGAAAAGTTCTCATCGCAGTCTTCACTGGAAGTTTCCTGTTAAAAAAACAAAGTTTACACCACTGTTTCAGACCAAAATAGTCTTTTCAATCAATCTTGAGCATAACCTCCCAGGACAGGACAAATCAGAGCCTAGCGAGGGGAAAAAATGCAACCAAAGATCTCCCCCAGGACCTTTAAGTGAGACAGATTGAGTGTTCCACTTGAGCCATATGTTTGCTGTAAAAACCTTAGGCTACATTTCATGTCTTGAAGATTTTTTACTTGAGATGAAACTTGTACACAAGCTGGTCATTAGAATTTGTGGTTAGTTAATAAGTGAAAGGTTTTATGTCACTATTGTGCTCAGTTTATTTTTGTTTCCATCACTGTTTAGTCCAGAGAGGTTACTCTGGATCCACAATTCCTCCTGACCTTCTGGGTCACTATGCTTACATCTGACCTCTGACCTATTCTCTTGAGGCAAAACATCAGCTTTTTTGTGTTTTCCCAACATGCATATGTACTCACACACATACCCTCGCACACACATACACACACACACACACACACACACACACACACACACACACACACACACACACACACAGTCTCTTATAGGGACAACCAAACTTTTGATGTCCCTCGAGGGATGCAAGATGGAATCCAGATGTATGGAAACACACTGCTTCAAGACTTCCTCCCTCACACTCTTCACATCATAGGATAAGATAAGAAACATGCACAGTAAATCCCTCTGGCTTGTAATTTGCTGGCATGACTCATCTACATAATGCTTGAATTTGCATAAAAATAGACCAGGGTCTGCAAACAATTGTGGAAAGATATGTTTTTTCCCCTTCAAAATGTTCTTACTTTAACTACTGACATATGCCTGTCAGCTTTATAGGTTAAACAGAGAAAACTGCTTTAAATTAAAAATTCTCTCGATGACGTTACGATGAACGTTACATAATTTCTTTTGTTTGTGTGCATCTGTTTCTGTTTACACATGCAAAACCTTTTACTACGCATTGGTTTTTTTTGCCTTTGTTCACATCTGTAGCAATCATTTCCTTCCCTTTGTGCCTTGCAGGATGGATGAGAACTACAACATTGTCCCTCACGGGGTGAACTTCCAGGACCCCATCTTCCCCGACACTCCAGAGATGCACCGCACGTTTTCTAGCCTTTTCCAGTTTTCCAACTGCACGGCTGGTACTCAGGTCCACAGCTACACCCCAGAGTGGGAGGCTCAGGAGGACAGCCGGGTATGCAGACCATCAGAACCACCACTATAAACGGGCTTAGTGTTGATAAAACATTTGGAGTATCTGTCTAACACCTCGTGATTTATTTTGATTCAGTAGCTGCATATTCATGATGACTACCAAAACGAACCCGAAAAAAGAGTAGAGTGAACACCTTTAACTCAAAGTGCATATATAAAGGATTACATATTACATCCTATTGTTTTCAAAGCAATGCCATGAAGGCAGTGGCAAGTTTTTCTTAATGCATGGAAAACCAATCAGACATTTCCTGAGGTCTGGGTACGTACTATGTTTAAAAGGAAAAAAATGCCAGTTGTTTTTTTCAGCTCTTTGACAAACCATTTTGTTGTTAATGTTTAATGTTGTTTAATGAGTTTTTTTTAAGATAAGAGTACTAATATAGAAGTAAGTGATATGGGGAGACAGATCCAGTGGGACTACAATTAACTTTTTTTAAACTTTTTAAAGGTTTGAATATCAGTCCCTCGGACTCAAAGGCAGAGTTCTTAGACCAGAACACAAGTGGAGCCGCTAGATTTGATCAGTACTAAGTAAAGAGGGTGTCTTGGATTTGACATTTTCGGACTGGAAAAACAAACTCTCCCCTTATTTATATTACCAGTGCAACAATGTGTGTCCATCCTCTGGGGGATACTGAAAGGAATTTATGGAAATGTGGAAACTAAAGCAAAACCAGGGAAAGCGGATACATCATAAAAGTAAATTACATCCCTTAATAACAAAATAGCCATACAGTACACATGACAATACAGACTGAGAGTATAAGGTCAGTATGCTTTTTAATGCCTATGACTTTCATACTGATGCAAATGAGATTTCAAAATGATCTGAATTAATACGCTTCAGCTCCAGTTCCTGCACTGCCGTCACTGTTTAATTGATGAAAGCTCATTTCTACTAAAACACTGGAAAACTCTAACACCTGGTGCTCCTTGACTCTGTAAGTTTCCTGCATCTCATCTCTGAGTCCATGTGTCAGCATATATAAATGGTTTCCAGTCACTTACTGCTGCTTTATCCCCTTTAATGAGTCTAAACCTTTGGCATAATCCCCCTGATTTAGGTCAGTCTTCTTCTGTCTGTTTCCAATCATTTGCTGACTACTTATAAAAGCAAAAATCTGCCATGAATGAAAACATGGTTTGAATTTCCAAAACTTTAAAAAAATTGGTTCAGGCCTGTGATTATAATTACAGAGTGACATTTAGATATCAGTGCAGCTTTCTTACATCATTCCCATGATTAGATTTCCTCTGCGCAAAATAAAAACAGACTTTGTTTTTACTGGTACTGCGCAACCATTGTTTGGACAACCGACCTAGACTCCCATCAGAACAGATAACATTATAATCCAGTTTCAACCAAAGTAAATCAAATGGCATGTAGTCATCTCAAGATTTCACACCAAACAGTATCAGCAATAAAAACATTATTTTAACAAGCAAAGGTTTTTCCCACAGTTTCATGGCCCCAACACTTGTGTAAAAGTATTAGCTCTGAAAGTTACAAATATCATCCTAACTTGATGGGTGGATATGAAAGCAAAACTGAGAGTTCAGCTTCAGGTAATGTGGTCTAACTAAACTAACTAAAATATTATTTAATTACCCTTAATTAATCAGCTAGGCGACCACCATTGGTTAATAATTAACCCTCAATACCGTTTCCTGAGAGGTTTCAAACGTAACTTCTGTGAGATTGGAAATTGCACTGAAAGGAGACTTTAGTCCTCCATGAAATATAAACCCTTTTGTTTGGTGCATATTGCAGATGATAAAGTTCTGCTGCATACTTAGAGTGTGCCACATGGATCCTTTTTGGGGCCCATCAAATACTGGTGATCTGGAGTTTAAAAAACAGGCAGAGAGGAGTTATGCATTGCATTGTGGGAAATGTATGGATCAGTGTTTTTGGAGCTTGAACCCTACAGGGGTCAGGTAGGCAGGATATCCCTGCCTCAGCTGCTTTACTGTTCTTTTTTAATCTACTTGTGAAGGTGAAAATACAGATCAATTTCTCCAGTCATGAGAGCGCTGCACGGCCTGTACAAACAGGTCTCCTGAAGATTACTCTGCTGATAATAATAAAAAAAAAAACTCATCTTTTTGGTCTTGTAATTAAATATGTTCTGGCTATAAGCCTGTCCAATTAGCCAGAACAAAATCATTTTTTATATGCTTAATTTTTTTTTTAATGTTTTTTTTTTTTTTTTATACGGTGCCTTTATTAATATTACAATTGTGTTCAACTTAAACAAAAATACAGGGAGATACAGATACAGCCAATTCTTGACCTGACCAAATGACTGATAAACAGTAGTAAATCAGAAGCTTTACCTTCACCTCGACACCTCATTATGCGGCATCTCACTGTCCATTTAAATCTCACACCTGAACAAGAGATACCTGAACTCCTTCACATTAGGCAGAAACTTACTCTGGAAAGCACCATTTGGTGGCAGAGAGCTGTGGCCTGAGACTTGGAGGTGCTGACTTTCATTCTGACGTCATTGCCTCTTGACGGTCACAGTCTGATGAAACCAGCAGAACTTCATCATCTGCAATGAGCAGTTTTCAGATGATTTGGAAACTGTGGTTTGGAAATCAGGATGCCTCCTGGAAACTTTTCTTTGGAGGTCCAACTGATAGGAAACCCCAGGGTGCACAGCAGAAGATAGATGTGCCTTGGATGTTCCCTGGTTTGAATGCTGTTTGCAGTTTGAACACCGTAGCTTAGCCTGAAACAACACCATAAACGCTGACACAGGAACTGACTGAAGATGTCTTTTTTTTCTGGGTGAAATTCTTCCATATTATACCCTCTGCACAATGTGATTGCTCTGCTTCTGAACTTCATCCTGTGCATTATAAAGTTTCATACCCCTTTAAAATTCCCTAAGGGATACATAAGCAAGAGCACATGGGAAAAATCCACGGCTAATATTACAGCGGGTAATGTACTAACCAGTGATTTGGGCCAGCAGCCAGCAGCACATTTTTAACATTTCCTCAAAACCCTCAGCGGTTGTTATGTGATGGCGGGGAATATACATCAGTGTTTCGCGCCGGCCCATGTGGAAGCATTAGGATCTGTGGAGGAAATCCACACTCAGGCAGACAGGCATGCAGTCGAATGCAGCTGGAGCTCATTTTTTCACCTAGGAAAGATCCTATAGGCCTTTAGATAGTCTGTTACTGGTTTGCAGGCATGTTGGGTTTTATCTTGTTTTGGCGTCTCACTGAAACACTCTATGGAGAATTTCACTTATTTTTCACACATGAAGAGCAAAGTCTTTAGATACATTACTATGAACTATTCTGCAGAAAGAAATGTACAATATAAAAAATGCTTAATGCTTCATTTACTTTTCCCTCCTCTTTTCTGTTTTTTTAAGCCACACGCAGCCAAAAATGTTCTTTCTTGCCTCTCTCATTCACAAAGAGTAGAATATGCTGAAAGACTTATGAGCTGTTGGCACCGGTTGTCGGCCCAAACAGCGTGCCAGAAGCGTTCTCTCATTTGACTTAACCAAGGAAATCCAGTATCAAAAACAACAGATCTGTCAGGTGCTACGTCATAAATGTTACAAAAGTATATTAAATATGACACTTGTATTTAGCATGGACTGTCATGGGGTAAAACTCCAAATATGATTTCACTCAAAAGGCAGCGTGAGAACAAAGTCTGCTGGAAATCTTGCAGAATACAAGCTGATTCTGGCCTTACTTGAGCAGGGACTTGAGAGTAATTATGGCCAATCACTTGTTTGCCTGAAGTGCCCCTAGAAAATACTGCTCAATCCTTTCCTGATTTTTAAAAATATTTTCTATAAAAAAATGGAATAAACAGACTTACATCTTTCCCTCTCCTCTTCACAGCTGTTGTGCTCCGCAGTTCAGAAGGCTCTGTTTGAGGAGGAGGAGAGGGTGCGGACTCTCTCCCAGCAGGTGCGATCCTTGGAGAAAGCCAACGACCACCTGAGGGAAAAGGTGAAGACCATGAAACGGCAGCTACGCCAGGCCCAACGCGAAACAGTGAAGGAGCAACCGAATCTTGGCCTCAAAAGGCTCTACGAACCAAAGTCGCCCCGAGCCCACCCCGATCAGGACACAACCCAAGACCAGAAAAATCCCACGCTTAAAAAGGTCCTCTCCAGGAATCTAAAAAACTAGATTTTATTGACAGTCAGTGTAAAAAAATCAACCGCAGAAAGAAATATGTGTAAAAGTTTAGAGGAGGAGATGGCAACAGCAGCTTCAGTTGACTGTGGTGACCAAGTTAGACTCACATAATGTACATTAATTCCAATCTCATTACATTCTCCACCTAATTAATATGCTTATTTCAAAAGGAACATACAGAAAGTCAAGATGCTTCACAAGCACAATCAACTTTGGTCATTTTGTTGGTCCAACTAAACAATTGTTTGCGGTCAAATGTGCTTGTGCCATTGAGACTGTCAACTACAAAGAGACCATTCAAGCCCATTTACATCCTTATCATACATCTAAGACCTGTGTGTGTGTTTGGAGAGGAAGGATTTTACTTGGCCTAATTTGTGTTGCCAGATTAACTAAAGCAAAGGATAAGCTGCCTCTGATATAAGGAATTTAAATGGCTCCACTGGGGTAAAAGATCATCATCTCTCTGAATAACTGTTGCTGTTGCCGTCTCAGACCCCAATTCTGACCCTCCTCATTTGTTAGTTTAATTCAGTGGCAGCAAAAACATTCTTCGGACATTGGACAGAACGCATAGTTGGCAGATGCACTGCTGAACAATATGTGGACAATATTAAAGCATTGAAAATAGAATTTTTTTTCCTGTGCTGGACACATTATGCATTTTATAGATATTAGTTATGCAACTTCAAATATACCATCAGCAAAATGCTCCACATCAACCATTGTCTTTTGGGAGTCCATGTTTGGGCATGGCAATGTTTGCAATGAGTGTAATAAAGTGCAGAATATACAAGTTGTGAGCATTAAAAATATGGTGTGTGAAAACAACACCCTGACTGTGTATGAGCGCACAGTTACAGATGAGCACTTGTGCCAAAGTTTAAAAGCTGCAGTACCTAATGTTACATCACATTAGTCTTTTCTACTTTCCTTGCATTTCATTTACAAGTTTGATCTATTTATAGCCAACATACCATCCCCAAATGTTCTGATCTTTTAAAATCATTGTTTCCAAGAGTGCATTATTTTCTCCTCTATTCAAATTGTACTAAACGGAAGTGTAAAGTTTTGTATTTGAAAACAGGGTGCTGAGCACTCACAAGTCTAACCAGTGAGCCTGGTGTGTTACAGGATTGGCTTTTTCTGTGTCAGAAATCGAAGTTTGCTCTAATCGTGTGTATCATGTTTGCTTTTCCTATTATTTTTCTTTCTCTAAACTATAAGCATCTGGTTTGCTTTGCCAACAGCGTAATCATTTGTGTAACAGTTATTGTGTTATTTTTTTATTTCTTTTAATAAATAAATGAACTTTTATAAAACTTTCTTTTTAGTTGTACCAGTCTATTTCACCTTCTTGTGGTGAATTTCAATATAAAAAGTAATACATCTTCAAGTTATAGATTCCCTGATGGTTACAGAACCCACAAACAATAAAAAACAATATTGTGTTTATTAGCAAATATAATTTACTATGCAGCACCGCAGGCACACAGTGGGAAGAACCTGGTGTAGATGCACACAGTATTTAATGTTCTAAAATTCTTTTCATCTGTAACACCAATATTTTATAATAATCTGTCTAGCCAAACATCAGAACAAAGCGCCTACTGATGGAGTTCTGTGGCAGAGGGGTAATGAATTCAAGTGAAAGTCTCAGTTGTAATGTTTCCTGCTTTCCATGTATTCAAGTCAGAAATGATAAATTCTTTCTGGCACGCACAATATGTTTAGTGTGATTCAGTGCTAATAAATCAAACGTTTTCAAAGAACTGGTGCACATTCGAAAGCACCATAAATCCTAAAAATAAAGTGGCCGTGTTTTGACCTCTCCCTCTCAAGCTTTTGTCCAGTTCACGTCCGGCGCACTTTCAGAAAGAACGTGGGACCATTTCAGACCTGAAATCGCACGGGCAGATGAAAATTTCAACAGAATATCCAGGAGAGCTGAACCAAATTTCTTCCATATGGCGCTGCACGAGCGGGTTGAGCTGCCACATAGAGCTCAGTGAGCAGCAGGGTTTGCATGGCGAGGGGAGAAAGACACATTTCAAACACATTTTCTGCCAGGGACTTCTCTTGCAGAATTCTTCCATGAAAAAAGCTGGACGTGGAGGGGACATTTACGAGCTTTCTTCTTGCAAACTGTTTGACCTCGTGAATAAGGTGTCGCAGAGAGCAGCTCCGTGCCCCTCGTCTTGACTCTTGGTTAGCTCTTTATTCTCCCCGTGAAACCTTTGCATCAGACAGCCTTGCCTGCAGCCAACTGTCAAAATCCCATGGACCTGGGCCAAAGATGATATACACACACTGCTTTCTCAACATAAACCACCGTACAGCCAAGCTGCAAAGCAGATGTCAGGCAATACGACTGCACAGTGGTGGTCCCTTCCAGAAGACCTGGCTATCTGTGGACATGGTTTATTTATCTTGCTTTGTTTTATGTTTTCAAATGTTGTTACTTTCTCTGGCTCCGCTGATTTCCTTTTTTTTTTTTATTGACAATCGAAGAGCATCTGTTTGGCTAATACCATATATCTTTTTCCATTTTACCCCCTCTCTGTTCATTTTCACTCAAGCAGCTACACTTACTCCTCAACTCTGTCTGTCTGTCATCAGTCGCTCTCCATGAAAAAAAAAAAAAAAAATCAGAGAGGTTTCTGACTTTGAGCTTTCTAACTTGCCACTGGCTCTACTGTTTCTGTAGCTAATTACTTGGATCTGCATTTGAAGCACCAGTGTTTCCCTTTAAAGAGAAGAAGACCTTTCTGGTTTGAATTTGTCACCCCTGTAGCATTACAAGACCGAGACTTTAAAGCTTTGCAAGAGCCTCTGTGAGGGTGCAAACTGCTTAAACACTAAGATGCTAATCTGCAGGAGTTAATGACTCCACTTGCCATTTGGTCACTCCTATGTTTTACCTATGTGTTATTTCCTATTCTATTGTAGTTAATTTGGTTTTTAAGAGTAATATTCCTCCTGGGAATGTCTGTCCTCAATAGGTTCACCTGTAATAACCTCTGTTAAAACATGAAATATGCTCTGTTTTTGTTGGAGAGAATCATAGACTATATAAAAATGGATAACATGAAAGATCACCAAAAGTGAAACCAAAACACTGTCACTCAGTCCCACTGGTACAGTACCTCCATGAGCTTCGATTTGAGTGGAAACGTTTCCTCATCATGTTGTTTCACTTGACGAGCTTTACTCTGGCAAGGGGAGGTGATTTCTCATTGTTGCCTGTCCATGTCTATTTCAATAAGGATGACTGATGTGTGTGTGTGTTTGCCCTCAGAGATGTCTGCTGTTCCAGTTGAACTGAAATCACAATACCGTGCTTTCAGCCTCAGCCCTGCATTGTAAGCTCGATCTCGAGACCCCAGAGAGGGAGATGCAACACAAGTAACTTGGCAGGCCAAAAGGAGTGAGCTCAGCCTTTTACTTTTAATGCTGCATTAATGGCCATAACACCAGCTTCAATTCCACAGCCCAGTTATGGTGCACACAAAGGCCATGATTCACATTTGAGAATTTGAATTTTACTATTGTTGTTTTTCTTATAATCTGTGAGATCATTTTCCATGGCAACAATTTCTGATGCAGGACCATGACTGAAAAACCATTTCAAGCTGGAAATCATTTTAGTAGAACTTAGAAGCATGTGCGTATTTTGGTTGCATTCCTCTGTCACCTCTTCACTGGCTTTAGTCTGAAAATGTGCTTTCTTCCTTTAGGTTTTTAGGTTTTTACACATTTGGCTGACGATAAACAACGATACACAAACAACTGACTTCTCTCCCTCTCTCATCCTCCTCTTCCCCTCCCCCGTTTCTGTCTCTCTCCAACCTCCACTTGCAATTACTTCTCTCTTCGTCTGGGTTGCTGAAGAAGTCCACAGGACAGGCCGGAGGAATGTGCCTTCATGTGTTTGTTGTTAGTGCTGCCAAGCTGTTTTTATATCGAATGGTTACACTCAGGGATGTTAGGTTTATGCCGCTATGTTTTCCACCCTGCATGTTTACAGCATCTCTGAGTGATTGTTCAGGATTTGAGGCACTCTGTGTTTCATTTTGGACTGGATCTGAAGTTTTTTGCATACTTTGAGAGAAAAGTATCCTGCTGTCGGTTGACTGTTGTTATTTGCAAATCCTCCAGTGGTATGAGTTACTGGTGAATGATGTGGCTATTTTGATAAACGGTGAGGCACTGTGTGCAGAATATCTGTCACATTCAGACCTATATTATTGCAGTTTATTGGTAGAAAAATACGCCACACACACTAGCATTGCTCAATAAGCAAACCAAAAGATTTAACCAAACAGCCATATAAAACTGCCCAACACACAAGTCCCACTGATCATTTGTAAACAAGTGAGGCATAATTGCTTCCTCTGAAAACTAAAATGTTACAGAAAAAAAGAACTCTCTCAGAACAACCAAAAATTAAATGTTAGAAAAAAAGAGAAACTCGTTTACTGCAGCTTACAGACCTTGTATCAATGAAATTCAAAAACAAAGAATCACGAATGAATCAAATAAAGCCTGATTCAATACCCAAGGAGACCATATTAATTAGCATGCAAGTTGTCGTGCCATTGTTGCTCTTGGTATTTTAAAACAGCTGTTTTGATCCTGTTGAAATTACCTCTGACATGAGTCATTGGGCATGTTAAAGCAGATTTAATTTGCAACTCTGCCAATTGCCAGCACTCTTTGCACCTTGGTAAGAACATATTCTGTATGATAAGCCTGAATCTGAATCTATCTATTAGAAGGGTTGACAAGACGTTTTGGAGGGGGGGGGGGGGGGGGGGGGGGGGGGGGGGGGGGGGGGGGGGGGGGGGGGGGGGGGGGGGGAGGGGGGGGGGG
>JBAJHX010000096.1:17540527-17562930 GCA_037176925.1 Amniataba percoides
TTTTGGAGGAAAAGATTTTTTGGGGGAAGATTGAAGCTGAAGGTATCTATTGGAGGGGGGGAAAAGAGCTTTGACCCCCCCCCCCCCCTCCTGACACACACACACACACACACACACACACACACACTCTTTTCCTTTGATTGTATCCCAATATTACTATCTGTCCTTTTTCTATTATCATTTGTAAGTCCTCATCCAGCTGAGCACACACTCGGTTGTCTGACAGCTCACCTTCTTGCATAAAATATAAAAGACACTCTGGTCAGATCGATTCTCTTTATTTCCTGTACAGACAAAACACAGTAAAAGTCTGCACATGCACAGTCTCTGTTTTGCATGTTATGGAGCACAAGTGAATCATGAATGAATGTTCCTGGTTTTGTTGACAAAGAGAAGGATGATTTAAAAACTTTTCAAATTTTCCTGCTAGGAATGAATGAATGAGTGAGTGAGACTGGGTGTTAAAGAGGTGGTTTCACACATTTCACTGCTGGCATCCGCAACAGCTTTGAACTATAATATGACCTTGCATGACCCAGAGTTCAGTTCAGCATCCTGTCTACTTTGATCTACTGCTCAGTCAAGTCCCATTGTAGACGTGCAAAGGTGCAGAAACACTGCCCTTTTGCAATTTTCCTCTCCATCTATCCTGCTCTTTCATGTTTTCTTCTCAACAGCATGTTTCCCTTTCATCTGCCGCGGTGAGGGACTGTGTCGTCTGATGGACAGAGTCCCAGACTCCCTGCTCAGGCCAGCATCAGATGTATTACTAATGCAAGTAACATGGATGTCAGGTTCCTGGCAATGTTTGACCCTAATTGCAGGCTGAATTTTCCCAAAAGTGGAAAATTAGTGGCTCTTCTCATACTGCCAGATACTCCCCATCCTGTTCTCCATCCTGTTTATTATAACCAACTGTGGTTTGCAGAGTCATGCAGGGCTTTGAGGGCCTGCAACTTTTCATAAACTGCACTGCTTTGCCTTCAGGAGCTGCAGCGGTCTGGGTCAAGGCTGCAAGAAAAAACAGAAAAAGAAAGAAAAACTAAACAAAAGTCAATAATGTTATTTGAAAGAGATTTCTTAATTTTGCATTTTAACACACAAGTCCAGATTCAGAATGAGGACAAAACACTTTCACATTGGCTCTCCCACTCAGATTTGCTAAAATGACTCATTCACAGTGAGTGAATTGTTCATAAACTGCACGTCACTCATCTCCCGGGCATGAAGAGGAGGGTGATCTCACTGTACAGTTTAGTCTCACCCTCACCCTCCGATGAGCTCCTGCACCTCAGGGACTTTGACTTGCTCAAACTCAAACAACCTGGTTTTACTCCTAAAACAATGTGAGACCACGGGGTCGAAAAAAATGATAATGATTTGTGTCTGTTTTTCTGTGTTTCTGTCCAAAGAAAATATTTGGGCCAAGATGCTCTAAGCTCTATCACAATGCATCCGAAAACAAATGCATAACTGAGACGCAAAGAAAAGATGTCAGTGATGAGGTAAAGAGGGGGGAAATGAGTGTGTGTATGTTTGTCTCTGCAATTATTTGATATTTATGGTCATAAAGCCACTCTAAATCTAACCACACAAATATTTGTAAGCTGCCAGGATGCATGCCGGTGTGTGTGTGTGGTAGATGTGTGTGTTAGTCTGTGTCTGACAGAGGTTTTAGTCCTGTCAAAAGGAAAATCAAAATATCACTTTGAAAAATGATTTAAAGCTTCTGTAAAACTTCACACATAAATGTCTTATTCTTTACGTGGAGCCAACATGTCTTATGACATTATACACTGCTTGTGCAGAGTCTGCATGATAGGATTAAATTTTGGATGTCCTTGTGTGTGTCATATGAAAATAAACAGACATATCTAACTAGACACGGCATGTCATTGAATTTGTTTTTACCTCCACCAGGGAGGTAATGTTTTCATTTGTCTGTTTCTCTGTTTCTACACAGACTTTGGTGAAATTAGATTTGATTTTGGTGCAAATACTTGAATAAATATGAATAAAGGGTCAAGTAAAGCATTTAGGCATTCACACTGTTAAGCACTTTTTGCACGTATTCACTCAACTGAACTGTGAGGTTCATTTGTTATTTGACATTCCATACCTGCTATTCTTCTGTGCACCATTTAACATAAAATGCCACAATTATTCAATGCGCTGTGCAATTGCAACCACATGTGCAACCCTGCACTTGCGACGTACACAGGTATATAAGTGCAGCATTGCCCACACGAGAAAACCTGTGAACAGGATGTAAGCAGCAGTTACATTTCCTTGAAAAAACATGTAACTGGAAAGACAAATTAGTATGTAAACCCAGTTTCCGGGAGACGTGGTTAACATATCACTTCACTTATAGCTGGATTTTCAGAACCCTTTTGAATTTATATGGCTAACTGGTTGTGAGTGTTATTCCTTGTAATGTTGCTTTAATGCGTCCTTGTACAAATCATCATTTTCAATCTCCAAAATGATTTTCAGAATGGCAGACTTTTCCATTCCCTCAACATTTCCCAAATGGCCACACAGAAGAAAAGCAGCAGTTCAGATTTTACCAATAATCAATCATTTCTTACTGGAAAAGAGTGGAAGAAAGAGTGGAAAGCTTGAGCGAAAAACTCTCCATACCTACGGCAGCACAAATGTTGAAGGACATAATGAACACATAAACCTTCTGAAAGCACTGAGAAGCACAATAGACTCCTGCTGACAGACGTGAGGGGAGTGTGTGTGCTTGCTCTCTATCACTGTGCACACAGCACATTGCATTTCAAACCTTAACTCAACACTTTGACATAAGGTGAAACAGGTAACCTTGAAAGAAAGAGAGTTTTGATTTGAAAGTAGTTTTCCCCAAAAGATGTCATTATAAACCCACATTAGTCATTCACAATAACTTACAGTATCTTATCATTTATCTTCATAATCATTGGAGCATATCTTTCTTCCAGGTACAGATGGTCACCTTGGGTGGGAGTGATAAGAGCGCTGATAGGAAACTGCTGGTCATGTTTCATGAATCCAGATGACTTTGGTGATCCTCTTGCTGTTACTTTGCCACCACTGGCTGTTGACATTTGTGGTTTTATGTGAAAGGTCTCAATGAGTCTGGGATGAATTTAGTTTGATACACACATTCACTTTCTCCCGGGAACAAATACCGTTAGTATTCGTAATTCGTAAGTAATTACATTCCCATCAGCTTCAGCTGCACTTTGTGTTCAGAGGTATTTAGAAAATGTTAGCATTCTAACATGCTAACTAAACAAGGTTAACATCTAAACATCTATCTAAGACTATTGTTGTCATTCGGGGAGTGAAAGGATGCTGACGTATGTATTCAGCGCAAAACACCTCTATGCAGCCTCAGAGCTGCTAGCATGGTAAACAACTTCATGCTATCTCTACTAATAAAAAAAGATGTGAAATGCATAAGCAAATGTTTAAATCTTTTCCCAGAACAATTTCAAGCAGCTCTTTACATCAGTCACAGGCATGTGAGGCACATCAGGTGTGCTAGTGATTTCAGCCATTGTTCATACCATTTAATAAACCTTCGCAGACTTCCAAGTCAATATTTAGTTTTTGAGTCTCATTTAAGGTTTGAATTAGTGATGCTGCTCAGATAAATCAATACACAAACAACAATGTTGAGTCAGTCATACCAGTGTGGTTCACTTCTGGCTCGCTGCTTTATCAAGTCTCTGTTTCACATTCCAGTGCAAGCATGGGCAACAGCACTGTAGAGTCGTGCTGGGAGGAGGATGTGGACTAAGCACAATCTTCATCATCAATGTGCTTCCACTCTAATATTGTGGGAGAAATTAAATCCAGGCATGAAGATATGTGTGTTCGCTTTAAAAATAGAAGGCCCACTGTTTTCTGGTCTCATCCTTGACTTAGCTGTGCTGTTCTACAGTTTCAGCCGTGGCCATATTTCATTTTGTTTTTTTCCAATTGGCCACATCCAAACACCGCCTGCATCTTTCAACGCTCTTTTTGTGATCTGCGCAATTTCTCTCCCATTATTTTGAACCAGTCCCTTGTTCCTGGCTTGACCGCATCATTTTTATTCTGCCTACTGTCTCCTGAATGAGGTTGACCACTAAGACTCCCCCTCTCTCGTCTCCTCCAGACTCCAGCAGCCAAGCCACAAGCCTCAATTACCCAGCATTCCTTGGAGAGGACGAAAGGGGCCTCATGTAGCAGACTATGAAGTTAACATTCATGACAAACCTCTCATGCCACAAAACTATTTCATGTGAGCAGCAGTTACAGGATTTCATCATTGAGAAAAATATTACTCCCACTCTATTACTATTTTGACTTTTCTTTCAGTTTTCTGTATGGGATGAAAGTAATTTTAAAAAGTACATTGTCATAAGAAATTTCTTCCCTATAAAACTGTAATGCAGTAACATTTAGTCAAGATTAAGTCCACCATCTTATTTATTTTATACAATTGTTTAATGGCATAGAAAACTTCAAATTCGGAAGAATATTAAAAGATATTAGGTAGATAGTGTTGATTTTCGCTCCCTCCAAGTTGCCATAGCGACCCTCTGCTTCACAAAATGCGTGATTATAAGTAATGCTGCATCAGCAATTAGATGCCCCCCCCGCGCAATGAGGCGGAAGTACTTCACACATATTTAATGCATTCAATTGTTCAGTTCGTTCATTTAGATTTGTTTAAAAATAAGTATTCTTGCTACCTGGAAAGCTGAAAGGACACATTTAACATATGTATTTTTTAAAAAATAAAATGATAATTAAATAAGATATTAAGACTTAACATTAGACACAATGAGATCTATTTCCATTATTGCACTATTTTCTGATTGTGCAAAATAAAACATTTGCCTAAATTCACTGTTCTCCTGGTGTTTTTTATGTATAAATATCAGCAGATTTTAAATATCTGCAAGACATAAAATATAACATAATTAAATAAAAGATAAATAAAATGCATTTTTTTTATTTCACAAATGTACTCAGAAAAATTCATAATGCATAGACAGGGATTTTAATGTATGTTTTACGAACAAATCTGTTCCAAGCACAAGTCACTGGCTGTCACACTGAGCAGTAGTCAGTTTTCACCAAACCACGATGCATTCCATCTGTGTATACTAGCAGGTACTGTAGCCCAAAACAGCATTTCTCACAAGGCAACATATTTATGGTACAAATACTTTGTACAACAGATCTTACCACACACTGCTCATTGGTCTACAAGTGGTTAATGAGCGATCAAAGGAGAAACCTTCACACAAATCATCTCCTACAGGGCTTAAAATCCATGAATGAAAACGTGTGCACTGTAAAAATGTTTAAGATAATTTCTAATAAAAAATCTGTGGCGACTGATCCAAACACCCTGTAGTCAGGTACTGTTTAGGACAAGTTCAGTGTTGCTCTTTAACCCACACCTGCTGTTTTCCTACCAAGGTGGTTGAGTGCTGAGGTAATAGGATACTACCTGGTCTATCTTGTCTATTTTGTCACTTGTTTCATTGCACTGGAATGTAAAAATGTTTAGTTCTCCGTTTCCATAAAACAAGAACAAAAACACTCACAGTGCTCAATTATAACAAACGATTCTCTTGATATCATCTCTTGGATTTGCCTTATGTGGGTGTGCCGAACCAATTTTAGCCAAAGGAATTTTAATATGTAAAAAATACCTTTTTATATCAATATTACAACATTAATCATCATGAGAAGGAAAATGAAATCACACTGCAGGACTTTAATAGTGATGTTTGGGTTAATATATCAGATTAGAAGAGCCATTTTCATTCAGAGGAGATTAATTATGATACTGTCAGTCTGCCATCATGTAACAAAATAACTGGACAACGACTGCCTCCAAGCATCAGCTTCCCTCTGCTTGTTTGGGTCCTCCTTTGTTACATTAACTCATGAGGTACAAACAACTCACACTGAAAATCCCTGAAAGAAAGAATCACTCTTTTACAGTTTGGAGTCACCAGTTACATTACTGTTCAAATACACATACAACGCCTACCCGATAGAAAAGCAGAATAAAGCCCAAAAATACTTTCTTTTTTTTTGAAGCAGCATATTGAACTCGCTTTGTCGAAACGTTGTTGTCTGTGCTCATCTGCAAAACAAACGTTTAGAAAGAACTTGTTAAAGAGTCAAATATGTCCTTTAACCAGCATTCATCTCATGGCAACATCATCACAAGCAGCATACACACCACTCATTATCGATCATGGGAATCACAAATTTGAAGCCACATCATGCAAACATAATCAGTACCAAGTCACATCTGTACCAAAGGTCGATACAGTTGAGGCCGAAAGAAAATGACACATTTAAAAAGCAACTACGATCCTTTCAAGAGGAGAAGAAGCGATCAGGGGATAGATGAAGCTCATGTCGGCATGTCTGTGCTTGTCAATGCGTGTTTTTAAAAAGGTGTCGAATGAATGAAAAATGAATCCAGAGCATTTACTCTTCATGCACACAAACACAATCATAAAAAAGCACTGATGGATGTTGAATGAAGGTGAAGTGAGTCAATCTGATGCATTTTCACATTCTTTAATCCAGGTCCTTTCTGAACAGGTTAAATGTGGATGACTTGTGCCTGTAGAAGAATGTAGTTGGATGGTAATGATGGTACGATTACAGTACATGGTGACAGATGCATATTAAATTTCAGGGATCTTTCACACAACCTATTCAATCCTACTAAATTGGCCTATTCTTGAGTTTGTCTAAGCATACTGTTCAACGCTGAGGCTTGCAAATACTTTTTTTTTTTTTGGTTGCATAAAATGTACTGTAACTGTTTTAAAATACAAGAAGACATTTCTTTTAATGTGTGTCAGTGAGAGCTGGTGAAATACTTGAAAATATTTCTGAAAATAAACATTTAAAGGATTAAAAAAAAAAAAACAATAAACAAGGTTCCTGGGAAAACCCTCTGGAACATTTTTTCAAAGAATATCATTGTTTCATTTCCATATAGTTATTTAAATGTTACTTTCATTCAGTGTAGGTTTAGAGACTAACAAAATACATTTGGCCATAATGTCAGCGTAAAGTATGTGCACAGACCTCCTGTCTGAGATTACAGTACTTTGACACAAGAAGCATAAAGCTGCATCTTAAAACTGAACATGTGATACACTGAAACTATGAAGAGACAGCAAGAGGCTATGCTGCAAGAACGCTGCAGAAAGAGACAAAAGTTTCAGAAACTACCCGAAAAACAAACCCATCATACTGTGTATCCGAAAGGCACCTTAGACAAAGTTATATCCCTGTGCTCAAGTGGTTGAAGAGGTTTGGGGTTAACAAAAAAGCTTAACCACTGTATGGAAACACTATATCGCCACAAGAAAGGCTACATAGACAGAGTTTTCATTGCATAAACTATTCTGTTACTGATTGTCTAAAAGCACGACTTAAAAGATATTGAATGCAGATCTGGAAAATTACAAGATTTAACTCACTTCTATTTTAATAATGGCAACATATCAAAATGCTCTTTTGCCTTTGCCACCCTAACAACTTTTACTCACAACCCCTCTGAACTTGCATCGTGCTGCAATGCTGCATTTCTGCAACAGGGTATATTTCTAAGATAACAAAACATGCACAGGGGTAACTCTCTGCCGGTCATGCAGATATTGTTTCTGGATTTTACGCTCCAAATCTTAACTGTAGGAGGTTATAAAGACAGCACAAAAATATGTAAAACAATAAACAATAAAACAAACAAAGAGACAGGTTGAATCAAAAAATCATAAGTAAAATCGGTGTCCAACAAGCTCTGTCCTGCTTCGGCAAAAACAACCCCCGACATGCTGGTGGAGGAGGTTCCCCTCCTTCCTTCGTATCCTCTCCCCATTTCAACTCATCCCAAGCTACCAGCCCAGTCTGTAAAAGTGATCCTCTCTGGTGCATCATCATTATCCTCAAGTCTCTCTACTCCTCCTTTCATCCCATCTTTGTCTTCCTTCTCAGTCTGGACAGGCTTGCTCCCCCTGTAGGCGAGAGGTCGGAATGACGCTGTATTCCTAACCAGATAAGGGGGGAGATGGCGCCTCCGGTTCCACAGAGGGGGTTAAAATTGGAAAGTCACTGGGATTGATTAGACAGGTAAGTGAAGCAGGGTGCAGGGATCACACCCTGCTGGTCGGATGGCAGCGGTAGGTGCAGTTGGACAGAGGGTCAGTCCCACCGTCGACGTTTTGGGAGCATCCTCCCTCGCAGCACGCCTCTGAGAGAGAAAGAAGACATACTATCAGCCCTGTAAGCGTTTGGCATTAAAAGGTAGTAAAAATAAGTAAAAATGACAACATCTGCAATCCACACATTTCCCCCTCCGAGTGGCTGAATGTTTGCTTATTTACAGTCATCCTTCATTACTCTGTGTGTGTGTGTGTGTGTGTGTGTGTTTGAGACAAACAAATTACTCAGACACATTAGAAACTGGACCACAGCTGGTACCTGCATTTTCCTCTAGCAGATGAGTTCGGCATGGACCAGGCAGGGTGGGACTGGGCCCCTCGTGACTGGTGCCCAGCTGTAGACGCCTCATGTGACGGACCACTGCTGTGGCGTTGAATGCTTGCTGCAAAGGAAAAAGACACGAAACAATGTAACCCAGAAAACTGAAGAATCATATTCATCTGAGGCTAAATGTTAAGTGGGACAGCAAAAAAGAGAACAACATTTATACAAGAGCATCAAAGTGCGTCACAGTAAACTGGGAGTCTAAGTCACCTTCCACTTGCTCTTTGCAAAATTCTTCTTGATCTGAGCGCTGACAGACTCATGGATGTTCTTGTCCAGAGCAGTATCCCCTGCAATCCTGACAAACAGAAGGGTAAGAAAACATTAGCGTGTCTCTGCCTTGTGTGTATGTACCATCAATAGAAGTCAACCTGGATTACGTCAAACAGGTAAATCCCTGAAGTTGGAGTATCAGGATTTTAATAAGACAACAGTAGGTGTCATGATGGGTGTAGTACCAGGGGTGCTGCAGAGCTTGCTCACAGGTGTAGCGTATGTTGGGGTCTTTCTCCATCAGGTGGATGATAAAGTCTTTGGCTATCATGAAAAAGAAAGGTTAAAACAGTCAATTTAATGAAAGTCACCAGCTGTGGTCTATATATTTATGAAAGCCCATGATACAACATCAACTCAAAGCTGGAAATAGCTTATTGGTGTAGTAATACTCCAGTGTCTAACTGCTGTAAACAACAGAAAACACATCTTGAGATAATTTCCACATGCCAGAAAGGCACATAAATTGTATAATTTGCTCTTAAACTCTGAGTGATCCTCGCCCAGAGCAGGGAAATGAAGAACCAGTCCACGAGCCAGGACTGGAGTAAAAAAAATCAACATGGGATCACTGCCTTGGCTTGTGGACACAACACCTGCAAGGTGAAAGGTGGGGATCAGATAAAATATTTACTGGCTCAGAAAACTTGGGACATCAATCTGTCTTTATGAGAAAAATCTTGACGGGCCCCAAAGACAAACTCCTGGATGCCAGGAAGTCTCCTGGGTTCAGGACTTGTTTGTGTTGTGAAGCATCAGGTGGGTGAGTGGATACTAATAAGTCCTGGCTGCTTATCTCAGAGTCTTCCCTGCTGAAGGAGAACATCTGTGTTGGGTATGTTTCAATCCTTTGATGTTTCTTTTTGTCTTTTTTTTTACATTTCAGGTTAATGCCATCTCTAAGCATACACCTAATTTTAGCTGAAGTCCTTGTAATTTTGTTGGACATTTTGTTCATTTTTCAAGTCAATCACTGTGTTTTCCTTGATTACTTACCTTGAAAAATTACCTACACATGTAAAAAAAATATATCAACATGTTTGCTGTATCTCTAAGAAAAATCTACATCACAACTTAGATGGAGAAAAATAGCTTGATCGACATCGTACCTGAATCAGAGATATCGTCCCAGTAAGGAGAATCGAACTCGTACTCTGCCTTCAGGATCTGTTCAAACAGTTTGGCATCGTTCTCATCATAGAACGGAGGGTACCCGCATAACCTGAGGAACAAATGCAGGAGAGCACACACATCATGTTTTCTCACAAACAAACGTGAAGGAGTTTTTCCACCAGGAGCATGGAGATGATAATGTTATAAACAAGAGTGTCTGATTGTTAAAAGACTATTCTAAAGATAAAAATCTGTTAAATAAGTGTATTCATGCTGTGTTATGCTGAGTTCATGTGTTCATGTGTACTCACAGAATATAGGCTATGACGCCAATAGACCAGCAGTCCACTGCTTTACTGTAGGGTTTCTGAGCCAACACTTCAGGGGCTGAAAGAACAAAACAATATTACTATACAGGCAGGAGAGATGTTTAACCATAATTCACAAATGATAATCACTATTGGCACATATACTGTAAAAGTATAAGTTGTTAGTTTTGTTGAACAAAGGAGTTGGTGGTTGCCAAGTATAAAGCACTTCCTACAAACTAACCAGCATTAGGGCTGTTTGTTATATCTTTGAATATCCACACAAGAGTCTCGTGAGCTGTGGATGTTGGAACACGAGAGTGTAAGGCCGACACTGGCTGTGCTACCATTACATGGTACAGTGTTCCCTTCCAGGTAAAAGTGATTAATCAGAAGCAGATTAGTCTAATTTAAGATTATTATCTGATGTCTTTACCGACGTATCCAGGTGTCCCACACGCCGTCGACATCACGCTGCCAGAGCCCTCGATTTTGGACAGACCAAAGTCACTGATCATGATCTTGGAGTCTTCGTCCATGCTGTAGTACAACAGATTCTCTGGCTGTGATGAGGAGGGACAAAAGCAAAACCAAAAATGTTATGAAGGTACCGAAGTGCACATGTAGCGCCGCCATCACGTGCACACAGCATTCACTAATCTCCAGAAAGGGATTACATGCTTGTACAGAAGGGATTACGCAGACAACACTTAAGTCTACTTTTACTGTCGGTGAAGCCATACTGGAAAAATGCTTAGAGGACATGCTTTCAGTTCGGGAGTTCTGACAAAACTTTGGTTACTCATGCATGGTCGGCACATTTCAGTGTGGCGCAAGTTAAAACTTCTTACTGATGCTCATAGGCAGGTTAACTTTCCCATCATAGATTCTGACCCTGGACTGACCTTGAGGTCACGGTGCACAATGCCCATGTCGTGGAGGTATTTGACGGCATCTAGAATCTGCTGAATGAGCTTACTGGCATCTTTCTCTGTGTAGAAGCCTTTCTCTATGATGCGATCAAAGAGTTCCCCGCCAGACACCCTGGATAAAGAGAGGGGCAGATATATTATTTACATCACATACATACATTTAGGGTGAAGTGAAGCTTGTGAGATATTAAGTACAGAATCCGAAGAACCAAATCAGACTGTGCTGGACTTCTGAAAACAGCTTGATGATTGGTCAGGAAAGAGCGACAAGAGCATGGGGTGAAAAAATATTTTGAAAAAAGTTTTGAACGAGACAAACTGCCACTTTGAGAAAGGAAAATAATTAACAAACATTTTTATCCGTTCCAAGAGTTAATAAATGCTTATGACTATTTAACAAATGATGTATGAATGTAGAGAGACAAAAGTGTTTTATTGTAGTGTGCTGATGTGTTGCTGATATTAAACTATAACGCCACTAGAGGGAGACTTCACTCTGTCTACAGAAAATGTACTAGTTTGTCTGAGCCTCTAGTATTAACACATGCAAGGACACACACACACACACACACACACACACACACACACACACACACACACACACACACACGCCTTGGGAGGGAAATGAAGGAGACAAGCTCAATTTTTACAAAAGGTTAGAACTGTGGGAGTGTGTTCTTGAGTGTTCAGGTGTTTTTCAAAGGAAAACTGACTTGATCTCCATCAGTGATGAACAAATAATAAATTATAAATCTGTGTCACCTTGCTGATCGACTGCTGTCAGTTCCCTCACGATAAATGACCATTTGTACATCTCCTTGCTACAATATCTTGAAAATATTAGGTGAAGCTAACAGTAAAACTGAATTAGCTTCAGAGTGAACTCGAAATACATTGCAAGGACACCAAAACCATTATGTGGGAACACAGATATAATGGGGGTAAAATAACTACGAGTACTCAAGGAAAGAATTTCCAACTCGCTCTACCCTTGACAAATGTACACCCTCCCTGTCTGCCTCTGCCTTTTATCTCTCTGATTTACCGTTGACTGTGATTAATGCATAAATGATTTATATTTTCTGGAGCCACACACTTAACGGCGCTCCTGATCCTAATCTGTCCTCTCCCTCTCTTTTTCTCTCTCTCTGACATTTCGGTGGGTGGGAGGCTGACAGGCTGCAGGTGTGAGGGCGAACTCCCCACTGGTGTCCGTGAGTAGGCAGTGTGCACTGTTTGCGCGAGTGTATGTGTGCATGTTCACGTACATACAGGCGCGCTACAAAGTGCAATTAATGGCATGTGACATGCAGTGTGTGGGAGATAGCACAAGTGGGGAGTTTGAAATGTACATCACAGACACACACACACACAAACACAAATCACACAAACCCACACATGTGAATACTCACAGTTGCATGACAAGGTAGAGGTGTGATTTACTTTCAAATATGTCTTCCAGAGATACAATGTTGGCGTGTTTAATCCTGTGAACAAGGAAAGAAGAGGAATAAGACAAGAAATGAAGTTTATGTGAACAATTCTTCCACTCATTTTTATTTAGTCGTTAATATTTCACAAAATTCTGTCTGTAGGAGGCAAAAATAATCTCTCTGGCTGTCATGGCAATTCCTTGTTTTGAGATCTATCCCAGTAGGTGGGGCCGGGGACAGTCAGTGTATGTAGCTGTCCAGCAGTCACATGTAGTCCTTACTGACTGCAGAGGAGGCTTCGCTGTGTGGTGGCATGTGGCTCCCTACCTGGCTGAACTCTGCTCTGCTGCCTCCTGAGAACCGTGGGTGCAGTGACGGGGTGAGAAGATGACTCACCGGGTCTATTACTATTGTTCTTCTCTGCCAGGCCAGCGCATACTGTTCGCATACCTGTCTCACACTTGGTGGCCACTTTGTTACGTACACATGAACAATGTATTGCATTGCGTGCATTATTGAAGGCAGGAAAGCAAAGAGCCACGTGTCTGAGATAACTGCGTGTCATGTTGGATTACAGCAACGACTCTTATCCAGATTGTAACAATGCACGGACACCTTCATTCACCTGCTTAGCCTGGGTGTGGAAGGAGAGATGGACCCAGCGGAGGATGAATGATGGATTAAATCTCCCGAGTGAGCAGACACGTGTGAATGCGCGTGAGTTCTAGCGTGCACTTTGGTGCACACAATTACAGGAGGTCAGGTACATGAAGTGAAAGGCGCCGCAATTAACTTGAATCTTGGTGCAGGTGTGTTTGTGTGGGCGACGACCTCACAGTGGTCACCTCACTGACTGTCAGTGAGATGAAATAACTGCTGAGGGTTGAGTGAGTCCACTGCTGACCTCTGTCAGTACCTGTAGGTCTCACAGGGCACCAGAACACAGAAGTCAGCAAATTAGAAAACACAGTCGCTGCCGCTGCAGCTAGTAAGGACTACATCTGATGTCTGGGTGAAACTGGCAGATATATATTGAGACTCTCAAACAACTACAAAGTTTATTGATTAATTCAAGGAAGTTTTTGGATTAGTGCCTTGCTTGTTTTTTTAACCGCTTTGAGCTGAAACACAGCCTCTGGCATCAATCTTGTTCTTTAAGTTTTTTCCATATTTAAGTTAGTATTTTATTTGTTCCCTTTTCTTTTTGAGTGGGCTGGCCACGAATGAATGGATGCTTATGATATCTTCAGGACCTTGGATTTCCTGTGGTGGGAGGAGTGTTTTCTTTCATGTCCCATGGTTTCTGTGGAGTGTTCACAGAAACTTCCCTCTCTTACTGTTACTATCAGCAGTAGTTTTTCCTCTCAGGTTTGGAGGGATTCATTCATCAAAGTGAAAATAATGAGAAATCTCTAAATTACCACACATATGACAATCGAAGGGCTTGTGGTCAGACAGACACCTATTTGGAGATCAGCATTAATTGAGATGGATCCACTTGACATTTCTGGCTCAAACACATGTTTCAGATCTGCTGTGCGGCCACGTTAATGCATCTTTTCTCAGCAGAGCCTCCACAGCAACTTCACACCAAGTCGGCTGATTGGCACAGCTACAAATGACTTTGTGTGATTAGTCACTGTATTTGCACATGTCTGTGTCTGAGTAAATATTTGGTCTAGATGAAATGCGAAGTGAAAGAACAGCCAGTTAACCGATGTGATGATATCAAGCTACTACTTTGGTGGTACATCAAACTACCATTAGGCTGGGCGGCCATCTTACAAATTAGAACAGAGATGGGCTGACCAGTGTGGATAATTTGGCCGTGCAACACAAACTGGGCCATTAGACACTAAACCAACAATAAATCAACCTTACACTGATGCAAGTGCTCTAAGCAAGTTGGAACCATTAAACAAAAGAGACATTAACGAAGGTAATTTAAGAAAAGTCAATATGACGGATGATGTCTCGTCTTATTACAGATGAACATTTTTGCATACCAGCTCTCATGTAGTCATGAACAAGAGAGTAGGTTCACTTCACTGAAAGTCATCAGCGGTGCACTGGAAAGTTATCTATTAAATAAATAAACAGCGACAGTAAATTTTATGTGAGTAGAGCAACGTTGACAAAAAAGTGTATGTGATCAGTTGTGTGTCATTAATACTTTGGAATGTTAAACTTTAAACTGAATGATTGCATGACCTTAGAAACTAAAAGAAATGTTAAAATGTTAAAAACAGTTTTGGATTAACATAACTCTACAAAGCAGCAGAAAATATCCGGCCCATAACTCCTATATGTTGCTGGAAATGAGAATGATGAGTCCAAACAGCAACATCACAATAGAAATAGTGACATGACAGACTGCAGAGCTGAAGGGAATCGCAGAGTCGAGTGATGAGTCGTCGCTGTGAGTCACACCTTTCACGTTACATGTACTCATCTGATCCATTGTTAATAAAAAATATTGATTAATGCAGCTTTGAGGAAATGTGTATTTCACCTTTTCATATGACTCAGTCAGACCCTGTCCCTGTTCTCTGTGTACTGAGGGGGAGTTAAGGATGACGTGTTAAAATGAGTAATGGAGCCTTCGCATGAGTCTATACAAACTTCAGGCACAGCAAGCGAACTGCGATTTCCAGGCCAAGTTTACCCCATTTACTGTTTACTGCGTTTGACAAATTTGTGACCGAACCGCTAACTAAGCCCCACCACTCTCATACCACCATTCTCACCTCAGGAGGGATCATAGCTGTATATTGGCGAGAGTTG
The DNA here is from genome assembly GCA_037176925.1 of Amniataba percoides. NCBI lineage: Eukaryota > Metazoa > Chordata > Actinopteri > Centrarchiformes > Terapontidae > Amniataba > Amniataba percoides. The sequence goes on from JBAJHX010000096.1 coordinate 17,555,942, forward strand.
TGTCTCCTGTAACCCAGGCAACAGGAGCTCTAAAAATAACTTGGGACCCAATGTAGATCAGACATTTTCACCGTGGCCTGTAATTCCCCACATCTAAAGAGAAGTATGTTTGAACCACTCCATAATTACAGGGTGTTATTGTCTCTTGCCTTTGTCTTTATAAAGTAAAACATATTACATCTCTTGCACAGCAGAAGAGAAAACTTGGCTATGTAACACAGTAAGTCTAGAAGAGTCTAGTCTGTTTGCGGCTGATCACAGAGCAGTTTGGAGTCCCACTGATCTTCAAGAGTTAATGTTATGTGTATTATACTCTACCAAATACGCTGATGAGTGATAAATTTAATTTTTTATTGTTATGTATCCTTTCACCAAATGGTTAAAGGGTCATAATAAACTCTTTTTCAGAAGCTGCTGGTCAGGTTAATAGGCTCTATTTGCAGTTTCAATGAAAACTCTTGCAGTTTTCCAGATTAACCAGAAGCACACAAGCATACAGATTTACAAAATGTCTTTTTAGCACTAAATTCCAGGAAATTCTATTCGCTTCTTGTACCTGTGCAGATACTAAACACAACTACCCAAACGACTATACCACCAGAGGTAAGTGAGAATATAGGGTTTTTTCTCATTCATCTGGGGGACTTAAAATTTCCCCAAATAAGAGAGTATTGTTTCTTAACTGGATATATAGATCCTAAAATTAAATCCAATGTTTTCACAATAACGGAAATACTTCTTGACATTCTTGTATATTACATGCATGATAGTTTATCATATTACCACAGTAGATGTTATATATGCTATATATCTATATCTATATATATATATATATATATATATGATCTCTAGTAATGTGATATAACTTACATGACGCAGTAATGGAGATACAGTGATGAAAAATTTACCATCTTGGACCTTGTGGCTTGTATTTCAGATACAGGCTGGTGCTACACAAACATCTTGCTTGTGGCTACAGTCACAGACTGGCTTAAGAATGCAGTTTGACGCGATACAGCTATTACTACACACAATTTTATCTTAATCGATAAAGAAATACATCGCATGTCAAGGCTAATTTCTCAAGTTTTTGTGGTCAACTTACTTGTGCAGGACAGCAATCTCATTCTCAATGCTGTTTTCCTTCCCCTCTAATGCCTTCTTGGGGATACACTTGATCGCCACCAATTTCTGGGTCCTCTTCTCCTCAGCCAGGACCACCTCGGAGAAAGCTCCCCTGAAACACAAACACACAGGTCAGTCTGTGAGACCTTAGTCCATTTATCTTCACATGCATCTGTGAGACACTGTGAGGGAGGGAGGGGGAAGACAGGAAACTCCTGCTTTGATGTTAAACTGACCTAACTTTTAGCGATAACTTGGCCACTTGCATTTGAGAGCTGGCACGAATTCTAGCGTGCTGATGCCAGCTTGTGTTTATTTTTTAACTTCAGCCTCCTCCTGAAGTCTTTGGGTTGCTGCTGAGTCAAGTTTTGGAGAGCAAGCAACTTGGTGGGATGATCTGGAAGCGCCAATATGAAATGCAGAGGCTTATCTCTGTGACACATTTTGATGCTGGCCCAAAACTGCTCTGAAATTAAAGTTTAATCCATGTAATGCCCATCAATCAATTGGATGAAAACAGTGTGCAGTGTATACTAATATACCAGCTACATGACAACATGTTTTACCAATGTTACAGTTAATAATAATACTGCATGTTTATTGATATGTTTGATAGATTTTTACAATTCACTCCTATTTTTTTTTTATGACAGAGCAGGTAGACTCTTAGTAATATTATCACTTCATCTGTGACAAACCAGGCATTTTAACACTCTGTTCAACCATGTAGTGCTGCATGATGTCATTAACGTACAGATTAGACCGCACGACAGTTTTACACCAGGTCATGCGTGCTAAAGTATGCACATATACTAGATCAGCCCTGACACCTTCTACAATAAACAACTACATCTCTTCCTCTTTTTCTCTTTCGGTGTCTCCCTACCAACTGCCTGCATTAAATAATGGAAAACAAGTAAGACAACATAACTCAAACTGGCAAAGAAAAAAAAGTTTACCATTTTCCCATGACCCATTTCACAGTAGAGGCAGACTTTGCTTACGACCTCTGGTGTTTTGGCTGAGCTCCAGAGATTTCTGACTAAGATCCAAAGCTGCACAATAACTAGTATATGGAAACCTGACCCACAATGATAGGTTTCAAGAGAACATTACTACAACTGGTTATGCTACAACAATGTTACAGGGAAGAAAGGAAGCTTTTAACATGAATACTGATTTAGCCAAGTGTGAGCAAAGTGTGAAAGAAATGCTTCCGCTGAACGTGATGCAGTACTTACTGTTAGATATTGTCTAATGATTTGTGCTATTGTATGTGCTTTCTCCATGCAGCTAATTTCATGGTAAATAAGGTAAAGAGAAGAAGCTTTCAAATGCATAATCTGCTTGCTCTGTTTTATTGCACACACTGCTGGTCATGGAAGTTCTCGAGGCACGCAGAGCAAACAGAGAATGAAAAAACGCTAGTAATTAGCCCCAATTCAAAACATCTGCGTATCCTACAAGCAATACCTTATGCTGTGATCACGTCATATGGGACAGACTATGGAGATGGAAAAGATTCTCATGTAATGACTTCACTTCACTGCAGAGTTGGCCATGTGATGGCTGATGTGAGACGTGCGTATTTATTTAGGTTTACATATTATATATAGTTCAAAGTTGCATGTATATGAGCTTTCTGAAAAATTCTGGTCCTAATTATGCCATGGTTATCAATGTAAAAGCTATTTACAAGTCAGACGCTGGTAGTTATGCAAGGTATTAAAGGACAGGCCTACACTGCAAACAGTACACTGTCACTTTTATTCAGAAACACAAAATCAGTATGATCAGCATATCAAGAAATTCATCTTCCATGCAGGGGTTAGCGCTACTTACACTGAAAAGATGGAAGACGTCACGTAAACCATTAAACAAACCACTAAACAAACCACATATTTTCATGCTTCACCTGAAGAGAACAACACTTCAGGATAAACATGTTTGCGTTTTTACACAGAAGTTTGTGTATCAGATCTTTCACATAATTCCTCTTATGCTTCGCTACCAAGCAGTCATTCACTCTACATTAACTCGTGGTGAACAAATGTTTTTCTTGGAACAACTATTATCTAATCGCATAAATTAAGAGTGCTGCCAATAAATGTTGGCAGTGCCAACATGCTCATGTCACTGCCTCCCCAAAACATGTGGTGCTGGGGCCGAGGGAAAGTTTAAAGCTGGATTAAAACCCCTAAATAAAAAACATAAAACAATGTGGATCTTCTGCATCACTGTGACACACAATCAAAAGACAATTTTACACAACTACGTGCTGGTGCTCTATTGCAAAATGTAATCACCTGAAGTTATGTCACTGCAACGAAACTGTATGGCTGTGTATTGTGTGTGTACTGTGCATGTGGTATCTGTGTTTTTGTGTGTGGGTGGGTGGGATGACTGTCAGTTGTCAGTTTGTGTCTAACAGTATCTCTTCGGCCACATATAGTTGAAAGCGTGGGCAGAGAGGAACCACAACCATGCAGCCACTGGGCTTGCAGATAGTTTATCAACTTTACAAACAGGGAAGGACCGCATGGTTTCATGCCAGTGTGACCAGAAAAGAAAGTGCGTGACCTGCAGCCTGCAACAACTTCCCTATGAACAATGTCATCCCTGAGAACAATGGAGCTGCTGTTCAGAACAATCAGGCTGACAATTATATTTTCAAATGTCATAACAGCAAAGCAGAACATCTCCTAGGTCTAAATTTTATAAGAAACATTGTAGTGTACTTTGCTATAATTATTTTCTTTTTCCAATAATTCAACCTTGCTGGTGTTTCATGCAGTTGCTTTAACCTCTGTAGTACTCTTAAACCTTTTAGTTAAAGAAAAACTTGACTGAATGTGGACACCACTCATTTGGATGAATTCAAATGTGTTTTACTTTTTTACTACTGTGTCTCTACAACTACAATAAGTGAACCAGCACACTGGAACATTATTGATGTTTTGAACCGTGGCAGGTTTCAATGCTTATCCGGAAGTGATGTTTATTCTACAACTGTAACTGGAAAAGCTTTCTCTCCTCTGCAGGCAAATCCTGTGGGTGCTTTCACTGAAAAAATAAGTGCTCTGATAGTGCACCATGCATACAGCATGTACTTTCAAACAATAAGAAATTACGGTGCATTTAGTGATTCCATATTGAATCTTTTTTTTTTTGTTTCATTTGTGATCAAATTATTGTGTTCTCAATTTTTTCTGAGTTTGCAAGAGTGGCCTTTTTAATTCAAACAATATGCAAGAAACACCTGTATGTCCCATGACACCAGCAGCAAATCAACAAATCCCACAAGAGAAACTCAAGGCTAAAATGTATAAAATGGCTCATAGGAAAGCACCCACACCAGACAAATGAATATAGCTAAAGGTAAACCAAGTGAATGAGAAGTAATTACTACTATCCAACTTGCTTACAGTATTCAAAAAGTGTATTTATTCTCTGGCTCCACCTCAGGTTTATCCAAAGTGACCCAGAGTGCGGCTTCTCTAGTTGTTAACCTCAGAGCTAACAGAACACTGAACCCATTTCCCGATCAAAGTAACAATTATCCTGGGAGCGAGGCCCCGTGGTCACATCTCAACCAGAAAGTAAAACTGCCACAGAAAGACCATTAGCTTTGGCTGAAATCCAGCTGTGTGGAGGAGGCTGTCAGTGCTGCAAATTCCTGTGCAGCATCTGGAGGATTTAGTTGACATTCTCCATGCACCCACTAACAAGCCAAGGGGCTCTGGGGAAGTGTCATACAGTGGTTCACACAAACACTGGGAAAATCTGAGAACATTAATGCGTCTTTGACTGTGGATAGTCCCAATGTCTCTGTGTTATTTTGTAAGCAGACCCCCTTCCAGTAGCACATATGTGTCTAGGGAAATAATAAGAACATTTTTCTACTTTGTAACTGTTCAGGATAACTTTATTTCAAATAGTTATAAACTATATTATAAGGGATTAAGTTGGTTGGCACACCTGGCACATCATTGCCTGCACTGTCATAGTGAAACAACACCCCTACAGATGAAGCCGATAAAGCTGATAGAGGAGATAAAACTTGTACGAAGTTGTTTATCAGAGAAAGAAGCCTTTCACCTCTGACCAGCTGTGGGACAGATGTTACACTGACCTTAGTTGATTATCTGATATCTCCACAAATTGCCCCTGAATTCACCACAGGGCAAAAAATACCTTCTAGCGGAGAAAACCCTCCCCACAAAAAAACACATTTTTATCCTGCCACTGACACAGTGCAGGCTCAGAAAATATGAAGATATGGAGTGCATTTTGTGATGAATATTTGATGGCTGCTGAGTAGTGTGGTAAGTTTGCTGAGAGCTTAATCCCGGCAAAGGTTTCAACTAAATTATAAAGTAAACAACTCTGTTTACAGAGCTGTTCCTGTGCCTAACAGGACATTCTTATCACCACCATGGGACCTCTGACCAGGAAGAGGACACACAGACACACACACGCGCGCACACACACACACACACACACACACACACACACACACAGTAACACTGCACATCTATTAGCCACGAAACACTCGATAAAGACACACTTACTGCCACTATCCAAACAGCAGGGCGTGTTCTCAGAAATTCACTGTGCAAATATTTCACACAGGAGTTTAAATATAGATAGCGACACAATTTAAATGTGTGGTGCCTCAAGCAGAGTAAATATTTACATGTCAATGAAACATCATATATTTTAGTGATTGACATTGTGCTATTGTGCACAAATCCTTTATCCAAACACTTTGCATCCTGCCTGAACAGTGGACAACAGACGGCCTTTTTACTTTCGCTGCTCAAAAAGTTCAAATATTAGCATAGCTCTTTCACTCTGTTAATCTCTGTATTACATCACTCGTCTTCTGCTTCTGTATAAGCTGCTTGCTTAAAATACAGACTCTGCGTTGCTTAGTTTCTGTTGCTACAAGCAACCTTTTCATGTGTGTATCCCACGACGCCTCACTTGGTGCATCAAAGAGATTTAAACCAAGGAATTAGGATCTCAAATGCCATCGTGCATGTATTTACACTCACTCCTGTACAACAAACACACAGGCATGTCACATAGCATGCAAACGTGCTAGCAGACCATTAAAAGAGGCTGCGTATACATTGGTACAGGTAAAACCACATGAGCTCCATTGATTTCCAGTGACAAGGTATTATTAACTATTACTGACACACATAATTCCTCTATCTGCAATCACTGCCATTTTACTGCAACAGCTGTAGCTTTTTCTGGCGTTTGACAGTTCAGTCTCAGTTTTTGTCCTTTCATCACCATCTGCTGTGTTACATATGTGTCGGTGCCAGTGCAGACTTGTAAAGCACATATGCTGTGTTTCAGTAAACTGAAAATTGAAGTAAATGTTTTTAATATCTATGTTTATTTTAAATAGGGAAGCTTTCCTTGCATGCTGAGGTGTTGTTCGAGAACATGGACGTTCCTTGATTATCTGCCATGTTTTGTTTGTCTTTTTTTCCTTTAAATCCCACGTTTCTAAAACTCTAACCAATTGTTCCATCTGTCCTGCTGAGAAGTTGGTCAAGAAGATATGTAAGCAGATGACAAAATGATAACCGTGGAAAGGTCAGAGAGACATAGGGAAGGACCATCTGGTCCAATCAGTGCTGAGAGATACCCAACTGTGATACTGGCCCTGAAACATGAAAAGACCATCTTTTCTCTGTGGGCCCTCCAAAGTGAAACCTGCAAGCCAAGCTACAGTGTAATATAAAGCATTGTCTCTAACACACACACACACACATATATATATATATATATATATGTGTGTGTGTGTGTGTGAGCGTGTGTGTGTGGTCTGCTGTGTGGGTGGGTGG
>JBAJHX010000096.1:17563030-17601925 GCA_037176925.1 Amniataba percoides
ACACACACACACACACATATATATACACATATACACATATATATATATTCGTACAATTATGTATGTCCCTATATATATATTTAATATACACACACGCACGTATACATATACAAGGACATATATAATTGTATGAACATAGTTTGGTTGTCTTTGTAAAAGTGCTGTTGTTTTTTGTTTTTTTTTTTGCTTGTTTTTTTAAACAATGGATTATATTTCTGCGCATAATGTGAAAAGGATCATTAGTAATAATAAATTCTCGTTCAACTGCCTCAGCACCAAAGCTTCAATTCACTGTAATCAGCACAGTTTCCAGATGCAGCAGACAGCTGTCCTAGCAAAGAAGCAACAGCAAAGTTAGTCACTTGTTGGTGAACAAAGTTCAGCTGCTAAAGAACCAAAATTTTCTCCTAGGAATTGGTAAAAACGGAAACAAAGCTAAAAGAGAGTGAATATTGGAGTCAAATTCATACAGTGGTACATCAGTGTTGAGTATACAGCTTGTTGTGCTGCCTGCCAATATTACAGTTAAATTAAGGTTTAAGTGTAACCACGCAACAGTTACTTCATCTAATTCTACCTATATATATCTTGTTGTTCAAGTTGTGGGTTTATGAGATACAGTCTTAAACGGTCCGATGCTGTTGATTGTCGCTTTGGTTGTGAGCTGGCCTGAAAATGTCTCTGGATAAATATGTGTACTTTCACACCTAATGTATTGCAACTGTAATAAAAAGGGGATTCATTTAATTCATTTTTTTTTACTTTTAATGTGTAATAAATAAAATGTGGTATGATGGAGTTTTCTTCCCTCCCATAATATGAGTGTTGCCAAGGTGCTGGTTTGTTTGTCTCACTGTGTCCTTCTGCTGAAGACCTCAGTGCTTTCAACGCTACGGCTCACAGAGAGGAAGTGTCATGACCATATTAAGAAATATGAATAATATAGATATGTATCCTTAATCCTTAATACAAATATTGTGCTTGTGCACTGTTGTTAGTATGATGGGGGCGACGGCAAGGCAGACAGTGACGCTGAATTTCCACCGCTTCTCCCACTCTTCCTCCTCAAACAACTTCACAAACATTTCTGTTCATCTGTAAATCTGAATGTGGGAATGACTAACAATTTACATTTGGACATCTGACCTGTATCTGAGCAAAACACTTTTTTACATCTTGCGCTGTGCTTTACATTTGTAAATATGGGACATACAACAACTGTAAATCAAGTGTTGAACAATGTTTTGACTTTGTTAACGGCCAGTGTGTGACATACATTGTGTTTGTGTGGCGGGATCTTATACAGCTTTAGTAAGAACTGTCACGGAAGTATATAAGTATAAGTAGAAAGAAGCTTTAGTACACAGAGAATTATCCGCTTTGGATCTCATCGCTGATTCTCAGCCATTTTGTTTGTTTTGTTTTGATTTTATGGTCTTTGCATTTACTTGTGCAGACTCGCAGCTCTCAATGACATGCGGTTACCAGCAGCAGTAGGCCACTCTTTTCACGAGAAAAGCTCTGATAAATCATCTGCCTACCACCAAAGACAGACCTTCTTGGCAAGTGGCTGCAAAAGAATGTGGAACATCTAGCGAGCTAAACACAAATATTTTGCTCTGGGTTGGTGGAGACAAAAACGCAGCTAAAAGCAGAGCAAATGTTGGACTTAAAAGGCAGCCAGAAACATGACTCCAATGGAGGGGTGAGGCTGCTCTGCGGTACTAACACAGCCATTTAGCCTGAAAGTCAATTAATGCAACTTCAAGTGCTTTATTCTCCATGCCAGAGAGGAACAGATCCAACTTTCCGCCATTTCAAGTCTACTTACTAAGAGGAATTGCTTTGAAATGCACACATGGAAAAAGGAAAAAAAAAAAACAATATCTGTAACCGTATCGGAGAGCGGATTGTAATTAAGTTGCAAAGCAAAGAACAAGTTTCCCTAAGGATTTCTACGGATGGAGATGAAAAGCGCAGGGAAAGTCTTCTCAAGCCATAATGCTGATATGTGGACAGCTTGTCGTGAGAGGGAATACGGGCAATAAGGGATTATAACAATGGAGGGAAACTGTGGGAAGATGTACATGACAAGCTTGCAAGTGTACTTAAAACTGTTAGGGGGTTTATTGCTAGGAGCAGATGGAGAAGTGGGCCAGACAGTGGGCATATACGTGTGTGTGTGTGTGTGTGTGTGTGTGTGCGCGCACGTGCGTGTGCGTTTATGTATTCCAGGAACAGCAGGCTATGCCATGCTGAGCTGGGCTGTGCTGAGACGCAGGCTTCTGTTCGAATTAGGTCAGGGCAGGGCTGAAGGGCTGAGGGTGCCATAAGCAGGGATGGATTTTCAGGATTGGGTCGTAGTTGGAAATGGTCCCAAGTTATCATTTTTCAAAACAATTGTCACTCTTTTGCTGCTATTGGTGTTGGATCGTGATTGAGTCTTATAATAAGTCAGTAGGTAGACCTGATTTTTATTTGAGTGAAGCATTTTTGATAACTTCAAGTCAACCGAGTCCGAGCACTGACTAATAAAAAGATACAGAGAGATGAATGGACAGACGAAGAGGGAAGGACAGGGTGGCGTGCCACAAGCCTTACCTGTAACTCCTGTATGGTCTTATCGGTGGCTGAGACAGAATTACAAGGGCAGACACAGTAACATGCTGTCCTGTGCTTTGAAGTCCAGTACAGGAGCAGGGCAATGCGTAAGGAAGGAGCTCTATTTCACTCTACAGCTTAGAGACAATAAAACCTCCCGATAAAAGAAAAGCCAAGACAAGCAAAGCCGCTAAAAGTTAAAAAAGGAAAGAAATTCACTCTTAGCCCCGAAAAGTCTATGGGAGTGCATGTGGGACGTCCTTGTAGAGAAATGGCGACATGATTAGATGAAAATGAAGACAACTGAAATTGAGTAATATTACAGGAATACAATATGACAAATATGATTAGTAATGAATGATGGGGGGGAGAGGGAGAGTTAGGAAAGAGAAAAATAGAAGCACTGAGAGTGAGAGAGAGAGAGAGAGAGAGAGATGAAAAATAGATGAAGTGGGACAGCTCTCATGCTGAGAGACTCATCTGCTCTATAAAGGTGGTTGTTTCCTTTTGTCTGAACTACTTTGTTAATCATCATTTTAAATTCATTTGATTCTGAGTCAGCATACAAAAACTGAATAATGAAGAAAGAACAAAAATAGCCCCTTCAGAATCAGAATCAAAATACTTTATTCATCCCTGGGAGAAATTTGGTTAATTTGTCAACATAATTGCATATATTACTGTTGTTGCTGATCTATTCTGTCTGACTTACATCAACTGCATATCTGTTCATCCTGTGTGAAGGAGGATTTGTGAGACTGGGCTTTACAAATAAAATCTCCTGGGTTTGACATGAATTGAAAATAATGTACAACGAAATATGACTTTTGCATTATGGGTGATTTGTTTTTTAATACCAAGAGAACAATGAACAATGAACAATGAAAACTTGGATTTAATTGAAGCCTAATAATAAGAGTGAATTTATATGTAGTTACACTTACATTCATGTATGAATATGATATGTGGGCAGTAGATCGGGTGCAGTTTAAACTTGTGGCATTAAGATATACAGACATTGTGTTCCACACCAAGACTGAAGACTGACAACACTGGGAGAGCACAGTCATTTAGGAGTTAATTTTTTATCATGAATAACTGTTCATATCATAATTTAGTTCAAGTGCATTTGACTCTAAGGCAGAGTCAAAGCCTCACCTCTTGTCACGCAACTTATAGTCTTTCACAAACGCATCTGCAAGTACAAGAGCACTTGCATGCATGTGCAGACACACACACACACACACGCCTAGGAGTGTCGGGTTTTTGAACCTCTCCACTCAGAAGCAGAGAGCCCTCAGACAGAGAGGTAAATCAGTGTTTAAACCTGTGTAATGCAGCAGAGGTGCATGAGTGTGAGGGAACAAGAGGAGCAAAAGGTTCCTCTTTGACTATCACACTGTGTCCCAGGCCGGATTACAAATTGTGTACCACAGAATAATGACAGTCTGTGTGGATTCTGGGTGTAAGAACTGAAAACTTAGCTAATGACACATCTAAAGCATCAAACAATGCAGTGGTTAATGGAAACATCAAGCTGTAAAACCATAGGTATTTCATGTTATCCTGTCCCTTCAGTATGGATAGAAATATCTGATAAACGCTTTTTATGTGAGCTCTTCATCTGTTAAATAAAAAAATAACCAGCTGTGGGCAAGAGGGCCCCTTGTTTTTTGAAGAGAAGATGTGCAATGAATTGGTGATATGTGTTTATTCAGAGAGGCGGAGAGATGGGAACAGTGGAAGCAAAGGTCTTCAAGAAGAAAACACACACAGAGAAACTCATGCAGAACAGAAGACACAACCAAATCCAAAACAAGTGTTGTTGTTACAAACCCTTTCCATTTGTCTGTGTCTCCCTCACTCGCACGCAAACACTCCTCTTCCCAGATCAATCACGGCCCATAACTGATCGCGCGACCAGTGAGGGCAAGGGCTACTGGGTCACCATTAGACATGAGTGACAGAAACAGGCGGGGCACAATGCATCAGCCCCAACGATTTTAGATGATTACACCATGCTCCCATACTCTCACCCTCCACTATCTCCCTCCCATGCCCCATCCCTGCGTTTTGCAGTGTATTCCTGGCTGAAAATGCTGAGAATTTCCCCCATTGCTCCCGGCATGAGAACATGTGCAGCCATTCAAATGTCAAAAAAAGGCAACATGGCCCATTTGTGCCATTCGTCATTAGCAGAGAGACCTCAAAGCCAGTAGCAGAGTGTGGGAACGGTAAACCCCCCAACAAAAAATGTCACAACAACACAAAGCTGCTGTTTGCTGTATTCCACAGAACATTACACCAATACTGCAGGATACACAAACTCAGAATAATATTTATTTCTAATGACTACATCTGAACTGGTGCAACAGAAATAGTCCCCGCTGTCATAATAGAGTTAAAGTGTTTATACAGAAAATATCAATATAAATTTTCCTGGTCTGAATGATGACATACTGAACTGAAAGCTGGACAGTGAAGGGCAACTCAATATTTGAAAGAAAGCCAGGGGAAGCGCCGGGGAAGCCAAGGGAGTCCAAACTTTGCAGGCAAGGAGGTCTGCATGGAAGGCTTTGTGTGTGTATGTGTGTGTATGCATGAAAAGGGTTTTACTCAGATTATTCCTTTACTTTTGTGAATGAGTGCTGGTTGTTCTGATTGCAGATAATAATGACATAAAGCAACTATTTAAGCAACTATTGTTATTTGACTGTTTCAAAGAGGTGCCGCTCAGTGGTCAAGTTTTATGCTAAGCTGTGCTTCCTTAAATAATGAAAGCTTTAAATTCAGCTGAAAATCAAAGGGTGGCAGGGCAACCGTGGATGCCTGTTCCACTGCAAACGCAGTGTGAAGGGAAACCAGGTGACAGCGATGAGAAACTAAAATGGAGCTGGACAGCAGGGACATGGTTTTGGGCGGGTTTGGACAAAGATAGATGCAAATGGAAAGACACAAAAAGAAAGAGAGACAGAGACACAGATAGAGAGAGAGAGAGATAAAGAGAGATTAAAATAAGTAACAGAAATGAGAAAAGAAGGGAGGCTAAAGAGGATTTGAGTTGATTGCAGTGAACGTGCTGTTGCCTGTTTGCGCATTATTAATTCCCATCTGTTTTGATTAGAAAAACATGTGGCAGCATCTGGAGAATAACAGTACAAAGCTCTCATAGATGCCATGGGTGTGCAGTCTTAGGTCTCCATATCATTAACAGAGACATTTGATTTGAAAGAAGAAAAATGAAATGAATGAACTAAGTGTTTGTGATGGTGTCACATGTTAACAGGCTCTGCAAATCTAGTTATTGAGGCTAAACACTAGAACATCAATTTTACACTTTGTATGCAGATGCCATTGAATGAAATATCACAGAGGAATTTCAACATGTTTGTGTAAGCTCAGTGCAGGTACACAGAGACATGACGACATTTTGATCCAGTAACGCACCTACAGTACATCTCTGTCGTGGTAAAATGATCAGTAAAGGGAGGCTAGAGCAATGTCCATATGTGTGTCGGAGAGCGAGTTTATCTCTTGCACAACGCACACATATGCACCCGGTGGTGGATTATTAATAGCAAGTCAAAAACTTTGTTTCCATAGTGACTGTTTGAGTCCATTATGGAAAGTGTTTCCTGTTGTTACCAAGACAACAATCCAGCAATGGCAAATGAATGTGGCACACAGCTGAGTGATGCGGTGAGCTGGCGATCCCTCCACAAACAAGCCCAGCACCAAACTGCGGGCAGGTGGAGAAATGGACAGATAACAATGAAAGGGTTGAAAGGACGGGAAAACATTTTCATGTATGCAGCCATCTCTTGTGTTTGAACAGTTGCACAACTTCAGTTGGGCTTTATATTGCTATATTTACCTGTACCTTATATCCTGCTTTCATCAAATTATATACAGTGCTTGCAAAAATAACCCAAACTGTTCAGTCACTCAAAAGGACTACCGTTATTCTTTCTAATATAATCTCTCTGTTTTAGGTATATAGTGTAAGTGTGTGCCACTTAGAAATATTGCACATTTTTTCTTAACATTTATGCAAGTTTAGCCACCGATTACGTGGTCTCTGCAGCTTTTCATTTGGGTTGTAATTTGCATTTGGGAGAGCGTTTGCGGTAGAGATTCGGACAGGAAAGATGGTAAGTGCCCATCAGGTAGTGATAACTGACTGCAGTGGGAACTCGAGTAACTATAGTTAAGCCAACCTTTTCAGAAGTTGCTCACAATATTTGTTCTACCCTCTTTGCATCAGTGACTTAAGAGCCTAAGGATGGTTTCATAAACTCACAAAACAAGCTTAGGTTTCATCTTCAATTCAGGGAGTGCTCATAGAACTTAATCCTGGACTAACAAGGATGTGGCTGTATGTACAAGGTGCCTCGAGTGAGACACCTTAGATAAACATCCTGTCTTATGACTTGCAGCATCCATGATTAAAGGCCATAAAACACAGAGTAGTAGGATTAAAAGTTACATTTAACTGCTGTGCTGTCTCTGAGCGACTTGTTCTACTAAGGTGCAAATTGCTCCTGCCAATTTGGGAAAGCTGGGCAAACGTTTCACTGTGGGATGGATAACAGGACCACTTAGGCAGGAGGACCACGTCAGGCCCAGGAATGGTCCTGTCTTGCTGATTGACTATGCTCTATTGTTGTGAGTGCCAAATTTTTTAGGTTTGGCGAAGTGCACTGTATAGCTACCAGAATGGTAATCCTGCTCACTTGCATAAATATAGAATAGACTGCCATATAAGTCGGGCTACAGGGAGTTCTACAAATGACAAGCAGTATATTTGCCATCGTGCACTCTAAAAACCAAGCATGGCCATTTTCAGACGAATGGATAAGACACGCACACGCGCACACACACACACACACACACACACAGACATAAGCACACAATGTCCTCAAAAGTTAAGAGGTTTATGAGGGATTCCGAAGTACCAAGAAAAGCAAATAAGGAGACGCAGAACAGACACATAACTCGAAATACTCCAAAGAATATAACTAGCTGAGAAAAAACATCGATAGCATGACTGACTTTGTGATTATTTTCCACAGCTATGTCACCACTACTATTCTTAATTCTGTTTATACATTTTGCTTTGCATATCTATCTATATTATTGCAGGAGGAATTGTCGGAGAATAGACCTTTGACTCAACAGACCTTTAAGCAATTTGTCCCCCTCACTTCTAAAATGATGGCTACGCCCCTGGCCTTAACCCAACGTCCACGTGGGACTGAATATATCTGATCTTAATGTGTCACTGTGCAAAGCTTCTTCAGTAACAGTGAAATTTCCCCACTGTGGGATCAATAAAAGATCTTAATTCTTAATTCCCTTTCTTGGTGTTAGAAACGAGGTCTTTGCTTGTGCATTGTCACCTGGCTGGGAAATTATTACAGGCACTAGACAGGATGTGTTTCTTTGTCATAGGCACTAGTGTACATTGAGATTTTCACAGCAAAGAAATCTTAGAAGAAAAAAAGCAGCCCAACCCCCCCTCCCCAAATGTCCAACACTCACCAGCTCCGCAGACATAAACACACACTGAGAGACAGTAAAGGCTGCAATCCCAGCCAAGTGAAATGCATTACTATAGAGTGATGAAAGCCTACATCTTTCATCACATATTAAACTTATGTGTCTATCACTACAAGTGTTGGAAACATGGGACAATGCAGTTATTCAACTAAAGAGTGACTAGAGATCCTAAAGAGTCACCAGTTTATTAAGCACACCTCTACAATCTAATGTAATCCAATACAGCAGCGCAGAAATAACTCTTATCTTTGTTAAGTGTATCGGGTTCAGTTTTCGTTGACACTGTGTTGACTCAACCCTGTGGTAATTTATTAGGCCATAGAGGGGCTGTGTCACTGTGAACTGCATTTCCTTAAGAGGTTTTTTCTAATGTTCTGTCTACAATCATTTACATGCTAGGAGCAGAACATCGGCCTCTCAATGTCACGCTTTGTGGCTGGTTTGTTGGCCCTGCGTCAGAGAGGTAAATCAACGGGTTCTGATGACACAGTGTCAACAAACGTAGCTATTCTATGACTGAAAGTTTACTGCAGGGTTATCGTACTAAACAGCATTAGACTACGCACACTGACCACTCCTGAATAATCCTGTTTGCTTGATGGAAAATATTCCTTCAAATCAAAGAAGAAAATGTCACAAGATCTGTGGTGTCGTTCAGGGTACGCCTGCTGAATGATCTCACCTGATGACGCTGTAGTTTACCAGCACAGAGATTTGACAGCTTTAAATATTGTGTTTTAATATGCTTTTATAAGAGAGATAGTCATAGACAATTTTGTCTTTAAACGATTCAATTAAATCACAAAAAAAGGCATTAACCCTTTAATGCCAAGCGTATCTTATTTGATACATGACTTTTTGAGACCTTCACATCACTAGTGTGATATTTTCTTTCCTGAATATGTATGTATGTATGTATATAAATACAATTCTTAAAAATACAAAATAAACAAAAACTAAATAAAAATACAGAATATAGCAAAGATGATACAAATAATAAATATAATAAAACTCATATGCAAATTTATATTGTTATTTTTTCATTCACCTCAGTTAAAAAAACTAGAATTTTCTGGCAATTATTTCATAGATTGGGCTTTACAGGGTAAAGAGGTGTTTTGAACAGCAGTAAACGCAGGTGCATTTCCATGTCAAAACATATACCAGATTACAGAACACCACCTGATCTGCATCAGTACAAACTCATCTGTGCCACTCCACCTATCTGTGCATAAGCAGATTTGTTTGGATGAACAAATGAAATTACCAAAGGGGTAAAGATGCAAAATCAGCCCGGGAATAACAGCACTGACGCTTCCCCCTTCCCATTTACCACATGTGTGCTTGCTTGCGCCACATCAGGTTCACGTTGGAGCCAGATATGTCCGATTAAGCATCAAGCTTTTTATAGGCACACTAACAAGAGCAGCTCTGCATAAATATACTTGAAGCAATGACACATTTACAAAATGCAGTAAAACCTTGTCAGAAACAAATGCACTTTCTTTATATTTGATCCACCTGAGAGGCAACTTAAAACATGTGCGTTAAATGAATCTGTAAAAAAAAAAGTGTGAAAAAGCCATCATACAAAGCAGGAACACAAAAGGTTTTGCCACTGGCGCTGACACACTTACGTTCCCAGGATCTCTTTGAAGTCATACTGATCCTTCACATCTGTGGTCCTCTTTTTCCAAGGATGGCAATCGTCACCCAGTGGCATCTTCTTGTTGTTACGGTCAGAGACAATACTAGTGAAGAAAAAGAGGATAAGGAGGAAATGCTCATTAGAACCAATAGTTTAACTGCCTCAGCGTTGCTTTTTCTTACATAGCTGACTGTCTTCATGTGAATACAAAAAAATAATGTTTTTTTTATGACTCTCTCTATGACTCTTGCCACTAACACAATGCATTACATGATTCCCAAAAAGTATGAGATATATACACATCTGCAGCTAAAAGTCACGTAATGAAGTGAGGTATCTGCCTAACTGCTTATCACAATCAAATGTTGTGATGCAGAAAGAAATAACTTCTATTTCACATGTTCAGGCAAGGAACTGTCCTCAACTTACCAGTGACGCTGTTAAAACCAGCTTGACAAACAGCCTGTTGCAAGATTTGGTCAGTCTGTTACATAGAAGGTTGAGTGTGCCTCAGGTGGCTAAAGAATGTGGTAATGCCTGCTTCCTCTCTAATACAATTTTCACACACAAAACATATCATATTACACCGGGCGCTGAACACAATGCTCTGCCTGCATTTGATCCATTCTGCTAAAATACCTGTCAGGTAACAACTGCGTGCCTGTTGTTTATACAAGTAATGCATCTGCAACTTAATGGTGGATCGCCTTTAGCATCATTCAAAGTGGCTGCTGCAAAGTTGTATTTAGTCTGGTCAAAATGTGTACAATTTGCACATTATGAAAAGTTGCGTCCTGCAGTTGAGCATCTTTATAATAAACAAGAGTGGGACTGATAGTACAGGGCTAAAAGTCACGGTCAATATCTACCAGGTTAATAAGTAAACTATAGTT
Organism: Amniataba percoides; assembly: GCA_037176925.1. Lineage (NCBI taxonomy): Eukaryota > Metazoa > Chordata > Actinopteri > Centrarchiformes > Terapontidae > Amniataba > Amniataba percoides. Next base: position 17,573,732 of record JBAJHX010000096.1, read on the forward strand.
TTACTGTGCAGAAATATATGACTTCAGGTGTGCCATGGTTCACCTCTTTATACCACAGCTGAGCAGGCCAGGTCGGCATAAAACACTGGTTGTGAGCAGAGCTGTGGGCCCAAGTTACATAAGCCGGGCTGACAAGTTCCTGAGAACAAGAGAGTTTTTCCCTTGTGCTTACTTTGGTGTAACATCATCATCATCATAAATCTGACGCTTGTATGAAACTTTAAGATGAGCTTCTGTCCACAGAGGCATGCCATGTTGAGCTTGTGTTATGCTCAAGTTTAAGCGACGTGATGCAAATTAGCCTCACACACCAGAACAAAAATCCTAATGCGAAGGTTAAAAACTCAAAAGTTACTAAAAGACACCAACAATGTTAATTATTTGATTGTTTCCCATCCTCTCTTTTGCCTCATATTTCTTAGGATGAGTTAACCATTCAGATGTTTATCCTTACCGTGCTCTAAAGAGTGGGAGTGTTCACAGAGGACCCTGCTGTTACCGCTATCGTGGTCTGAACCCAGAAAGTGCCTATAACTCAAGACCTGGAAGACTAAAATAGCCCTGTTCATATCAGCATGCCTCTCCTCCTCTGTTCCTGCCGCCTGCCTGGCAACTTCCCAGTCTGTCTGTATGAGATGATGTAACATATTGTTCTGGATTGTACAAGAGCCATTTTGTTAAAGACAATATAATAGCACAGTTAATCGTTCCCCTATCGGCTCATGCTCATTTAGAGGCTGAACTGTGTGTATGAGTGGCGTTAAGCGATAGGCGGTGGGGAGGAGGTTTAACGCTGCTGTTATCTCAGAATAAATGTTAATAGGACGTGGCCTCTTCTGGCTGTGCCGAGGTGCAGCCATGTATTGATGCACACACTGCATTTATAGATTCTCACATGCGCCATGTCTTATGCACGCGCACACACACACATACACACACAGATGTGGCGGCCCTCTCGCTGCCTTTAACTAATGTCAGAAGTCGGCTTCATACCTGTCGTCATGGAAACCCAAAGGAGCTGCTATGGTTATCTGAGAGTCTAAATTGCTTTAGTGTCTAATGGAAGGTGGCAGCTTAGGTGGAAATTATTCTGGTGACTTCGATGGCTGGCTGATATTTATAACCTGATCAGATACATACAGTATCGCGACCATAGAGGAGGTAGCGTCTGATTTAATTTATAATATTAATTCACAGACACAGTATTTTGGTGGGTACTTGACTCACTTTGATGGCTGGAGGTAAATCTTTCTGTGCATGTGGTCTAAATTTACTGAACAATGTAACTAGCAGCACAAGGAACAAAGCTGACTGTTGAACATTTACATTAATATCTGAGGCACTCATCATTTCCTCTGCTGAATTTTACATGCCATTTAAAGAAACTGAGGTAAAAGGAAGTATTTCTAAACTAGGCTTGAAAAAACCACATGCAAAGTACTATGCTTAGGGGAAGCAGCAAGAGGAAGTCCAGTCAAATGTGTGTAAAAGACTGACGGTAAATCAGCCCTCCCGGGGGCCTCTGTTCCTGGAGTCTACAACTGTAGGGGACAAACAAACAATACATAGTAGACTGTAACTCTATTCCCGAGGACATCTTCAACTTGACACCAGCTTCTTTCTGTGGAAAATGAGATCCATTACCGTGCATTTTTCCCCCCAATGATTTCACTGAAAAATGATCTGGAGTAGCTCAATGTGTACTAATTAGTGTCTGAAAATACAAAAGAAAACAAGAGGGTTTTTGTGTTGAGAATCAGGTGGTTTCAGCATTTTCTGGCATGCCGGAATTCTTTCGGTTCTCCGATATCAGGTTAGAAGGAAAAGATTTGATCTGATCCGATCTGATTTGTTGGCTGACACAGAAATATTTTTCTTATCATTTACTGGATAAAATACAAATCTCTTGCTGTTTATTTAATGTGAACGTTTGCATGTTTGTCTTCATTTCATACTGATTTAACTGAAAATACTTTACGACTCCCAGTCAGGAAAAAGTCATTTACTTTAGGCTCAGCTAAACTGATGAAGACTAGTCTTCACAGACTAAATCGTTAACACATATACTGAATAGTGTATCCAGAAGGATTATGAAAATAAAATAATAGTCGCAGCCTTCCCCTGAACATCATTATTTAGAGTAGCAACCTTTAGGCTAAAAATAACTGCAACAGCACAAGACTGTTTTGAGGACACTGAAGGCAGGGGAAGAGTGAAAACACCTCTCACGTACTGCTTGTTTGTAGCATCTCACCTTGCTCATAATGGAGATTCATGGAGATTCATGTTAATGCATGCACTGGGAATGGGTGATATTGAGCATCAAAGCCGTTTAAACATCAAAGTCATTTGAAATCTATGGACGCATCAACCTTTGCCTGTCACTGGCTGCGTTCATTTTAGAAACCTGCAGGTGGAAAAACTGCACCCAGGAAATAACCAACATGCACCTAAATATCTCCCTCTTAGCACTTCACTGGCACACACATCTGTTTTGTTTTGTTTTTACAAAACTTCACATTTCACATGTCAGGAAAGTGGAGCTTTCATGACACTGTCAAAATTGAGCAAGGAGGGTTTGGTTTCCAAACAAGCAAATGCTATAAACAGCAGAGTAGGGTTCAAGTTTGAGACACGCAGGGGCAGATGGGGGCAAGTTTTAAACATGTGGGAGAGTTTAGGAGAGACACATGCAGGTATCGTATGAGCATGTAGAGGGCAAAACAAAAGAAAAACAATACAAAACACAGCCCCTCCATGTCGACTGATGACATGACTTCTGGCCGGTGGGTGAAGATAAGCTGCTCAAAACCCAAGAAAGCGACAGGATCGAAGAGGCTTGAGATAGGAGGGGATGCACAATACCATAAACACATTCCCCGAGTAAGTATGCGAACATGCAGCATTCACGCCTTGTTTAAGGTTTACACAGAAGAGAGTCGCTGTACTCACTGGTTTCCCATTCCTGTGATGTGCAGTGGACAAAAGAAACACACACACACACACACATACGCACGTCCACAGTTAAACGTGACAAACAGACCCGTAGTCAGTGTGTTGCACAAGCGTGACATTTCATTTCTAGTGGTGTTAAAATGATTGGCGGACACACACGCGCAGAATCAGACAGACAAACAGACAAGCGTGTGTTAAAACCAGACAGTTGACTGAAACTAACACACTAACATGTTGACTCTCTCATGTCTTTAAACACTGACAAATATTGATTTTGCCTCACCCTTACTACCATAATTTCACAGCCGTGCAGACAATCTGTGGCACCGGTCCAAACAGGAGGGAGTCCTGCTGCCAGAGTTGTGAACAAACATTAAATCATGCCAAAAGAGTTGCATTCCTATTAAAGCAGATTCGCTACACGGGAAGCCAAATCTTTTTGGAGGCTATTTGATTTTAAAGTTCATTTTCAGGGCCTCCGTCAGGGCTACATGCATGAGCTGTTAACGCCTTTGCAGCATGTCTGAAACATTTATAATGCATCTGTGAACCTTTTTGTCCACCTCACCGCATTAGTCATCATCTACCTTTATGACTCTGTTGTGTCTTCAGTTGAAATGTGTGATTTCTGAGGAATTTACAGGGAAGTAGAGAGATGAGGTGATACACACCCACAGCTCAGAGGCAGCTGGAGACAGGACAACAAAACACCATTCACATACTGAGCGCAACAAATAAAAATGATTCAATGGGTCAAACGGCTGAGTTGATGTTGTGGGCGAGTTGTATTTTTTTTGTTTTGTTTTTTTTTGCAACACATTTTTATCAGTGTGAGCACAGAGAGGAGGCAGTTTGTGTTTTCCTGTCTACAGACTTGTCTATCTTCATTTCATGAATCAGAAAGCTATCCAGCTGATCTGCACCATCATTTCCCTCAACAGGTGACAACCATGGTGTCTACATCCAAAAAACTGCCCCCCCTCAACACACACACCCACCCACCTCCTCTCTTCTCTGAACCCCATTGGCTGTCTGAGAGATTTACTAACAGCAGCCTGATTGGTCAGCTGGTGCGGCTGACGCACAACAAATCTCTCAAAGTGAGCTTATTAATTGATAAGCAGACTTCTCCTCACAAGATCCCAGAGAGGGAAGAGCTGTGTGTGTGTGTGTGTGTGTGTGTGTGTGTGTGTGTGAGAGAGAGAGAGAGAGAGAGAGAGAGAGAGAGAGAGAGAGAAGATGGGGAGAGAGAAACCGAAAGAGAGAAGGAGAAATGACACAAGAGGGGAAATGCTAAAAAGTAAAAATACTCACAGTGGGAACAGCACAGCCTCGATTTGTTTTGGTAAATGGCTGAACAGACTTTATCACATCACATCAGTTCCTACTTTGGCCCGAGCGCGATGTGCATCATGTAAATAGAGGAAGGTGATGTGATGAGATCTGTGTGATGGTCTGATCTGTGAGCCTCTGTAGGTGTGAATGACAACTTCATGCAGAAGCGTGCCTTACTTTCAAAGTCATGAAAGCTGCTGTTCAGAGCCCCTCTAACCGCGGATGAACGTGAAGGTTACTTCTCTCTGACACAACGAGCTGTCAGACCCCCCCGCCCCCCTCTCTCTCTCTCTCTCTCTCTCTCTCTCTGAAGAAGAGTTTGTGCCTCGCCGTCCTACCTGAGCTTTATCAGTCAGCGAGAGGTCCAGCGGCCGCGTCCTGTCCGAGGTCCGTCCGTCTGACCGTCCGTCGCTCCAACTCGCAGCGCTCCTCACTCTGAATCAGTACTCCTCAGCCTCCTGACGTCACCGCAGGGCAGGACGGCCGGGCGACCAATCAGAGGCCGAGCTGCGGGCAGCACAGGTAAACAGAGCTGGCACGCCATTGGCCGGCCCCGTGACTCCGGTGATGTACTTTGGGATTAAAAAGAAATAATAAAAAAAAGAAGGTGGAGGTGAGTTGCAGCTCTGACAACGGTTATGATTCATAATATAAATAATTGTAAAAGAAATAAAATAATTAAGATACACACAGGTCCGTAAACAGCAGGTGCAGCGACAGAACAAGGACAGCAAAGATGAACAGAGATAAAAGTCAACTTAAAACCACGAGGAGGTTATATAAAAGGTGTATACATCAATAGGCTATATAAACGCTACAATGGCCAGCAACATACAAGAAGTCGAGTCCTGTGAGTTGCCAAAAAAAAAACCCCAAACAAACAAATTAATAAACAATGAATGAAGAGGAAACATGGTGGTCACACATTATTGGTAGCTGCTAAATCAGTCGTGGTTGTTGCATGCAGTGATGGCTTCAGCTGTAGTAGGCTATTATTACCAAATAAACCTTATAATGACCTCGCTCTTTTTTCTTTCTTTTTTTTTAACATGACAGAGTTCTCTTAACTTCTTTAAGGCTCATTCATTCGTTAACTTTTTCATACATAACATCTTGTCTTCATTGCTGAATCGTTTATTGTCTTTGTCTTTAACTGGATTGTTTCTCGTGTCCACATTCACTACACCCTTTTTTGTCTTGGGTATCTGTGTGGATATGTGGTGTGTTTTGGGATTTTTGTGAGTGAGATCTTTGCTTTTTTTCCCCATTGCAGAATATGCCAAAAAAAACAATGCACTTCATCCATTTGTGACGTTGCTTCGAAATAAATGGCAGAATATCTGACTCCTCTGTTTCCATTCACCCTGCCAGGCGCGCGAGGCTGCATGCACGCGGTCTCTGCTCCTGCTGATCTCGTGCTCCATCTAGTGGATTTGATTGGCTGCAATCAGGCAAGGTGAAGTTTGTGGCATCTCTGCAGAAACCAAAGAGTGTGTAATAAAGAGCCTACATGAGTAAGAGTTCAGTTTTAAAACTTTAACATTTGACTGTTTTTGACAGGAAAGAAGTTAACAGAGTAGCAGACAATGTTTACAGTGATCATTTGCTATTTTTTCCATGTAGCAATTTATGTTTTTTTCCCTGGCTTACTACAGACATTATTGATGTGTCTCAGCAGAGAGAATGTAAATGTAACTCATAACCTCAATACATAAATAACGTAGACTGAAAATGACAACTTACACCTGTTATTATTACATCCAGGCCTCTTATTTCCCTACCTTTTAATAACATACAAACCACCAAAAGTATTGAAAGTACACAAAAAGCACACATGAGACTCTATTCCCACCACTATATGCAACATTAACGTAATCTGCATATTTGAATCAAGGTGTTACTTTATTGCACAGCTTTTTAGATGTATCTTGCACATTGAAAATATTCTTCATTCCTCTACTTACATAAACACTGTGGACATTTGGACACGCAAGGCAAATATTTTCCTTATTCCTGCAAAAAAATCTTTCATTTAAATAACAACTTTCATATCGTCCTCATCTTTATCATATATTTGTATCTCATATCGTCTGTTTTATTTTTAACTGATGTTGTTTGCAGTGCTTGATTTTACTCTAACAATATAGTCTAATATTTTTGTTCTACTTGTCACGTTTACTAAAACAATTTTCCTCCATGTGTAAACCTACGTATTTGAAAAAAGGGAGACTATGTAAATCTATTAAACTAAATCTATCATCTATCAAAATCCCTAAAAAAAACTTTCAAACCTCACCACTGAATGGAAACTATATTTAAAGAGGAGAAGCAGCTGGTGCATGTTCAGGGCTGCTGCAGTGTGTCGGAGCCGCCGCTGGGTGTCGCTGCAGGCGGAGCTGAGCTGTGGAGCAGCCGGACGCGCTGTGTCGTCGGCAGTGAGCAGCCAGTTGCCTAGTGACGAAAAACTCTCGGCTGCCTCTGATTTCCTGCGTTTTCAAAATCTCGTCGCCAACAAAGCTAACTAACTAGTGCGAAGTTAACCTCCCACCCAAAAAAACAGATGTTCACATGTTTATCTCCATTTTTATACAGCGGGACGAAATGAAAGCGTCGTCCTCGTCGGATACGCCGAGAAACGCTTCAGCGCCTGAAGAAAGATGAATAATTATAATTTCATCAGGGTTGTTGGCAAAGGGAGCTACGGGGAGGTGCACCTGGTGAAACACAAAACAGACCGAAAACAGGTGAGAGACGGCAGCTACACACGGCCCACAGCAGAGTAAATAATCATAGCTGCTGTATGTGTTATTATCAGCAGGCTGGACGCCACAAAAGATCCCGACAGTAAACCAGCCTGAAGTTAGCATCACATTAAACCTCACAGATCAGTTTAGGCACTTTTACACGATGTGTGAGAGTCAAGGAGCGAATATATTACTGTTACTTACACGTCCTATATAACAAAGAGAGTCTCAGGTTATAAATGAATAGTGTTTGTTGTTATTTACGGGGCAGAAACTCTCAGTCTGACCGTCAGTACAAGTCGTTTCCTGTCTGCAGTGGTCCTTGAAGGGTCCTTGAAGGCTCTGAGACAACAGGGACAATTTGATTTAACCTATTCAGCCATAAGAAGCCGCAGCTGCATAATTCATTGTGCCACCCATCACGGTGAACGGAGAGGACGTCGTGCAGTTTGAACTTGAGCCATAAAATGACATTATTTCAGGTGCTAATCTCCATTTCATGGTTTGAAAGCAACACATTTGTGTGTGCATCACTACCATTTACAATATTTGTGTATCTTTGGTCTACATCAGTCAGTAATTTTTGCAAAAATGTGATTATGTAAATGTGATAAAAAAAACATGTCGTGTTTTGAAATGCTTCAGTCTCCATCCTATGGTGACTTAACATGTTTAACTCCCAGTGTTTTATATTCATAAATACAGAATAGCAAACAGTGTGTTTTCTTCAACTTCAAAGAGTGGTTGTGCATTTCTCGCTTTTTTCCCCCCAGTATGTTATCAAAAAGCTGAATTTAATCACATCGTCTAAACGGGAACGGCGCGCCGCCGAGCAGGAGGCGCAGCTGCTGTCCCGGCTGCGACACCCCAACATTGTGACCTACAGGGAGTCCTGGGAAGGAGATGACTGCCAGCTGTACATTGTGATGGGTTTCTGCGAAGGTGGTGACCTCTATCACCGGCTCAAACAGCAGAAGGGCGAGCTCTTACCTGAAAGGCAGGTGGTGGAGTGGTTTGTCCAGATAGCCATGGCACTCCAGGTACGTGATGGCCTGTGAATTTAGACAGAATTCCCTTTTTTGTACAGGACATCTGAATGCAGCTGTGATTTTGCTTTGCAGTACCTGCACGAGAGGAACATTCTTCACAGGGACCTTAAAACGCAGAACATCTTCCTGACAAAGACCAACATAATCAAAGTTGGGGACCTTGGCATCGCACGAGTACTGGAGAACCAGAATGACATGGCCAGCACACTCATAGGAACCCCTTACTACATGAGCCCAGAGCTCTTCTCGAACAAACCTTATAACCACAAGGTAAGCTGGTTGTCTGTCCTTTTCAGGTAGTTTGTTCATAATTGGTGCTTTACAAATGAGTGTTGTTTGTTTTTCTAGTCAGATGTCTGGGCCCTGGGTTGCTGTGTGTATGAAATGTCCACACTGAAACACGCCTTCAATGCCAAGGACATGAACTCACTGGTCTATCGCATTGTTGAAGGAAAGGTTCGCATCTTTTCCCATATATTTTATTAGATATATTATTACAGTCAAGTTTGAATAGTTTTGCTTTTAATAAAATATTTATACTTTTCTGGATGACTGGATTTACTGATTACAGAGTCTGAAGTTTGTCATTTCCTTAGAGTGTCTGAAGAGTTCAGGGACATTTTCTAGCTCCATGAACAGTTTTGCGTATTCTTGTTTGTATCCAAAGGACCCACAGGTGAAAGACCTGTGGGTTTGTTGATTTGTACATTGATCAGGAATTTGATAATTGATTCTCTCACAAGCAAAATAGCTTGTGTGGTGGTGTTTTCTGACATTATCCTCTTTCTCATCAGCTGCCACAGATGCCCAGTAGGTATGATCCCCAACTGGGAGAGCTGATCAAGAGCATGCTGTGTAAGAGACCCGAAGACAGACCTGATGTTAAACTTATCCTCCGGCAGCCCTACATCAAACGACAAATTGCCATGTTCCTCGAGGCAACTAAAGAGTAGGTGGCAACAACAAGAGACATCTTTCCATTATTTGAAATTTCTTTAAATTTACTTGTTTCATAGTCTTTCCTCTCTGTTTACTTCAGTTAGAATGTTTTTTCACTGTCAGATATACATTTCTGCACCTACTTTTTTGTTGCTTCCCTGTCACAGTGAGCTGCCATCCTTAAGCAGAATGATAAATCTTTTCTCAGTGTTTATATGTGTTTTGGTTTTCATCAGAAAAACTGCCAAGTCACGAAAGAAGGACGTAGGTGGCAGTGGTGATTGTAGGTCCAACAGTGCATCGTCTGTGGCGTCACCTCAGCTGAAACCCGAGAAAAGTCCCCAACCTGAACCTCCTGCCAGGGTGAAACGGGTGAGTGGAGAATAGCAAGGCTGGTACAGCAACAAAACTTCACTTATACTCTATTTTGACACTAAGTAGAAAATGTCTAATGTTCTTACAGCATTATCTTTACATTCGTTATATTGTATCCAGCCTTTTCAATCATCAGTGTTCATAGTGGTTTTTGTTTTTTTCTCTTCATCTTTAGAAAGAAGAGAAGTCACAGCATAAAGTTCGGAATGGCATCACCGATTACACTCCTGTCCAAACCCCTCCACCATCCAAAGCTTCGTCACCGGATGATCTCAAAGCCAGCACGGCATCCCTGGCGACCGTCAGCAACATTAATATTGATATGCAACTGCAGGAGGACGGGGATCCGATGAAGGCCCAGGTGCAGGGGCCCCAGTCTGTTGTGTCTCATCACTGGGCAGGTAATGAACCTGTGGCTCACAGTGAGTACAAAGACAGCAAGGGAAGAGGGAAACCAGATCCTTCTCCCCCTTCTTCCCCTCTTAAGCCCCCCTTGAAGTCTGTATCAGGTGCTGGCAGGAGGAGAGGCGAGGAGAGGAAGGCATCCAATGGAGTGTTAGACTTTCATCTACAGGCCACGCCGCACCCTGGGGATACATTTTCTGTCTGTGGGGAGAAACAGACGACAGATGTGGATCATAAGGACGATACCGTGGACTTACTTAAAGAGGCTGACCTGAAGAGCCCAAAGCTCGAGGTGGAGAAAGAGACTATTGTTTCCATCTCTGAGAGGAAGTCTGCACACAGATCCAAAATGGAAGACATAGGAGTGGTTGTGGAAGTGAATATGGACAATAAAAATGACACTGTTACCCTTCTCAAAGGAACACCGTCACAACATCATACCTCAGACATCAAAGTAAGTGCTCTTGCAGTTAGAACTGTTCCTATTTTCTTATGGTGTATTCTTGTCTATTTGTTCATATGTGTTATTGTGTGTCTTCACAGGAGAACCTAGAATCTACCGAAAAGCTGTTAGAGCCATTCCCTTCAATGCTGGTGAGCTTGTATTCGATTCATTGCCAGAATAATGCCCAATACGCAATACCCAGTGGTTCAAAGTGAAGAAAGATTTTATTATATTATGGGAAGATTTTTGCCACGTAAAAGTGTAAAAAAAAACAACAACAAAGTAATTGTGTATGTTTAGGAGCCTGTTCAGGAGGAATTTCTGTTACCACCCAGGATACCAGGTCTGGCTGCTCCATCACAAACGCCTCAGTACTTTTCATCAGAAACTTCCATATTACAGCAGAACAAAGGAAGAGACATAAGATGGACTCATGGGGATCAGGACAAGGTAAAGATACAGTCAGTGAGGTTAATTTAATTAAGCTTTTTATTTAATTTTTTCATAATGTTCCTTTATCTTTTCCCCTTATCTTTTAGTCCAAGGTGGCTGCTACCAGACCTTTACCTCCTCCTCCTATTGAGAACGTTGCCGTGGAGGTGAGGAAGAGGAGCAAGAGGAGCACAGAGAGCAAGAAAGCTAATGTGGCCACGACTTCCACATCACTTAGTGCCTGTAAAGATGGACACTTCCAACTGCCGCAGGTGACAATGCCACATTACTGCAAAGACATGTATGTTTCTTAATATCCATTCTGCGAAGGTGCTTTACCTTTGTAAAATTATAACCTGAATTAACATTTCCGCATTCTTGAAAAAAAACACCCAAATACTGTAGCTATGAATTCCATTTTATGTAAATGTAAATCACTTGAGGCCATAATTTATAATTTTATACTGAACGTTGAATCAACTAACCCTAACCCTACAAAACTACATTAAGAATCTGTCCTGATTCTTTTTGTGCTCATAGTGAATGGATTTGGTAAAGTACAGATGTAGTTTATTCATCACAGAAAATGTGGATCAACTTTAATTTGCAGGATCGGCCACTGTCTGCCAGAGAGAGGAGAAGACTGAGGCAGTCACAGGAGAGTGCCAGCCAACCAGGTACCTACTGTCTTTCCTTACTGGTACAGCATTGTACCTGGACCTATAACAAATAATACGAGACTTCAAGATGCAGTGAAAAAAAAAACAGAAATCCCAGAAAGTGCACACATATAAACTGGAAAACAAACACAGTCTGTTACATCCAGCTTTATAAAAACAAAAAAGGAATAATTGGTCTTTTTGTTCCTGATGACTTTTCTCTTTCTGCAGGTGTTAGTGTCATAAGAAGGGCATCTTATGATGTCACTTCCACCAAGGATGAGCACTACAATGCCCCGGTTACCAGATCTGTTTCAGACCTTATCGCTGAGACCAACAGAAAGGTACGAACATCTCCTGCCTTATGTGGCTCATCTGATTTTACAGTGAATTCGAAACAGAAGTCACAACATTGGGATATGTTTCATTGCAGGAGAAGCTGCCGGAGCGAAGGTCAGATGAAGATGAGTGCAGTTCATCCACAAGTTCCACAGAGCGTTCAGAGGGGGACTGCAGGGAGAGGTGAGAGCGCAGAGGAGAGGAGAATATATTCACCATGCTGCTTTGCTATTCATATGATCAGTCCTTATATTAGACTTACACAATGTCTAAGTAAACTTATTTGCTGTTTCACATTGTTTGAACAAATTTGCTGTGTAACAAATGAATTATGGGTCGTTTGCAGGAAAACGGAGTCCAGCGACATGCAGGATTTAGTCCATATGATGACCCAAACTCTGAGAATGGACATTGGAGACTGTTTGAGTGAGGTGGACAAAGGCAGATTTGGCTCTACTGCATTGCCAGAATTTAAATTGAACAGGAAGTACAGGGACACCCTGGTGCTTCATGGGAAGGCTCGAGAGGAAGCAGAGAACCTGTCACTGGGTGAAATACCAATAGGTCAGAAACCTTTATCAAAAAGAAGTAGTCACCAGACTGTCACTCTGGAGCTTTCTTGTGCTTGACCCGCTTATCTCTCCCAAAGGCTCCATGTCCGGTCCAGCCAAGATAAGGAGGGCCATAGAGCACCTGAGGACAGATGTGGTGAAGGGCCTCGGGGTCAAGCTGTTGGACAAAGTCCTGGAGATCATGGAGGAGGAAGATGACACCAGACGAGAAGTATGACTCTAAAGAAGGCAAAACACATCTCACCATACACACTGTATCCATAAATAAATGCAGAGGGATATTATAGTTTCCTTAAGTAAAAAACATTGTGCACTTGTATACCAGGGAGTATAATAGAAGTCAGAAAGACGTAAATTCCAGGTGTAGAAGGTACATACAGAAGTGGTTCACAGATTATCTAATGCATTGGTTAGGTTAATGCATGACTTGAATATTATTTTATTTTTATTTTTTAGTTATGACATTTAAACACACATATTCGTTCTGAAATAAATAAAGATTATGAATTGAAAAAGGTAGACTGCTTTCTTATCACACCTCCAGAATAGAACAATTTGCCCGTACACGATATAATCAGTTTGTCTGCAAAGTTAAAAACCCAGTTTGTATAAATGGAGAGTTCATTCATCGATCCATTGTGTCCGAAATGATTCATACTTGTCCTTTTTTTTCCCACTCTAGCTGTGCCTTCGGGACCAGATGGGCGATGAAAAGTACCAAGCGTATGCTGTGATGGTGAGGCAGCTGAAATTCTTTGAGGATGTTGCCCTCAAGGTTTAGAGAAAACGCTGTGGTTTTCATTATAAATTTGAACAGAAAATTGGTCAATATTGTTCACAAAGATTGCATTGAAGATTGCAAGATTTGTTTCTTCACAGAAGACAATCCTGCTTTGTGGCATTGCTTCTTTCTTCCTCCTGTCTGCATGCAAAAGATCATGTATGCTTGCAGGTTTCGTTGTGGACTTGCTACAGTACAGTTGCCTTTGTGCGAGCAGTCTTATGTAAATAACTGTAAAGTATTTTTTTTTACCGTATTCTTCAAACTGAATTTGTAATTAGTCTTTTAACATTCAGGATGCCTATGCAAAGGTTTTGTCATGTTAAAGCACTCATCTTTCTACTTTCTGTAGTGGATGTTCATTTGTCTGTTTATAATGTAAGCCAGAATTTCTCTATTATTTTACCAGTGCTGTATCTTTAAAGACACACTCACTTTTGCTGCTGTATTTTATGTTCTTAAACACAAAATAATGTGATGTAGAAGCACTGTAGATATTAACATTTGAATTATTTCTAATAAATGCTAAATGTATTTTTGTTTACATCTCAATTTTATAGTGTAATAAAACAAATAAAAAAGAAATGCATGTTTGTGCACAATAACACACTCAGTTGGTGCTGCAGGAAGAGAAGCCAACTCTAAATACAAACGACACATTCCAGTTATAAAATGTACATGATACCAGATGTTTATTCTTTGAACAAGTATTTCACTATTGACTGATAAACACTGTAACAACGACTTCTCACTCAATGCTTCAAATGTGAACTGAGACTAAATTCAAAATCATTTCCAATATAAAAAGGATGTATTAACAGCTGGGCAGGGACAGCTCTTGAGTTATTTGTGCTTCTTCTTCTTGAGACTTTCCTGAGGTTTTTGGCTGGACTCCCCGCTGGTCTCTGGTACAAGTGGCTGCCAGGACAGAGGGTTCTGTCTGTACATCGGCCATGGAGGCAGGGTCAACTAAAGTCAAGGACAGAAGCAGAAGAAATTATGTTGTTATGCTTAAAGCCCTCCCATAAGAAGTCTTTACAAGGGTTACAAGCACAAGACAGTCAATGCTGTGCAATAATTTAGCTTTAGATTGACTGTGATTTTGTGACAAGAGACAATGGCAGAATCATCAGTTATCTATCATCTATGTATTGTCTCAGGCAGACAGTAATGCAAAACAACTTACCACACAGGACACAGCAAAACCGGCCAAGACTATGTACACTGTCCACCCAAACTGTTCAATGATCAGGCCATACACAAATCCAATCACCTGTGAAGAAAAACAAATGATTTCAGTGAACCTTAATACAGTGAAAATACAATGGCATGAGAGTGGGATGTTCTGAATTTTTGCGTTGCATGTGTTGTGGGTAGTTACCGCTGAGATGAGGATTATTCCTTGGAAAATCTGTTCAGCCAGCTTCTGGCCTTTATAATCCTGTAACGCAAGAGACAGGGAAACATCATTTAAGCAACATTTATAACAGATTCAGGATCACATTCATCTAAGCAGAGTCCTGCACAATTCCGAAGTTTTGTTCTTGTTCAAGTTAATGCTCTGGACAAACTGACTGCAAAAAAATCATGTGAAACCTATTCATATCACAGGACCTTGCAAAATCCTACAGCTCTATATATGTTGTCAAATCTATGGTGTTTAGCCATTTTATCATGTTGCTGTTCTTTGCATGTGTATTCTGCTGCATATTTATTAATGGGTTGAAATTTGAGAGAGCTGAAAAAAAACATTAAAAATTCTTTTTATTGGATATTATCTATTATAATTTTACTTTAACCTTTTCATAAGAAACTTATATTTACTGCAGATGTGCAAACACTCACTCCTTGATTTAATCTTTTGTTTTTTAAATTGCTAAATTTTCAAAATTTTCATTCACTGTAGTACTACAGTCAGTGGTTTAATCTCCAAGGTAGATATTTGTATGACGATGACTTGAAGTTTTCTATTTCTTTGTCATTCATATTTGACCTGTTTTTATGTGCAGTTCTGTTAGCGAGTCAGTAACAAGTATCGGAAATGTGCTGATTTTTTTAACAACAAAAATGGTGTAATATCACATCTTTAATTTGTTATGTATGTGCAATGATAAACACATCACCATAATAAAACTTTTTTTAGATCAGGAATGCGGAGAGTTCATCTGTGCAAAAACTAATAGCTGATGAAACTTTATTTACTTTATTTTAAAGTTACATTAATCCTGAGAGCCGCTGAAATAACGGAAATCATGAAGTTACTGGTGATACTTCAGCTAACAAGCTAATGATATAAAACCTCCACTGTAGGTCAGACCTGCCAACAAATGCAGACTTAGTTTCATATTTGATGTGTGATTCTGTCAAAGCTTCAACAGATGAGAAAACGGAATGTTTTGTTTGTGTGTTTATAATCTGAGGACGACATCAACACGTTAGCTAGCAGCTGTTACCAAATGTAGCTTCACGTTAATTTACCTCTGAACTCTCTGGCTGTGAATGAACATAAGCATGACATAAAAGCATGAATGATGGTCTCTTACCATGTGTGTGGGGATGGACTTAAACACAGACAACATGTTTCCTCTGTAAATGAACGAACAATTATCGGACAGAGGCTGTTTGACTTCCGGCTTCGAAAAGATACGTCGCGCAGTGAAGGACCCCTCCGCGAGAACCGTTGGCTGCGCAGCCTCACAAGTCTACACAATGTGGATGTAGATGTTACGCGGCGATTTGACACCCAGTTTAGTTTGATGTCCGCGGAAAGCTTAGCCTGCCTAAATAACGGCCTGCAAATCTGTCTAATTAAAGTACACGATTACATTTTCAGCGCACTTTTTAAATTTTTTTTAATCTACTAATTAAATCACATTAACACATTTAATTAAATGTAATTTTTATTCAGTCAAATCAAGAAGCAAATTTAGTTTTACAATCAGGCAAACGCTTGGACGTCTATTACTACGGTGGTGTAACGGATAAAGTTGTTGATGTTGAGTTGGCAGTTTGGCTCCAGACTAAATTACTTTCTGTCTGTCACTTTCGGTCTGTAGTAAGAGCTGGTTTCACCTGAGCAGCATTTTTTTCACATTTCCATCTCATAATCACACAGTAAACAGCCTGCAGTCTACGGACGGTGCGGTTTGCTGGCGGGTTCACCCGAGTCCTCATTAGCTAACCAGCTAATAGAGGATCTGTGGACTCCCCTCACATAAACTCAGAGGTTTTTTTTCCTTCACCTACTTTTATTTACCGATTTTATTTTAATCAGGCGTGCTGCTGGAGGACGGATGAGGTCGTTGTCATGACACTGAGGAGAGGTGAGTCAGTTTGGATGAAACTGCTGTTTATTTTCCTCTCTGAATCAAGAGGTCTGTCCACATGTTTTAGTGTGAATGAAATAGAAATGGGCAGAATGATACTCAGCTTCTGTTCAGTTCAGAGGTTTTTCCAGTTTATGTTCTGAATTTCCTTGAAAGAAAATCATGCTCTATTTTAAGTACAATTACAGTGATCATTTTGAAAGTTTGGCCATTTTCTCATATTTGCCATTGTGTGTGTTTATTCAGCTGAATATGTTTAACTGGATTTGGTTGAAATTGGTACATAAAAATGTTTTTACCCAAACAAAGAGTCTGTTGAAAAAATGTCAACAAATGTGTGTTTTTCACAGTTTCCACACTGACAGTGTTGCTCTGTGCACACCAGCTGTTATTCATATGAGCTCTTGCTTCTTTCAGTAAACGTGGTCATCCTTGTGCTGCTGGCTGTGGCCTTCCTGATCATAGTTCAACGAAATCTCCTCAACCTCAGCGACTTTTTACACAAAGAAAACCCAGGTATGCTGTGTGTCATCTGCTCTACGTGTGGGACACACTTTTCTCTTCAAAACCTTTTGTGTATCATCAATTTGAACATCTCATCAGACAAATCAAGTGCATTAAAATGCAAAAATGTCAACTTTACTAAAAAAAAACAACATATATATGTTTTTGTCCAGATCCCATGCAGATTCTGCCCTTTGAGTCAGAACTGTCTCCAGAGCTCAGAGTGGAGTCGGTGAGGAGAGGAGAAGAGATCCCGGTCCTCATCACTGCTGCAGAGGAAAGACTCGGTGCTGTGGTCGCTGCCATGAACAGTGTCTACCAGAACAGTAAAGCCAATGTCGTCTTCACCATAGTGACCCTGAATGACACGGTGGATCACCTCAAGTAAGATGAGGAAGCACATCTGTCTTGCTTCATTGTGCATAACATTAAATTACCTCAGGCTTAATAATGCAGGTGTCTTTGTCTTCACTAAAGCTAAGAGGAATTTGTGAAAGTTTAATCAAATTGGAACCATTGTGACATGACATGAACCATGACATGATTTTTTGTTTGTTTGTTTTACCAACAGAGTGTGGCTTAGTAAGACAAAGCTAAAAAATGTCAAACATAAGATAGTTATTTTGAAGCCGGAGCTCCTCAGTGGGAAGATATCAAAAGATCCTCAAACGCTGGAAGCGACAAAACCGGTGAGCCGGTGAACTTGATGCTTGATTATATGCCAGAATAAATACTCATGCCACTGTTTATTAATGTTAATGTCTAACTTTGTTTGCTTGGTCTGTTTTTCAGTTGACTTTTGCCAGATTTTATCTACCAGTATACTTACCCGAGGCAGAGAAAGCTATCTACTTGGATGATGATATAATTGTGCAGGGTAAGTCGCACCATAAAGAAAGAAAATTACCTTTCAATAAATTTTATTTATACAGTTGTACAGCAGCAAAAGTGTAATTCACACAACGTTTCACTCATTGGCCGTCACACATTTGTTTCAGGGGACATTCAGGAGCTTTTTCAAACTACCCTAAAACCAGGACATGCTGCTGCCTTTTCAGATGACTGCGATTCAGCATCTGCTAAGGGCATCGTACGGGGGGCTGGAAATCAGGTGGGCTTGCATGAGCTCAGTTTTTTCAGTTATGTAAAAAAAAAAAATAAAAAAAAAATAGGCCAATGTATCAATGTGGAATGTTTCTTTGTGATTATGGTAATGAAATCATGAATATTTCCCAATAGAATAACTATATAGGATTCTTGGACTTCAAGAAGGAGGCTATCAAGAAGCTGGGGATGAAGGCCAGCACGTGCTCTTTCAATCCTGGGGTCATCCTGGCCAACCTGACTGAATGGAGGAACCAGAACATCAGCGGGCAGCTGGAGCACTGGATGGAACTTAACACGCGGTACGTCACTCACACTGGTGAACAGATGAAAAATGAACAAGGGGAAAATGTGGCAGTCTTCCTGCTAAAAAAGTCACGGATTTGCTTGTTGTTGAATAAAACTGTATTCTAGTGGACTCTGTTTATATTGAGCTGATTGTGTTGGTTTCCTTAGGGAGGATCTGTACAGTAAGACACTGGCAGAGAGCATCACCACCCCCCCGCTCCTCATAGTTTTCTACAAACGACACTCTGCCATCGACCCCATGTGGCATGTCAGGCATCTCGGTAAGTTCTGCTTAGTTACTGATGAGCCTTTTTCTCAATGAACCAATCAAACTGATTTCACACGTGGACAACCCTGAACAAGTTTTCTCTAGGTTTGTGGGATACTTTCACTTCTTCACAATACAATGCACATGCGTACAGTAGATACCGTAGACTTGTGCTTTTTAGAAGCTTTTATTGAACTTTTAAAGATCTGGTTCAACATTTCTTGCTACGCCCCATCAGTATGCTAACCTAAACTAATGGTCTCTTGGCTGTACTCAACAGACAGTTGTGAGACTGGCCTTGATTTTCTCATGTAACTCTTGGCACAAAAGCGAATAAGCCCACTGCAACATACTTCAGGCCATTTGTCAGCTGTAAAAGCATCTAGTGTGGTTTATTGTACCATAAATTGTAACTGGCTGTGGAATCTCTTCTTTGTGAAGGATAAAAGTTTACGATACCAGAAGGTTAAGTCTGTTTTGATTTTTGAATGGTTTGGCACCAAACAAAATGGACACATTTAGACACAAATCATCACATGATGGCAAAATGTTGATTTTTCAGGCACCACAGGAGCTGGAAAGCGCTACTCCCCCCAGTTTGTGAAAGCTGCCAAACTCCTCCACTGGAATGGACACTATAAGCCGTGGGGGAGAACATCTTCCTTCTCTGACGTGTGGGACAAATGGTTCATTCCAGACCCCACAGGGAAATTTCATCCTGTGCGTAGACACACGGGGGAAAAGTAGACTGAAATGTTGGTTTCAGGAACATTCTCGACCAGCCAAGCCAGCTCCGTCCCAGCAGGACCACGCCTTGTGATATCTCAGGAACTAAGTAAGGCCTTTTCACTTTCCAGCTCCGTACTTGAGTTTACGTACGCGAACTGTGTGCTCTCACATTCCCAACACACAGAATTGACCTTTTTTTCTATAGCCAGTGAATTTTACTATTGCTTGGGTGGCACAAAATATGTCTTCAATCCAAAAACTGCCTGATCCTGACTTGGCTTTGACACGTTTCTCAAAGTGTTTCATTAAAAGCATAGATAGGCATGTATGCATCAACCCATTCAGCAGTAGACACCCTGTGACAACGTGCCAAGACAACCATGTACAACTTGGTAACAACAAAGTGATTGCTTGATTAGGAACGTTTACATAAAGCTTAATACTGGACAATTTACTCTCTTCGAAGTTTTTAAAATGACCTCTGCTATAATGGAGTTACACAGTTGAGCCCATCATCACCAAAGTTACCAATTCAGTCTGAACTGTAATCATGTTGGCCATGCAGACACATCATGTTGTTACTTCAGTACTTCCTGTGGAAAAGTAATGGTTTTTAACCCACACTATTTTTTCAACTTTTTATGGTGGTCTGTGCTTTGTTCAGCATTTCCCTCAAAATCTGAAAATGCTTTTTACCTCCCTTTGCCTCTATAAATCCATTTGTCTGAATGGCATCATCATAAATGTAAATGGTTACTCCATTGCAACTACAGTTAACGGTACACTATTACCAGTACGATTTGTTCAACCTACAAATCGACTCTGCCACAGATGAACACTAACTGTACTGCCTCATGTTACCGTGTTTTTTTTTATATGCAGACCACTAAGCAAACTGCACCTCTGCAGAAACCGTAGAACACAAAGTTTGCACAAAATCTTCATGCTTTATCCCCATCAGGTTTTTTTTGTACCTGTTGAAAATGATTCACCTTGCTGGTGTAAATATTTGTCATGTTTTGTATAGTACATTGAATAAAACATACATTTTTATCATTTAAATTGTGATTTTGTTTTCCAACAATCTGTAATGGGCCTGGCATTAAGTCCAGATGGTTTGTTTCTTTTTAGGAAATAATAAAAGTAAGAGCCAGAAGCACAGAAGATACAATTACAGCGTGAAACTGGTACTGTTGTAGCATAACAATTAAACAAACTGATTTAGACTTTGTAGAGAGTTTATTACATTTATAGTGCGTCGTCTATATACAGTGCTCCGAACACAATATGACCTCTGGACATTTAAAACGGGCGACCTTTTGAAGAAATAAGTGGATATATACACAGTTAATAAAAGTCCATTTCCTGGACTTTCAGGTGTAATTATTCCTAGACAAACAATTCAATGGAAAACTGTAGTTTAGGATATGTTTGTCCTGGTCTGGAAAGTGTCCAAAAGTTTGAAGACCCAGACCAATCAACAAGGCCTCGCAAACTGATTCTGAATCAGCAGAAAAAAACTCTGTCAGCACCGTGTCAGTGTTTCTTCACAGCATGCTTATGTATGTTGACAAATCAACTGCAAGTCCACCAGACCACGTGAACACAGGAACCAGTTACAGAGACAGCGAAGGCAAAGCTCATTTAAAGTCTGTGTTGAAGTCATAGGCGTCGTCTGCTGTAGCTGTAGAGAGGCTGATGTCGATGGGGACAGACCGGAACTGCACGCGGCTTCGTGTTTCTGGAAGACAGACAGACATGTTAAAAATAAGGTGTAATACACAAAGGTGTAGATTTTACATACATAAAATTAAATTAAAGGAACATTTTGAAGTGGAATTTACTTTTGAGTGACTCCTTTTGTGGTTTCTCCACGTCTTCTGTTTGATTTTCCTCCTCAGCAGCAGTTTGTTCAGGCTGTAAGAAAAGCAGATGTCTCAACTATTCAAATTCCAACAATCCTCCTGATGCAGAGAGATTTCAGTAAAAACGAGCTCCAGCCAACTGGATCAGAGTTGGATTAGAAGTCTTCATAAACAAATCAAGACTTGAATTTTTGTCCTCATTTCCAGGAGACCAGGCTGCTAAGCATTATTCTAAACAGCTGTGCTGTCTGGATGTTTACCAAAATAACTATTAAAATGACATCGATAGTTACCTCATTATTCTCATCATTCTGCTTCTCTTCGCTCTCTGTGGCTGCAGCGCCAGGTTTTCCTTCAGAGATGTCGCTGACGCTCAGCAGGCCTGCAGTCGGGCCTTTAGAGATCAAGCCTATGCTGCTGGCCTGGTTTGGGAATTTAACACCTAAAAAAAGAGCAGCAATAGTTGTTTTCAGTGACAAACATAAGTGATTACAGTCTTTCGGCTTCTACTGGACGCAAGAGGCAGTGTTGTTCTTTAAACTTTAAGATAAAGTCAGTTACAGATACAGCTTACTGATTCTTCAGTGCTGCTGCATTTTGGAGCCATGTATTCTCCCCAACAACAGGTACAAAAAGGCCACAAACCTCAACACTTTCCAGGTGGTTGTAAAATATGAATACATACAGTGAACAGGACTAAGACAAGGAACCAGCGAGCACCAATACCTTTCAAAGTTTCCTCGTTGCCCCTTTCCAGCAGGTTTCGATCCCAGCCGCTCTGCATCTCAGCCACCACAGTATCGGACATGTAGGCAGGCAGACTGTGTTTCTCTGGTACTTTACAGCAGTAACTCAGCTTGGCTCTGCGGAGACAGACACTTCTGTGAGATCATGTATGTTGCAGCAGTCCTCACACAAACAAAAGATCTGCAGTGATCCTGGCACAGTGTTGGGATCAGAGTTGGATTAGAAGTCTCCATAATGAAATACAGAATTGCGTATTTTGTCCTCATTTCCGCACTGATGCACTACATCCGCCCACCTAATCCTTCAGGGAAATAAAAAAAAAAAAACACTCACCCTGTCCAATCTGATAGGAAAGCTGTGGCAGCCTGCTCCGTGTTGGGGACTCCACCCTTCTGCAGATATCCACGCTTTTTGGCAAACATGGTTAAAAACTCCAGAGAGTTCCTGAAGTCTGGGACGTTGTACTGAAGCATGATCTGAAACAATGAGAGCAAATGACCCTTTCATTTTACAAGAGAGCACATCAATCTATCCAACCAGCTCACACACATCTCTCGTAATCCTCCCACCTGGGTCTTGTCACATTGTTTGAGCAGAGTCCTGACAGCTTCCAGCACGGTCTCCACGCCTTCCTCCACCTGCAGGCTCCTCAGAGCCATCGAGGCTGGTGGGTTGGATGGTGAAGCCACGACTCCTGGGCTGTCTATTAGCTTCACATTCTTCGTGATGTGCACCTCCTGCATGGACCTGATGGGGTGGTAACAGTTGACTATGGTGATAATCTACAAATAAAGAGCCTCAGAAATGTGTTTTTATGTACAACCTGAACAATTCTACTAAACATGCATTATGATACAAAATGCTGTTTCAGGCTTATCTGTGACTCACTTTGTGATGCCTCTCTTCACACCGGCATTGCACGCCAGGATCTCTTTCATACTGTTGATGAGGCTGCTCTTCCCAACGTTAGGAAAACCTGATGATAATTGCATCAAAGATTAACATTCAGACCACATCCAGATTCAAAGAAATGAGCACAAGCCAAATGACACAGTGTCAAAGGAAGTCAATTACAGAAAGCTTCTTACCAACTACACCCACTCGTAGTGAAGCCCCCTCCTGTTTGTTAGCAGCCAAACTTGTGAGGAGCTCACTGAGGCAGCTCTTCCCAAAGCAGGCTGCTCCTCTGGATTTGTCCAGGACTTCATTGGAAGCCACTATCCTGCTCTTCTTGGCTTGCTGAGGAAAACGAAAACAGACTTGTCAAATTTTCTATCAAATATGAAGCTCAAATAAACCTTTCTTTAAGGGTTTGCATTTAAGCTCCCTGCCAATGGCTGAAAACATTTAAATGCACACTATTTGTTTTGTTCACAAACACACACTTTAGCTCTGTTTATGACAGAGCCACTTCATGGTGTGATTTGTCCGTCACTCTTGGAGGCTATAACCAGTTATAACAGCACAACAAGCTGCTCAACCTTCTCAGTCCTCCACATTACGACGAGTTACAAACACAGACAGCAGCAGTGTGATCTTAGTGTCATTCGAATCTGTGGCAGAGTTGTTACCTTTAAACTTATTTAATGACTCACAGTTGACCCCTCATACATTTGCACGAGCATCAATTTAAATTTTGACCACTGAAATTTAAATGAGTGAACATGTAGCAGTAAAATTAGGCTGAAAAGATCTTTACAGCTTAGATCTGTAATGTGGAAAGTGATTTCAAAAGCTAATAAAAAAATGTAAAAAATAAATAAATAAAAGTTGCGAACCAAATTGTAATGCGTTTTTGATAACTGATGTGTAAAAATGCACCTCCTACCACAGTTCTGTCCTGGATCTGTGTTGATGCTTTGAACGCCACAACTGGACACTCCAGTTGTAGACACTGTATCCACCTCTCCACATTCTCCTTTGGCACCAGATCTACAGAAAATAAAACAGAACATTTAAGAGTTGGAGCAACAAACTAATGTTTCATTCACATTCACGACAGACCACGAACCTGCTCCTCAGTTTGTGTCCTTCACTAGAAATGAACAACATCTCAGGTGCGTTTACCTATTTTGTTTAAAACGAAGAGCAGTTTCTTGTTGCCCTCCCTCTGCAGCACCGCCTCCTCCAGCTGTGGACACCTGCACCCCAGTGGGTCGCGAGCATCGAGGACTTCGATCACAACATCAGATGCATCAATTACCTGAAAAAAAAACAAAAAAACAAGACAAAGTAGAGCAACATTAGGCCGAGGGTTACCAGATAAACATAAACATAAAAAAAAAGCCCAATAAAAACAGGACTGTTATGTTTTACCTTGTTTAATTCAGAGCAAAGGTACTGTTTCGAGTTCTTGTCTGGGCCAGCCTGTTTCTCTGAAAGCTTTCCAGCCTCCTGCAGTGAAAACAAGACCCCAGAAACACACAAACGTAAGTCAATGATAGAGCGATAAAATGCTGAATAGATGGAAGATCAGTTTGTCTTTTACCTGCCGGGTCTTCTTGGCCTTGGGTTCTGTTGCTTTACTCGCAGCCTCTTTCTCCTTCTTCCTCTTCTGGGCTCGCTCCTCTTTTTTAGCCTGTCTCCTCTTCTCTTTTTCCTCCTCAATCTGTGGGAAAAACAAATGGTAAATGAGCGTAAGAGCAGAAATTCTGACACCATCTGAGAAGGAGTCATCTAGAGGCGTAAAAAGAAAAAGGGGCAGCGATCATTTAAGTCAATCTGAGCGGTGACAGCGCATCAGAGGAGCAGATGGCAGCCGACCTGTAGCCTCCTCTGCTCTGCCTCCCTCAGGACCTCCTCTTTGAAGGGAGCACTGCTGGGCACGCCGGGGTCCTTCTTCACTCGTTTGCTCACTCCTTTCTTCTTCAGCTCTTTCCTCAGCTTTCTGTTGTGCTCCCGGACCTGAACACACACAAACAACCACCATCTGAGTCTCATTTCATCACATTAAAGTGTGCAGCAGCAGTATCATCTCTCTCACACGGGCCTCGCCGTACAGAAACGTGTGTGTTTTTTTAAAATGTATTTTAAAGCAGCAGTGTTAAAGTGTGGCTCTTACCTTTTTCTGTATCTTATAGCGTTTGGAGCAGGAGAGCCGCTTACTTGCTTTCTTTAACTCTGAAGACAAAAGATAAAAATAAAAGAGTTAAACTTTGGGTGAATAGTTAAGCTAAACACGAAGCTAATGCAGCTCAAACAAAGGTAGATTTTAAATAATCGATACAGTTATTTTATAAACCAGGTGGATTAAACGAACAATAAAACATTAAAGGGTTGTTTCCTGACATGCTCACATATTAATGGGACATTAATGTCAGTGTTCACTCACTTGGTCGCTTCATCTCGGAGCTGCTCTGCTGCCAATGTGCCTGCTCTGCGCTCACACGTGGAGGAGTGCTCAGCGCTGATGTTCGCTCACTTCCGCTTTTGTCACCGCACGTTCGCCCTCTGCTGGTCTGGAGGAGCCGCTTCACGCCTCATCAGTTTAATAACGAGCAGACAAACACGATGGTCTTATTTTATGGAGTTGAAAAAATGTTCTTAATTAAAAAATCAGAGAGTACTTCGAACTGTTTGAACTTTTCAACTTTACTTTTATTAACAGTTACATTTCGGACTATATATAATTTTCTGCTACAAGACTATTTATATTATGATATTCACATATTGATCTTTGTTTATTATATTTATTGTTAATATTATCGTTGCATATTTGGAGCTTTTCTTTTCTTTTTTATTTGATTGAAGTAGCAAATGTAATTTTGTTGTCAAAAATAATAAGAGCAAAAATCACCTGTGTATATCATGTAGTTTTGCCGTGCTGGGTTGTTTATATTTAGGACATCTATTATTACTCAGATGGCACATTTTCACATAAAGATGCTTCATGCAATAATGTCAGAGCTGGTTGGCATTTGCTTTCTCCATGTTAATTTCAAAGGTGAGAAGCACCTGTAAAGAAGAGGTCAGTATCTAAAATGGCATTGTCGCATTTATTCAAACCACTGAGACAGATGCAAAACGGTGTCCCACTGTACTGGCCTGATGCATTTTCAGTTTTCTAACCGTAAATAAGTTTTTCTGGGCAAATATTAGTACCAAACATCATGTACAATACTGGTGTCACTTTACTCTGCTGTTCTTACTTACTCACCCATTTACATCCACATTACGTGTTTACATCTCATCTACATATCATCAGCATTGCATTTCTATTTCTGCTCACTTTTATTTTATATTCTGGCTATATTTTTTGTCATGTTTTGCTTTTGCACCATTTTATATCTTATGCCCTTAAGATCTCCTTTTACTTGTGTGATTTTCCTTTTTGCATGTTTATTCACATTGTTGGAGGGAGCCTGCAGATTTAAGAATCATCACCAAACACTGCTCTCTGCGTTGTTACAGTTGTTCACATGATAATAAACAACCTTGAATCACTGTCATATTTAATATAATCACATGCAAATATTGGCGCTGACATAAAAAATGACAATAAGTGATAGTAGTAGGTAGGCAGGTAGTTATATCATTTGCACCTTTCTGCTCAACAATATTACATTTCTGTTGTATTATAGCCTGTTTCTTTCAGCTGTATATCTTTTACTTCTATTTATATTATTTATCTATTCATTTTAGTTTAATGTTTTTATTTTATCTTCTAAATTCTA
Source organism: Amniataba percoides (assembly GCA_037176925.1). Taxonomy (NCBI): domain Eukaryota; kingdom Metazoa; phylum Chordata; class Actinopteri; order Centrarchiformes; family Terapontidae; genus Amniataba; species Amniataba percoides. The sequence continues at coordinate 17,600,266 of JBAJHX010000096.1, forward strand.
TATATTGAACTTTTAGTCATTTTTGGCTGCTCCATGTAATTGTTTTGAAAAACGAAAATGGGAAAAAAAAAAACTTGAATCTTGAATTCTTGATGGGACATCTCAGACTGTCAGCTGTCTAAGGTTCTTTATCGGTGTATGAATTATATGAATATCATACATTTGTACCTACTATAATGAGACTCTCCTCATGAATCAGACAAACTTGAGAAGAAGAAGAAGAAGAAGAAGAAGAAGAAGAAACAACTCCGGGTCACGTGATCGGGGTCGAGCATCTTTTTTTTTTTTTTTTTTTTTGGTCCATTTTGGATGATCGCAGCGGCTCCACGCAGCTCCAAGAAGAAAACAAAATGACCAAGCTGCAGTTTCTGAACGTCTTCTTGACCGAGCGCCTCATGCTCGCCGCGCAGGAGATCTACAAGTCCGTGGAGGACACGATCCTGGAGTACCAGGAGGAGATCGCCATCCGGGAGCGGGAGAACGACCACCTGAGACGGAGGCTGCGGGACGCGGGCATCGAGATATGGCCAGGTTAGCTCCGCTGGAGACTAGCGGAGAGGCTAGCTGCCGGAGTCCTGAAGCCCACCGCACACAGGAGAGGCAGGAGGGCTCTGAGTGTCTCCGGGTGATGTTAACACAGCGCCCAGCAACTTAAAGTGGAGGCTCCGCGGGGCTCGGCGGCCTTAGCTGCTGCTGCTGCTGCTTTTGCGGAGCTGCTAGCATGTTAGCAACCTTTGTTCGTTAGCCAGCCGGCTAGCTTAGATTCAACACTTTGTTTTTCATTTGTCATGTGCACAACCAGCACATGGAGCAGCTCCTGGGAGGTAAATTCACAGGCTCCTGCTCATAATGTACAAATAATATTTAGAAAGAAACCCACATGAGTAAAAAATGAGTGAAAGTTGAAGCTGTAGGAATAGGATGTAGTATACATAACAAGGATAAATTACATATGAAATAGGATATAGATAATAGTGTTGAGCAGGTCATTAATAAGGAGCAGCTGTAGTGCGGATACTCTCCCACTGACTCTTGATTTATGTGGCTGAACTCACCTGTTGTGTCAGAGTTTGTTTGCTCTCTTTTTAAAGCTCCCTGTCCACTACATCCACTTTGAATTAATGTTATACAGAACTAATAAATTCAAGGGGGTGAATACGTGTCACACAGTATTATTCATTAGTATTACATGTAGTCAAGTTTTCCATGATTATTTCATAGCAGTCACATATATCTAATTAGTGTCTATCGTTTTGGTCTGTATCATGTCATCGTCATTGATCATAAGAGACATCAGGATTTGGGTGAACTCTGCTGTGCTCAGCAGTCTCCTGAGGCAAACACAGGCGTGGTGCTGCATGCTGACCAGCTCTGTTGTTTTGGATCATCACAATGTTCCCAATAAACTATGTTGAGGACCCAGTTAATTCTTTAGGCAAATAATGAAATTCTGCGATCTAGTGTCACATGGCATATGTACAGAACTGTGACAAACTAAAGGAAACACCTGAATTCTTGATCCAAAAACACTTTGTGGAGGTGTTCATCCCTCCAAGAGAGTTCAGACTTAAAGGATCACTGCCGAGAAACACTGAAGCTTTTCTGGTTGCAGGCAGTGGCCCAGCTCCTTCATGTTGCTTTTTCCTTTTGTCTGTAGTGT
>JBAJHX010000096.1:17602025-17626326 GCA_037176925.1 Amniataba percoides
GAGAAACACTGAAGCTTTTCTGGTTGCAGGCAGTGGCCCAGCTCCTTCATGTTGCTTTTTCCTTTTGTCTGTAGTGTTGCACTTTGTCATGAACACTGTTGTGTTAACAGCAAAGTGCTTCTTTGTGCCAGCATTGCGAGTAGATGGTTGCCATGACTGAACAAAAAAAAAGAAATAAAAATGTTGGAGATTATAACTTGTAATATTTCCATCTGAGCCTCTTTCTCCTGTTGTGTCCTCAGATCGTCCGTCCATGGCGCTGTTGGACGAGGAGGATGGCGAGCATCCACGGCGTGAGTGGAGTCCCAGCATGGGGCACGAGGAACGCATCCCCATTCAGATCAAAGACAAAAGAGATCTCCGGGCCAACCAGGGGGACGACCAGCTTCGCGCCCATGGTTCCTGCAGCACGCCTGAGAACATGTTCACTCCCCCGCGCGTCGGAAACGAATATCCCCAGGACGGCCCCCACACATCCAACCTCCCTCAGAGCCAAGGTGTGGAGAACAGGGAGAGGGATCCCGGCTCTCGAGGCTCCTCCAGGCACGTGAAGGTAGAGAGTGGCGGAGGCCACAGAGGTTCCACGTCCACCAACAGCGGCGCCCAGCCCCTCGCACCGGTCAACCCGAACTGCTCGAACGAGAACAACATTGACATTATTGGGGTGGAGAACGGAGGACAGATGGTTGGTGCTAAGGGAACTGGAAATGGCGCTAATAGAGGACAGCCTTCTCACATGCGTAACCAAGGAGCCAATGCGGTGGACTGCCCCCATCAAAAATCCCCTTTACAAGGTCACATGGCATCCTTTTGCTGCAAGGTGTGCGGAGAGGCTTTCAGTCACATCGGCCACCTTCATGTTCACGTGCAAGTGCACACGCGAGAAAAACCTTACCGCTGTGGAGTGTGCGGGAAATGCTGCAGCTCCTCCGGCAGACTCCAGGAGCACCAGCGCAGCCACACGGGAGAAAAACCTTTCCGCTGCCAGATTTGTGGAAAGGGCTTCACGCAGATGGCTCACCTGAAGGTACACATGAGGATCCACACCGGGGAGAAGCCGTACAGTTGTCCTGTGTGTGGCAAGTGCTTCAGCCGTTCTGACAAAATCAAAAGGCATCTCCAGACCCACAGCCGCGAGGGAACGTATTTCTCAGGGCAATGATGCAAGTGTGTTGTTTAAACAGCCCGGTTTGTGAATCACATTGATGTGGGAAACTTTCTTACTAAAAAGCTAATATTGCTGCCATTAGGACAAGGCTTTTTTTCTTTTCTACTTTCCAAGAACTAGGGATTCTGCAAGTCTTAGAGAAAGTTTCTTATCTAACCTAATATGTCTCCACGCCATAGTCCCTCAATAGAATTTGTATTAGCCAGTTTAGTATGTCATTTACTTAATTTTGTACTTGTCACTCAGTATTAAATCTCTAAGACACAATCTGAGTTATTAGCTAGCCTCTCTGATTTATCTAGCCTTTCCTTTAGTCATATAATTAGCATGATGAAGTCTTCCACACATGCCTTGAAACTGAGATGCATTAAGAAATGCAACAATGTTCAGCACGGTCACGGCTCATCATCAGCCAGCTGCCTCGTGTCCTTAAGTTTACACTCAAGTTCAAAATATTCAGACTTGACATCCATATTATGTTCATTATTTTAAGATCTAAAATTAAGAGTCAGCATGTGTCTTAATTATCTACTTTTTTTTAGAGAATTAAAATGAGAATTGACAGCCTGACAAATGAAGCCTGTGTATCATCTGGCTTAGTCTAACACTGCCAGTATTTTTTTTTCTTTTTTTTCGTGGCAATAAATAAAAATAACACAAAGTGTAGACAATAAGCTACTGAAATGCCCCGTGTAAACCGTGGGCTGACTTACAAGTCTGACCTGGCACTTACCTCTGTTTTTAGTCTTTGTTTTAATCTCTTTCCACTGAGTGCTGTTACATTGTTGCAGAGCTGAAAACTGCCATCTCACATCGTCAGTGCTTCATGGTGTCCACTGAAATACGGACAAATCTTTTGTGAGACTGCTCCACTATTTTGTGAAATAATGTGATATTCTGTAAAATACCACTAGTCTCGATCTACCATGCATTTAGAAATTTTGTGGTGTCTTTTTTTATGACATGCACTAATGGCGTCAGTCTTTAGGCGACGCCCGTATTCACTCTATAATAGGGCCGTACAGTATTAGCTGAGCCTGTCTGTGTTTTTTTTTCAGGGGTCTCGGTCTGCAAAGATTCACGTTCACCTGTGTTTCCATCACATTAGTCATTCACATACGAGGTATTTTTTGGAGTGGCCTCAGTTGTGGTTGATTTTCAGAACGGATGCTTGGTTTGTCATGGAATCAGGTACTTCCTCTGCCTATCTTGGACTGACCACAAACGCCCCACCCGAACAGTAGACCCCTACAGTTCTCCTCTCAGGACTAATGCTGCATTCATGACATGAGGGCATAACAGAAATACTAATATCTGACTTGAACCGGCTATTGTACAAAGTCAGAAACTCAGGGTTTGTGAGTTCTCCCGCAGAAGTAGACCCTGCCTGTTGCAGGAATAAACACGGCAACTGTTTAAAAACACTTAAAATTGACAATTTGAGCCAGAACGTCCTGCAAAACGATGAACACGAGTGTGTCAAAGCTCAGTTGTTGCTCTGGGATGCACACCAGCGAGCCCCTCCACGTGTGATGAATGCAGCATGAGACAAACTACAGCACGTCCTCACAGCTGACCAGCAGCCTGTCACTCACAGTCTTCTCTGGGACACTTCTGATCCCCCTGCACACACACTCCACTGTACAGTGTTGTATCATTGCGTATTAAATGTTATTTTTTAATAAAGTAGTAATTGAGTATCCGTTGTCATTGTCTTGTATTAAGTGTGAAGAAAACTAACTGAACGGATCTGACATGGAAAGGTGCGATCTGTACTATTACAGATACAGAGGCAAACCTCCAGTCACTTCTGGGGCAGGTGTCTCTTTACTCTGGTTATGTCAAAGGTTAAATAAAAATGTTCCCTATAAAACCAGTTCAGTTTCAAGTGGACCATAAAAATAAGCCTTTTTGAGGGAACTTAAAATCAGATTTACTTTACTGAGTTGAAATACCCACTAAAAACTGAGAATTGACCTTTCTCTCTTACCGTCTTTGTCTGTACTGAAGAAGAAAAGCTCAGGTGTGACTGATGCAAATGTTCACTGTTCACAGTTTACTGGAACGCTTGAATAAATGAACATTGCTCATGTTATTAGTAACACCTGTGCTTTCCCAGCTAAGACCAATCAAAATGTCACACTGGAGAACATCAATTTTATTATTAACTTGCAGTAAAGCAGTCAACATCAGCTATCTCAAAACCCTACTACTGCGCATTAAATAACTAATTGGTGTTGAAACCACATTAAAATCCCTCAAAACGCATCATGTGCCCACACCCAGTCTGTTGATAAGCAACATGTTAAAAGCCTGTTGGTTCACAGAAAAGGACTCGCTTTATTTCATGTTGCAGTGACACATTTACAACACCTGGTGGGGTACTTTCCATTTCAGTGTGATTCATGAGTGCCCTTGAAAATATATTCATAACTGCCACCTACCAGGGCAAATGTTTATATTTTTTTTTAATCTGAGAGATTGATTAAAGGTAATCAGTGGCTCTCCCAAGTACATTTAAACCCCAAATGAAAAGAAAATAAAGATCTGTTTATTAAAAAGAATGAGGATATTTGAATTTGCCCTAAGCCATCATGACTATAACTAACTATATATATATGAAATATATGAATATATGGTATGTTCAGTTGTTCTACACATAATGATTTCACTGACATCTGCTAAATTAATCACATTTGGTTGAAGCAACTCAGTTGTGCTGGACCATGGATGTCCCCAGCTTCATATCCTTATAAACAGTAAAAGAGAGAGCGAGCGAGCCACCAAGAGCCTGACAAGGTTTATGCAGCTGTTTATCATGTAGACCTGCTACCGTATGTTTCCAATGACGTCCTCATGATATATGCCTCTCATGGTGTGAAGGAGTACTTGCTCCATCCTGTGACATTTACCACATTTATTACACTGTATTCTCTTCCTATGCTGAGGACAATGGCACATCTGCTAGTCACGAATATTCAGCCCAATTACAAAGTCAAGGAGGCCAAGCACATCAAACCTGGACACAGCCCTGTGACTTGCAGCGAGATGAGGTGCAGCCAGGGAGGAATTGGTGGACTCAGGCAGCAGTAAGGGCCAGGAGACTGAGAGAAAAGCAGTTCATATACTGCATTTCAATTGCCCACATCACGTTCCAGCAGCTGCCAAACAGAAGTTATTGAGGTGCATTTCCCTTTAAGGCAGATCTGTCTAGGTATTAAAAGGCTATCCATAGTAACAAGCTATCAACTCTGTTATTGTGTGATTACATTACCAAGTCACAGGCAATCAAATCAGAACCCCGTAGTGTAATCAGCCATCAAAATGATTATGTTGGCTCGTATAAAGGGATTCCCTGTCATTCAATCACTGCCAGTTTTTAAGCTTTAAGCTACGTTTCGCAAATACATCTGTATTATATGAAACATGCTTCATCTCCCAACAGTTTGCATACTTTCTTTTCTTTAACAGAATCTTCTCCTCTGTGACTGGAGTTACCGCGCCTCCTGTGACAAACAAATTAATTATGTTTCTCAATAAGCATCACCCGGAGGTTTTCCAGAGGTTAATTAGAACCCATCAGATAATTGAAATATGTGATACATTTTCAAACAATGAAAAAATGTATCTTCTCACTTACTGTGCCTCTGGTGGTAAAAGGATCCCAAAAAGCAGCTGAATAAAAATCTACAATTCTACAATTTCATTTGGCAGACGTTTTGTCCAAAGCGACATACAACACAAGTTCAAAATCTCTCTGTGGTTTTGTATGATAAAAATACATAAATAAATTCAACAACAACCTCTCTTTCCAGATTCAATCTCTGTGTGCTGTGGATGGTCCACAGTTATGTCTCAATTCGCTTCTATAGCTACTGTTTTGTAGTAGTTCAACTGTAAAATGATCACAGAGAGCCTGTTTCCTTTGTTATTCCTTTCCTGAAGTTGTATGTAATCATTCACATCACATGCTGCTTATCATCTTTCAAATTCTATTTGTAGCTTTGACACAGCTTCAAAGATGGACACACTCAGTAAGCTTTGAGGGGAGCTTTGAGACAACCAGGCATTCAGTAGAGAGAGAGCACAATAACAACAGCAAGAACAAAACACTTTAATTGGGATGCAGCTACTGAGCTAATATTTCACATTACAGCTGGGGTTTGATGATTCATCATTGCAACTATATTCTTAAAGAGGTCCACCCAAAAACACCATTGTAGCCTACTTTTGTTTGACAATTTTTTCCAAAATAATTCTGGGAACAAACATTGGTTTCCTGACTACCAGTGAAAGGGGGCATTTTGATTAATCACCATGTCCTTAGTATCTAAAAATAGCAGAGAGCATCATTATTTTATGAGCTACGTTTCAGTGTCTGACAGCTGCTGAATGATTGAGTGAGTGGTGGGGTGAGATTGTTCTCCAGGGACTTTCTTCAAATGTTGATGGATCTCAGGTTTAAGCATTCCGTTAAGATGACAGTTCATAACCCACAAGGCCAGCATGAATATTAAATATTGGGGATGTAGGGTTGGTGATCAGTAGGGGTTAAAACAGAGGGTACTGGAGATTGATATTTATAAAAGAATATAATGTGGCAGAGGACAGGAGCATTGCTGCACTCAGTGTCTACATCACATTTGTAGATTGATTTCTGATTATTGATCAATATGTTTCTGCCTTAGAGTTTCATTCATAACTCACTGTAATTAAAGCCACTTTAGCTGAAGAATCTCATCTTTAATACATTATTCTGAGGCAAAGGACAGAAAGGAACAGGAAAAGCTGTTTGTCTGTCCTATAACCTTCTTTACTTCTTCTTACTTCTTAATTTAGCTGCACATCTGCTGGACCTCAATAAGCCAACACAGACCGATGTGTGATGTAATGCAGACTGTACATATTGTAATCTACTGTCACACATTTCGCTGTGATCACGTGTTGTATGATTATATGTGACAAGTAAAACATGACCTTGTACATCAGTGTGGTGTGTGCTCTGTTTTTTGTTTTTTGGCTTGTAGGTCAGCTTTGTGTGTCAGATACACGACTTTGCTGGACATGAATTGAGTTTTCTTTGGCTCCAGGGGACCAGCTTTCATCTCCTCAGAGCAGCCTGCAGGGAGGTTGTATGCTATTTTCCTGTAGCGCTGCCCCGCAGGCAGCCGCTCCAAGCCTATTCAGGAGACCAGACTTTCTAATAGCCCAGTCTGCGCTGTTGTTTACTTGACAACACTATACTTATAAAACTTCAAAGTTTATGACAACACATAGAATGAATTTAACTATATGTGTCAATTTCAATTATATATATAATCTTTCGCAAGAGAGGAATCAGTCATCTTCTTCCTGCATGTGAGCAGTTTTTAGTTTTACAGACTACTGAAAGGAAGCAGCGTTTCCTTTCACTAGTCTTTGTTAACACACATCATAAACATCTCTCTTTTGAGGGATATGATTTGCTTTCTTACTGCGTGGTCACTGTGAGCTCACTGCATGTTATGAAACAGAGGACAAAGACCTTCAAGACTACAGCTTATTGTGTGTTTACTTGAGCTGTTTACTGAACAACTACCTCTGCTGGTTCGTTGCTGTATATCACAGTCGGCACAGGAACCTACAAAACAGCTCCATAGTGCTACTAGAGGTCAGATACTGAGACACAGATAAAGGGAGCCTTTAAGGTAACCCGCAGCTTGCAGCAGCAACATATTTACCAAACAAACATGGCGGTGGTATCAGTCCTGTTATCTATCTCCCATCAAGCAAAAAAGCTTCCAACAAAACAGTTTCGAGTTCACAGAGAGAAAAACACCTCTTTTAACGCCTCTTCTTCACTATTATAACAGTCATGATACTGGTGACTGAATGATGCCTGCTTACTCAGAGTTTGGTTTGTACTAATAGATAATGAAAATATTTCTGCTATTTCAGAGCAGCAAAAATGATAAAACTGTATTATATAGTGATATTGATCTTTGTCATGGGGAATCTATCTGTACAAAACAATCTCTCTCATAAATGTCAGATGCAGGCTGCCGCTTATGATTTTTTTTCCCCAAAAAACTGACAGCTGGCTGACTCAGAGCTCTCAGTTTCAGTTTTCCCCTGACAGTTTCTGAGTTGGTGAACTGGACATCCTTGGAAACTGGAAACAGATATGGAGAAGCGCCTCGAGACTGCCAGGACAGTTTAGATCAGAAAGAGGTCATCACTGTTTTATTAAGGAAAAAGGAAAAGTGTCTTACATCTGCATCTGATCATTGTTTCTTTATTCTTTCACAGTCAGTTTTGTGGCAACTGGAACTGATCCTGAAATGTGTCTGGGTCTCTGTATTACACCATTACTACCAAATATTCCACCATCAAGATACTGACAAAAACCTGATTGAAAACCACAGATTACAGCGCCCTGTGTTTAGTTACAAATGAATAACTTGTCATCTGTGCTGATGTGTCGCTGCCTTGTGAATATAGGGCCAGTAGTAAAACTAGCAAACATGATTTCTCTGGAGCTATCTCTCGTTGGACCCCTATCACTCACACACTCGCATACACAACAGGAGCTGAAAAATAAATAATGATATGTCATTAATTTCTCGCGCCTCACATATCCTGCAGCTTGTCTGAGCGCCCTATGACACATTGATCTGTTCTTCAGAGAGGAGACAGCAGGATTACAGCTGTATCTCTGTGATCCCTGCTTTATCTCAAGAACCAACACGCCTCTGGAGGACTGGGGAAATGAAAGCATATATTGTATGCTGGCAGGAGCTTAAGTGATCTTTGGGACTGGCCAGAAAGGTATGTCTATACTCAGTAACTACTAATGTGTAGTCAGTAAGTCAGTGATGTTCCATCAGTGTACTCAGCGAGCAACGTGATGCCCTGAAACAAATTGCTCCGAAGCTGAGGGTCATTGAAGACTGTAGCATTATAGATTTTTCACCGTGAAGGATCGTTTAGGAGAACGATGAAGATACATACTGTTTATGTGTGTGCATTAGTGTCATTTTTCTGGAAAATGTATGCAGGGCACATGGATATAGATTTCTCTTTCCAATTTACCTTAAAACTAACTTTCCTGGAAACAAATGGAAGTGTCACAGCAATAAACGCAAAACCCTAAAATTGATGATTGCAGTGAGCTCCACACAGTGAGCAAATATAAACAAATTTTATATTTGGGTGAAAGAGAGCAGTGGCACTGAATCTGCGCTTAGTACTGCACATATCCTGAAAAAGAAAAAGGTTGATGGGTGCATTCCTGTTAAAAAGAATAAAAGGTCGTTTACTACTTTTAATCTAATATATGTCATATTGTTTGTATATGTGATATAGTCTGTATGGTTTTATTGTTCTATGTATTAATTTAATTCATCTTATTAATCTTAATATTGTTTTTCATTTTCAGAATAAAAGAGAAAAAATATGCTCAATCACTGTCAAACTGCAGAGATTGGTAATAATTCTTGGTGCCTTCATCACTACCTTTCATGTTAGGTGTAAATATAGTAATTTGATCCGTCATTATAAAAATATATAGTAGCATAAATATATAGTGTATGGATGACAGCATCATTTTCCTCTCTGGTAATGGTGAAATGTATCAGTAAATGCACAAATATATATATGAGAGCTCAACATAATGAAAGTGACTGTATTGTCATATATGTACATGAAGAAGACCAGTGTCACCAGTCAATGCATGTAGTTGAGATTAAAGTTAAATTGACTGTTCACATGACTGGTGTATTACTTTGAGGATTGTCTCCAGTGCAGTAAAGATTAATTGTCTGTATCTTAAAGGTATGCAAGTATAATGAAAACATCTGTTCTTGAACTGAACAGATTAAAACTCAAGGACTAATTATGAAGTCGTCCCTCCCTCCTTTTGAGTTTGGCTTCATAAGTCACTGAGGCCAAAGCCTCTCGTGCTATACAGAGTTGTGGTTTTACACTAATATGATCTGCCATGTGGACTAATTACTATTTATAATCTCTTGGAAAATCCATAATAAGCATTGTGGGGAATTAATTTGTCCATAATAGGATTACAAACCTCAGTCACAAATACCATCAACAGTACAGCACCCATTTCACTCTTGTTTCTTTGCATGCAGCCAGCTTTAGGAAGTAGCTGGATGGAAAAGGATAAACATAAAATGCTACAAGAAACTGGGTTGTTCAAAAGCTCAAGAGGTGAAACACATAATAATGAAACAGAACAGTGACACAGAGAAAAGAATATAGAAAAGATCCTGGATTCTTATTCACTGTCTGTTCGTACCACATTGGTGTTACTCTGAAGACAAAGAAAAATGTCTACAACAAATTTAATTTGTCCCATCTGGAGCAAATTCTGCCGAATCTGTGATACTTGCACACATTCAGCAGTGTCAGAGAAGATATGTGATCCCATGAAATGCTCGTCTCTACTGTCAAATATAAGTTTTTTTCAGAAAAGTGTCCAACAGATGAGAAGAAAGTAATACTAAAAGGTCAATATAATAATCTACCTCTTTCTTTACATAATAATATGCTTTTTATTTATCTCCTCTCCAACACTTCTCAACCTTTTCCTCCCTTTCTCTCTCCCCATCCATCACTTCCTCCTCTGCTCTTGCCCTCCCTTGCAGCCTGACCGTCTCCTGGCCCTGCCTTCATATTTCACAGCGGCCTCTTAATGTTGATGTCGACCTACGTGTGCATGCACTGTCTGAGGCCGTAAGTCTCCAGGATTACTTGCGCAGTCATATTTCTGATCCTCCTATCCGGACAAACAGGGAAATCTGTGTGTTTTTCCACCTACTGGCAGTGATCGCCCGTAAGTGGCAAAATAAATCACCCAGCATCAGAGTTTTATGATGCTCTGAGGGATAGCACATCAACCGGCAGTGACAAAAATAAGCATCAGATGTCACACATGGTGTTGGCCCTCCTTAGAACCGCCTGCAGTTTGACAAAACAGATCAAATAACCAAGCGGCGGTCAGGCTGTGTTTGAAAAACGCCATGTGGACGTCATGTTTGGGACTAGAACATCCACTCTGCGGGACCCAAGATGGCATCATAGTAGAGTTTAGATTAAAACAGCGGCTCTTTATTTAGTTTGGAGAGGTTCACACACACCATTAAACTATTAAATTTCATTTGCCAAACTCATTTCATAATCTTCAAATCCTTTTCTCTTGTAAAAGTGAAGTTTACAAAATACATACATTAAAACAGAAATCTAACTAGCTCTACCTTGCAGTACACGAGAAATGCTGCTCTTGTCTTCTGCATGAATCATCAGTTTGTGAGCACGCTAACCTTTAGAGTCAGTCTTATAGCACTGTGTCGTATAGGCACCATATTAAACATCTTTTGGCACGTTTTGACATTTTAAAATCAGCCATCTGGAAACATTAAAAAGACAGTGCTTTCAGCCAACTCACAGATTTAGCTAGATGAAGGCATGTAAAGCTCATAGAAATACGCTTGGGAAAGTTGTCAGTTCAGCCAACAAAATCTTTGGTTCTTTGCAGGAAATGAGAATTTTGCTTTTTTCCTCTTCTGTGTGAAAGGCTATTAATATTTAGTAGTAGTTAGTATGGAAAGATGAAAAGCCTGATAGGCAACAGGGCTTACTGTTTTCATTAGTTTTTGCCTTAAATGTCATCACTTTTACTTATCGTTCCACACTGGAAACTATTGCTCCCTGTCTCTTGTTTCATTCATACACTGCATCACATGGTGTTTTTACAAGATCCTTTTATGGCATTTCTGCTTCACTGGACAAGTTTAAGTGGGGAATGACATGATGGATGCAAGAGAGTGATGGGCGGGTGACATGCATCACATGAGTCACAGAGAAGCCAGGAATATCATTTTACCAGGAAGTTACCAGGAACATCCTTTCAGGCCAAAATTCCTGTTCGGATACTGGATCATTTATCAAACACTCTTGTTTGTCACACAGCAATGTTGCATTTGGCTTCAGTTTCAGTCATCAGTTTAAGAGTCGTATCAGTTTTGGTAACGGCTGGGCAAGTATAAATAGAACAATTTCTCCATGGCACATTGCCACCAGATTGTAGATAGATAAGGTTACTGAAATGCTGGAATTCTTATAATACTGCCTACTGGCTGTTATTTTGTGTTGACAGTATTAGAGGGGGAGAAAAGGGGCAAGAGAAAGAGGGAGAAAGCAAATGAGAGAGTGAGGGAGTCTTGGTTCAGTGGGCACTGAGTTTAGTGGGCCTCATTAGAGATGAAGCTTCATAATAGAGGATACTCGCTAACAACCCCAGTGCTTTGACCCCGGTGGGGCGACAGGGTTCAGAGAGGACAGGCTTGGATGAATACATCAGGGTTAGGGGTGCCCCACTCGGGTCCCCGAGGCTCCTCTGTTGTTATTTATCCCAATTGGAGCATCACCCTGAAAAATCAATAACATTAATAGACTAACTGAGCTCTGGGAAAGTATAAAGGATTTCAGGCGCACATTAAGTGATGGAAGAGATTCACTTCAGTCGTCCTCCAGCATCCTGCCAAAGGCTGAGTTCTTAAAGACTACTGCGAGCTGGATGATGATTTGAAGACAATGCACATAACTAGAACAGTTTCAAGCCAAAAAGGAGGCATCCATCCTGTACATGAAGCCATTTCATTACCTTTGTCACCATAAAAGAAAATTGAAATGGAATCGAGGATCTTAACTCTGTCCGCTAGAAGAGATGCTTCTGTTTGTCATGAACTTAAGGCAACAGTTAACTCCCAAATATAAGGAAGAGTCTTTTTAATGATCACCTCCTTTTCTTTCCTCTGATGAGCCGTCCTTTCAGCTCAGCTCCCAGGAACGGTTCATGCAAGTCATGCAGCACGTCTGTGGAGCATGACAACCAATTAGAGGCCTAAACTATTCAAATTAACCGATAAGATCAATGAGCTCCTGAGTGAATCATCAAAGCTCTCCCTCCTCCACTCTCAATCAAAAAAACCATCTCGCTTTCATCCTCATCTCGCTATTTCAAGGTGCACTGTGCCATTTCCAGGTACTCATATTAACTGCTACTTTATTATACTTTAATGTTTATAGTAAGAGCTCCAGAGAGTTTTGATTTGAGATGCTAAACTCACAGCAAATTTAAAGTGACCTTGGTTCAGGACAGGGTTTCAGGAGACAACCTGAGTGGATATAACTCAGTTTGGTCCTGCTGTGGACATTCAGACTTTCTTTCTCCTTCTCTTCTCTCTTGAGTGGCTGAAACTTACAGGGCCCTTACAGCTGCCCTTATGTTGCTGTATCTGGACTCTAATTTAAGTAGAGTTGCCTTGTGATCAGAACTTGAGTAGACATTTCATTATGTTCTGGACCGAATATAATTTCAACCACATTCAGTGACCATAAAATGCACTTTATGCTGTCAAAGGATGTCACATTAAAAACTCTGGAACATTTTAAAATTAGTGTCTTAGCAAAGAGCACACAGCGAAAACGCGTCAAGCTGACCAAGTAAAAACAATCTTGTTAACCGTGTTGGTTTTACCACGTCGATGCAAATATCCCTTGGTGCATCCTTGGAGGTAATTCTGCATTTAGTCCATGTCCCTCGCTGAAGTGGGTCGATGGAAATGTCAGAGTGAAACAGGGGCAAGCTGAAGCGGAGACACGGATACTGTTGAGTCTGTCGATGCCTCGGCTCGGTTCTTCAGGGAGGAGCAGTCAGTCATGGCTGTGCATTTCTGCATGAATGGTCAGACTGTTCTTCTGAGGCAGCGGTGTATCAGACAAATGTCAGAGCACTGACCACCACCTTTACGGCAGTAACAGTGCTGGAGCCCACAGCTGTCCAAACCACATTTCAGGGCTCTCTTTTCCCCACAAAATATCCCACATCTCTGTCATGTGCTCCGCTTTACATATGGAGACATGCAGCAATCTATAGGGACGCAATATGAAAAATGAAGTAGTGCTTTCTCATGATTTGTAAGCACATCTTTTATTTTGGATTGGTCAAATGTAAATTCTTCATCATGAATAATTTTTCTGTGAAAGTATATAAATGAACAAGGATATTATTTAAATCTAAAGGTCACCTGGAAGGATGTTACATGCACTTTGCCTTCATCTTGTCATGTTGGCAAGTTTTCCTTATCTGCAATCTATAACCAACATGGTGTCTGAAGCCCTGCAGTGCTGACATTTGTTGCTGCAAAAGTGTTGTATCACAGACTCAGTGATCTACCTGGGGCGAAAAGGACACAGACAATTTGAAGATATTTTGTACCACTGCCATTTAAGGGTAATCAGTGAAATGCAGCAAACAACATTTATGGATTCAGCTGCCAGTGTCTGCCAAAATATTCAGCAGGTATCTCAAACACCCCCCATGGCGACATACACATCAGAGTGATGTGACATCTAGAGCTTCCTGATGGTTTCACAGAACATAATAATCATAGCACACTAAAAGCAAAATGGCATTCACAGCAGAGAGCCTCTCTGTATAATAAAGACAGGTCCAAGCAGGTGGATGCCGAGGATGTGAAGGTCTAATAACAGAATTTATTGCACAAACTACTCAGTGTAAGGACAAATCCATCCCAAAATAGATTGGCATTTCGCTTCTTTGCAAAATGCCAATCTGTTTTGCAGAAGATCAATACCACCCTCATATCTCTCCATATGACGCTGCAGCCAAGAGACAGTAAGCTTAGCTGAAAGACTGGAAAGCTTTCTGGTTCACGTCCACGCTGGCTACACTGGCTTATCATTACCGGTTACAAGCTAGCTGTTTCCTCCTTTTTCCAGTGGGTGTCCAAAACTGGCTTTCCTGGCTGTAGTGCCAAATTTGGGCAGTAATCAGTCCTCTCTTTAACTCTCAATAAGAGAGTCAAAGTGCATTTCCCTAAAGGCTGAACTATCTTTTAAAGTGCATTCAGGTGGTTTTCAGACCTTATCTGTGGCAGGTTGCTAGAAGACACTGTGGCAGCAGTCCTGCCAAAAGTCCACTTAAACTAGATGAGCTTTTGTCCTGAGCTGAGTCCTCATATAGTTTCATTTGGAAGTGTCCTTTAAAGCATGAAAATAAAGCCAGGTCTTTCAACCAGCACCAACATATATAAGTGATGTGATGATATCAGCAAAGCTCTTTTTATTGAGTGTCTGATATCTTTTTTTAAGAGGAATCCTATTTCTGTGTGATTCAACACCTTATTTGAACAAAGAAATTCAAATACCATCATGTATGTTCATCTCTCATCTACCATAAATCTCAAAGCTGTGGCTCTGTTGGTGTTGGAATAAAAAAATGGGATAAAAATAATAAATGGCATCCACGTATATCACAGACACACATGGAGGTCATTCTAACAGTTCAGTTCGGAGGGACGCTGTTCTCTTCCAGTGCTGCCGTGTGCGGCATTACAATGAGCTTCAGCTCTCTGTCTGTCTGAGTCGATAGTGGAACCAGAGGAGAAGAAAGTAGAGAAATAAAGAAGGTGGAGGGGGTGTTGTCAGGTGAGAGAAAGAAAGGTACATACATTGGGAGTGGCTGAAAACGCTGAGATAGATGAGCGGAAGCAGAGAAAGAGGAGACTCCAGTGGGTGAATTTCTGTTTGTTTACCCTCTATCTGACTTTCACGCATGCATTGATTCAAGTCTTTGCTTTGAGCCCTTTATCAAGAACATCCTGAGAAACAAAGAAGATGAAAAACAAAAACAAAGAGCTCACAGAGTACTGACATAAAGGAAGATATTCTCTGTTTTCTCTTCACGCTGATACCATCTGTAGTGACAATTTAACAGATCATGAGATCATTTTTTATTACAGATACATCTTCATTTTCATCTACAAAAATAATTTCATTAATTGCCTTAATTAAAACTTGTTTCGGTTCGCTGATTGTCTCACTCTTATCTGATACGTGTGTGCAACCAGCTCTGACAAGGTCTCAGTGGTGGGTGAAGCACATGTTGCACCACCATAACAAAGCCTCCAAACTACATGCTGACACGGAGGACTTGTGTGGGTTGAGTATTAATGTGGGAGATGTTTGCAGTTCACAATTAATCTCACATCAGTGCACCATAACACGGTGACTCAAGACAGTACGTTGATGCAGTTGCCTCTTAGGTAAGCAGTTTTCTTAATTAAACTGACCTTCAACAAGATTGCTACATTTGCCAGCTCGCTGTTTCCCCCTGCATGAGCTGAATCAGTGACTCTGCCATATGGGCTTGAAGAACTAGTTTGACACTTTGGGAAGTCTTCATTTAATCTGTACAAAGATTAGAGTCAGCCGGTTATGTGCCTGTCTTGGCTGTCTTGGCTTCCTGGTCTCTTGGCAACCACACAGTGACAACAAGAGTCCAGGATGTTACATAATTTCCTTTTAAAATTTTGATTGTCATTCAGATTAAAATATTCTTAAGGGTTAGGGTTAGCGTTAGTTTCTTAACAGAGAGAAAGTAAGAAATGTTGTCATGTTGCCCATGGCAGTAGAGAGTAAAAAGTGGAAAGTCCATGGATGAGGGCGACATATCAAAGATGACTGAACTAACAGCTGAAAAAGTCATTGTGTTTCCATCCACCATTTTTATGCAGGTTTATAAGTGGAGATGGAGCAGAAATGCTCAAAAATTAAAAATAAAAAATGTCATATTTTCATCATGTCATGATTTTACGCTGCGTAATATTTTACTGGTGCTCTTTTAATTAAGTCTTCCCATTGTGCCCTCTTGCTAGTGTGTTCAAATATAGAAAATAGGTAGTCCCAAAACTGTCAAAACTATTCTTTTAAAGTCATAAAATACAAAGCCACACAGAGAAACACTTTTGTCAGGTTCCCTTTTGATAGTGTTCAACTGTTTTTGCTTTGAACTTACATGCCGCTGGCGTCTAAACCTCTAATCCTATTTTTTTCATCCATGGTTCACATTCTCCTTTTAAAGTCAAAGAGATTCTGACAACTTCATTTTTGTGTACCCACTTTATTCTAGTGTATTCAAGTCTTGGTTTCACCCAGAAGAGTAACATACTAAAAATGTATTTTCCTCACAAACAGCCCAAACTCTGTGAGAGAAAGAAAGAAAGAAGGGAAACTATATAAAGCTCCAACAAATAGGTTTGGGTAGAAGCACAGCATTTACAGTAATCAATGGGACTGTCACACTGTGTTAAAAAATGAGGATGAGCTTATTAAAAGAGGAAAAACAAACCCCTGAACCACAGGACAATATATTTTAGAGGGTGAGATAGTTCCAAAGGCTTTTTGGTAGATGCCTAATTCATTTATATTCTGGCAGCTCTTTGTAGATTCATCTAAAGAGGCTGTGCACAGAACGACGTTGCGAGGTGTGATTGAGTAGAGATATTGTCATGCAGAGCGAGATTTTGTTTGTGCTACATGTTGATTTGCATTTCTGATTATAGTCCGTGATATCATTTTAAGCAGCTGACCTTTCGCAGCCCAGTTATCTGGTGTTTCCCCCGTGAACCAAGACTGAAGAATTTATTAAGTCTTTAAACAATAACAATTATGCTAAATAATGCTCAAGAATATAATACAACACAGTACATAACAATATGGAAATAGAGACATAAATAATGGTACAAGAATTTAGATTGAATATAAATTTTACAACTACATAGATACATAAATCTATATACAAATATAAACAGAATATATGTGTACGTTTCTGTTGTGTTTCTGTGGACCTGGTCCTCTGTGATCCTGTTTGTCTCTCTTATGTTGTGTTCTGTGTGTTCTGTTATGACTCTTTGTGTGTTCGCAGATTAGTTATGCACATTTCCTGTTTTATTTACCATATTTTCCTCTTCTTGGGTCAGACACTTTACTTCCTACCCTTCTGTGTTTCCCGCCTGTTTGATCACCTGCACCCTGATTAGTTTCATCTGTTCCTCATTGGTCACCTCACCTGTCCCCACATCAGTTTCCTTCTTTATCTCTCTCCGTTAGTCTGTTTTTTTATCATCTCTCTGTGTGCTCCTGTGTTCTCTTGCCTTATTTTCATGCAAATTTTCATACCAGCCTGGACCTGACAATATTTCTAATAAAATGGTCTACACTGCCTCACCTAACAGGGGAAGCAAAGAATCGTCCCCGCTGAATCAGAAAACTGTCTTATGTGTCTGTTTTATTGATTTAGTTTAAACTAATGATTGTTTCTTATCTCTCTCCGATTCCTGTTGTATCAGGTGAGCGTTAAAGAGCAATCTGGTGTGGTGGCTTGTTTTTCTTGCTTCCTGCAGACCCTTTTTGGCCACATATTAAAATGGAAACATTCTCGAATCACTTCCCAATCAGTCGGGATGATTTTCCTATCGCAGCAGTTAAGTGTTTTCCTCTTGTGATTGTCCTAGTGATCACATCTGTTGCACCAGAGGTTCCCTGTGAATTTGGACCATGAATTGGAGTCATTTTCTCCAGTTTAACAGGTTAGATTCAGCTTCTCAAAGAAAAACAAGGTCGATTTTATGCTTTTTCATTTATAGAGGGAGAGAGATGTGACACAAAGGATAAAGGTCACAGCATGATTTCACACTAAGCCAGGAGGTATTATGTTGGTACAGTGGGGCTATAAAAGTATACCACAGAGAGGGAACAATTTTGTGATTCGGTTCTTGGGAGAAGAAAACAGATATTTTTAGCCATGATTGTATCAAACAGCAGCTTGCCTTCTAATCTCTTGTTGCTGAAAAGTGAAAAAAAACATGATGTGGATGTTAGATATTAAAGAAATCCTTGAATTAGTCCTTCAAGTACCTGAATGGCTTGTTTTGTTTTTCCTGGGGATACAACTGCCCGCTTGATATTATAAATGCCTCAACTTTAAACCAATGTTTATGTTAATTTGAAAGTACAACGTAAATTACAGTGCAGACACTGTTAATTTGCCTAATTGTGTGTAAATCATCTAGCTAATTCTTGGACAGGGTGATCATTTTCAATCACTGTAATCTGAACGTCCACGCTTCAAATGATCTTACTTCCAGATGTCCCTCGGTCTGGAACTTCAGAGCCTTGTGGCTGACAGTCTGAAAATGAAGACTTTGGACAGCATGGCAAAAGAGATGAGACAAAATCGATTCGAATATAAATCTATTTACATCTTTCCACTAATGTCCAACATCATTTTTTTGTGAGCAAACTCATTTCCCCGGGGACTCATCTGGATGATAGATGAGCAGTGCCAAGGTAAACCAGCGACTCATTGCTCACTGTGGGTGCAAGAGAGAGGACACAGCAGTACAGACTTTACCCAGAAACTTACATCTATTTCAGGAATGCAAAAGCATAAACTGGGTAGCAGGGGAGGAATACTTCTTGTTCTACAGCAATATTTTCTCACACCAGTTTTGCTGTGATGGCCCGATAATGTTTTTATTGTCTCATTACGAGCGTGGAATCACTCTGCTGTGATATTATGATCCTGAGATTACTTGGTAATAAAAGGGACATGCAATGAAGTCTAATTCCTCTCATTCTGAACAATGAACAAGTGATTAATTCCCATAACTATGACTCAAGCACTACTGGGTAAAAAAAACAAAATCATTGTTTTCTCCCTTTACCTGGCTATCAAATGCAGCCAAGATGACATCAAAAATTAATTCAACGAAATATCCAGTAAGCTGCAAAATTTGCTCAGGGCCACATGACATGAGGTTTATGAAAGGTCATAAGGTCCTGACTGATGTAAGGATACAAAGCGGGTAAGAAGACTGGATTCTCATAGTTTTACTTGAGCAGTTCAGAGTTTACACTGAACTGATCAACAGGGGTTGAGATATCCTGGCTCTTAGTCCTGACACCAAAAATTCTGGATCCATTTCCCATAATGCAACAAGATGCCTTGCAACATCATTGAGGTATTTTCTCAGACTTTCCACAGCTTCTCAAGCGTCACAAAACACATTATGCAACAGTTTTAGCAGAGCTCTCCAACAAATACACTGGCTCATTCAGACAAATAAAGAGATGTAATGATCATAGAACTCGAGAAAGCTAGAAATGTGATACTGGGCCGAATGGATTACTTAAACCGAAATCAACTTTTATCAATCAAGTGTGTCAAATCTTGTAAAGTGATGGCTGGAGATACTGAGCGACTGAAAATCAAGACTTGTGTTCAGTGTGATGATGCCATTATTTTGGGTGAATCAAAAACAAGAATTTAATTAATTAACTACTTTTAAGAGTCTCAAGTAAAGCTTGAGGTCACATGGCAGAAGCAAGCAGACAGAACAAACATTTTTCTCCAGTTTCATTCACTATGTTTACATTTTAAAAACTTGGCCCTCTGCACAGTGTCTTTGGAACAATCATCTGCCTATCCGCAAAGCAGACATGGAGAATAAATCCCTCTCTGCAGTCCAAACATTGCTCTTAACCCCAGGTCTGAGATTGCAGAAAAAAGTGTAACAATCAAAGCAATTCTATTGACCAGAAGCAGATGGTGAAGCCTTTCAATTTTCCAGGACACAGCACAGGAGCAGACCTCATATTCGCCACAGCTACAAACGAGAAACAGGCTGGCAGATGTCAGAGAGTCTTTTCAAAGTCCAGCAGGGCGGGCTGATTGGCCAGGGCCACTTTCCCTACCCAATGAACCAAGCACAGATGATGTCATCACAATCAGCATTGTTATAGCACTGTTATAGTTTTTCTCTGCAATCTTAATTGGGGTGAATAGTATATGCTGAGTAAATCGCCAGTTCATCACTCTTACGCTGCTATGAGCTTATGTAATAGTTATGTCCCTCCAGAGAAAAATTAAAGTTGGTTTCTGTGTGTGTGTGTGTGTGTGTGTGTGTGTGTGTGCTGCTCTGAACAGCTGTGGCACCGTGCTGACTCTCTATATTAAAAACAATACATACAGTGGATGCAGCCATATGGGGCGCCACAATTTAGCAAACCTTAAAAATGCTTTCTGTGTGTATCTGGTCAAAACTTCCTGCCAGAGCATGTTCTGCCATTCAAAGGCAGATAGTGTTCAGATAGGTAGAGAAATTGAGAAAAAAGTCTTCAACATTTAAACCCTGGCTGCTAAACTGTGTGACTGATTTTTTCCCCTTTAAGACTTATTGTCACTGACATAGATCATACAAAAGGAAGATAAGTCTGAATGAGTTCAATGAATAAAAAACATCTACAAAGAAAGATATTATATTTATTTTGAATATTTATAGTTTTTACTGTATCTGTTTCAGGTCTAACAAGCCAACTGTTCTGAAATATAAAGATTAAACTGAACAAAATCATGTTGTTTGAAAGTGTCAATACATTTACATCCTTTGTAACTTTTTAGCCAAAATTTCTGTTTTTTTTATTTCTTTTCCATTTTGATTCAGCTACCACTGCATTTAATCATATGGAATGACAGACTGAGATGATGATGATGTTAGCACATCAAAAAAGACAGTGATGGAGAGAAAGCTGGTGAAGCTGTCTTTATAATATGAAAAAGTATACGAGGATGTGGCTTTACATATCTGAAGAAGAGATCTGGTATTCACTCAGCGCGTTACATCGACGTATTTGAACCCTCTGACAACAGAACGCGAACAGACCAACTGTCACTATGAATCACAGCTACTTTTCTGTATGCAGCCTGTGAAATCTCAGGCTTAGTAACTGTCTCCCCCGTCACCCTGATGATGATGAAGGTGTGATATCCCAACTGCTGTTAGAGAGTTTACTGTAAAATATGTCCAACACAGGCAGGCAGCAAATAATCTGCCTGGTCCTGCTGAGTCCATCAGAATCTCATGCAGACGGCTTCCTCCATCTTATCACTTTCACGTTTTGTTGGCTCGTTGGTAACTGATGGATGGGTCACTACAGGTGCACTGTGCTCAGGGAGATAAAAACAAAGGGAGGACACACACCTAAAGGCCCCCTAGACCTCACCGGGAGCAGAGCTGACAGGTGAGGGCTGTGCCGGCAGTATGTGTCCGACTAATGCTCCGCTCTGTCACCACAGCCGAGAAAGATACTGACTGAAAAGTCCGAAAGAATTAAGTTCTGTGTAACTGCTGGGGTGATTTCAGTACTGTGTGTTAATCTACCTGTTTTCTAAAGGGAGATCTGGTATTCACTCAGCGCGTTTTTATGTTTTGCAGATGTTTTTATCTGTGATACATTTTGTTTTGCACCAAAATCAGAGAGAGAGATTAAAGAAAATATAAAAGCAAAGGGAAAAAAACAAGCACTCTATTCATGATTTTATGTGTAGAACAGCAAAGAAGACCATGAAGGGTTAGAGTGGCCTCGATGAAAGAAAACAATACATTTAGAAGCCATGTTTTATTATACAGAGCATTCAACATGCTCTTGGATGTGGACAAGATACAGTTTGTCCCCACACATAATTTGTTCGATCTGTTTCGATTAATTCTTTTGCACATTATAAGTGCACTGCACCTGATTCAATATCCTCGTTGTTTGCTGCAAAATGAATGTTGCCAACACGTCTTGATGACTAAAAACAGTTGCCAGCTATATAGTTATATAACCTGAAAATGTGATCAATTTCAATAACCAACACAGTGCAGTACAGACTAATGTGCACGTGCATCTGTGAATCTTTATTTTTTGAATAATGATGAGCAAATATGTGTGTTCATGTTTCTTATCTTCTCAGGAGCTATCCACCAGATGAGTGAAAACAGATTTGGAGGGATTTAAAGATCTCTTTTTCACAGACTATTGATCCAAAACATTAGCTTCATGGCCCAGAGAGACCACCTGTGAATGTCATTAACATGTCAGACTGGACACCAGCTCAACCTTGGCTCAGGGCTCAGTGTTTACACGTATTCCAGTGATAGGAATAGGAAAGAAAAATTCATTAGTTTGATTAATGGTAAACAACTTGCTGTGAAGCTTTGTGCTTCTGCTCTGAATAGTTAAGTCCCTGTTGCTGCTTCTTAAAGCAGTTGCCACATCTGTGGCATTATATTACTTTAACCAAGGCCGCTCTATCTCCTCAAAACATATTGGGCAAAATAAATTAGTAGTACACATAGACGGAGACAAGGCTGACAAGGGAGGCCTGAGGTGCATGAAGACGTGAGACAAACACACTCTCAGACAATTTGTCTGTTTTATGTAAAAGAAAAAAGAAAAAAATGCAAGCGAGGAGCTGGTTTTTCTTCATTATCGAGCTCCACGTGGGTTCTGCTAAGAGGGATACAGTAAACAGTGCGTGGCTCTCAAATGCATAATTAGCATGTTGTTTACCAGAAACAACCTGTTTCCTGTTTCCTGTGTAATGAGAAAGAAATGTGATGAAAGACACTCGTGTGAAATGTATTGCTGAAAATGCCATATAGTTTTCTGCAACCAAATACATCCAAATGCATTGTTAGACGTTTTAGTGAGAATGTGTTTGTGTGTTCCTGCTGGAGAGGGACTGATGAACAAACGGGAGGAAAAACAGGGGGGAGCACAAACTCCAACACATGTAGACACTATTCAGTTGCCTCTAGTCTTAGAGCTGCACTGAATGATAAAACATGTTGATATTTATTTCCTTCATACACATTGTATAAGGTATATTTCAATAGAAAAAGATAACCAGTATCGAGACCACTTTTATATAGTTTGTTTTTTACACAACAAGTAGTCTGTGGTCAATGTCAACAACACAGCAGTTTCAATAGACAGATGAAAACAAGTGCAGCCATCCATTTATTCTGTGAAGTGTTTATCGTGTTTAGGGCCATGCGGGGCTGGAGTCACAGGGCTAACACAAACATAAACAGACAAACACATTCACACCTACAGGCAGCTGAGAGGTTTCAGCTCATATAAGGTGCATATCTGTGGACAGTGTGAGAAAACGCGTAGACAGACGGACAACACGCAAACTCTACATATTAACCCTGGGAAACCAGAACCTTGAACGAATTGCCAGAAAATTAAATATTTTGAAACTGGAGTGTTTACTGAACCTTGTGACAAATTAAAAGGAAAAAAAGCAATATGAATTTCCATATACGATTTTTAATTTGCATAATTTTTGCTACACTTGGCATTTTTATTTATTTTTTGGGTTATTTTGTATTTTGCAGCATTTTCATTGCATTCACCAGGTTTTTCAGTTTGACATTTGTGGAATTTTATCAAACATAAATACCATTAGGTTACGTGGTCAGGGTTGTACTACAGCAATGAGCTGTTGGAATTCTGGGAAAGTCTAGTAAAATGCAACCCCAGTCTACATAAACCCCCCCAGGAATCACAAGAATCCACTGATTGTGTAAGACTTGCTACATGCTGCAGATGCTCTAAATGTGAAATTGATTAAACGTTGTTACAGGAATTTCTCAATCACGTTGAGTTACTGATACTCCAGATGTGGGTGCACAGATAGTTATAAACTAGATAGTTATAAACAATGTTTCCTTATCTCTTCCATATTGATATGTTTACCAAATGTTTACATTTTCTAAGAAAGACAAACCACTTTACAAAACACAATAATTGCCTGTAAAAGAAATGGCAGACTGGACAAAAACCACTTTAAAAATTTGGAATAAAATACAGTCAGCTTTGGGTCTGCCAAAGACACTCTCATCATTACCAAACATCAGACCTATGGGAACCTTTACCCCTAATTATTTAGATACTGGGTTTAGGAGGTGGTCAGACCATGGACTAAGCTATCTACACCAACTAGTCAAGGATGATAATTTCAAACCATTGGAACAGTTAAAAAAGGAATTATGAATGAATGAATTATGAACTATGTTATATATTTTTATCAACAAATGTACATAACTCCGAACAGATAAGACAGAGGAGGGAGGCGGAGATGAACAAGAATATATCAGTGGACACTTAGAGGCCAATATACACTCAGGGACACCTTGCCACAAACTCCAACACATGGAAGGAATTCAAGTAGTATTTACCAGGTTTTTCAGAACACCAGTAATAACAGCTAAGTCATTCCTGAGGGTATGGAAAGAAGAGATGTATATACATATGTACACACACACACACACACACACACACACACACACACACATATATATATGTATGTATGTATGTATGTATGTATAGATAGATAGATAGATAGATAGATAGATAGATAGATAGATAGATAGATAG
>JBAJHX010000096.1:17638972-17657895 GCA_037176925.1 Amniataba percoides
TCTTGGATAAGAGGTGAAACGTCTTCAAGGAACTATCTACGTCCAGTTGACCTGATTGCAAACACGTTGGATGATATTCATTTTCAAACAAGAGTATTGCGTTGGCACACACACAGTCTGTCTGACCAATGAGGTTTTTTTCCCCAACACCTATCTTCTCCCTTTTTGCCATAGCTACAAGCGGGTGGTGACCCCTCGGCGAGCTGGCACGGCCGTATTATTGTGTTGGCTGGTGTCCATCATAGTGGGCCTCACGCCCATGTTGGGCTGGAATAACCTGCAGCGTCTCCTTGACAATGGCACCCTGAACGCTTCTGACCTCCTGGTGACCTGCGAGTTTGAGACAGTCATCAGCATGGACTACATGGTCTACTTCAACTTCTTTGGCTGGGTGCTGCCCCCTCTGCTCCTCATGTTGGCCATCTATGTAGAGATTTTCTACATGATTCACAAGCAGCTCAACAAGAAGGTGAGGTCTCCCAGTTTTTGCGTAAAACACATCGGATCACTTTCTTTGATATGCAGAAATCAAAAGACAATTACTCTTTTGCTTTTAAAATAGGCTTAATTTGAACTGATTAGACTATAGATAAATCTATATGCTGACGATCCTGTCCTTTTTCTCTCTGCAGGTGACAGCTAGTCACACAGACCCCAGCCGTTACTTTGGCAAGGAGCTCAAGCTAGCCAAATCGCTGGCCCTTGTTCTTTTCCTCTTTGCAGTCAGTTGGCTCCCACTACACATCCTCAACTGCATCACCCTCTTTTGCCCTGCCTGCGATAAGCCAATGTTCCTTATTTACATTGCTATCATCCTCTCCCATGGCAACTCTGCTGTCAACCCTATCGTTTACGCTTTCCGTATCAAGAAATTCCGCACAGCTTTCCGGAAAATCTGGAAACAGTACGTGCTTTGTCAGGATCCAGTTGGTCGGCTTCCTCAACGAGGGAGCCAGAGAGGACAGAGTCATGAGAGGAGGCTGAGGCAGAATGATGATGATGACGATGATGTGTGACCTTTGGCAACTAATTGGACTGCCATGTAACTGTTAAGTTTCACTCCAGTGATTTGCAAAATGGAAAAGGCTCTTTAGGCTTTATTTTCAAACTGGAGGGATTACCAGTCAAAACAGTCTTAATGACAATGAAGGATGTCAGAGGGATGAAGGCGATGAGGGAACCACATCATGGACCGATTTCCTCCATCCAGCACACTCCTAAGAGGATGACAAATCAGCATAGAGATGGGACAAATATTCTGAATCAGACTTTGATTTAAGCAAGACCATGTATTTCTCCACTTATAATGATCACGATGTCGTACGGGATAAGGGGCTTCTCATCAGTTTCAACACCAACCTGTTGAACTTGAATCAGTAAGTGTATATCTGTAGCACATGCAGTACAACTGTTATGTATGCTGTATTGTATTTTGACCTGAACTAAACCTCATGGCCTTTTTCGTGTCAATTATCTCAAATAGTTAAGCAGTGTGTTTTGTTCCACATTTAAATACTTAGTTCTGTGGCCTTAAGGACAGAAAATTCAATAAATGGGAACATGCATAATGTATAAGACAGCATAGCATAATTATGGTATGAATCTGGTAAACCTGTGAGCAAGGAGGAAGATTTCTCTACCAGCCTGGTGCTTTAAGATGGCCCAGGACACAGGACGTACTGTATGCTGGCTGCATGGATGGAAAAAAATTTTAATCGACCCACCTGGAACCCAGGATCTGTGCTGCGGCGATTTACCAACTGTGCTCATGTCATTGGACTCGTGGCCCTTACAGATGTGTTTCTGAGATAAATTGACTGTCAGGATGACTGATATTAGCTAGTAGTTGTAGCTGAAAGTAGGACTCGTGCTAAAAGAAAATGACTTGATGCTTCTTAATAAATACTCGTTGGCATGGACAATGGTAAAAACCAGAGAACCACCTAGAGTAATTATATATCTGTAGCAACATCAGCTTTTTCAAACAGATCTGTGGATCTAATGTTGGAGCCTTCATCCAGTAAGATTAATTTCATGTGAGTGATAATCATTTTAACCCTATATTGTTCCTCTACTGCACATGTGCAGCCAGACCCTCTCCACAGCTTTGTGCAATGATTTTTTTGTGATGAAGTAGATGTACTATCACATC
The DNA here is from genome assembly GCA_037176925.1 of Amniataba percoides. NCBI lineage: Eukaryota > Metazoa > Chordata > Actinopteri > Centrarchiformes > Terapontidae > Amniataba > Amniataba percoides. The sequence continues at coordinate 17,641,125 of JBAJHX010000096.1, forward strand.
CTCCTTGTCATCCCAGTTCCAGGTCTATCTGACCAGTGTTGCTCATTATAATGAGTGAGATTTGACACGAGAGATACATGTTGAGATGATGCTTAAATGTCTCTTAAAATATGTACTGTAATTTACTAAAATATATAAATTATTAACAGGGGATACATGTATAATTCACTTCATTAAGCAAACAGCTGATTATCTCTGATACACCATCCTAACTGTTGATTGAGTGAGTGGATTGGGAAATCCACCCAGCAAGCATCTAATTATATTTTTTTCTCTGACATAGATAAATGGACACAGGAAAGTAAACAAAAAAATGAAACCAGGATATGGTGAGTCATAATGCTCTATGTGCATTAGCATTTGGAAGCATCCAAATCCACTTTGCAATGTACAGTAGAAATAGCATCTCACTTTCTCCCCATGCTTCTCTGCATCAAGACTGAAGCCATCAGGGAGGCCATTTTTTTGTGTTTGCACATCGATCTTCTGTCTCTCTGCAGACAGGGGGGCTCGTGTGCGAATAAGCGAGGAGGTTATGACTGGTTGGGGAGTCCAGAGGTGAAGTGGAGCAGGGTGGAAGGACTATTCTGTTTTAAAGGGAAACAGAAGGCGAGAGTGCAGCTGAGATACTCATCAAGAGTTTATGTCTCTGCGAAGGTTAACATCAAGGCCACCCTGAAGCTTTCCCATCCAATAAACAGGCCTGTTAATGTGACCATGCTGATTCTTCTCTCAGCCCGCTGTGACAGTTTGTTATAACATATACAGTATACACACAAACACACACACACACACACAGACACACACACACACACACACAGGCTCTGTATGTCCTCACTTCAAGTGTACCCACTGTATTTCCAATGCTGCTTTTGTGATAATGTCTCCATATGATTCTTTTCTCACTTTGTGGCAATGTGAAATGCTTTTAAAGCCACTATGTGTAGGATCTGATATAATACTACACATGTACACCATATTACAGTGTATTTTAAAGTATTAGGACGGCACAGAAGTTTTTATTGTAAAGAAAAAACAGTCCAGAGGAAATATTGAACAAAGCTTGTGTGTTTCTTTCATTCATTCTGTATCCTCAGGTTGGGCCAAGGTATGCATATGTGACGAGGCTGAGAATGAGGATTAGGATGATGAGGCTGAAAGAACACTACACAATGTCTGACACAGTGTTTTTGTTTTTGTTTTTTTAACTACCACGAGGGGCACCAAAGTACGACATATTTAATTGTACACGTAGTGGCTTTAAGTTTTGATCTGTTTACTTTTACTGAAGCAGTGTGATAAATTAAATATGATTTGTGCAATATTCTCAGATGAACATTAACAATATAAAAAAAAATCTGTAGACATTTTATCCTAGATATAGACACTGTTAATCACAATCAAAGGCTGCGGGCTTAGAGCAGTATGTGCTAATCTGCTGAGCTCTTTTGTCAGTTTGTAATTGTGAAGGAATAAGTAAATAAATTGGTGAATAGATGGAGTCAAAACACGGAAAACAGACTCTTAATCTCAACTGCATCTGTACAATTTCTATATTTCTCTGTCTCGCTGTCACCCTCCATCAAATTTATTTATAGCCTCAGTTATTTATAGTCAACAGTTTTTGCCTAAGGCTATGTCATACTATATGATACAAAAAAGTAGAGCATCTTTCTTTTTAAATACTTTTACATTTTACTTTATAGATTAACTTCAAAAATATACAAGCAAAAACCACCTGTGCTTTTCCTGACAAGTCAAAAGTCTACCGTGAAACAGGTGCAAGAATCTCATTCGCTGGAAGAATTAAAACATAATAGGACTCTGATGACCACCTGACTCAGGTTCAGGTTAGCAAGAAAAAAATGTTTAGAGCCTCTTCCTTAATCTGTGTTAATTACTATGTTTATATAAGGCTGTGAACTGAAGCTTAATTGTACAGTATCATAAGTCTCCCATTAATCTTCATCTGGGGATTGCCCTGAGTGTGCAGTGTGTGTGCCGTGTTTGCTGTGTATTAATGAGGTGTGAGGCTTAAAGGTATGCACAGTATCTGTTAGAAATATCTACCATACACAGGGAGAGAATGGATTCCAGCGCTTCTAGGGGTCAAAGTTAATCTTCCCTTTTCACCCTGTAAACTTGTTGATCCGTCTCCCAGCTGGTTTCATGCCTTTCAGCTCCAGCAGTTTCCCGTTATGTCTCACAGAGTTAGTGTGGAGTTAGTGCCGACTGCCAAAACGGCTGCACAAAGGGAGGCGATACAGTGCAAACAGCTTGATTTCAGGAGTGGTCGGGAATATTTGCTGAGCCAAGCATGCAACAGCTGTTTATCACTTCTAATCAAATAAATACACAACAAGTAAATCTATGTAACTGCAAATGATTTATTCCCTTAAGAAGGTACTGGGCGTGTGTTCTGTCAAGGCTGTCACTAGGAATTTCTCACATATTTATGAGTAACCTTGACTTTCCATCGTCCTCACTGAGGTGAAAATCTAGAGTCAGATGCCTTTACGTCCAAGTGTGAACTGCAGCCAGAGAGCAGCAGACTGATCACAGCAGAGAAAAACAGAAGAGAGAAAAAAAACCTAAACTCACAAAGAAAAGGAAGAGAAACTTGCAAACGGCAAATAAAATTTGGTCTGGGCTCTTCTCGTTCTTCTTTTTCTCCTTTACATTCACAAACCCATGTTGTTGCCAAGGTTTATTTTAAAAAGTGGCATCTCACTGTCTCACTGTCATCGAGTGATAGAAAGTGGTCAGTGCTGCACTCTGCTGGTTACTTTCCAATAGTGAAACAACAAAAAAGGTGATGAAGGAGAGTCTTAAGAGTCTGTTTTCTGATAAATAATAGATATTTTTTACTTCTACTTTTTGAATTTTGAAGGTTTAAGGATATTATTATTATGTTGCACCAGGACACATGAACACTTTGGGATGGAGTTTGTTTTCTGTTTTTTCCGTTGCTGATTGCTCCATCTCTTAAGATCAGAGATAAACACTCAACTCTCCTACAATAAACACAAAGGAATACTAGATATTTCACAAGGGCCATTGTTGACCCACACATACTTGTGGTTTGATAAAAGGGTTTAAAAAAATGCCCCAGTAAGAAGTATTTGTCCCCTCATGATCTCTGTTACATGCCTGGAAAACCACCAGCACCTTCACAAAAACTCAAATCAGTTTGGAAAAGACTGTTCAGTTACTGACAGATGTCATGTGATAACAGACAGACAGAAGCGATCTGCTGTACCGTGAGGACACTCTCCAAACCAGAACACAAAATCTGGGCTGACTGTGTACATTTCTGATCCTCTGCAGAATCCATAACAGAGCTTTAAAGTGGTAAGATATATTTATCTTTTCATCTAATATAAGCCATATTTTTAGTTGTAAGAAAGTGAGAATTGCAAAACTCATCAAACTGAACACACGAAAGCCTGCATTGTGGAGAAATGGCATCAACAAGCTTCTCTGATATCTCATACTTCTTGGTAGCATCACATGCTTTTCATTGGCTAGGCACTACTCTATTTAACATTTTCATTCAACTATTTTATAAACTGACATATAAAATCAGATACAAAAATTCACGCTTCTCAGAAGATGAATCTGTGAGTTCGGCTTACTTCTCCTCTAGCACCACCCAGAGGCTGACGTTTGTGGTTTTGAGTAAAACAACAAGTTTTAATAATCAGTTTTGATACACTATCAAGTCAAATTTTTAATCTGATGAATACACTGCTGACCCTCTTCAAAAATGACATTTTTGAACAGGGTTTAGGCTCACTTGGTTGGGTTAAATACTTTATATAAAAAATGTGGCTACTTGTTTAATCTTCACATATTACTTTTAATTAAATTCCACCGAGGAACAATGAAAGAGACTGACAAATGCCTCCAGTATGGTGTCCTTGTCCAATGGACTAAAGCAGCAGATGTATTACAATAGGCCTTCTCCTGATCACGTTAACATTAGCCAGTTTTCAACACAGAAACCTTCGAACCATTCACCAATAGTAGGCTAATACTATTACTTCTTACTAAAATAAGCTTGTGTCCATATTTGTAACATGTTTGCATGAAAAATGTGAGTAAAACATGCTTGAAATATTTAAAAGGCATTTTCAATTTCATGTCTTTGTCGTATCCAGAGCTGAATAATAAATCATTTTCTATGCTTTTTTCACTTTTTTTTATTGAATGATTAAAAAAAAACATTACAAAAAAGCAATGCCCTCTTATACGGGTTCTTCAACAGGCTGTGCATAAAAACAAGTAGAAAACATTCAATTTAACTTAGTGGAATTGTGTTGCTTCAACCAGCATTTCATTTGATTGTTTTTCATTGGTTAAAAAACAAGAAGACAAATAGCTTAAGACATATTAGAATACCCGTATATTTTGTCAAGCACCATGCAAACAGAAAACAAATTCAAGTACCTCAAATCGCAGCTTGAGCAAGCTCAGAAAATGGCATCCCGATTGAATACACCAAAGTAATGAAGTTTGAGCTTTAACAGTTTCATTAACTGTACAAATGACACCTGATGAGAGATAAGGCAAGGCAGCGATAAGGCAAGCTAAAAGAAATATGTAATGAAAACTGTAATGAATAATTAATATTGGTCCAATTAATTGATTTGAGAAGAAATGCAGAAGCCTGACAGAAATGATGATAAAAATAAACATCCAAAATTGGAGCCTACACACACTCTGAACACGATCACAGTTTTTTTTTTTATATATATAAGAAGCAGTGATGTAGTGAAAAAAATCCATCATGTTGTGATATTAAGTGATGAAAAACGTCATTTTAAATAGCTGTTTGGGGATTCATAATAACCCACTTGGAAAGAATGAATTCACGTACTTTATCAAACAATGAAAGAAGTGCAAGTTGAGAAGTAGGAAGTGAAGAGATTTCTCTCAACAGCAACAACTCATGTGATTAACTTGTAAGCGGTCTTTAAACACGATTGCATCAACCTTTAACTTGCATCACTGGAATATGGGGTCACTGCCAGATTGTCTAAAACGGAAACTCAGCTGGAAACCTCTTTGAATTTGTAAGAAAGAGGCTTAGTGTGTGATCAGAAGTTAGAGCCATAAAAGATTCCCATTTATATTTACAGAGTGAATCAGGGGCTCCACAGGATAGTCCGGTGAAATATTGTTGTTCAGGTGAGTGTGCTTTCTTCTGGACAGGCTGTTGTGACATGATCTGGTCTCAAACATTAACTTTGCTCTGAAAGAAACCAAACAAACACAAACTTCAAACACAACATGCATACAAAGTGTGCATAGATCTGTGATATCGTCAGAATAAAACCAGATGTGACTCAAACTGTAACCACAGTGTCAGGATGCAGATGCAGATGTTTTTAATTCATTTGCCTTAACTGTACAGTTCCTTATTGTAATAAAAGAAATTACACTGTGCAGATGACTCAAAACACTAATAGTAAGTGGATGCAGTATTAATGTGGCATACAAACAGAGAAGATACAAAATCCATAGTAGCATCGTACATCAGTTTTTGAAATGACTAAAATTACACATTAGGCTAGAAAAAGCCCTTGCTGGTGGGCCGTGCTAGTGATACAATGAACTGCGACCAAGGAAATCCACCTTGTGCTAGAGACACGAGTGAGGCTTATCAGACACCATATAAGACAGGAATTTACAACTCTACAAAGTCACGGTGACAATTTACCTAAGGCTGTGGCAGATACGGTGTTCATGTCACGAAATATTCTAACAACAATGTGTGCTTGCATATATCGTAGTGCCTTGTCAGATGATGTTGCATTGCGACCCAGGTTCAATGTTTTTTCCTGATTTTTTTTATGATGTCTCTGGTAATTGAGGTGCAATTAAATAAACCTTAAGTTAAACAGGCTCAATGCAGTTTCATTTCAGGTGAGTTAAACTGGTAAAATTCGGACATACAAGACATATTAGAATACCGATAGCAGAAGTCATTATACAGTCAAAGTGCTTCCGCTTTGACTGTATAATGATTTCGTGTAAAAGGAGGGAAGGTGATGAAAAGAAACTGAAACTCAGCAGTGTGACTGAAAAGCTTTTGGATCTCTATCAAAAGATTTTTTTTCTTGAATAATAAGAAACACCAAGAGCCTGATCTAAATCTTCTCTGTTTCTGTTTATATTATTGAAGAAATAAACATCAAATATATATGATACCATTTTTAATTGATGAAATGTTTTAAGCTTTTGATGACTGAACTATGTGAAAATGTGTCTATGTCATAAACAAACACACTTACCAGATACAGAGGTCTGGTGTGGTCCAAAACCTTGACCTTTGCAAGAGCTAATATCTAATCACATCAGAAAAATCTAAAATCTCCTTTACCTTCCATATAGTAGCCGCTCAGCTGATTAAATCAAAAGAAAATAGCTGAACTAAAAATAAAAATGCAATTACACTGAACTGTTGTTGGTAGTTTACATTGTGCAGGATGCTGTGTTATCTCTGTTTAGCAGTCAGCTGTGCATGTGATGGCAATGACCAAAAACAAATTTAAAAACCTACTCACCCATCCACCTTGTTGAGTCACCCATGAGCCCACATGCCTGTTGAGGAAAGACGTCATGGCACTTTGGACTTTACCTTTCAGCTCTGGGGATGATTTCTTGATATAAAGTCCGAGGGCTACGGAGGCCTTGATCAGCTGCATCTCCGGAGCCACTTCGGCCCTCTGAGAGACCTGATTCTGACACAAGGCCTCCACGCCTTGACTGAACGCTGCATCTACAGCCTGGGGAGGGTTGAGATGGGGTCCAGATATTACACAGCAGAAAATCCAGCATAAATACAACATGGCAGACAAGAGAGACCGCAACTGTAATTATCTCCTCCTCACTTTCAAAGTCTGAAACATAAACAACAAACTTTGACTTCATGTTGGATCTATTTCCACATTTTTAGTACAGAACAATGAGGTTTTCTTTGAGTTTTGGCATGTTCTAATAGGAACCTGATTAGAAATATATCTAAGGAATCATGACATTTTACATTTTACCTCAAACAGGACAAACTGCACAAGAACTGGTACTAAAATACATGGCTTTAAGGAACACTTGTGGTGAATGAGAAACTTTTTTGTACTTTCTTTAGGTGAACTGGTCCTTTATCTTCCCACTACAACTAATGGAAAGTACATTTCATTGTTGTCACACAATAAAATGGCCAACTGCAGTTTTATTAAAAAAAAAACGGGTATTAGTCTACAAACACACACACTGTTGTACTGTGTGTGTGTGTGTGTGTGTGTGTGTGTGTGTGTGTGTGTTGGCTGATAAGAGTTTGCTACACAGCAGCTGCGGCGGTGCCTCCTCTACCCACAAGTCAAAGACTACACATGACCTGTGATCCCACGAATGCAGCCGACAGATACACATAAAGCCTTTTCCTCTCTCCTTCAGTGTGTGTGTGTGTGTGTGTGTGTGTGTGTGTGTGTGTAGCTACCTCTTGCACCGCTGCTGTCTGCAGACTGGTCACAACAGCTCTAAAGTTGACGTCATCGTTGAGGGCATCAGCTACAGTCCTCAGCCTGTCAGCGATCAGCGCGGGGTCAAAGCTGTCACCTGAGAGACAAAACAAGACACTGTCAGAAAAACGCTGTCAGGTCTCAACCGGCAGCGACAGCAGGTCAGACATCTGCATCATCCTGCGCTGTGGTTTTAATGTGGGTCATCACCGAGAGACGGAGCTTCGAGATGGTGTTTGTATGTGTGTGTGTGTGTGTGTGTACGTGTACGTGTGTATGTGTGTGTGTGTGTGTGTGTGTGTGTGAGGTTCGTCACCTCCAGCATGTTTTCTTCAACACCAACATTGATTGTAAGAGTTTAAAATGAATTCAGCACGTATTTAACCATATTTAGCCTTCTGAAAGTGAAAGTAACTCTGTAGCTGACGTAAGGTTAATCTAATGGTATACACACACACACACTAGCTCGGTGTTTCACACGCAGTTTGAAGGACTCACCGCCGCTCTCTGTCGGCCCGTCGTGCTCCAGACAGGCGTCCAGTGTCCGACACTGAAGCTCGACCTCGTCCTCCAGCAGAAAGTGGATTATAAGACTAGTCTGCTGCCCGACGTCGCTCTCAGTCGGTGCCATTGTTGCTCCTCTCGCTCCTCCGCGCAGCCGCAAACTGGAAACGATGCTACACTCAAACTTCCGGTGTGCACTGTGACGTCACAGGTCACCTGCGGCTACGTTTACTCAGCATGACTTGACTGTTGCTATGATACTTTGCACTTCTACTTCACTAGTTTTACTCCTCCACGTTTATTGAATAGTAAGCACTAACATCTCAGAGGAGTTTACATATAAAGCACAAGGTTGTCAAAATAAATTCCACCTTGACAACTTTGAAATGCTTCTTATTAGTAATGATACTAATAATGAAACTTACTTACATTTACAAGACATGGCTTTTAATGCGTATTTCCATAACAGGATATTGCTACCTGCACCTCAGTACTTTTTCCACCACTGACTGTAATATGTTCAGATAAAACCAGCAATGCAATCCTGATGTCAGCGTGGACCAATAACAAATGAGGAGCTCACATTGCATTATGGGAAACAGTTATATCTTTGGAATTTCTATACCAAGAAATAGCCTCTTGTGAAAACTGTGTGTGGGAATTACCTTCACATCCAGTTTCTTTGGGGACCAGCAGAAATCGTAGAAATGTGGCAGAAATGTGACTAAGGAAAGCAGAAGTTGCAATAAAATTGCAACATTTTATAATGTGTCATGTTATCATCTGACCAGCGGGAAATGATGAAAATGGAAAGGGACACAATATGCTCACAAATAAAATGAATATAATCAAGCAATACATGTTAATGATTATATTAAAGAAGATAAACCAAAAAGCAAAGCCAGATATGAGGTGAGTGCTTCAGGCACATCAGTAGTGTTCTGGTGAATTTGTGTGTTGTGTAGTGTAAGATGTTAAGGCCCGGGTGCTCCACATCTGACTGGATGCTGCTGTCAGCTTCTCTGGCGCCTCAAAGATAAGATAGGTTGACACAGTAAATGAAGCAGCACACACACACACACACACACACACACACACACACACTCGGTGGGACCTGTCACAGGTGTCTGCCCCACCTTGGCTTAGCTAGTTGCCAAAATTTGGCAACCGTAGTTTATGTGGTTATGTTGGCAGTGATATCAGCTCATGTTGAGAAAGCTTCTCAAAGCTGAATTTAAAGTGGATGATGTGGAAAGAAGATTGACCAAAAGAGAAAAATAACAATTTATAATCTAGATGCACCACGAGCACAGATTGTTGGGCCAAAAAGCCAGTCTGCCAGGTTGAACGCAAAAAACAGGAGGTTGTTTAAGAACCCTGTTGAGCTGAACTTTGAAATACAAAACTAGACAATGACACTAGACAAAAGGAATAACTGAGCCCTGGTAACAGCTGTGTTTTGTTTAGTGCCTTTAATTTAAACACATAGAACACATGAAGCAATGTGTGATTTGTTAGATTACAACTAATCAGCTTCAAGTTCTTGAATACATGAGAAATTTACAATGAGCAGCTTTATATCATACATGCACACAGATTGCTGCACAATCAGTATGTTACTCTGGACATCAAGCTTGTCAGAGATCGATTTACACTTTGGGATTCCAGGTAGATGTAACTAACTACTTAGAGGGACATAAAACTGAGACAGAAACTTTGAAAGACAGCTCACAGTGAGGGTGACAGCATCTGGGGTGCAATAAACTGGATCACACATGACTGACATCTTTAATATGCTAATGGAATTTTTTTGTTGCTCACATCAGGGGGACTCCAGTCCATGCACAGCACGGCACCATGAATTATTCTCTGTAAGGAAGAGAAACTTCAAACTTCATCATTAGACTGTCTATAAAGTTGACTTGCTTATTTTGAATAAGTATGGACATCTATTTCACCCACATTTGACCACTGATCACCAGATGTCAAACACACACACACGCACTAACACAGTAGCAGTTGCAGTGCATTTCACCGCCAGAAGATGGCGACATTCATCTACTGATGGTGCTCTTTGATTCATGTAGCCCCACCCTGGTTCTCACACTCTCACACAAATTGAAAATGAATTGATCACCAAAAGAGTTGATCTACAGCAACGATATCGGAATGTCAGTCACTTGACATGAGTGTGTGTGAATGGTGACCAGGAGAGAGAGGGGAGTCAGATCTCTGAGTCAGACTATTAGATGGGAATAATGCAGATATCGTGGACAGCTACAAGTACCTTGGATTCCCACAGGGAAATGTTAACCTTGGGGAAGCCACAAGGAAGTTGGCCATAGCCAAATACCTCCAAAGATTATGTCAAGTCCTTAAAGGTTAGCTGAATGGAAAGAACAAGGTCCATGCGATAAACACCTACGCCCAGTTATCATGTACCCTGCTGGTATAATAAGCTGGCCAAAGGATGAGATATCCACAGATATAAAGATAAGAAAGCTCCTCACAACGCATGGGGGATTCCACCCGAGTCCAGCACCCTGAGGCTGTACACTGAGTGAAAAGAGGGAGGCAGAGGACTAGTGAGCGTCAGAGCCGCTATCCAGGATAAAACAACAAAGATCATGAGTACATCACAAAGATGGCCCCCAGTGACAAGTTGCTAAGTGAATACCTCAGGCAGCAGAAAGCTGGGGAAGAACAGCTGGAAGCTTCATGGGAGGACAAACTCCTGTGTGGCATGTACCACTGCCAAATTGAGAAAGTGGCAAATATCAGAAAATCCTACAAACTATCTTATATAAATGATGTGAGTGTGTACGTGTGTGTATGTATGTGTGTGTGTCTATATATATATATATATATATAGACACACACACACATACACACTTATACACACACACACACACACACATATTATCCGTATATCCATCCTGAGTATATATATATATGTACTCAGGATGGTTACATGCACAGGCAAGCAGCACTCAAAGATCACAGTACCAAAAATGCAAACGCAACCTTTATTTCACCATCAGACTGAGGTAGGTTAAATCATCTCCATCATCAGTTCCAACCATGTTTAAAAACAGAACTGTGCACACATGCCAGTCTGCTTTTGCCTTTGTGCAGTGACCTGCATTGTGGGCCAGAGACTAAATATAAATTATTCAGCATGGATGCTATCGAGTGATTAAAAGCATCTCTTGCTGCACCAACAATTGGTTCAAATAGCACAATATACTGCGTCACAATAAGGGTTACTTCAAAGATTACAAACAGAATTATTTTTTATATGTTATAATTTTTTTGGCACCACGAGCCAACAAGTTGCATGTACTTTGTAAAGAGCTTTGCATCTTGTTTTCTCCCTAAGCTCCCATCAGTTCATACATTTTCACACTGTTTTGTATTCCTCTCCACACCGAAGCTAGTCACTAATCAGCATGCACTTGTTATGAACGCACCTCCACCTGCAGAACTCTCTTTCCTTCTTGAGGCACTCAAGCCAACATTCAACCGCAACCTTTCGCACCACTCAGAATCAATTTGATTAAGGCCAAGCTGGGAGGTTATTTTACAGGCCAGTTTGTGTTTAATTTCACATGTATCACCCTCACAATCCAACCTGCCTTTTATCAGAAATGTGTTAATCAATATACAAACTGCTATGATATAAAGTTTCTTTTGATTCTTCACACCAGATTCTGCTCATCTCAGTAAAAGCATGTCTTGTGTTCACACTCCCATGGAGGCTGCCTTATTTATGAGGACTAACATAGAAGATGAAAACAATGTAAGAGCATGTTTCATCCACACTCTGTACTGTGCTGTACTCGGGGATGTCAGAGGACAAGATGAAAATTGAGTTTCCCAGTCACGCAATTCCATTTCTTCTGGAAAGAATAAAATCTCGATTACGAGTTGTCCACCAGGATAATCAGCAGGGATGTTGCAGTCGATTCTGGGCTGCCTGCCACACTAACGTCACTGCGATGACACACACACACACACACACACACACACGTGCACGCACAACAATGTGTTTGTACAAGTTGCTAGTGATATGAAGAGCTCATTTGCGTCTCCATAAGAGGATTCATAAATGTTCACCTACAGGTGTTAACCTTACAGATTTGCATAATAACAAGTCACACTCATGGGTAGTGTGACTCGTTATCATGCAAATCAGAAAGATTGAGTATAATAAACTACATTATAGGTAAGAGGATCAGTGGGTTTTCGGCTATTTGGTTTGCGTATATGTGACATTAAAGCACCAGCACACTGATCTGCTCTGTGAGCCTCTTCAGATGTGCAAATCTTCTCAAAACTTTAACAGGAATAAAGGGAAAGGGACAGAAGGGAAAAACATGAATGCTATGAAGAGTTATGATGAAACTAAACTAAAAAGAGCAGAAGTAAGATACAAGATCTTGGAAGATGATTTGAATGTGTTAAATAATCTTTGAAGGTGATGACTGAATCAATATTCACACACTGTAAAATGCAATAGCTAGATTTAGACAAAATATATGTCATACATTGGAAGTCTGAATTTTCATTCAGTGGTAACTTAAGGAGCAATAAAACTGCACCTACTGTCTCATTAATGCAAGGAAAAACAAAGTAAAAAAGTTAAATGACTTGTGTTTGAAACCATAAATTGAGGCTGGTGAAGTTGAACAGAGGACGGTGGGAGTGTTGCTGCCAATGTCACCAGTGTGTTTTCTGGGTTTGTGATTATGGGACCAAAGGGAGTCATTTCTGTAGCTTTTGAATCAGTTTAAAGGGAGAAGCCAGAGAAATAAGGCATTCAATTGTTTTCATCTTACTCGAGATCCTATCCTCCAGCTCTGTGTAATGAAACACCTGATCAATAGTTGCAGGTGTTGTTTTTCTAAATGCGCTGGTACCAGCATGTCACTCTGCATTATAGCTGGTGATTTTATAAGGTTTCACAAAGTCCCATTTTTAAATTGCCCTCTTGATTCCTATTCTCGGCTCAATTTCCCATTTATTATATTTTAAACACACAGTGTCTATAAACATATTTTTGTGCCAAATACTAATTTCTTTAATGCCATTGCGTCCACTTCATCTGCTGTTTTTAATGTTTGTGCTTAAATAATAGTGAATCCTTCTGAGCAGTGGTGGAAAGTGAGTGGTGAGTACACTAGTGAAAATAAAAAAATGTACTTTTAGCTCGTCTACATGTATTTGATAACGTCATTATTTGGTTACTTTGCATATTCAGATCAATGATTAATGTGACACACATGCTCTATGATGAATATTTTTGGTAATTAAATATATTTTGATGGAAACACTTTTACTTAAGTAAACTTTTGAGTGCACAAGTGTCACTTGTTCTTCTACACTGTGGTGTTGTTTACATCCTCCTCCACCACTGCAGCAGCTGAGCCAGATCAGTCAGTGTTGAAGAAATGAAGTGATTTATGGGCTGAATTGATTTCGCCTCAGGTCACTGCCATTGTTTTGTGGGAATTTTTAAACTCAGGTCGCAGGTATAGGTTAAGATTAGCTAATGAAGCTAAGCTAACGAAGGAAGCTATTGTCTTGCACAGTGGCTATTTAAATATTTCTATGTGATATTAGCTTTTTCTTCTGTCCCACAGTTTCTTGAGACACTTTACACTTAGCTTAGAGAAATATTTCAACTCTCGCTTTAGTCTTAATATTATAAATAAACAGATGTACTGTAAACTCATGACTGCCTGCTACACCACCTCATACACAAGTACTGCTCATTCCACTGCATAAAAATTCAAAGGAAAATATTATCACGCCTTTTTATAGATCTCACACAACTTCATTATCTGCTTCATTAAATCCTGCACATCTGACATGTTCCTAGTGTTGCTGCTGTGCGTCAGGCCGGTTGCTGGCTTTAGATTGATCAATCTCACTTCGTTAGGGGTGGTATGCCTCTTTGTTGCTGGAGGTTCTTTCTTGGGATTGGCCACACTGCAGCCCACATGTGTATAGATTTCATTTAATAGCTGGCTCTGAATCGAGTGTTGTTTACTTGCGTAACTCCCTAGTCTCTGCTGCACTGAACCTGTTGTTCTTATAGCGGTGATGAGTTCTGCACACACTTTATGTGAGTTGACTGAACTGAGCCAATATTAATGTATAGAGTTGGTTAAATATGACCTTTTAATTGTGAGTAATTTAGATCATCTAACCATATAGTCTATCATGCTGTCTCCACATTAGATGGGTATCTTGCCATGTTACAACCTATATTCAGTTTTGTTTTGTTTTGAAACTAATATCAGTCCCATGTTCAGGGATTCTATCTGATGATGTTCATATTGGGAAATGTTTCCACTAGAAATATTTACTGACGAATGAGCATTATGTACAGTATCCATAAACACCTTAACAAGGCACGGTGAGGGTGCAGCTTGTGGACCACTCAGCATCCCTTGGACTATGACTGGCAATGAGGTTACAGCTGCATGTTAACCGCCCTTGATGGTAAAAATTTTAATTGTGTATTTGGGTTTGTTGATTCTCTGACGGAAACAGATGTGGACTTTCAAGCACATTAATTTATTCTCGCGGCTTAGACACTTCTCACCACTTGTTTGCTGCTCACTAATTATCCTCCTCTCACCGTCTCTTCTTTACCACGTAAACCTCCAAATAATTAAACAGAAACCTAGGAAGTTGTGAATTGGCCTATTGACCAATTAGGATGGCTTACCCCTTAATTCCCACTGATATTAATGCTAAAATTCACAGTTCGTTAAACCCCTAACAAGAGAATTCTGTTACGGAGAACATTATTCAACCACACTCGCTGTGGTGTCATGGTCACAGGGTGATCTTGTTGCATTTTCAGACATGAGATGTTTATGAGCATGCTATTTTTGTTGGTATATATTTTCAAACTTTTTTGCCCTCTGTGCTCCAGCTGAATATTTACAGACATTGTGACCTCTCTGTGTCACCTCACATGTATTCTCTTGTTGAGTTAGCAGTCTGAATGGGGGGAAGTTGGAGGTTCTGGGGAACGAATGCTGCTGCCCTTTTTGTCTGGGTGCGAGTGCCCTTTTCGAATGGCAAAACAAACCATTTTTCTTGGTTTATCGTCAGAATGTGTCATCTAGCTGAAACTGAAGACGTGTCACAAGTTATTCAAATTTAGCCCAGACTTTTTGCTTTACTTGATATTCAGGTTGTTGTAAATATTTGTCATCATGAGCACAGTTTCTGTAAAAGAAACATATCAGAAGAATATATGAGTCAGTTTTTTTAAACTTCTGCTTTTTGAGTGGACAAAGACGTGTTCAGACAAAGGTCACCAGTTAATCTGGAAACCAGCAGATCTGTTGTTCCGGAAAGTTGAACACATGAACCAACCTTTTTTGTTGCGTAGTTCCCTGTCTGTTGTAATAACCAGAACTTCCACAAACTACGACTCCTGTACCAACTCGCATGAGGCTCCACCTCAGGCTCCTCTCAGTGTAAGTTGTGCAAACCCTCAAAGGTCGCACATCCTTACCAGGTATCTAAATGACCTCATCTGGCTTCACTTATTGAGAATGGAGCAGCTGGATGAAACTCCTGAAGTCCTCATTTTATATCGTGCAGAGTGAAGCCAGTTCCCCTGCAGAGGAGCAAGACCTCGGATGATTGTATCTGCAGTTTCTTTCACACCTAGTTGTTGCAGTCACAGGAACTAGCAGCAGCAGCAGCTATATGATGTTCTGTGATAAATTAAGCTGCCCAAAAGAAAATACAAGTACAGCTGATGATCAGATGATTAATCAAATGATCAGTTAACAGAAAATCAATTGCCAATTATTTCAAGAGTCATTTTTCATGCAGTAACATTTAGTGGTTCCAGCTTGATGCTTTTCCTTTTTAATAATTTTAATCATTGGTTGAAAAAAAAAAAAACAATCATGATGGTGTGACTGAGGCTCTGCCTAATTGTGACGGCATTTCTCACTGTTTTTTATAATTTTTCAAACCAAACAATCTATTGATAAATGAAGAAAATCAGCAGATTGATCCATAACGAAAATAATCACTAGTCACAGTCTTCAACAGAATAGTTCAAAAGAGCTCCACCTCAACCAACTGCAGTGAAATCCTGCTTTTACACTGACACATGAATAATAATAATAATCTGATAGTATAATAGATCATGATTTAACAGTCAAAGGGGGCACTTTTCTGTACTGAATTTTTTTTTAATACTTGAAACTTTTCATTTTGTGTTTAATTTGGTGGACAAAGGTGGTAGCGGTTCAGCTCATGTTCAGTGACACGTGACATGCTGCGTGTGCTTTACAAAACAATCTGACCCTGTGGCACGCAATAAGAATAACTTTTAGAAACATAGAGAAATAACCAGTCTTCTTGCTGTTGGTCTTGTTTGCTTATGTAGGTCATACAGAGGCATCTGTATTAAACTGAGACTGTTTCATAACCAGTTTAAAACCCCGCACAGCCGGTTCAGGTGTTCTAGTTAAGAGTTAAATGCTGATTTCACTGACATACTTTTACTTCTGTAACATTTTCATTTCATTTTCATTTCATTTAATTTTCAGTGAATTTTATTGTGATCTGACATCGGTGCTTGAGGATCCGAATACTTCCTCCACCACTGCACAGCACAAAAGACTTACAGGCTGACGACAACAACAAAGGCAATTGGACAGATGACTGGGAGTAACTGTGGTCTGTGCTAAAATCATCCATCA
>JBAJHX010000096.1:17677425-17691163 GCA_037176925.1 Amniataba percoides
AGAAAATAGTATAAAGTAAAGAAAAGCTCAACGGTGAGCAGGAGCTGCTGTTACAGGCTGCCACTCGCGCGGCGCCGTGAGTTACTTATTAGATGTGACCAGTTCTCCAAGAGCTCAGACAAGCTGGTCACTGGATACTGCTCACTTGGAAGCTGGTCAGAACATGTTGATGATCATGTTTTATTGTGGGTTTGTGCAGTGGAGGCACATTTGGTTGCTATCAAGATTACATACAGCAGTTTTTGTTCTTTTTAAAACTGTTTTAAAAAAAGGGGACGTTTATGGGAAAAGTCTCCAAGGACTGTTCTGAGACAATATGAGGGTCTTATTACTACTATAGGCTTTAAGCTAATTAGGTGTATTAGATCACACAGCATCCCCAAAGAGGAAGTCTGACATTGTGGTTTTTGGTCTTGTAAAGGCTTTAAAAAGTTCCAAAAATGGGAAAAATGGGGAATTAAAAATTTGTGATTCACACAAGAGTGCTTCCTCACAGATAAATCTGCAACATTGCAGCACGGCATTCAGGCATAATTAATGGCATAAGTAGTGCAATTAGACTGTAAGTGTGGCCATTTCACACAGTGAGAAGTCTTTATGTCAAGCTGAGGATTTTACCCCATTGGCTTTATCTTGCTATAACCTTTATTTAGACTGTATTGACAGAGCAGAGTTATCTGCGTAGGACTATCACTTAGAGGTGACAATATGTGTAGAGTATGTTCTGCTTGCGTGCATGTGATTGATTCTGAAGTTGGACACGCCACAGTCAAAGAGCACTAGTATCTATTTTTGCCCCTCCACGCACACTACTGCTGTTAGTATCACTCACCATTAGACGCTGTGAAATCGATGGCCACAGTGAAATTGATCTGCGTCCTGGAAGGTTGGATGCAGAGGAGGACATGAGGGAAAAAAAAAATCAACAACAGAATCCAGCCAGCAATAACAACATGCCAGGCCTCATTAAATTCCAGTACACGCACACACACGTACACACACTTCTTGATAAAAGAAAACATAATATCTAAAACGGAGGAACATCAGACACAAAATATGGCAATTATTTTCATGATGATATAGTTACACACAGATCAATATTTAACTGATATTTCTTGTCTTTTCCATCTACATTAGGGCACAAAATGCAGTTGCTCAGTTGTCAAATAAGATTTAAGTGATTGCACTCTTTGTTTTATCTGACTTTCCCTCCATGAGAAGGAGTAGCAGGAGGAGCCTTCGAGACGCTGAGCTGGGTAACAAGCAATTAGACTGATGGAGCACTTAAGAGCAAATCATAATCCAATTTTCCCTGCTGATGAAGCACTCCCCTCCTCTTGCTAATTTACGACAATGAGACGAGGCCTTCGGGGGCCCAAACGACAGCCCTTCATTATCTACTGTATGAGAGCCACCAGAGAGGGAGGCAAAAGAATGATAATAAAAATGAACGCGTCAAGGATTCACATTAACCTTCCAGTTTTGGGTGGGGACGGAGAATATGCCACAGCCTGACTTATCTAACCTTAGTATTAATTAAACCTGATTTTATTCATTCAAGAGGGCTCCTCACTGTAACACTGTCTCTGTAGGAACAGCAGGTTTGCTAACCGTACAAATGCACCAGGAAAATGGGGTGGTTTTCACTGATTATACTTTCTTTTCCATCCCAGTTGAATATCTAGCTTTTAGATCATGATGGATTTAGATCTCTGTCTGCGTGTGTGCCTTTGAGCTATTAAAACAGAGAAAGCTAAGACATAGTTTGCAGCTCTTGTCATTCTGTTAAATTCTTGTTAAATGAGCCTCGTGACACTTCAGTCAAAATGACGCTGCTGTTGTTATGTAGTAGATTAGCAGCTGTCACAATCTTGACACCATGTCATCTTAATTCAAATTCTACGGCGGTAAAAGCTAATGTTGTTCAAATGATTAACCTGATATGAGTGCACTGAACTACTGCATAGAGAGACGACCCCTTCCTCACATTCCAAAACACATTATGTCCTCTTGTTGTTTATCTCTGAGCTCGAGGTGCTGCAGACTTGGAGAGTGACCACATATTATTTAATTAAAGTTTCAGTCTACACTGAAGTATTTAAGTAATTTGAATAGCCAAACTTTACTTCATCATTACAGTGTAATGATTGTGGTTGTAATAAGACATAAAAGCTACCAGAGTTCCTTCGACATCATGATGAGTGCAGGAGCATCACATATTACAGAAAACTGCTTTAACACCTGGTGTAGAAAATAATTTTTCCATGTGTTTCTCTTTCTTCGCTTTCACGCCGTAAACAGCTTGGACACTTAAAGCTACACACTTTCTTCATTTCGATCCATTTAAAAAAAAAAAAAAAAAAAAAACGCTCCACATTTGTAAGAACCAGCTCTCTGAGGTGTCACTCGGGTAAGTGCCAGAGTAGTGTTAGAGGGCAAACTGATGAGGATGATATTTTTGAAGTGAGGCCACTAAACCTTAAGGTTATTGTATCATAGATCAGCAGAAGCCAGAACTGTCAGTGAAATCTGTCACACTTGTCAGCTCTGCCACAGCCCGTAAAGCCCATGACAGCCGGCCCACTGTGATGGGACAGTGGAGATCAAAGAACAGCCCAAACTGCCTGAGAGGCACAGTTCACCTGAAACATACTTGATATTCACATGTCCGCCTCCAGCTCTGAAAATACGTGGAGGGGTTGGGACCCACTGCGAGGACTGCTCAGCCTTATCTAGGTTGTTTAAAACAGTTTGGTACAGTGTGAACTTATTAATCAGTTTAATCAAGTGCCACTACATGAAAGAAGGCAGGCGTCCACGTTTAAATACAATTTTCAATGAAGACAGATATGAATAAATATATAGTGCTCATTAGAAATAATTTACTATCAACGGGACTTTCCACTGTAACTGTGAATATGCCTTTAATCATTTAAAGCATAATTCAGCATAATTTTATTTTAGTACAGTCTTTGCAATCCGTGACTAAGAATAACCATTTAAAGTTGTTACAAGCAATATTTTAGCTTAACAATTATTCAACTTAATTTGTGACTGACGTGAAGGGGCTCACTTGTAACGACAAACCCACAAAGTTCATTCATCAGCTTTTTTGGTTACGCAGCCCAGTACCACCGTTGTTTGGTTCATTCTCCACTCTTCAGGTGTTTTCAGCAAAAGCCTGAATAAACCCACTCTGTGCCTCCTGCCTAACGCTAAACAGTAGACGGGAAGTTAGAGACAAGCTGTTGAACACATAGTTGAGCATTTGGCAGCTAAAAAGCCTGTTTGTTTTTTTGAGTTGGTATTGAGCCAAAAGGAGGGTGAAATTTTGACTTTGTGGCTTAAAACACAGCTCTGATACCAATGTTGCCTAAGCATCTTTTGGGCATATAAATAGGCAATATTTTGCTAACATGATAACAACTTTTTCAGGTGATGCTATGTTTAGGAGTGATGTGCTCATCCTAAACAGGCAGGTGTGAAAAACAAAGCAAACACCTCCTCTTATCTAACATTTTCCTCCACTGGTGAACACCTGAAACACAGATCTCACACATGAGACTGAATTCTCACAGTTTCCTAAGTGGTGCAGACGGTCATCCCCACTCACCCTCCTTTGATGTAGTCTAAGAATGTGAACTCTGACTCCACTGAGAACGAGAGCAGGGTCACCTAGAATCAAAGACAAGGAGAAAATATTTGATTAAAAGCGGTGGTAATGATGTTTTCCTCCTAAATAAGAAGAAACTGCCACATCTTGAAATGGTTTAGCACTTAACGCTCACTTTGGGAAAAGATGTGAGCTGGCTGGTTTCTGACGACTGAGTCATTTACATCGCCAGAGGACAAGTTTGAAGAGAGGATGAGATGCATTTGTATGCATTACTTGCACATGCCCACATTGCTGGGTAAGTTGTGTGAAAATTGGTGTCTCAATTGGCGGTCGATGTCGGCCACTCTGAATCTCTCAGATCTTCTGTCCTTCAAGCTCTGCAGTGCCTTCATTGTTCATTTTGTCCCACTTACATACTTAACTGCCACAGCATACATCTAGCATGCGCCCAGCACAATCATTTATCGTGGTGTTTAATGCACTGTGTGTTTGTGTTCAGGTAATGTGTATGTGTATAGAAATATAAATATACACAGCCATGAAGTAAGTTTCTGTTTTGTCTTGAATTTAAAACCACAAGTCAATCAACAAAGCTCATTATTTTTGCATTTTACTCAACATTTTAATTAATTGGTGTGATGCAAGAATTAATGAGAAAAACCTACTTTGTTTTTTTGTTTTTTTTCACGAGAGATAAAGGACAGATTGGCATCATTAACAGAAAAGAAGTGGGTGTGGAGCAGAAAAGAGGCACAGTGCCAGTACTGGTTCGCTGCTACAGCCATACTTACTGTTCCAGAGTTAACATATTTCTTTTTCTTCATTTTCTTCTTGGTATTAATTACCTGAAAAATAAACAACAAAAAGGCAAAGGTGAACAAAAGTAAGCACATTTTGGGCACAATGAGCTTCTTAAACTTGACATTGTGGCTTTAAATCTAAATATTCATCTATAATATACTACAATATTTCATCCATACTAGCTTATACATTACACATTACTGTGCACATGCTGTACATACAATAGTAAACCTGTGGCAGTCATAGAATATTTGAAGAATAATAGAATATTGATTAAAACAACTTAACCTAATAATCAAACAAGCATGTACATAAACAAATGTGAACATATCCGTCTTAAAAGAAATTCTGTTTTTAAAATGAGTTTTTCTCAGTTAGGCTCTTCGACTGCGTACATTTTATTCAGACTCTGACACAACGGGTCAACTTTTAAACCATCCAAGCAAGACACTGCAGTAGTAGCATAAATTATAAAACTCCTGATAATTTCAATAGCAAGTAATGTATTTATAAACCCGTAAAAATAGAATTTCCATTACATATCACACCCCCTTTTGCACACATTTGTCCTTATCATTTCTTCTTAATTGGATACAACAATTGCAAAGAAGACATGCATGTGGGCGGCATGAAGAAAAGTGCATGCCATCACATAGATGTATGCAGCTTGTAGGCAGCATCGACAATGAATTTGTCCATTCAAGGGGGCGCAGGAAGGAAGGTGAGAAATGATGCGCGGGCCTGAAGTAACAGATTTGCTTTAGCAGAAAGCGTAGCTCAAGATCACTTAATAACATTTTTAGAAACACTTGATCTTGACTATCTTATCTACACGTCATTCACACTTTTGCAGAACAAGACTGGAATCTCACACACAAATTTGAGGCTGGAAAGAATCGATGGGTCAGACCAGTTTAAACTTGCAAGACTTACATTTACTTTAATGGTATTCTATCGGCTGCAGAATAGGAGAGAAATGTCAATCCAGAGACCAGAGACGTCTCAGCTCATTACTCCGTTTCTCTATGGCTGCTAGGCATGAAAGTGACAGTCCCTAATTTAACATGGAGGGATTGCAATTTATCTGACATACTGAACAATCTGCTGATGCAAAAACTAAAGGGCCTTTCAGTCTAACTGGGAGGTAGAGAGGAATCAAGGGTAGCATATAATGGAGCTGACATCCAAAGGACAGGTATTTGTCCTTCGGCTAAAGGCCACCAAACCACAGAAACATGACGGTATTGGCATGTCCCCCTTTATGGTGTTTTCACTTTAAGATGTGCAATTTATTCATTTATTTTTAACAAGGGTTAATAATCTACAGTTACCTTGATGCCTATAATAGTATAGCTGAAACATTTTCTGCTGAGAAATTCTGTTCTGGACAAAATAAGTAGAGATTTGGATAAACATGGGGCATACTTATGTCATTTTCAGGCCATGCCCATCAACCTTGGAGTCTGGGATGAGAAATTCAAATGAGCTGGGTTTGCAATTTGCACACAGAGCCTCATTGTGTGCTATTAAGAGACACGGTAAGCTATCCCATGGGAAGTATTGAGAAATAGCTATGATCGTTCGAAATCCCTGGATTGTTCTCCTATTAATCCTGTTTCACGCTGCTGCTAATGGCTCCATTTCTATGTGTGTCAGCATCCAGGTAATTATTGTGGCAAAATAAATCATGAATTCTGAAAAGAACAACATGGGAAAAAGAAATATTACATTGGGTGTGTAACTGCTTGTGGAAGGCGGGTGAGATGTGCACAAACACCATGAAAATAACCTTTACGGGAATGAATTAGAAATGTGTGGAATAACTTTTTCGACTCTGAGACTTGAATAACTGCTTTTTTTTCAGCTAGAGTAGAGTGTCCATGCAAAGTAATGTGCTACAGTAATGGAAAACAGTGCAACAGTGATGTCAGAGATAGAAATGTCACTTGTGTCAGAAGTGGGATCCAAGACTCCCGGCACAGAGGGATTTCAGATCTCAGGGGCCGACAGACATGTTGAACTGTGAAAACACTGGAATTACTCACCTCATACACATTGAATTGGCTCTGCCCTCGAGCTAGCTCTCGGTAGCTGGTCGTAAAATCCCCAATGAAGTCGTGGCTAGGAGGAGGAATGAAAGGAGAGAAACACCAGCGAGGATGAAAAACTGTCAGGTACAAATAACAGGACACACGTTTGGGACAAGATGGAATTTCATGACAGGAAATGATCTGTTCTTTAGGTGAAATATTTCTGAAAACTTTTAAGTTCATATGTTTTAACAGAAGTTGGAAGTCACACTCACCTGCCATCCCTATCCCAGTCATACACCTCCACCTTGATTGTTCTGGAGAACGGGTAAGACACAAACACACAGCTGGGTTAGATTTTGAAGCAACAGTCATTTAGTCAGAGAAGATCTTAGTTTGAAAGAGTAGCAAAGCTTGGACAGTATTCAAGACTAGCCAGTGCAGAAACAGATGTATATTGTGCAAAGGGAGAGATTGTTTCGTGCAACATGCTGCCAAGCTGTCCTTTTATTCAACCCTTAGCAACTTGGACAGTGAGAGAGTTCTCTTACTTTGGCTTCAGTCCAATTTACAGCCATTTTTACTAGAGCGGTGCAGCTCGCCAGTGTCGGCCCTCTGCTGCTTTAAAATGATCTCTGAGGCAAAGCATTTAAAAACGCCTTACGGAGTTTTCTTGTAAACAAACAAAAATTCCATTTGCGTTCACTGTTTCACCAAAAACACACTGTGTGCATCCTCGAGGTCTAACTGCTGTGTTTGGTGCATTTCCCTTCCTTATAAAACATTGTCAAAGCAGATTTTTACAAAAAAAAAAAAAAAAGTGTGTTGTATTTGTTAAGGTTCTGTTTCTTTTCAAGCAATCTCTGAATGATTCTCATCACAGTGGGGAAAGAATAACCACGCTCCTCATCAACAACTTACCATTATGGATTTTGTAATTAACAAAGACAGGAGAAAGCAGCTACAGGTGTGTACTCCTGTTGCGCGTCAACACTCTTATCCTTGGAGTTTTCACTTCAAATACACAAGACTCATCAACACTGTTGAAGGTTGTGAGGAGTGTAAGTGCTGCGGATGTTTATTTTTTTATCTTCCTACAAGGATGTGTTGTTCAGTTTGGTGTGTTAATGACTCAGTGGGTTAAGTGGATCTTAATCAAAATCACAACAGTAATCATAGCAATCTAAAAAACATAGCTATGTTTTGACATCACACCAGAGCCCACTGATATCTTTTCATTATGATATTAAAGACAGTGTTTTGAAATGGAGCTAAGGAAACCCTCAAATCAATTAAAACGGGATGTCTCTATGTTCTAAAACTGGGATGCTTGCCAGTTTTCGAACAAAGCTCAGCAACTGGCAGCATCTTGAAAGATGAAAAGTCAACTTGTATAAAGCACTTTCTCCAAAAACTGCAACTTCCAAACCGCAGCACATGCTAACTTCTAACGTTCAAAAGAACATCACAAAAGAAAAGAAAAAAAAAAAGAAACACAAAAAGACACTGATGACATTTTACACAAATGCAGCAGAAACAATGTCCCTGCTGAGAGGAGGGAGAAAAAACTTTTTTTGGCACTTTCATTCCTGACTCACATTGATCTCACCCCCATGTCTCCCCTCTCTCCCCACTTCGTCTTACACAAGTACTGACACCCGCCCAGATCCAAAGAAAATAGAAGCAAGCTGCACATCAGAGACTCCTTCCTGTCACTGAGGAATTGAAAGATCCCTGAAATAAGCCCAACTTCCTCGCTGCCACCTGGCCCCTGTCGTTCTGCGGTGACAGTTTGTTCTTTTGAGGTTATCTTCAAGGCTGCGAGCTAGAGAAAAAGTGCCTGTCACAGAGGTGGTAGAAACATGATGCTTCTCTTCCAGCGTGGAGAGAGGAGGGGAGAGGTAAGGCAGATGCAGAAAGAGACAGCAGAGATGGAGAAAGAAAAGGCAAAGGCATCCTGACCCATCAATATGGAGAGCTAGTGCGAAGGTGTGAGCGTTGCCGTGTTAGTGCATGCAGCATTACTTAAATAAAGTACCAGGAAGCTGTCGCCATATACAGGTTCGAAGCATTCGCCCTCCATTAATTTTAAATCCCAACTTACAGCTGAATCGAAGGACTCAGATCCTTGAGTGGCCCCTTGAACTCAGAACAATATACACTCCAAAACTAATCTACCACAGAGATCTGCAGCTCCTATTCTAAGGCATCTTTAATGAACATGACTCATCTTCAGTAATGGAGGCGCATATAATTGAGGGAAAAAGGAGAAGACTGAACATTTCTTCAGCTCCAATTACACAGATCTGTCTGTGATCTTTTGCCAGAGACGGAAATAGACCACATTTGAGTCACCCGGACCAGCATGTTAATGAGAGAGAATTGATTCTTTTGATGTTTTCAATGAATTGCCAGTGTTAAATGTATATCATGTGGTGATGCAGTCACAGGGCAAACATGTGAGGTGTGGTCAATGTAGAAAGATGGAGAGAATTTACATTTCTTGACGAATCAATTGTTGAGCAGGATATACAACGACACGTTGGAAGGACCTTCCATTTTACTCCTCTCTTCACACTTCACACATGTTCTCCTCCTTGACTTACTCATCTGAAACAGGGTCTTTGACATATTGGATTTCTGTTTCTCTTTCTGTAACACTTCAAGTATACTTGCTTCGGCTGCCTTTTATCTGTTATTCTCCTCTCCTTTACTTGCTCCTGCTGTCCTCCGCTCCCGTCACTTTCTCTACTTTGCTCTCCTTCCCCCCACACCTCCTACTCTTCCTTGCTCTGAATGCAACAGACTGCATTTTGGCAGAGTGTATGTTCGTATGCAGGGACAGATTTGTTCAAGGATACTTTGAATGCTCGCTGTCACCAGAGACTCAACTGGATCCTGCCACTTGAAGGGCAGTCAGCCTAATCGTTTCGCCACCCTGTCGCCAGCCAAAGTTGGAAGGTGGAGGTGTTTTTATCCTTGTCTTTGTGTTTGGAGGATATTTTCAATGGTTAGCGGCAGATCTGACTAAAATATGGTAGACAGATAGCCTTTGGCGATGATTCAGATCTGGGTATCCAAGCGTTGTCTCCCAGCAGTAACAAGCAACACTTTCCTGATGACTGATTTTGTGTAACAACAACTGTGCATAGTCCAATTTATACTTTGTTCGGTGTGGCTGCACATTTTATGGATGTTTGTGGCGGACACCATTAAACCACAAAATTAAATGACTTTTATTTCCCTCCATAACGACAAGTTAATACGCAAAACACAAATCCTGTTGTCTGTAATGACGGTGGTGAGGGACCACTTTTTCTGTTCTAATACTGATACAACAACAAATTACACTTGCCCATGCTAAGCACCAATCCAATACCAGCGCTATTTTTTTCTTTTTCAAAATCAATGTCCTGCATCTTGCTGTGTGGTTATTTTACGCTCAAAGCTTTCGCTGTACTTCACTTCTTAACTATAAGAGAGAGTGTGGATTCACCTCTTGGGCTTGTGCAAAACTGAATTATATTGTTCTGAACAGTTTGAAAGGGAATTGGTCACATTTTGCTTGTACCTTGATAATAAGATTAGGTATTGAATAAAGTTAAGGATATTAAGACACCAAACTTTCTCCACATTCATCCAACAGCCATAGCAGTGTGGAGTTAAGATTTTTAACCTTGAAAACTGGTTTGGGCTCACACTCCTGTCTTTGTAAACAACACCTTACACCACACACAGGAAAGTGAAAGTCTGACACATCCAACATGGACATTTATTGGTGTAGGCAAGACAAGACTGTTGCTGACACCATGGATGTGAAATGCTAAATAATTTTTTCCATCTTCTGACTTGAGAGTTCCTTTGAAAGTGCTCCATGGATATAAATCTGAGGTGCATAACCTATCATATGCTGTTTATAAACTCATAAGAGTCTGGAGAAATGCAGTTCACCACTATTTCTTCAGGAGCCAGAATGCTGTGCTTATTTGTCTGCTTCTGGAAAGACATAAATTCAGTTTTGCAGTCAGCTGAAGGGGTACATGGTCTCTTTTACCAGAGACACCATCGTCTTCCCTTTGTTCCTCTAGCAATGTTATTTGGGGAGCATGGTGCCTCTTTTGAAAATGCCCTTTGTTGAACTGGCTCCAACTTCTCCTTTTGCCCTTTGGTACGTCTAATGAGAGGAACATGTCCAAACCAAAAGCACTGATCTAATTAGAGCAAAGTAAAGCAGCAGCAGGTCATCCGCTGACATACTTGAGCAGATATCACTCTGAGCAGACAGAGATCCACGATGCCCTCTGCAACATGTGCTGGACTTGGAGTGAGAGAGAGTAGTGGAACCCCGTGCCAACCCAGATAACGAGCGGTCGGTGCCACGTTGCCTCTCCACCCAGATATAACGGTAATAAACATAAAAATATTTCTTATACACAAGTAATCTGCGTATTGATATTACTGTTTACAGTGATATTATTGTGCATGTCCAGTGTGATCAAGTGTTGAGCTTTTAGATAAAGAGTGTTCTTCAGGAGGATATAAAGCAGGAATAAGTAAGGAAAAAAAACACAGGTCGTTCAGGTTATTGAAAAAGTGCATACTGATAAAAGCAAAAGGCAACAAAGTGCAATTAAAACAACCCTCAAACATGACGTACATGAAGCATATGAGGTATTTAACACTGAAGCTTCCACTACACAGGAAAGATGAAAAAAATGGTTTCAGAGCCTAAAACATCAAATCTGTGTAGAGTGATTAAAGCCTTAACTCTTAATTAATACATAAAACAATACAAATGTAATGCAATTTTGTTGCACCTACTACCTCTTCAGTGGCTTAATGAAACCTGCCTGGGGAATTCATGCCACAAACACTACATGTTGAGCTGAAAAGCCTGAATTTAACTTGTGTCTATTGAACCCAGAGGCTGTGTGAGTTTTTGGCTGGACTCAGATGTACAGAGTGTCGAGGGCTCTCCAAATCACACAGTCTATTTGCATGGCTCCACAAGGATCCTCAAGTGGACCTTCTGTGGACATTCAGGGAGACTTCACTGACATAAATTCATATATCAATACAGCAAGAAACCGCTCAGAAACCTCTGAAATACAGTGTCCAAAATTTAATCTAATCTCCATGGACAAAATTGAGGTCTTGAGGCCACGTCTCATAACTCATAGCACGCTTGCAGGCTTGATGTTGATGATGGAGAGCATGTCACGATATGACAGGAGTCCATGAGGGTCAACATTTGGATTCAGCCTGTGGGGAGAATCCTTTGAGTCCTGCAGCGGACCAAAAGGTCAAAAGGAAACACGAGATTGTGGTAGTCTCCGCCAAATACCTGTTACTGATACTGTTCATATCAGTAAGTCTAGGACATTGGGTCAGGACTTCTGGGCTGTATTCAAGGAAATTGATGATCAAACCCATGTTTTGGTTGACAAACTGATCTTTAATAACTGAACGGATATGATCCCTATTTTGTTTAATGATAAACTTGTGATACATGTGATAGAAATTGGTCTGAACTGATTTGGCTGGTTTATTCCCCTGGCTCATGTGGGCATCTTTTCAAATCACTGGGAGCTTTCCTTCAGCTGATGGATGTAAACAGTAATTACACAGATCAAAAGCACTGACAGGCTTTAGAGCCATGTTTGTTGCATGAATACAGTCTGGATGACAATGTGCCATTTCAGAGGTTGAAAAAAATGATGTGTAAGTACATAATTAAAAAGACACAAAGATGGACCTTCCCACTACCCCCCCATAGAAATACGGACACAACAAACAAGCAAACGCTGACACACAAAAGTTTATCCTCGCCCACATACAAGTCTAAAGCCTGTTTATAGCGCTGTCTCCGTGGTATTTCAGGACTTTCAGCATTTCAGGCTGTTTCAGCTCGTGGCTTGTCACATTTTATTACACTCCTCAGTGTGGGCGTCTACGTGTGTGTGTGTGTGTGTGTGTGTGTGTGTGTGTGTGTGTGTGTTTGCATTGCACAGGAGCATTTTAGGAAGTGCCTTTGATGCCCAGCTCAGTCACTTGTGTATGATTGGCTCTGACAGGGTAGTGACCCCTTCTTGAGCCCTTGTGCAATTGGCTGGCTCTCACAGTTTTACCTAATGTTTCTTTTATTTCTAATATAAAGTATCAGCTTCTTACGGAGGCAGCCGCATACATCATACCAGCTGACACCATTAGCAGCTCCGCTCCTGTTTGGGATTTAACTCAGCTTTCTCAGCACACACTGGGTTCTCAGCATTCTCAGTAATTAGAGTCTGACAGCATACAAATAAGATAGGACAGACACCTTTGTCAGAGAGGCAGAAAAAAAGATATAGTATGCCACATGAAAAATTTGCCCCCACAAACGTAATCTGTCTCTCCTTTCTCATCGTCTCCCACGGCTGCCTCCTGATTTAACTTGTTTTCTTCCCAGCTTCAGTCTTTTAAATTAGAAGCAGGCAGATGAGCTGGGAGAAAAATGAATTTGTATCCTCCCTCTGACACAACTTGTCTCCATTAATTATGTACAAACTTGGAAAAGCAACTTGTCGTTATTTTAGGGATTTAGCGGAAAGCAAAGAGATGATGAAAAGATGAAATTATATTAAGAGAATTAGAAATTCATGTTGAATTGTACATTCATAATTTCATTTTTTATTTTAATCCCTAATCTTTATTTTCTTAATATTTTCTTTCATCAACTGACAGCTTGCTACGCCGTAGTCGGGCCGCCCACTTTTTTAGTTTACAGTGATAATGTGGCAGATTTACCACTGAAAACTCTTCACACAGCGGGTCCTTGATTTCAAACACATACAGACCTTTTCATTCCCATTTCCAGACAGCAGCCACTCATCTTCCAAAAATGGCAATTGTGAAATATCGATTTGGAGCTCATGTATTATCTGAGTCAGATGAACAGGTTTTAAATGTACTTAATGGTTAGATATCTCATACAAACAAACAAACAACTAAGAAGCTCCCGCGTTTATGATCCTTACAGAGAAGAGTCGCCCTCTTCTTGTGAGCTTGCTAGTCCTGGTATTATAGCTATTACAAAATGGGAAAATGTAAGATCAAACTGCTCCCTTAGTCTTTGAGACCTAACAATTTGTTAGGTTACATTTCAAAGTATAGTTTTATCCATTCCTTAAACTTTGCAGAGGTATTTTTGCTTTTAAAAATGAAGTTCTCTGATAACTCTGCTGTCGTTGGCCTCATCACTCATGGGGACGATAGGGAGTACAGAGGACTCATTCAGGACTTTGTGGACTGG
>JBAJHX010000096.1:17691263-17736184 GCA_037176925.1 Amniataba percoides
CTGTGTGTATGTTTTGCTGCTGTTGCGCCGTAAATTTCCCCATTGTGGGACAAATAAAGGAATCTTGAATCTTGAAACTTGAATCTTGAAAACGCATTATCCTCCAAACTCTTTAAAGGTGGCATATTTCTACAGCTAGAAACCCTTGTTATGGTAAACTATGACTGGTTTACACACACTATTGTAACTAAAGATGTAAATGTTGCAGCAGCACAATCTATATCACATATTACATCGAAGTAGAATAGTGCTGAGAAAAGAAACACCACAAGGAGGTCACTGGAGATTAGAGAGGCCCATTGTGCCTGGCCCGTGCTGTTGTAGGAAAGATCAATGCAGAGGGATGTCCTAAGCACACAGCAGCAGAAACAATGTGACAGTGGGAAGAATGGGAGGCTTAACACTGCGCCACGCTGAACTGTTATTGATTTTTGCTGGTTAAACTCATCAACGCCCGGGGTGCAGTAATAGCCGTCATCAGTATGCAGTTTGTCAGTCAGAGAGATTTTGATTAGAGCCATGAAGATCTTCGATACATTGAGCCAGCAGAAATCAATGAAGGTGGAAGGTGTCGATGGGGCCAACATTATCTGTTCAAGGTGTGTGTTCAAGTATTCCTTTGTGTGTGTGTCTTGAGACAGAAACTGGGGGGATAAATGGAGCAAAGTGCAGGGGTGAAATGGCAGAGACTGTTGGGATCAGAGAATGAAAGACCGTACCTGTCGTAGTCGCCATTGCAGAGCGCCCGTACAGGGATAGTGAAGGGCTGCCACACTGGATTTAATGTGTTCTTCACCACCTCTGTTTTATGGCAGATCGTAAACCTAAAGCAGGAGAAGGTGGAGGGAAGTTATGAAAAGACATGTTCAAAAAGGGGCAGAGATAATTGTTTGTTAATTATACAAGGCAGGGAAAAGAGATAAATATGCAAATAAAGGGAGGAGCATGCAACTGAGAGGTGACGGGAAAGACAATGTCGAATCCAGCAGGGACAGGAGTGATGCTGTAAATATGGCTGCACCCAGCTTTGTTTACTGCCTGGCCTGTCTCCCAGCTATATTGTCTTTTAGACCAAAGAGAATAATTTAATATTTCAGTCTGGCTTTTAAATTATTTCCCTTGACCACAAGTGTGACAATGATATGCAAATGGGTTGCTCTGATATCTGAAATGTTTTGCAGAGCTGAGCCACATAAATTCTTATCAAATACCCCCCAAATATCCTCTCGAAAAGCAGCAGTGTGTGTCACTTTTAAAAAAATTTTTTTTTTTTACCCAAAGCCTTGGATTACTTGTGCTCCACTAAGTGCCTCAAGCCTTTTAAAACCCTGTGATTCTTTAGTCACACAGGCCTCTAATTTGTACCCCCCTCTGGCACCGACAACGGATACTTCTAGCACATCTGTGGGGATCCATTTCCCACCCTGTTATGTATGAAAAAAATACTGAGAAAAGCTAGAAGATGGCTAATGAAGCACTTGCTAAAGCATCTCTGGCTAGATAGGGCTGACGTTGCCACAACTGCGCAGCCCCTTGGGAGGCTGAACAGGAGATGGAGAGCACGAGGAGATGGAGGAGTTTTATGCAACGTGAATTGCCTCGGAAACCGACAGTGTTTTTCTTATTGATGGAAAATGCAGATCGTGTTTTTTTTTCCTCTCGCTTTTATGCTTTTTACAGTAATTGCCTCTCTTCCCTATTTGCTCTCCTGGAGTCATTTATGTAAGGCAGAGTCATGGGAGCTGAAGTTGTGTTGTGAACAGGATACCTACCTCTGTATGCAGCATCTTAAGTTGTGCATGCCTCAGTAACCACTGCAGCTCTCCTCTCATACTGTAAATATATTTTCATCCCTTTCTACAACTCTGTATCATCTAATACTCCCCCTGTTTTGCCTCTCCCTCTTTCCCAGATGATTTCCATTTAAAGTTTTTATTATGTTATTGTAACCTTCATGATATTGTACTTTAAAGCTCATTTTTCTTAATGTCCCAAATGTGATTTTCCAGCCTCTGGCAGAAGCTCATTTATTCTGCTTCAAGAAAGGCAACCTAATATCTGACAGCGTTTTCACACCATGGACTTGGGAAAGCTTTGGTAACACAGTGCGGCTTCTGATAGCAGTCATATCACTGTGCTGGGGCCACAGTGGAGTATGTGTGCCTCGGTGGGCTTCCTCAAACAGCAGTCTGCAGGCAGCTTTTGAAACTCTCAGCATGACAAAACAAAATCACTTCAAACACTCACGTTCCATCCTCGTTGCTTCTGTAGAAGACCATGAAGGGGTCTGACTTGCCAAAGAAGTCCTTCTTGTCCAGCTTGTTGGCACAGAACTGCATAGTGGCACTGTCCTGCAGGGATGCATGGAAGTGTTGGGAGAGAAGTGTGAGATACTGTAGGTTAGGGGGCAAAGTGTATCATAGGTTTTACATGATTCAAGAATGGAGGCTATTATTTATGTGGCCTATTTTCCTCCTCTTACTCTATTTTTTTCTCTTTCATCTTCACAACTTACAGTGGGGCAGCAGCTGTCTGCTCATCACAGAGGAAGATAATAAATACTGCATAAAAACTGTGTACCTTTGTGTGTTGGGGTGTGTGTCAGCCCTTTATTTATATTTCTTATTTTTCACAAACAGAAGGTTTTATAGTTAATTAGATTTCAGAGAAGAACAGCTATAATAGGAGGAATAAGTCTGTCCAAGGTAAGTATATCTGCATATCGAGTCACTCATAATGTCTACGGCAATAAAAGCCACACTAGCAGATCTGTGAGGTGTAACTTAATTGTCGTGATACACCAGAAAGCCAATGTAAAAACCAGATGTAAAAACAAGACAAGACAATGACTTGACTACTAATGGTTCAAAGGAGGAACAGTTGCCCGCACAGAGGTTATCACCTTATCGCGCCCAGTAGAAAACCCGATGCATATTCAGTTAAGGTGAGTTTATTGTGGAATGATTATTTAATCACAGACACCATGAGTCACTGCCTAACTGCTGGAGAACAACACAATTTGTTTCAGCATGCATCTAAAAATAGTAGGACTCAGTGTCCTGTCCAGTACATCCTCAAACATGTAACACAAGTACAGGTAGTGTACAAACACATAGAAATTCACACACAGCTGCTGAAAAAATAAAGTTAAAAAGCTATTTCATGAATCACTTAATACATTAATATTTATTTTGGAAAATATTCCTCTCTCATTTCTCTCATAAGAATGTGAGTGTAGACAAATAGTTTTAGTCTGCGTAGTGTGACTGTCACCTGCTCAAACACTCACTCTATGAACTACTGGCAGTCAACCCACCATACACTTTAGCTTTATCTATAACCTCAGCTTAATGGTGTGTTTGTTTATGTGTGTGTCTGCTCAAGTATGCAGGCATTGTAATCCCTAAACATAGTATCCTCTCCACCCACCAGCGCTCCAACTAACAATAGTGCCAGCTGCTTACCAAGTCTAATTCTAGCATGAGTAATGGTCATCAAACTAACATCTTTTGATACCTGTCACAGCATCTGGAAAGCATCAGATGCTTCAAGTATATTTCAGCCTCAGAGACACATCAAACACAAAGCACAGTTTCTGCTTTGGGCTTTGTGTTTTTCTGATATGTTTTGAGGGCTGCTTTGCTTCTTGTTTTAGCCAATTAAACATGATGGTGCTAGATCAATCTATCAGATTGTGGTAATTATTTTTTGTAATTGCCTCTAAATTAATGTTGGCAAATGAATAGTATTATCAGCATTATTTATAACGATTAATAACCATTATGTGTTATATCAAAATTATGCTCTGGATAGATTAGCAGAGAATGTTTCTTCAGTATATGGCTTAACTCTTTAACATGCCAATGTAGTAGTAATGACAAGTGATAATACATTTGTTTTTTACATTAACATTACTGTTATAAAATCACAAACTTCATTAAAACATCAACACAGACAAAGCTGTTAGTTGGCAGAGTAAATTCAGCTCAGCAATTTTTGGACATAGTTCAGATATCCGAGAGCAAATGAAAACTTCAGCAAACTTCAAAGTACTCCTATTTAATATTGCAGTTCTCTATAACCGAGACTCATGATGGACAGTTTAAGAAGGAGGATTGAAAGCCAGTGCAGTAGGGCGAGAGAAATTGTCTGTTTTATTTAATACATTCTTTTTGCTTGTCAACATGTGGCACCTACATTACCCACAGTGCATCTCAGCTTCTCTCACTTTGGTCAGAAATGTGAGTGTTTTATGCTACGAGTGGATAATATATATAACTCCACACCCTGAAATTTGTCTCCAGTCACTGACTCCACTTGAGGGAAATGATCAGATTTCTCCTGCTGGAAAATAAATGTGTTGCATCTACAACCCAACATTTTAAGCACCTTGGGCATGCAGCCTTTTCAATCTTCTCACATCAGTAGGCCAGTAAAACATGGCAATCATCTCCAGGGTAGCTCTTCGTTACGAAGTCCTATGATATCAGCATGCTGCTTCTCTGCTGTTGCCCTTTATATGACCGGATTAATTCCAACTTTGTGATATAATATCACCTAGATTCACAAACAGCAGATGTGTTTTCCAGAAGTTGAATTGCACTGTGCTATTATCATTAGCTTGGCAACAATTAATCAGTTTACAAAATTCTTTGCAGTGCACAAAGGTATATTTATAGGAAGTATTAACTTTGTCTGAAGGTGACCCGAAGCTATTGTGGATTCAAAAGATGAACTAGCAGCGACCATAAAAACATTATTTCGACCTTAAATAAATCAAAGACCAGCAGCAGATTCTGGGAGATAAATTCTCACCGCAAACAACACCTTCTCTTTCTCTATAGTACACACCCTCTTTCTAAGAAATATGCCTGGTTGTGCATTTCTCCACCCGTTGTTTATCATGAAATGTAGTGCTTTTACCAGCCCCTTATATAAATCACTAGCCTGCTGTTGGCTTGTACTACTTGTCTACCATTACACCTCCCTGCCCTTGGCTCTCCCTGTGTGGCGGCAGTGCAGGGAGGGGGTCCGACTTATCTCTGGCATATGGGCTGCAGCTAATCTCTGAAAAACAGTGGGTTCATTACAGTATGTTCAGATGCTATAACAGTAGATTGTCAGAGCTTGAGGCCTTACACTGGGCAGCCATGGCGCCACTAATGATAGCTTAATAGCTTTTTAATGTTGCAGCTTGCACCTTGTGTCTGGCTGTGTGCCGAGTGGCAAATCAGCAAAAGAATGTTTGTGCGCTTGTGTGACAGACTGTGCGCGAAAGTGAGAGTGTTTCTGCCCACATATGCTGATGCCCATTTTAATTCCTGTACACATCTAGCCACGGTGTCCTCTCTGTGTCTTTATCACACACAGCCAGGCGCCGCACAGCACACACTTACTCACACACACTGCGACACACTCCTGAACACATCCACTCCACTCCGGCAGTGGGGGGAACTTTATCTGTCTTCCTACCCTGAGCCTGGGGACACATACACACCACGTTTCCCATTTCACACAACCCTCCTACTCGCTCCCTCACAGTGTTTCATTCTCTTAAAAACACTCCTATAATCCTCTTGGACCATGTTGGCTCCCATGCTGCGTGCTGATTGGCACACGAGCAGCTGAACGCTTGTGTCATCTGAACATGTGGAAGTATAAATATTTGCTGTAGCAACAGATTTCAGTTAATCTCTGTCGCTTTCTATCGCCTACCCTCGGTGGATGCTGGATGTGTGTGTGTGTGTGTGTTTTCTACCTAACTTCAACTTCAACAGGTACTGACTGTGTCATTGTAGTCACATGAAAGAAGTTGCACAGGTTTGCGGTGCAAATAAATTCTTAAAACACTGTGAAGAATTTTTGTCCCACCTAATAAAAGGGATTAAAGAAACAGCTGTGGGCTCCTGTTTTCTCCAGGGCTCAACTGTTCACAGACTGAGATTTAAGTCACTCCCAAGGCTTAAATTTAAGGTCACAGCACCTTCATTCAGTCAAATTTTTAATTCAGTCAGTTTTTCTGTCTAATAACTTCCTCCTGCATGCACACCAGACTCATTACCATATGAAGCACACATGCAGGATACAATATCTTTTTTAATGAGATATGGTTAGATTATTGATTAATCCTGCAGCAGATAGTAAATCCATTCAGTGTACAAAGCAAGTTTATTTGTTATCATTTTGCTTGTTGAATGAGTGTTGAATTACCACCAGAAATCAGGTTTGAACTTAACAAGTCTGCAGCATTGGCTCTCTTAGAGTAGAAACCTACTACAACAGATCAAATGCAAGTTTGCTGACATCTGCAATAAGTTTGTGTGTCAATTTTTTCTGGCCCTGAAGGAGTGCTGGCGATTGTCCTGCTAGCAACAGTACAGCATCTGTTAATTTGCTGTGTTGTCGCCTCACCAGCCACATCGACCATGTCATGTTAACCACAGTATGTTACATCTCAAGATTAGTTGCCATCAGTGATTAAATGATTAAACATAACCGTGAATCCAAGTCATACTGTCATGACAATACATAGCGGCAGTAGCGGCAGTCTAAAATGTCAAATAGTGCTTCTCCTGCACCCAAAATGGATCAATCAGTACTGTAACTCTTGCTTTATATTAGTCAAACATAACAGACCTTATCAACTGTAAACACAAGGTCTGCTCTTTAGGGATAAAATGGTTTCAGTGCGCGGTGACCAGGTTGCTCACAAAGTAATCACAGGTTTTGGCATGCGAACAGCAGGATTTTGGCAACGTCGCCGCTCTGAGTCAGTGAGTCGTGGGACACACCCAGAAATCTCTGCGGAGCTAATAGGCACATAAAAGCATTTATGGTGATGGAATGTGTTGGGGATATTAAATATGCATCTGTTCCCACCTCATTAAGGCTCTGTGGCACGAACATGGACTCCTGCAAAGGTCTGTGATCAACAGCCATTTGCTAATATGGAGAGAATCGGACTATCAATATTTAAAGAGGGGGGCCAGGCTAGATAGAGACACATTCACAGCCCCAGGGGAGTAATGAAGGAGTGTTTGTGACAGATGAGATGAGCAGTGTGTGCGTGTGTGTGTGTTACAGCAGAAAGAGTTATAGACCAACGAATAAAGACAGAAGAGATGGAGAGAAGATAAGAGGAGAGGTAGTAAAAGTGTAGTGCATTTACATTAGAATCACATACGCATGAATTAGTGGGAGCCGGTGTGTTTGTCTCTTGGGGTTAAATGTGTAAAGAAGATATATGACAACGGTGAACACAAATTAAAGGCCAAAGTGATGAGGTTTGGAGGGCAAAAGGGAGAGGAAAGGAGATTGGAAAGGTAGACTTAACATGCTAACCATTGACAACCGACTCCCTGTTTCTTTATTTCTCTGTGCACATGCACGAGTACACACTCAAATGTATGACAGGTGACCTGCTGCAACTGCGCATTGTTTTACATGTGTAATTGTACAAACAGGTAATTCCCTGCCTGGATTAGCTTTCATTTTTCTTGCTTAATCTAAAGCCAGAAGGTATGAAATCTGTGATTTATGTTGTCTTGTTGGTTTGTAGCATTTAATAAGGATTGCCAAACAGTGTACGTGAGTGGAATGGAGTAGCAGCGATTTCTGGTCCCCACTCAAAGCATCTTCTAATCGCTCCACTCCAAGCTCCTCCAGGTTTTCTATTTTCTACATTTGATATTTTCTCTAGCCCACTTGTTCTCAGCTCACGCTAAGAGGAAACCTGTTCCACTTTCCTCCGTGGCGAATGCTGCCCTCCTGATTTACTGCACAATGTGGAGGTGACATTTGGAGGCATCAAAGAGGACGGCAGAGTGAATGAGAGCACAGGAAGTGAAGCAAACAGACGTGTCGTGTGAAGTGAGGTTACGGTTCTGCTCCGAATCAGAATGCTTCATCAAGTCGATGCTTTTCCTGATGACCACAAACGTATAAATCACTGGATCCTACAAGTAGCAGTCCTGCAGGATAGAAGGGCAGAAAAGTGGCGTTTCTGTCGCTAGTAGACAAACATGCTCACTGTCAAACATCTCCAGTGTAAATCATGGAATATCTTCACTGGCTGACAGAGGCCAAAAGACAAAGATTGCAAAACAGTCCAGTGGTTA
Source organism: Amniataba percoides (assembly GCA_037176925.1). NCBI lineage: Eukaryota > Metazoa > Chordata > Actinopteri > Centrarchiformes > Terapontidae > Amniataba > Amniataba percoides. Next base: position 17,699,381 of record JBAJHX010000096.1, read on the forward strand.
TATTTGTGCAAATAAAGGGAAATGATAATCCTCCCGGCATTATATCAGCACGTTCATGTGATGGACCTTTATCTCGAAGTGATAGGGAACACAGAAAGATGCTCCAGGCAAAATCACACTGCCCCGCTCCCACTCTGCACTGCTATCATATCCTGTTGCGAACATGTTTGAAATAAATAAATACATAAGAATTCCTACATGAACCAGCCTTAGATTGCTTTGCAGTCGAGGGACGCATCTGGACTGAGATCCCATGAGTCCCAAAGCAAGAGTCTATAGGATTCAGTAATAAAGTATAACTACTTCAATGTGGGCAGGAGCAGGTAGTCAGTACTATCATGAAATTTCATACATGCAATTATGAAATCAGACTCATCCGCCTGAGGTTCCAGCGTCTAGTTTGTATCTCCTGCTGTGAGCCACAACATATATCAGAGGAAATTTAGGTTTCCACCCTGTAAATGAAGCCTTTCATTTATTATTTAAAACTCTGAGTTCACATCTTTTAAAACACGGATTAATAACAGTTGAGTGAGTCCAGAAAAGTGGAGTACGTGAGTCTTATTTTCCCTGTAGGACAAGCACAAACACATTTTAATAGGACGAACTGTTGCTAGATGTGGAGGAAGAGGGCTGTATTTGTCTGCTGTGTCGATAGTGTTTGCAAGTGGGCACTAATCACATTTATGTAACCCAATATTTTGATAGTCATAGTGTTTAGATAGCTTCAAAAACTTTTAATAACCGGCGCATGGAGTTAGAGAAATGTTTCAATATACTTAAATTGATTAGTTTACTCAGCCGTGATCACATGGGAGAACATTTTTTTCGTCCTAATTACTGATCCTCAAGCTCTTGTGGGATTTTGTCTACAGTGTTGTTGAAATCACTTACTTCCAAACGATCAGAAATGTTTCCTGCTGCTCTACATTTGGTTAATGAATCTGCTATAACCTTTGGCATCACGCTGAGAAATAATTCAAAGTACGTTAATAAGTGAGTCAGGTGGAGAGTGCAGGGTCATACAACATGGGACCTTTGCTTAAATATTCATATTCAGTCTCCTGGTTGAGTAGAGAAGTATTGAGAAGTAGTAGTCACAACAACTATACTATCACTGCTACTATAATCACTTCTAACCCCCTAAATATATCGATTCACATGAGATAATAGATGAGATTATTATCCTTAACTGCTCAGTTTTAACTTTATACACTTTAGTGTAAAAAATTTGTCTGTCCTCTAAATTAAACAGGGTAAGAAAATATGATGTATTAATTATTTAGAGCTGCTTTTTGGCAGATTTTATCATCTTTAGATTATTTGATGGTATTTGGTATTGGTAACTTCAGTTTAACTCCAGTGGCTCTGCCTGATACATCTTCCTGACCATTATTTGACTGATGTTCACATCCAGAAGTAAGACATTTTTAAAAATGTGTCCTAGCACTGTCTGCATCACGGAGAAGGATGGCTGATGAGGTTTAATCATGAGCATGTAGAAACTTAATCTATATTCCTACTGCAGGGTATGTCAACAAAAACAAAAAACACAAAACCACTCACACACCACATAGTCTCTTCTCTTGAGACTACATCACAAATGGGAACTGATGAATAATGTCAGTTCATGAATTCTAAATGCGTCTTAACCTCCTCCATCCGGTCAGACCCACCGGCAGGCCCGTCATTACTAACTCATGTTACAGACAAACGTTTTGTAAAGTCCGGGGAGCTTTATTTTAAATTCTACTCAAGATACCAGAGGTGTCAGGCAGAATTGCAGGGAAATGTGTAAAATTATGCACAAGGAATCTTGGATTTGAATATTTTTGTCAGTCTGTGGATCGTATACAGTAGCCTCTGCAGTGTTGAAACAAATGAAAATGCTAAATATGTTTTTGTCATTAAGTCTGCATATAAATTCTGCTGTCTCATTCAAACCTACAAAGTTGAGGCCACTTGGGGTCAGTGGCCAACAAGCTGTAAATACAACATTGATATATTGCCCTATAAGTTAATTTTGCAAAGCTGTTAGCAAAAACTTTCTTCAGATACAAGTCATCATATGATCCATTGTAAGCAGCTTTACCATACAACAGCTCCGGAGCGTGTCTCCAGACCTGCGCTGTGTCATCCAACTTGTTTCATAATCCGGGCTGCGCCGGTGACATCAAATGCAACAAAGCAACCAGGTTCCAGGCATGTTAATGGAGGTGTGTTTCTATGTAAATTTGAAATAAGACAGGTTGTGAACAAGCATCTAAAAAAGACAGAAGGTGTGCATGTGTGTGTGTGCGTCTGCATTTATGTCCATATACAATGTGTACGCTTGTGTGTGTGTGTCCCACAGGCTACGAGGGGCGAGGTCAGGCAGGGCTGCGTTTTAATTAACCAACGCTCGGTCTCACACTATCATCAACCAAGCTGGTCTTATAGCTAAGAGCTGGTATGCGCCAGGCGTGAAATAATCCCCTATTGATTCACTCCAGTGTCTTTGTATCTGTTTCTCTCTGTCAGACTCTACACACAGATACACACACACACACACACACACACACACACACACACTCGTCTGTCTCTCTTCATCTTATCACTGCTCGTTTTTCCTTTCATTTTCATTGTGCGATTATTTATTTCTCCCTTACTCTCTCTCTCACTTTCTTCTTTTCTCTCTTTTTCTCTCTCTTTGTGCCATTTTCTCTGTTGCACTCTCTTGCTTTTCAATATCCTCTACTAATCTGCGTGCTGGGAGCCCAGCGAAGCGTCCAGAGCTTTACAGCGCAGTGTTGGTTGAGGGGACAGTCAGCGCTCACCCCATCGTGTTCCTGGGCCATTTCATTAGACTCTGCTGAGTGAGAGCAGCTGCCCTGACTGCTGTTATTTTGTGAGAGGAGTGTGTGTTTCTGGGTCTGCGAGTGTGATAGGTAGTGTAGGTAGATGGGTGGATAGACAGATATGCAGACATATATGATAGATAGGTACGTAGATAAATATGTAGGTGCAAACACAAATAAAAGTACAGATACAATTTTTGATACTAGTGCCACAATAACATCTGACCTTCAGTACTGATAACAAAATGATACCTTTCATTTGATACATCAGTTGAAGTATAATATTTTTCCAAAACTTTTTCTGTATTGAAAAAATTTGTCAAACCTTGTTTTTTGCCTGGGTTGTCCAAGCATGAATATTTTAAAAGCATATGATGTGGGTGCTGGGGTTGGAGGCAAACAGTTGTGTAAATGTTCTGCAACACAGTATGTGAGAGAAAAGGACAGAGACAGACTGACCATCACTAACACATCAGCCTTGTTTGGCTAGCGGGACGGGATTTCATTAAATAATGAAATATCACACTAAAGAAGAAGTAAACAAGACTCTGAATGTGAGATTTAATGTCAGCTTGCCGTACTTGACGGCAGATTTTGGTCGGTATTCAAAGAATATTAAATGAAATATATACCCAGGCAGATGATAGACAGATGGCTCGAACACTGACTTTTTCAAATCTTTGCCTGCTGCAGATTCTTTCTTAAAGTGGGATAAACAAAGTCAACAGGAAGTTTCCTTTGTGTACGCCTACTCTTCGCTTGGCCCTCTGAGCTTCCATCCTGCTCAATCCACTTTATGTGCGCAGTCTGTTTAACCAAGCTTTGCTGACAGATGTTTGCCTGCTAATGTGTGTTTGGGAGGGGAGATTATTATGGCTTACTCACTCGACAATTGCTCAGCTCCTCTGCAGACAAGATGATAGTACCACATTTCTTCCCCGGGATCCCTCTGTGGGGCAAAGAGAGAAAACAATGAGCGGTTAGCAGAAATTAAAGGAAACACATCTTCCATTTGTCCACTCTTGCAATAAATGATCAATAAAAGCTGCTGGAAGAATAAAAGCTTGTTCAGTTTCCAAAGTGAATTGGTCTTCCTGATTATACTCAGCAACAAAAAATCAATTGGATGCAGCCCATTCTTGACATTTCTTGACATTTACCGTCTCATTTAAGTCTGTTTTTTGTCCAATTACATTTCTTTTAACTGGCTTTAACATGCTGTAAAGTTATGATAGCTAATAATTACCTCAATACAATGTGTTGTGCAAGTTATCTATATCCAAATAATGATATAACAAGTCCAACTGGTAATTGATAATAAGATTAGATAATGGGGCATTTTATTACAATTAAGAAAGGCATTTAACAAGGTAGGCTTGCTCACCCTTTAAGCTATCAAAATGCACCACTTAGTATGTATCTATCTGACCTTCAAGCTATGTTTTATAAGTTCTAATGTTGAACCAATTATTTAAACTAAATTATTAATTGATTCTAAGTTTGCCTTTATTTTTTGCTTGTTTGTTTTTTGGTGATGTTTGATTTCTTGCAAGATCCTGTAAAGCTTAACTACCAAGAAAGGCAGCTTACTGTACATCTGAAAAAATGTCTTCCTGCTACTGTTGTTATATTATGTGTCACTCTTTTTTTTCACTCTTTTGCTCTTGCAGTATGTGATCAATAAAGGCTGCAAGAATAAAAGCATATTTATTTTCCAATTTGGGGGGGGGGGGGGGCTCGGAGAGGATCTCGCCCTGGGAGTAATTCAATGTAAAAACGCCACTGAGTATGAATATAAAGATTTAGAAGTAGCCTGGTTATGATGATGGTTTTTACTTGTTATGCTCTTGTTATTTTAGTTTTAAACTGTGGAAAGTTAAGAAAGTGCCTTGCTTAAGGCCGAAATAACAGTTCCAGCTCAAACCTTGACATCGCTGCCTTTTTGTATTTTTATTTAAAGCAGATTGAGGTAATGTGCTTATCACATCCGTCACATCCCTACATTTCAAAAGAAAAAAAGAGATGCAAAGATTTGAGAAACAGAAAGCCCATCAAAAGCTCGACCTCCTTGTCTCGCTTATTACACTTGACTCAAACAGAGTGCAGAGGGGGAATGATTAAATATGTGAAGCTTCTTTTCTTTCTCTGACCCGTGCTTGGTGATGTGGTTGAGGTGCTGTGACAAGAGGCAGCCAATTTGTTGGGTTTCTTTGAGATGCAGTATATGTTTCCATTATCTATCTTCTATATAAAACAATTTACATACATTTATGTTTCTTGGAATGGAATTTGGTGAAAAAAATAAAACATATTTCTGTGTATTATATTACGCTCCATTTGAGTGTTTTATAATGAATATAAAAACATTATAGAAAACAAAATTTTACAACAGACCAAGTACATGTGTCAAAGGAATCGGTCTACTGACAATGACTGAATTTTTTGCAATCAGGACCATTCATGTGCGTGTCTGACTTGGGGAAAGTCATCCACACCTCCATATCCATCCACCTTTATTACTTTATATTTTGGTATCACTCAGACCTTTTAAATCTGTCTCCAGCTTGTTCTGAGTGCTGCGCCGAGGCTTTTAACATTATCAAGGAAGAGAGATAGTGCTCCGGCTTTCTCTTTCCTCCTCTGGCTTCCTCTTAGAGCTGAGTTGAAAAGCTTGTTTCTCCTCTGCAAAGCACCTGACATCCTCTGACCAAACCTGACCTCTGTCCCGACAGACCAAGTCTTCTCACTGCCTACTAACTCTAACTGTGCGTGTTACACATTCCTGTGTTGCTCTGGGGTTGTGTGTGTGTAATTTTTCCCTAAAAAAATGTAGAACTTTTCATTTCACCCTTAACTGTCTCACCTGACGACTACAAAGTTTATTGTGGTTATTTTGAATGTGTTAATTGCCTCCTTCATTAGCTGTGTGTCACAGTAAGAAGAGTGTGTGTTTTTAGTTTGAAGGTGGTCACTGAGCTTTCCTTCAAAGACGTTTGGGGAGTTGCGGTCTCTGAAGTCACACTTGCAAGTAACCTACAAGCCAACAGGGATGCTGACTAGGTTGTTAAAGTAGATACTAATATAAGTTTTCCAGTGCAGTATTCCGGTCTTCCCAGATATTTTATTTAACTTCTGGTGGGAGAGCAGAGTTACATAGATGACAGAGATGCAAACCAGTCTTCTTGTCACCATGTAACATCCACCTCCTGTCACTTTTTATGGTTTTGTTCAGGCATTTTTCAAGCTATTAACTAAGAATTAAAATGCCAGACACATTAACTTTAAAAATAGGGTTACATTATTCCCAAATCTCAATCAAGTGTTTTAGCATTCTTACATGCCCAGTCAACTCATACCCATACCTTCCTTCACACGTACTTCCTATGCAAAGAATTAATTCTGTCATTTTTTTGTCAATGAATGTAACCTGGCCAGCTATATTGATTCCTCCCAAATGTGTTTGGCAAAACACAGGCGCGTGGTAATACAGCATCAAAGTTTCTCATAACTAACAAACTTACTAACAAACTGCAGTTAACATTTATATTATACTTCTTAGTAGTGGTATTTCAAGATTTTCTGGCGATTTCCACAAACGATTGATGGACTTGACTTGAAGGACTCGGGTTTTGCACATAACATTCAGGGGTCAAACGACTGGGTTAAGTGCTCTCCAGCTGTGCACATAAGTGCTTCCTGCTCTTTGTGCTGAGGTGAGTGTGCTTGAAGAGTTACATGAAGACCTTTGGTCCACACAGTGAAAGACTCCCATCGATCTTCAGGTGGGGAAACCATCCTGGTCTCATGGACAAGTGATGCGGGAATCTGTGAGTGTGTGTATGACAAAAAGTCATACTCACTCAAAGACATTTGGCACCCCATCAGCCACAAAAATACAGATTTCAAAAGACATATGACTCCATATCTACATCCTTCCCCCTTTTTTCCTTCCATCACCTCCTGTATCCAGATCAATTCCCCTCTTGGGCCTTCCCCAAATAGACCACTACTTTAAGACCACCGAAAAGCAGAAATAAAGAATGAAAAGAGTTTGGATTGTACAAGTAAGTCTGCGTGGTGACAAGCTGTGGCTCTACAGGTGCTACAGAGCAAAGCAGCTGCAGGTACAGTGAACGATGAGTACAAACATAACCCTGCTGGCTCAAAAACACTTTAGTTGTGTGTTGATTGATAATACTCTTTTTTTTTAAGGACCCATATTGTATGTGTATAAACTGTCAGGAAATTCTAAAATATGATATAAAAATATGTCTTCAAATTTCTTATCGTTTTTTCTAACAGTCCAAAATCCACAGAGAAAGATGTCTTATTCATATGTTATTCTAATTCAAATCACATAAGACAAATAACTTTGAGAAATTTTCTGAAGTGACACACAGCTAATTGATTATCAGAATACGTGATGATTTTCTGTCAATTGAGTGAAAGCTTCTAATAAGCACAGTGTATATCTCTAAAGGTATATACAGCATCTTTGTGTGGGCAGCAATACGCAAGATCTTTTGTTCTCCAAGATTCTAAATGTAAGATTTTGTAAATGTATTTAATATATAATATAATTCCTCTCTTGGATAATACACAGAGAGGAAAACAAATCAGTTGGCATTAAACTACAATCTGTCTCCTGCTGCATTTGATCCCTTTTATATGTCCCTGCATGCCAAATTTCCACCCATTGCTTTGCTTAAGTAAACACTGGAAGGAGATGAACACGATTGCATAAGATCTCATTTGCACCTTGCTATTGATCTGCAACAGCATTAAAAAAAAAAAAAAAGAAACGCCCTGATTTATAATTTGTCTCAGTTATAGGATAGACGTCCTGAGGGTGCCACACACAAGAAACTGCTCTCTGATATTATTGAGAACCTGAAACAGAAATCTAATAAACGTGCTAGACTGGCACTCAGTTTTATTCTTTGAGCGGCACCTGGGCAAATTAGAAAGCTCTTCCTGCAATAACTCAGGATGCCTGAAAAGAGAGAATTTCTTTTATTTGTCTTAGAGGAGTCAAAGCAGTGGTGCATGCATAATATAACCTATCCATTAGCACAATGCTTCAAAGAGCCACAGGGTTCACACAGGAGTGCTTTTGAACCTCCGATAGTAAACAGAGTGTTTTATATTACACACACACAAACACTAACAAACAGAGACATATTATGGACCATAAGAACATGTAAACATGAACAATTGCACTTGCACAAAATCCCTTAAAGTATAAAAGCTGGCAAACAGGCATACACACCGTTTCTGTTCACACTGGTGAGAATCTGTAATTACACAAGTCTTCAGGGAGTCAGAGACTACAGCTAACCAACAAAGCTGCTGTGAATAAGGAATGGTTAAATTAATTTTGCCAAGGGGGATATGAGAAGGAAAAAAATGGAGGGAGGACTGAAAGTGTGTAACTCACTGAACAAATTTGGCAGCTCTTCTCTGTTCTCTTTCCAGCTGACAATGTCTGTTTCTGTGTTTCCAATTAAAATTCAACTTTATTTAGTCTGATTTCTACCATGTCACTATGTGTCCACCACAAAGCAACATGTTTATTTTTCATATTTTTAATTTGAAGTTTTTCTGGCCTTTTGTTTTTTTTTTTTTACTGTCAGGCTGAATCACAGGTTTGACTCATTATAACAAAAAGAAAGTTTCCTCTTTGAAATAAGATGGTGTGTTACATAAACAAGGAAAGTGTGACCGCATTGAAGTATTTCTTTACAAGAAGGTCTTTTGGTCATGATGGCAATATGGTAAGTGCAATAGCACTATTATAGTTATAATCTTTTGTAGGACCTGTGGCTGTAAGCAATAATAGCAGGTTTGCTTTTTGATGTAGTCATCAGCTACTTTGTTTGTTTGGCCATACTAACCACTAGCTCACTCTGCCAGCAGAGATCTAAAAAAAGTGTGATGAATGGCAATGTAATTAGTTTTGCAGATAGTGAGTAATAAAACAAAGTAAAATTGGAATTTTGAACTGACAACAATGCTTGATGAAAATTTAGAGGAACCCCAGAGTTATTACAATTTAGCCTGAGTGAGAAATGAACATCTGAACCAAATTTCACTATCTTTCACTGAGAAAGGAAAACTACAAAAGTCAACCACATAATGTTATAGTTTCATTCAGGGGATTATCAAAGGTAGGAATCATCATCTGGGGACCATGAATGTTTGTACATCCCTCCAGTAGTTGTTGAGATATTTCAGTTTAGGCTTAAATGGCGAAGTGACAAATTTAAAGAACTATGACTTCACAGTTTAGAAGGTATATGAACACTAATTAGTATGTATACAATTTAAATAGCACAAAATATATCATTTTAAAGCATGATTTTAAAGTTAAAATACGTTTAATGTTGAGCCAATGAGAATATGAAATATAAAAACATAAAATAACTTATGATGTACATCAAGCTTTAACTAATTTTTGCAAAGATCTGGATACAGGGTACAGTCAATGTTTCACATTATTATTGAATGAATATACCCATAACTGCTCCTAACCAAGGAGAACAACAAAAGTCTGCATGTAACCTGAAGCACAAAAGCTTGTGTCTATGGCCAAAGGCCACTGTACATAATCAGGCTTCTTCAGAGCGGCATTGTGCTGGAGGCCTTCCAGAAGAGCACTCTACCAAAGGGATCTACAGTAAAGAATAGGCCCTCATTGATTCTCTGCGCGACAGCTCAACTGAGATTAACACAGAAAAATGAGAGGTTCCCACTGAGGGACAAGGGCAAAAAGGTTGAAGAGTGAACTGAGCCTTTAGTGAGAAGCAAAAGACAACAGTTCTTTATGATGCTTCAGTTTTTCTGCCATTTGAGATGCAACTGCATAAAAGCAAATGACATTTCTACCTATGACTTTCACTGTGCAACACTATCAAGAACAGCTTTTCAATGTGTTGTACCTTAATAAGACACCAAGAACTATGCATGAATGTATGAGTATAAGTATGAGAATAAGCTGAATATGTAAGTATGGATGTTTTTTTACTTGTATAATTTGTTACTTGATATTCATGACCAGTGGTGCTATTTGGATTTGTTACATCATTTTTATAGTAAGAAAAAAGCAAACAACCAAATCATCTGATGCTTAACTTTTAAGATCATTGGATATACTTTGGATTTTTGAGGAAAACATCTATTACCTGTTAGCATATTCACAGCTTAAACATAATGAAGCCCTCTCTCTCATGGCCAGCCTCTGAATGTGTTTCAGTGTTTGGCTGCCTGCAGTTTGTAACATAATCAGGCTAGATTTCATTTCTGGACACTCTTTCCTCTCTCCTGGATCATTTTATGAACTTCATATTCACACTCAATATCTCAAAACTGTGCTGTAGAAAATTTTCCAACGGTACATCATCCTTCATACTACTGGCATTTTCTGACAGATTGAAAGCAATTTATGGAGTTTATGGGGAACCCGTAATATACCTCCCAACTTATCTCAAAGCAAAATATTTTTACTACCATAACTTCTACTACACAAATGATTCTACATTAATAATTTAACTCATCTGTTAAATTATTAATGTTTGCAGATGACATTGCTCTTGTCATTAACAACAGAGACAGGCAGCTCACTTTCCAACATGGGGTGCCACCATCACCTTCAGCTGAATTTCTGAAGGTTTTCAGATGGATATTCAAGTCTTACGCTCAATTACGCCCCAAGAACAATGGCCAGGTAAATGAGGAGGATCGCTCAACCATGTAATCACGTTTCCTCTGTTGGTAATAAGAAGCTCAATAATCACACAATTAGTATTAGTGCAGTTAAAAGTCAGCATTGGAAGGTAATATACAAATGAAATGAAATGAATGTTGCTCACTCTCCTGAGCATGTCATTTGCTGACAAATGCCCAACAATAAAGACGTGCATGACTCCATGTTGGGTAATGATGAGATATGAAAGGCAGCCATCAACCTTACACTTCTAGACAACCATCTGTTTCAAAAGCTCTCCAAAGGTTTCTCAGAACTGAAGCTGCTTCATTGCAGGAGCCTGGCACCTTTTCTACCCAATCCCCCAAAGACTCAGCATCCCACAGAACCATCTGGAAACTGCTGTTAGCCAACTTATTAGCACACATCAAACTGCCCCCTTTGCTTTGCTCCTCTATGAGGTTATGGTTGCTTCCGTAAAATGCCACGTACGTCAAAATGTATTAAATGTGTAAAAAACTGTTCTTGCATGTTTTTGTACACAACAAAAGAAGCACAACCCCGTAAAAAGACAAACACTGGGAGCAGTCAATTCAGTATGCTGCATGTTGGTCAATGAATTGCTTTCCAGCTGCACCAGTGTTTGGAGTTTGTCTGACTGCCAGGTTCACCACCCACAGGCCACCTAATCCATTCCACTCTGCAGCTTTTGTCTAAAGTGGTGATCAAGAATAAAAGGAAGTCAGGCGTTTAGCCTACCTGGTGGCTTTTACTGATCTTCAGGCCTCAAGCTGCACACTGTGACTGAGCGGAGTGGGGAGCAAGAAAGCAAAAGCACCATGGGGGATTCCTTTAGGGAGCCCATTGGAGGTGGTGATTATTGCCTGCCATTAAAATTGTCCAAATGCTTTTAGGTATGTTATAAAGGAGAAAGGATGTTGAAAACGAGGCTTCACCTCTATAAGGAATCCACTGTTGATGCAGTCGTTACACTACAATAACAGCTACTTGTGACGTTCTCATTTTACAGACACTAACCACTTTTTTTATCTTGCAAAGAAAACAACATATTGGACACAGTTAGCATTTATGATTATGCTTTTTGGAGAAGGTTGTGAAAAAACATTTGCTGGTCATATAGAAACAAACGTGTTTGGCAAACAGAAATGTAAATGTTGGATAAACAATAAAGAGGAACGAGTTGTAACAAAGCAACAAACACTGAAATAAACGTGATTCAGACTTTTACAGCAAATCCTGGATGGGGTTAAAGATACGGGTCACTCGACACAGCCTTTATCATCTCATCATTTCAGGATCACATGCAGGTCCGAGCAAATGTCAGGTCAGATTCTCTTCATACAATCTAATGAGTCAAACTGTGGACAGCTCGGATGGGATAATATAAAAGTCATGCTGTGCAACCAAAGGTCCAGACAAAAAACTTCATTTTAAAATTCTTGAGAGCTCAAAACCTGAGGAACATAGTATATGTAAAAAGATGCACAAGACACCTAAAACATTTTCATCTGATGTAAATGTGAAGCTATTAAACAAGGCTGTGAATATTTCACACTGTTAAAGCATTTCTCATAACCTCATTTAAGCAATGGAAATACTGAGTAAGGTAGGAAGATGGCTCTAAATGTAAAGAAATTTAAGGGGAACTGCTAAGAAGTAAAAGAGACAGAGAGGGAGAGCAAGAAAATGTGACGCATACAAATGAAAACAATAGCCCAAGGAGGTGGATTATTTCTGGCCCCCTGCAGAAGCCTACAGACAGTTTCAAGGTTTAACACCTGCTGAGTTGTAGTACATCCTCTGTTTAAAATACTGTATGGGGTGTTTTGTTATCAACAGCTTACTCCAGTCCAGTATCCCTAGTAACCACATCTATATACATCTGCGCCTCACGATTTATTTCTGGTGTATATGTTCATCGCGCCATATGTAGAGAACACACAGCGTGTGGAGTTCAGGGTGGTAAAGGAGCGTGTAGTAAACCCACATTTCCATCATTTACCATTAACAGCTATCATCATTTATTTAACATAACCACAATCTACTCAGAACCTGAAGCTGAGAATTTTTCCAAAATATCTGCTTCGGAAATTATTTGAATGTAATAGTTTTACTGATTCATCCTTTATCAACACTATTGTTTGTGTTTTTCTCTTCCGTAGGAGGTGCTTCACAAAATCTGACACCTTTTCAAATCCTCCCCTCCTTCCTCTCATCTCCTTTTGATTGCCTCTGTGATGCACCCTCATAAACAGCACCGCAGTCGAGATACCAATTAGGAAAAGCAGAGGGACATGTCTTTGGTATTAGTGTTTTGAACTCATTTATTCCTCCATTCAGACTAATGAGCCAAAGAGGAATTACTTTGGGGATTTACTTTAAATTCACCCGTAATGAGGCTATGTAACACACTTCTGGCTATATAACTAGCTGCTCTCTACCATATGGTGTGAAAAGTATCAACATGCTACTACTCTAAGATGACACAGTGTCTCTTCTCTTCAGCTGACAGTTCCTCAGTCAGTTGCGTGTGTGTGTGTGTGTGAATATTAAATGAAGAAAGTGATAAATGAGGGGAACCGAGGATGGGGGAATGGGACAAGAGTTCCTGCTGAGCTTGTCTCATTAAGTATAATATGGCAAACGTGTGTTGTTTTGGAGCTTGGAGTTTCTGGACGATGCATTAATGAAGTGTTGGCTGAACTGAAAAAAAAGTTTAATATCTCTGTCTCTACAAACAACAGCTCTTAAATCTTGTGATTAGTTCCAAATTGTTTGTTTGTGCAGTTGTTGGGCACTAAAAACTGGCTGGGAAAAAAAGACCCCTCTCACTTCTACCTTCTAAGTGGTGGTTAAGTGACAATTAGTACTGGGCAGTAATTGATGGAGGTGTTTCTGCTCCACCAAGAAATCTTTATAATTAAAATAGCGTTAAAGTGATTTTTCTTTGATTTTCTGTTGATTAAGTTACTTCAGGTGGCACTCATTTCTCATTCCCTTGCTGCTCATGTAATATTTAACATGCAATTACAATTACACATACAGTTTTACATACAATTACAGAATCCTGCTCCTTCTATCAATTCTATTCAGCTGATGCTACCTATAAGGAGGAATAACTTGACAAAGTAAAGTGGGTGATTGCACAATAAAAATATGGAGGAAGAGCCTGCACAATAATAAAATTAAATGTGAAATTAGCAAAAATCAACAGCGTCATTAGTTTGAAATCAGATTTTGTCGCCTCTTCTCTTCAAAATCTCTCATCCATATGAGGATACTTACAGGAGCTGTCTGTTCAGCACCAAGTTCCTTATTTTTGGACAATTTCACCTCACTGCCTCTTTCTGTGACCCCCTGCTTGGATTTGTATTTTTCCAAAATATAATGAATAGTGGGGTTTTTTTATGTTTAAGGAAACACCAATCTCTACCCTGCCAGACTGAGCACAAGGGGTGACATTTGTGAACCTGACAGTGATTCACGGCAGGTTTATTAAAACCAAGAGAAGTCATGGGCAATTTCTTACATGACACAAAACAATCTATAAATGCCTTTAGTTTGAATGATGGTAGAGTTTAATTGGCGCGTCAAATACTGACACAATAGAACAATGAACAGTCAGACCTGACACATTCATGAATTGCTCTCTCTGGCCTATCTTTAGGTCACTTTGTGTATATGGAGCTGTGTTTTGTTTACTGTGTGTCTTTTTTTTTGTAAAATGGACTGAATTTGGACCTACGAGGGGAGAACCGGTGAGCCATACTCCCAGTATGCATGCTGAGCTCTGCAACACCCATTATCCATTAACTTCCCAAATAGCCTAAACGCTATCTTTGGCAATCCCATATGAAGCTAAGTATCCACACACAAAAGAGTCAAATATCGCCTGGTGAAAGGAGATACTAGGGATTACCTGGTTTCAGGCAGGATTTCTCTGGAAATTCCTGTGACAGATTTCAGCGTGGGAGGCAAAAAGCGTCCCTGTGACAAAAGAAGCATCTTTGTTGCTTAAATGGCGACACCGTGGATTACAGCATTTCAATAATCGCCCCTCTGCCACTGTACTATTCAGGAAACAAAGTGAGCTTCATGGAGGAGGCATGCTTCTTCCACACCACCGGCTCTGTAACCCTTCAAATTGAACACGAGCATGACCATACAAACCCACGACGGCGTGCAGTGAAGCAAGGCCGCTCAAACACAATTACTGACTTCACTAACTCTGCCAAAGGGAAAAGTGAAACACTATTTCATTGCCGTAAGGACAGAGAGCAGACACAGACCCCCACCTGAGACATCCACCTCCTCAATTACCCACTGCTGATTCTACAAAGCCTCAGCCATTCGAGACCTCATTTGACTTTATTACAACGGCCACCGGAGAGACGGTGCCATTAATCAAAAAGAAGAGGGGAAAGAGTGAGCAGCCACCCAGCAAAGCAAAGAAATGAACTGAAATGGCTGCTGTGGCTTCTCTGTTCTGCATCTGCCTGCGAGAGAAAGACAGAGAGAGAGCGAGTGAAACAGCATCCATCATGCCTCAAATGAAGCACACAGCATCAAAAGGCAGCGCTGACATGTCTGTCATGGTAGAGGAGCTGCAGTTTATAGCGAAGCTCATTCATACCTGCAGATAAAGGCAGTTAGGGACAGATATGTGATAATTAGGGGCAGTGGCACTTGATTGATGTGTCTTATTATTCAATTTGTGCTTAATATTGTATTTCCCTCTAAAACCTTTTCATCTGTCAGAGCAGAAGCTGTCAAGGCAAACATCCGGAAATGTGATTTGGGAATGAGCCAGATGAGGAAAAGTGTTGAAAAGAAGAGAATATTCAAAGTGAAGCACATTGAACAGGCTTGACAAATTTCATTACGTGTTTTCACTTACTCTTTTCTGTCTCTTCTCCTTTGTGTGTAGCCACAAACACAGAAGGTGAAATGGGGGAGAAAAAAATGCCTTTTTTTTCCCCTCTGTCTGTTTGGGAGCAAATGACACCTCAGGCAATTAGCATCGTAACAATGGCAGCCAATCTCTATAATGCTTTGTTTGCCATCAATGCTGCTGAGTCCTCAGATTCGTTTTGGAGGAAAATCGATGCTATTTGCCAAAATGGCTGTCACCAAATGTTTAAACAGGCTGGAGCTTAGTGCAGGAGCAGTGTGCTCAGTTGATTCCCATCAGTCTGCTCATTCCCGACCAGATGACTGCACGATTTAAAAATGCACCGTTACCCGATTAAAAAAAAACCAGCACTCTTGAATTTGTTAATTTAGTGCAGGAAACCTCATATGTCAAGTTGATCAATGGCTTCAATTCAATCCACAATGACAGAAAAATTGTTTTCCTAACAGATGTCTCAGCTCGCAAAGAGGGTGAGCCGGGATCAATGGCTGCCTGCAGGAAGAGGAAACTAAGTTTTGCTCACAGATATTAGACACAAGAGTGTCAATACTGGATGAGCTATCCCCCAATGCAATAAATGCTCCACAAAGCACAGGTGCAGAAAAAACCCGAACACACTGTCCAGCTGTGTTCAGATTGACAATCATGCTGAGCAAATGTGCAAAAACAAAGTCCCATCATTCTTTTTCTTGAGACATGCATTGTGCTGGCAATTAAGTCCTCAGTTTTGGAGCTTAAACGCTCCGCTAGTTTTACTGATCCACCTTGAAATTATGAAGTTGGAGGATAAAATTGTGCCATTTTATAAAATTTTGTCTCATTCTGTTATCAGTGTTTATGTTCTGGTGTCTGGAGAAGCCTTTAGAAGAATGTACCTGTCACTCACATGATCCTCGACTGCTACATGCATGTAAATTTGATTAATTCCAGTCCTTTATGTATATTCAAGGGGCACTCAGGGATACTAAGATCATTTTTGCCTCATGTGCCCTTGTGGATTAATTAGGCTATATTGTCTATATGTGAACAGCCTAAGTTTTGGGCTTAACTTGGCTTGATAACACAGAGCCTTACATGGCCGCATAAGAAACTTTATTAATGGAGACCTCAGCCACTACTGACATCGTCTTTGGCTCTCCCAGAGCTGAATGCTGTTCATCTCTGTCATAGTTTTCCTTTGAACATGATCATAGAACAAACATGTTTAAAACATTTACACACATTATGTCATGCTATTATTACAACAGATCATCAACGCATGTTGAATCTTGAGTATAATGATGAAATGTGACAGCCCTGTTTGAAACAAACAGCTTCTAGCAAAGGAACAAACAGGTCAGAGGGTATCAGTGCTGGATGGTTTCTGATCTCAATATTCTGTCATTAATAATTAGTTGTTTTGTTCAGTGATGTGCATTATCTTTTAATGAAAAGTTTCTTTGGACTATTCTGTCAGAACTGACATTTTGAACTTGCCACATGCATCTAATCATCTACATGCGACCAACATGCTCTAGAGAGGAAAACACACCCAGTTATTAGGGTTATTTGGTTTAATGAGGTTGGTGAATTCTGCATTGAGGTAAATGAATCAAACTGTGGGGCAAGAAAACAAATTAAACTGAGCAGCCAGACAGAAAACTCTTATTATCCTTGTTATCTTTCCAGATCAAATGTTCCATCTATTTATTTATTTGTTTTTTACAAAAGAGGATTTTTTTTATCTTATCATGCGCCCTTCGTTTATTTTCTCCATTTCAGTTTTATTACCTTGTTGTTTCTTCAAATATTCTTATGAATCAAAAACATTTACTCCAAGATCTCCTTTTTTATGATTATTGCCGCAAAGCTACTTAGTTAGCATGACAGACATTATATTTTTTCAGTCACATGCAGAAACTGTGAAAAATTTAAATAAATGGGAGGATGGATCAGTTCCACAGTATTGTTTTCTCTGGTGCTTTCCCTCATAACACATAATGTGCTTCATTTAAGGTCTTATTCATTTAACATACCGTTATTACTGAATTATGGTCGCACTGCAACAACCAATGTGAATACAAAACTCGCCTACTTTGTCCCAGCAGTGCACAAAGGCAACATGTAATGCTGATATAAAATACATTACAGAATCTTTTACATCTTCCCACCATTAAATCGCTTCATGAGCATGTCTGATGCTGCCTTCAATACATCTTCATACTGTTACATGAAGCCTTTAGTTAATGTTGTATGAAAAAGTGCATGCCACCCAACTTTAGATGAATTAGTAAATGTTGTGCTCAGGTGAGACACGAAACTCAAACTTTTGAAGCTTGTATCATGTGAAGTAAAACAAAATTACAAAAAGGAACCTCCTTTACGTTTCACCAATGGGAGAAATATCAGAACTCCATGTGTGTGCTGGGCCTTGTTTGAGGTCATAGGAGTGTCAGTGTCAGTTCATCAAGAAGTTTTTTTTTTCCAAAGTTGTAATACAACTTGGCAGATGAACCTCTACAAAGCATTATTTGAACTGCTTCCCCTTTGAATCCTGTCTTTGCTATCAGAGAGGTTCCGGGATCCAGCTGCTGATGCTCCTGAGGGTCGAGCACCCCTCTAGCGAGCACATTTCCATGACGCTCAGCAACCCTGAACCATCCGTTTCACTTCACCTTGCCGCTCAAACCGGAGCTGCCCTTGGCATTACGGACATCACTTTTCATCAGGGCATCAAAGGCTTCCCTGTCAGGTGTGAACCAGGAGCTGGAGCGGGTGGTGGAAAATATTTCTTCCATACCTTCCCTCCTTTATGGAAACACTGGTTTGCATGCACTTCAGAGATTAAAGGAGCCCTAACTAATTCATGAAAGAGAAGTAGAGATTGCAGCCACGCTTGAAAAGACCCCTTTCTTTCACATCCATAAACTAGCTGCAGGTACTCTCGATGGACCCTTTTACAGCTGACTTATTTTAACCTTTTAACCCAATAATCTGTGACCCCGCAGATGACTGTATTTCGTTAATGTTGTGGACTTCGGCCTCAGAGGAAATGTTCAGTTAATATCAGAAGCAGCTAGTTAGCCAGACGTGCAGCTTATACATACTCCTCACTCCATTTTTTTTTACGCTGCTGCTTGTATCTTTTTTTTTTCAAGAACTCTTCACATGCTGAGTGCCTCTCTCACCGGAGCCCCATGCTCGTGGCTTCGGCATGCGGAGAAGGCCAGAGCTTCACAGGCCCGCTGTGCCTAGTCACATTTGAAAAACTATGATTCGGTCATCTATGCCTGACAAGCCCGTACAGAGCCGTGTAACCTGTTTGAGCTGAAGAGATCTTGTCACTCGTGACTAAATTTGCCTTGAATCCAACTTCGTGACTTGGTATCTCTACCCCCACGTCCTCTGTTCATCAAAGATCTGACGCAGCCACATTCAATATAGACCTGCCAGAAGACAGGGAGGCAGCTGCAGCCTTATGAAAAAAAACACCAGCTACCCATCAGCCGAGACCTTAAAGAAGGGAAGATACTGTGGAGCGGAGAGGGATGACGAGAAAGGGCTTAGGTACTCATGTGGAAAAGCCTCTAGTAGTAATTACGCCCTTGGCCATTACTCTTTTCTGCCCACCAAAATCCCCCCAAGGAAATAAGTCTTATACCTCATATTTACTGTACGGTCTTTGTCTCGAAGGGAGCCCTCTTTCTGCAGGGCAGCAATTCCCAGAACAGACATTACTATTGTGACAGCGACCCAGGCCACCATGGACGGCTTCCCCAGAGAGCGAGCAGAGCGCTGCCGCCAGAGCCGCTGGAATGTCGTCCAGAGTGAGAGGGAGTCACGAGCGTGACAGTGTGTGTGTGTGTGTGTGTGAGTGTGAGAGAGAGAGAGCCTGAGATAGAGGGTGAGAGAGTGAGTGAAAGATGCATGGCAGAATAAAGCTAAGAGGGATGAGGTGAGGGGATTGTTTTTAGAAGCTATGAATAGCCACTCTCAAAGCCCGAGCAGAGGAGCACAGACATGTGTTTGTCCGTGGTGTGCGTGTGTGTTGTGTTCACGCCTGTGTGTATGTGTGTGTTAGTAGACAGAAGTCTCTTTGTGAACGTGATGCCATAGGAGATACTTGATTTATCACTCTGTGTTAGAGAGTGAAAGAAGCAGAGAGAGAGGCGGTATGACAGCTTTATCAGTCCACTGTTCCAGACCTCCATTAGCGCACCGTGCCAGAGGAGGAAAACACAGATGGGTGTGTGTGTGTGTGTGTGTGTAAGTGTGTATCTTCAGACAATTTTGGGAATTAATCCTTACAGATGGGTTTCTATTGCCCACATAGTGATGGTCATATTTTCTTATCCTGCAGCGCTGTTTGGGTTTGTTTTTAAATCTTAAATCTTTCTTTCCTCTTTATACACTGACAAACAGGTGGACATGTGAATTTTAGCTCTTTAGTGAAACCAGACTCCATTTGGTTAGCCTGACATGATGTTCATGCTGATGTCTAGTTGGAAGAGGGAGGATTTTTTTGATGGTTTTTGCCCCAACCACTAAGAAGCAAATGAGAAATCTGACCCCCCTGCTCGACTTCCTGTCGACATAGAAGCTGCTGAACATTCTTCACTAAGACCAAAGAAATG
The DNA here is from genome assembly GCA_037176925.1 of Amniataba percoides. Classification (NCBI taxonomy): domain Eukaryota; kingdom Metazoa; phylum Chordata; class Actinopteri; order Centrarchiformes; family Terapontidae; genus Amniataba; species Amniataba percoides. The sequence continues at coordinate 17,719,466 of JBAJHX010000096.1, forward strand.
TATTGATTTTAAGAGTTAAAACTGGCAAAACTGGCACTTGATAAATATTAAGTATTTAATAAAAACTAATATCAGCTTGTCTGCTTGATGAAGTCCAGTTAAATTTAGCAAGGTGTAAGTCTCGACTTAATAACTTTCTGTAAACAAGGTCCAGTCACTGTGGTAAGCAAAAAGCAGCACCGACTTTTACTGAACCTGCACCTGTTGCAGGCCAAATAATTCAACCAAAAAGGCTGCCAACAATCTACAGTGCAGGAGTCACAAAGCTGGGAGCTCTATTCTCATAAACAGAACAAAATGTCACTTTTTTCCAGGGGAGCCTAAAATACACGAGTGTCTTATCACACAAGAATGTCACCCGAAGAAGAAGCCAACTGGAGCTGTTACAGATGGCTCTTTTTTCTCTTCCTAGGGCCTGTGTTCATGTGCATCTGCATATCCCAGATAGGTAATGATGAGGCACAGTGGAGCATGGCTGGGTTAGAAATAGCTGGTAGCCATACCAACAGAAAGAGATGTGTGGTTTTATGACAGGTGAGGTGAGTGGGGAATAGAGAGAGCAGAGATGAGAAGCAGGGAATGGAAAAAGATGAGTGTAAAGGAATAGACACAGTCAGTCAGACACACCTGGCCTGCAGAGAGAATCAAATTGTTCAATTTTTAAACCTGCTGGAGAAGTCTGGGCAGATAGAATGATTGAAAATCCCTGTTCCCAAATAGCCATCACCGAGACGCCCTTGAGCAAGGCAGCCTAATGCCAGCAGCACAGCAGGGCTGCTCAGTGGCTTATAGGTGTGATTTATATAAATGACTCACAGGTGTCAGAGTGTATTATTGTGTATGCATGAATAATGAAGCAATGCCTTGTTGATAGAGGCATCTCTTCCACACACAGAAAACAAGAATAAAACACCAACAAAGAAGTCTGGTAAACTCGCAGCTTTGACTGTAGGTCTGATGCTGAATCTTAGAGTGGCACGTCTGTAGTTTGCCCTGTAAGAATGCACAAATCAATGTTAAACTGGGAAATAAGCCAGTAGAATCCGTTATTCTGACTCCTGTAAGCGGATCTCAAGCCCCCAAGATAAAATTAGGTCTGAGAGAAGTGAAGAGGAGACAGTAGACAGGATCAAATTGTGGCTACAACGATGAAAATAATTTCAGGAGTAAAGAGATCCATCAGGGACCAGGCTCATGACCATAAAATGGATAAAATATAAACTAAACTGTATATGCAGTATGTTGTAACAGCAAAATTGTCCATCTGATAGAAAATCCATTTTACTGGACTTCCAGAGTAAACATTTGTAGCATTTTGGACGTTAAACATTAACAGTAAAGGTCACGTTTGAATGCATCTCCCCATATAAGCTCAAACACTTCGCCAACTCAACACTACATCGTTGGACTGAAGCATGGCTCAAGGCCATATTCTCAGCCTCCACTCCCAGTGTGGCTTCTCAGTGGCTCAGGATGCTGCGCACAAGCAGCCCACAGTTTAGCACTCAGGATATGTGATAGTTGTATTTCTGTTGTGCAATTTTCACAGGTGATGTAAACTATTTCACTTTCAGTATAAATAATATGATGAGGAGCGAAAGTGTGGAATTGAAAAATGCTGTGAAGCCTGCAGAGCCATTAAACTTGCTTGCCTTGCTTTTTTTTTTTTTTTTTTTTTTTTGCAGAAGTTGAGGTTGGAAAAAGCTCACTGAGAAGTGAAAATATTTATCATGCATGTTGAAAGCAATTATTTGTGGTGGCATTTCCAGCCGTGAACACAACTCATACTCATACATGTGTAGCAGCTAGGCAGTGCTTACTAAAAATGCCTTCATGTGTCAAACATTTATCACAGTGCAGTTCAGCTACACAGTGTGAAAAGAGGCATACTCTGTTTGTCAGATTACATATTTTAAAAATGAACACTCAGTGCTCTGCCATGAATGTAGACTCATCACCATTTATTAGGTAGGTCAGTAGAGTCTAATACAAGTAAGTTAGGTTTGAGATAACCACCTCTGAAACTGGTGACACAATTGGTGGAGGCAACGATGTACTTGGGTGTTTGTGGTGCTTTAAAGCAAAAGTAGGAAACTTGAAGAAAAAAACCCTCATATTTATTGAAACTGTTCTGACAGTAATAGAAGAGAGAGATAACCTGCTTTAAATTCAGGCTCCTCAGGCTACACCTGCTGCCTCTAGTGCCATTTCAAAAGAATCTGCCACACCCGGGTCAAAAACAACCAAGTAAGAGCACTTTCTCCTTATCTTAACAAGCGTCGCTTTAGGTTTTTTTTTGTTTTAACTGACCTTTTTAAATGAAAGAGATGTTTAATGGTGATCTCTGAGCTCTCAAAATGCAACAAAGAAGCACCTATTATGACAAAAGACCGCAATAATCCCAACACATTCTATAAAAAGAGTAACATCCCATCTCAAAGGTTCCCACGGTTGCAGATATCCTACCGTATCTGTCACTTCATCTGGGAGCGCCTGAGGCCACCCGTTGGAGACAGGGAGACTATGGTGTCGGGCTTGGTTTGTCATCGTACTCAGCTGGGTATATCCTGCCTCTGCACACATGCCTCCATTCACATTCACAAATCATCGCCTTCCACTTCACTACCGTGCTCTTGTAATCTGCTCTGACATTCGGGGACTATCGTAAACGCTGAAAGGCCACGCAAGCTCGAACACACCTCTTTCTCATTGCCCCCTCCCGACATCTTTCTGATGTCTTCTCTGCGCTTTTAATCATGACTCTACTTTTCTCTCCAATGCTTTCTATTCCCTCTTTGTAGTACTAATTCATCTCCGTTGCATCCCCTTGTCCTCTGTGGTCCCTAATAAGATGGTGCTGGCACATCTGCACGCTTCTCTCCAGTGGTACTGTAAGGGGAATACATGATCTATTGTCTGAACCAGCAGTGGTCTAAAACCCAGCCGATAATTAGTAGGTACTGAAACTCATTTCAGTGAAAGATGATGCATAAAAAAAAGTCTTGAATAATATAAAAAGCTACAACCATAGCTGGTTGGAGTGGCTGATGGTAGCAGCCGGAGGGAAAAAGCAAACATGCAGTCTGAATGAGTTGGAGTGATGCTGTGAGAAAAAACTGAAATAAATGACAATAATGTTCGTCCGTCTGTGCCCCTGAGTGAGCCATTTAACCCCCATCTGCTGCGGTGGGGCTGCTCTGTGGGCTGTGGTTGAAAACGGTGAAGTTTATGGTCAGCTCCACAATGCAAGCTGAGCAGGTACATGGGAAGCCCTGCAGACAAATGTACACAGTGAAACAACCCTGAACAAATAACTACAGTATTCTCTCTCTTAATGCTAAAACCAAGGTTTCATCACTTTGTCTCAGGGCATCTTGTTTTTTCAGAAGGGTTGATGGTTAAGCTTGACTTGGCAAGTGATGTGATTTTTTTTAATCTATCTTTTGTCTTTTCTTCTTCTTTGATATGTGGTGTGGTATATCGCATTATCTGGTTTTGTAGCTCATTTTCAAGTTTTGTGTGTGTGGGTTATTCTTGGCTAACTCTGTGTGGAGAAGCTTTATATAAATACTGTATATGAAGTATGGTTCAAAGAGGGTTTGGGCAATTGAAGAGATAAGATGAAATATGACCCAATTGGAGTTCAGTGAGTGCTTGTGGCAGCATGCTTTTTGTTTGGTTTTGAGCATGCAAATGCAAGTGTTTGCCGCAATTTCAAAGTGTGACAAAGTTTTTCTCAGACAAGTTAAAAACAGTCACAGCTAAAACTGGTTTCTGAATTAACCCACTGTAAGTATCAAGCTTCAAAGCATACTGGAATTTGTTCAAGTGTGTGGTGTGCAGTGCAAAGAGTCTAAAAGTAGTCTTTCCCAGATCAGTGTTAATTCTAGGAACCTGCAGCACACCAGCCAATAAGTGGTGTCAAGTACAGGGAGCACGTTTTGTAGAAGCGCTTTATAAAAAGATAAAAACAAATGCTGGCCTTCTCTAATGGAAAGAGGTTTTGTTCACGGTGACAATGTTGACATGCCTATTGTGTTACATGTTTAGTATGTATAACATTCACCGCACTCACCATCTCACTAAAATCTTCAAATTAGCACTAAATACATGTCAAAACACCCACTCTGCGGGGGACATGACTATCTGAGCTAAATATCAGATGAATTCATCCTGCAGTAATTTTGTTTAGGAACCACGGAGGTCTGTGCAATCTTGTGTGCTAATCTATCTCCTACATGTTCTGAAATTTCACTGGTTACAATTTAAAATGTGAGCTAAAGAAAATGTAATAGAGTTCTAAGCTCTGCAGGACTGTATTGGACTCGCTGTAAATGATACTGTGTCCATGACCTGTGGAAATCAGATGTTTGCTGAATTACTGATAAAACTCTCCAAAGACAGCTGCCCGGAGCAATACCGCTGTGAGAGGATAAACGCAGAATGAATAATAGATAAGAAAAATAGGTAAATGATTTTTCAATGCATAGAGGGTAGTCCAGGGCTGCTGCTTGTCATGTCCTCTAAAGGAATAAACGTGGATTTAAATTAAGCAGGGGAATAAGCTGGTAATCAAACAGTTTGCATTCAGACCCTTTTCTCCAGTGTTATCAGCAAAACTGCAGTTGACTGACAAATTTGCTATTCCCTGCAATGACAGGCCTTTTCTCCACTGCAAGCGCAGCAGAAACGTAAGGATCCTTTGCACAATTAATTTCTCACTTGTGTAAACATTTTGTTTGCAGTCACACTAGAAGAGAGCAGCAGGCGAATGCTAAATTAGCTGGTGGGATGTTTGTATAATTCCACGTCGTACCTCTTATGATAATATAATAGGCCATATTTCGCTCTCAGAGTGAAGTGCTGTTTGCTCTAAATGCAGGAAAATGGCTTTGTCTGTCTTCTGAGGCACACACATGATAGGTATTCTGGCCAGCACCTCAACAACCTCCTCTCAAAGTAATTATGGCTGAAAAACAACTTTGCGCTCTTCTGACGAGATCCAAACAAGATCTTGCCTCATAAAACTCTGTGCAGGTTCTGATGCTCCATCTATGCAGAGTCAGACATATGCGTCCACACTCTTTGATGTTTGACGCATTTTCACTCGATGTGCATGTTGGGTTGGTGGATAACACCAGACTGCAGTGTCATCACCCGATAACACACGGACCAGTGAGCCATCATCAGCAGGGATTTCTGAATCATCACCAAAGTTTTAGAAACAGAAGATGAAATACAAACGGCTGGAAAAAAAATAAAGGTGTGCAATTAAGGACACATAAATGGGACAAATTAAAAAGAGAAAAATGTAATTGAAAAGAAATGAATGAAAATGCTCTAGTCTTTGGTTATATCATAGTGTAGATACGTGTGAAGACTAAAATCACACAGTTTGCATGAATGCATGTTGTTCATACTGTACATCCATTGATCTGCAACAAAGAAGACGACCATTTTAAATTATGTAACGCGTGAAGCTCTCATGCCCCTCGGATTTTACAAAATATTACAGAGCAAAGCAAACAAATGGCACGTGTGCAGCTAGATGTATCACTGCAGTTTAAATTATTTTTCTATGTAAATACAACTGACAAGAGATTTTTAATCTCTTTAATGAAATATGCATTTGAGGCCTGTGGCGAGAGGACTGTAAAATCTGAAGCAATCATAAAAGAGCAGAGCGCCTTTGATGTTCAGATGAAACAAATGTCTTGTTTGGCGGAAGCGCTGTTTTTCTCTTGTTTCTTTCTCTCTATCTCACTGACACACTCAAACACACAGACACACACACACATACACTCTCTATGAATTAGTCTCATTAACATTTTAGGGAGCGGAGAAGTCACGTGCTGCAGATCAAGAAAAGGGTCGGATACTCTAACCGCAAGTCAAAAGGAATATTTATGTTGCAAGTTTAGTGATCGGGATCTGCAAAATCATTAAGGTCAGCTCAGCAAGTTTTTCCGATCCAACAAACACCACTCTGCATGAAAGTAATGATGATTAATTATGATTGCCTCACAGTACACCTGCTGAATGACAAGGAAGTTGATGTTGCCAAGGAAACAGTCCTCACTGATGGAAACCCAGACGTTGTTTACGGGCCACAGACAGAGCGCTCGGCTGGACCTTTCAGTACCAATGTTACGGCACTGAACACAGCAGATACAGCCGTGACTTTTCAGGGTTTGTTTGAGGCGCTTTGATGTGATAAATGTGGATTTTCTCCGTGACCAATGGGGTAAAATCTGATAAACAAGAACAAGAATGTAACAATAAGATAAACGGCTTCTCAAATCCCATCCACATGAAGTGTCGCTTGAATTCACTCCTTCCCATCGTTACCTCTTCTTTTCAGACTTTCCCGTTTCTGTGTTTTTGATGATTTGAAAATCACAACTTGTGATGATGAGCCAAAGGATGTCATGTGCTGAGTGAATTGGTCTTTATAACTTTACACCAAGAGATGACTCTGAGCGTGCCTGTACATACAGTATCCTGTTTTCAAAGTTTCATGTATGCATATATGCACACACACACACGCACGCACGCACACACGCACACACACACACACACACATTCTGGCATGCACATTAATCTGAGCTGACTCTGGCGTCTGTGTTTGTCTGGCTTTGTGTGTGTTTCCTCTGTGCTCCCGTGGCCTCAAAGGGAATCTGTAAATAATACAGTGCGATAAACAAAGACTGACAGGAGAGTTTGAGGCCACACTATCTGGTACATTCATTATTAGCCAATGTTAATTACACTGCACCGTACAACACAATTCAGTCTCCTCGAGATTGTGATACCGGAATACACAAATGGACACGTAGATGCAAAAATCAATCAAGATGGAAGCGTCTGCTGACAGCAAGACCCCTGAGAGCAACGCTGGGCTGTACAAAAAAAAAAGAGCCTCTTCAGCATCTGTAACCACATAAAGGACTGTAAACTATGTGGAAATCTCTTTAGTGTCACACATTCAAAAATAAGGAAAAACACCCAGTCACAACGTGTTTCACTGAAGATTCAAGGTGAATGAGGGGAATCATCTCTGTGTTTGAATACCTCTGAATGCACAATGTTCGCGTTCATATGAGTGATTTTCACTGCGTGATGCTGACTGTCCTTTTCTTCTTCACTCCTCTAATGCTTCTTTCTGCCGTTTCCTGCTGACTTGTGTTGTCCGTCTCTGTACAATCAGACTGGCGATTGCAGGTTGTTTTGAGAGTGTCTGGATGTACGGGTGCCTCAAACACAACGACCACTCTCTGAATGGCCATTGATGTCACCGTTTCTCTCCACACCGCCTCCTCCCTCCTCTTCCTCTCCCTCTGTCTCTTTACCTTCAGGAGCCTTTTTTCCATTATAAAAAATCTCAACGGCTGCTGCCTAATTAAACAAGCACTCATTTCAGGAAGATTAAAGCCATTACAATTATCCAGAGAGAAAAGAACAGGAGTAAAAGGAATAAAATACAGTCTTATGCATTCATATGCAATTTAACCATGGAACAGGATTCATTAAGTCAATTTATAAAATGTCTACAGTCATCGTACATGTTTAGATTATCTCAAGGCGAGGTTGTGTATTTGTGACATAACGAATAGATTTAGGGAGAAGAGGACAGTCAGAGAGACAGATGGTTCACCAGACTAATGCTACCAAAGATCTCTTCACTCATTTCTCGGACAAAGATTTATTTCATTTAGTCTCGAGTGTGCAGGTGAGGGGGGAGGCAGGGGAGTGGTTGCGGCAGAAAAACAAACGCACATCCTAAAACACTCTCCCATTGGCTCAGCATAGCTTAGACAAATGTCTTGACATTTTCAAGCAATGAAATATGAATCACTCTTCATTTCCACAGAAACATGAAAACAAACTCCACTGGGTAGCATATCTACCACGGCAATGCATCATTTCATGCTGTGTGTGCATGTGTGTGTATGTAAGGGTGCTCAGTGTGCTTCACAACGATCCTTCAAAAACAAAACTGCTGCACAGCCTCTCCGTTGTAACTTAGGAAGTTGCTGATCAACAGTTTTACTGAAGTGTGAACTTTGATTTGAAAGGAGTGATTGGAAATCAACATCTGATCCATGAAATGGTGCCAGCTCACCAAAAATAAACTTTTTTTTACATTTCATGAGCAGCCATAAACAGCAGCAGTTGTGACAGTTTGGTGGACCATTTCAAAGGAACATGCACACTATGTGCTAGAAAAAGAAAAAAAAGTTTGTCCTTTTTCATTAGTTTCCACCATGTGAAGTGCTATATTTTTGCAGCCTTTAAAGAAAGATTAAAGGCTGCTATAAGAATAAAATTTGGCAAGCAGTTGTGTTATCTCTCAGCTGCAGAGTCTCAAATTAAAAATGAATAATTTGGCAAGACTTCTCTTTCCTTTTCTAACCACACCATGTAAATTCTCCAGTTAGAAAATAAATGCTTTGACATTAAACTTGTAATAGCATTATTAAGGTTTATGTTATTAATATAGAGGCTTAGGGCACACTTATATTTGCACTACTAAAGTCCCCTTAAGTAAGCAACATCAAAAGTGCACTGTGGGGAAAACACACACAGACACACACTGTCACGTCTCTGTAACATTTTTGCAACTGTGTCATCATCAGGGGTGTGCTGTAGGGAGAGGGAGACGTTTTTGGTATGCTTCATGTGGGCTTCTGCCAGTGCAACGTACATTACTGCCACTGCATGTATATGTGAGACATATACAGACATAGACCTGTGATGTGCTTCTCTCGCACATCACAGGCCATGACAAAGTCAAAACAGCAGATGTGATGCCTGAAACACGCCGCCGTATCTGTGAACACGAGTAAGATGTGCAGATGACTACGTAGGTGTCTGTCAATGAAACATTGCCATGAAGGCTTAATAGTGGTGTTAAAACAGCACCGGAAACAGACCTGTGCAGACGAGGAAATTCATTGCAAATCAGATACTCTAATTGATCATTAAAAAAAAATTTAGTCCATGTTCTCTATTTTTAGCCTGTTGGCACAATTAAAAACAGCTGCTTTAATTTGTTTTATAAATCCAGTATTTGGTCCAAAGTATCTCCAAATTTGGCCATTATGAATTTTTCAGAATAACTTCAAAATTAAGCTCTCCTTTATGGGTTGTGAAAATTCTGCTTCTCAAGCTCTATAAACATTTAAAAACCCACTGGATTAGCTACAAAGTGCGTCTGAACTGCTGAAAAGAAAGCTGTGTTTCAGATGCAGGGCTTTCACACAGGACACACACGGAGTAGCTGAGATTTCAGAGATGCATTAGGAGGCGCACGTTGGCTCCTCTGCAAGCCTCTGTGGCATGGAAACCCCTCCTCTACCTCTATACTGTATCATTTCCTCATTTCCTCTCTGTGTATGGTTCATGCTAATTGTACCAGATTTCATGCAATGTAAATATCTTTGAGTAAACATGTTATTTATGATCTTGGGTTTGCAGTATTAAAAAAAAGAAACTATATATACCAGCTCGGTAAGAACATCAGTATTCAATTATTCCCTCTTAATGTTCTCCATGGTAACACGTCCAGAGCTGAGATCTCTCTGAATGCATCATTTAAACAGCTTCACCTGAACTGAAAGGCCAATTCCTGTATTTTTGTTGTAGACTGAAAACATTTGGGTTTGACATCAATAGATGAATGTGAGACAAGAGATCAACACTTCAGCTGTTATTTACAGGTATTATTGCGTCTTCTGGTGTAATCTCTGCACTTTTGTTCATGAAGTCTTCTGCGAACTGTAGATTACAAACAGTTTTATCTTGTAAGTCGTGTATCAGATCCAGATGTAAATACCTGTAAATAAGAGCTGAAATGTTGATCTCTTGTCTCAAATTCATCTTTTGATGTCAAACCACAGCAAAAATACAGGAATTGTTCCAAGACTCTTGGAGGAGAGTGTATAATGATGATGGATGAGGGATGATAGATGTATAAAGACAGATTACAGGATACCCCATTAACACTACATTTTTGTCCTCCAGCGTGAGAGCACAGGCTGAGGAGACGAGCGGTAATTTGGGTAATTTTGCTTCGCGCTTCACCCTTTTCTTTAATGACAATAATTATCTGTGGAAAACATCTGTAGGATGTGTTGTCTCCCCCTCCCTTGTTCTCCTTCTTTTGTCTGATCAATGTCTTGTCCTTTCCGGACTCACTAAATCACCAATGCGTCTCTTCTTCTTCCTCCACCTCATCCTCCTCCTCCTCCTCCTCCTCTTGCCATTGCTTCTTAATGTTCACACTTTCTTTCGCTAATTGAGTTTTATGTCCTCTTCTTCATACTCGACCAATCAGATGAATGCCTTCTTTAATCCATTTCTATAAATTTCCCTTTACAAATGAAGTTAAGCTCTAAACCTGAGAACGGTCATCGCAGTTGAGTCCGAAGCATTTTTCTTCTGTCTTAACTCCGCTCTTAGCACAGCATGGTGTTCCTCAATCACACTGGGAGTCTGGGGATATTTAGGCAGTGAGAAAATTGGCTGAAACTCTTACTCACCCCAGCGATTTCTCCAGTCGACTAGCTGGTGATCCAACAATCTCCCCAAGAGTACAGAACGTCTGACCCAAAAAGTCCTGGAACGAGGGACAGAAGGAGACAAAGAAGGAAGGAGGGAAAGGGAGGTAGGATGACAGGTTGGCGAATGTGAAGTGTGTAGACAACAAAATAGAGTATAATCACACTTTTGGGGGAGGGAAATGAGAAATTAAAGAATTAGTTTCTGCCAAACAAGCTAGCTCACTCATGCACCCTCAGATTTGGAGGTCTGAGTTTAAATGTGATCTGTGGTCCACATATTCAGCCAAAAGAAATGGAGGTCTGCTTATTTGACTGAAGTGGCATTGTATGAACACATTTTAAATGATTCTGCACTGAAACAGTGCTCTTTTTTTGCTGAATCGTGCTCTGTGAAAAGTTTGTTGATGTAATGTGAAATTTTGTTGAACTGAAATCAAATGCTCCCATAACCACGAAGGCCATGTATGCATGGTACAGTAAGCGTGCTTTGCTGCTGTAGTTCCCAACTAGTCCAGCCTCAGGGCCTGAACTTCCCTCAGACATCAGGTCACGGTCCACAGGTGCAGTAGTTTTTTTTTTCATCCTAACCACCTGTCAGTGGATTCAACCCAGGAGCTTGTTGTAAGAAGGCCCTTAAATTTCATTTGAACTAAAACAACTGGGGATTAAGGGTTCAGTGAAGGAGGGCAAAGAAGGGCAATTAGGGCTTAAAATCAGCATTTTGAATAATTAAAGCATTGATTTAGCATTTACAACTAATTTCACCTCATTCATGTTGACAAATAAACAGCAACCTGCAGCACTATTCAAAGGGGCAACAAAGTTTAACAAAAGACTGGCATCAGTGGGATATTTTTAAAAGTACATGTTCATGTGGGATTGCCTCCACTCACTAGGAAGTAGGAAAATAAAAGTGATGTTCCTGAAATTAATTTAAAATAGTTACGGAAGCCAAGCAAAGTTTAAGGTTTGTTTTTGTTTTCTTGACTTGACCAGCTGGCCTGTTGGGAACCACTGTTTTTAATGAATTGTGAAGGAAGATGGAGGGATTTAAAGAACCGTGAAAAATGAACAGAGACACATGATTCACAACAGTGTAGGACATTCATGTTATGTTGAGCCTTTTTAGAGATAGAGTGACATAGTCTCAGTCATAAACATGTTTTTTTTAACCAGACAAAAGTTTCTCTGTATCACCCAGCACTGATTTTGGTACATTAGACCCCCACATTTTTTTGATGCCGTGTTTTATTTCAACACAGTCTTTTTCTTTTTAAACTTATCACAGCAAAGATGTGGGACAACCCAGACCAAAGGCTCCTTAACTTTGGCCTCAGCAGACAGGGCACACTAAATAATTCAGCACTGTGTGATTCATTTCAGTGAGTCTCTGGTCTGTTATGCAAATTGATTACACTCACTGTCATAAGGAAGAGCCAGGAAAGTCTCTGCATCTTAATCATCTTACAAAAACGAGCTACAAAAACTGCTGGAAGACATAATGACTGAATATTTCTTTTTCACACGGTGGCTGTTGTTGAGTTCTGTGACAACACATCAAGTGTTATGAGATGCACAGATGGTTCGGCTTAGCTCTTTTGCTCCGATCAGTGATACCATCCTTCCTCCTGAGAAAATGATTGTTAATGTGAGACAGCAGCCATGTAGTGTCAGAAGTGAGAGAGGTGCAGGGACCTACGTTGAGTTCTGCGGGCTTCCAGAAAGGTTGGGCAGCAGCAGCAACAACAGCAACAACAACGACAGTAACAACAACAGAGCACATCATATACCAAGACATAACACCGAATACCGAATACCTAGCACTCCTAGCACTGCTCAAGGTGGCGAAGTGAAGGTTGAGAGACAGCATGCGGTGCCAGAACTAAAATCCCAGAGAGAAGAGGAGGAAATAAAGCTAGTGATGAAAAAATGCAAACCCCGGTCATCCAAATACAGCAAAAAATAATCAGTCGATTATTTTGATACTTTTGTCAATGCTTTCAGTCACCATAGTTTCCAGCTTTGTGGATAAAGAACAATGTAAAATTTAGCTGTGAAACAAAAACTTGTCATGTAATGCAATAAATTGCTCTAAATGGAAACTAATGGATAAAAGCATTGCATAACCAAAGCTTTTCTACATGGCTGTATCATTATAGCACAATGCCTATCACTGCAGTGCCACTACAAGAACATAGAGATACACTGTGGATTGTATATTTATAGCACAACTACCCTAACCCTGGTTTAAGTTTGAAAACAAAGATACTGAATAAGAAGAACAATAAACATTTGTATTTGGATGCTTCTATGATCAGGCAATAAAAAGGGTTTGCTTAATTTCATCAAGGAGAAACCATGCAGCGAGACACCGAGAAAGAACGTGCAAGAACAGAAAAACACAAACATTGCCGCCATTAGACCGCTGATAAAAAAAGAGTCAATCTCAAGTCGCTTTGAACACCATTTTCCATCAAGTCAGGTTTACTTTTTTCATTTTCAGAGCCATTCAAGCCAATGATTCAGATTTTACTCAAGACTGGCCTCCATTTATCTGCGGTTCAAGGTTAAAACACGTGCACTCACATGTTTGGATAGGTCTGGACTTTTGGAGTCCACATCGTATCTGTAAGGAAACACAATAAGAGGAGCAAAGTCGTTTTACTTCAGAAAGTGTAAAGGACACCATCACCGAAGAGGTGACATTTTGATTGATTCGCTCTTAAAGGTGAAACTTAGAATGAACCCAGGCGATCTGTCATGGCTGGGAGCAGAAAAATATACTGTCAGAGCACCACACACAGCATTTTTGGCTTTTAGGATGTTTGTTTGTTTGTAGGCTTCAGGACATTGCGTGTCTCAGAAATACAGGGAAGGTAAAATGGTGTAACAGGAGTGGGGTGAAATGTATGAAAGTATGAACATTTAACTAAACAGAGGGAAAACGTATAAGAGAACAAAAGAAATTAAGGTAACTGAATTAAAAACCACAGTATGTAAAGAGGTTTGTGGGCACTATGAAAGATAAAAAAAAAAACAAAGGTTGTCATATGTGTAAAATTCAGAAAGATAAAAAGAGGAAATCATCTTCGTGTCCTTTCAGATGTTATCATACGTGGCACACAATTGGGGAAAGGTTCAACAAGACCTTTTCTCCTCTTCTATAATAATGAGTGGTCTGATTTGCATATGAATAAATATCTATGCAAGTGAGAGAAATGAGGCATATGTGATGTACCAAGATTAAACATCTGATGAAACGACAGATCCTGCTCGCCTGGAGATTAATCAGGCGCAAATGAACATATATGTGTAAAAACAAATGAGGAAATGTTGTTGAAAGGCTGCACACACTACAGTATGAGTTTCTCTCACTAATTGAAAAAAAAGAGGAGATGATATAGAGTTGCTCTTTCTATATTTAGTATTGCGTGGTGGCATAGTTGTAGAGGATATAATGTCGGGTTGCACTGATGGTCATTCTGCTGAAGGAGCTTTGAGGAAATGTATGTTTGTGTGATTGAAAATGTAGATTATCTGTATCCATGAAAAAGCTTAATGAACCACAGTGAGTGCAGAGGCAGAGTACTTTGTGTGTCCAGTAGCTGACAGTTAACCCTTCATGCTGGTCAACATCGCACCATATATACACCATATGAGGAAATATTATACATTTTGAAATATTTGTTATTAAAATTGCTATTCTTGTGTCAGAAAGAAATTTAACTGGACTGAGGAATCATTAGCGACACTCATTAAGCTCTGTTGATTTTTTAATATTCATATAGCTTTATCCTCAGTCTTTTTCAGACATGTATCAAAGAGAACCCATAAAGAAATATGTACACTTGACACAACAAACATAATATTGTGCTAGAAAACTGAGCAAGCATTTCCCGAGAAAAAAAGTGAGTTTCCTGACCAATCAAATTATCCAAGTAGAAGACATGAAAATAAGTTTGTGCCAGTATTATCGTACAGTATTATAGATAGATAGAATGTACTTAAAATCTTGTTTAGTCTGTCTTGGGTGCTTATCATGAGAAAATATACTTACAGATACACACACAATATCCACTACGGGTTGAAACTTTAATGTTTAATGTTTTGTCTGCTTAACTGTACAAGAGTAAGTGATCTGATCAGGAGCAATAACCAAGTTCAGCAAACATAGCTATCTGATGGGATTTCAGCTATGAGCTGCTGGAGTGTAAACTTCTCCGAAACCAAATAAAGGGCAGGACAAAGCGTTACTAGCATCGCTAAAACTCTGACATTTAGCTCCCACAAAGAGTATGGTGTGACCCCAGCAAATAATGGCATGAACCTTGCCTTTGGAAATGACAGCTTATTACTGCAGGTAGTAGTTAGAGATGTGCACAAATGTTTGTAGCGCTCTTTAGAGCAAATAAAACACACACTTAGTTCATTATTTACACTTTTTCGGTTGTATTTTTGGTCTGGTTCATCCAAACTCTGGATATATTGTTCTTTTAGCCTCCCATGCCCAGCATTACAGCATGTGAAAAAACAAATTCAAAGCTTGACTTGCCCACTGTGTCAAGTTACGTATGGGTGCTATCCCCTTGTTCTGACTCCCCATTAGTCAGACAACCTGAAAGTCAGAAAAATGGCCCAGTGGTCTGACAGCCCATTTCTCTGTGCAACCTGTTATGCCGAAAACAAAACACACGCTTGCGTGTTCTTTTTAAGGGATTAGGCCCTCGTTACCATTGAAATATTGCTGCTGCCACATAACACAGTTGTGCATAATAATCAGCAACATGCTTTTGTTTGTATGAGAAACAAATCTTAACTGTAATCACCTAAAAAGCTATTGATGGTTTCTTCATGGATGCATGTGTGATGAATGAGTGATGTAGTTGGTAAGTTCTTTCTGACTGCAGGGAGAGTGTGTGTTTTTGGATAAATGGGCTATTGGAGTAATGGGAATTTGTTTTCTGCATAACAGGCTGTCGCACAGATGAACCATTTTTATGGACTATTGGGCCGTCTGACAATGTCACAACAATGGGCAGTCCCCTTCAGTTGCTAAGCTATGATGGACTCTGGGACGGGGTTTTCTGAACAAGCAGTTTCTTAACGTTGTTATCGCAGAGCTCTTCATCAGCACAGACAGGAGAGAAAAAGACGCGACGGTGAGGGAGGACAAAGGGCAGCATGGAAGACACAATGATGGTACGACTTCAGAAGAAATCACTCACAAGTCAAAGCGAAGGTTCTGCTTCTCCTCAAAAAAATAGTCCAAGATGTACTTTCGAACAAAGTCTGGGTTTAGGGTGTTGTCTATCACCTCCGTTCTGCCAAACTGTGAAAGGAGGAAGACAGATGGAGGTCAAGGGAGAGAAATGATGAAAGGGAGAGCAAGACAGCAAAACACATTTTAATAAACAAATACAGTTTGCACTGTTGTCTCTTTGCACTTTATCTTTTTTTTTCCTCACTCTTTTCTTTTTCAGAGTCCCTCTCATTACACATGCATACAAATAAATATACAGAGGCCTGATTAATGGAGGTACTTTCACACATGGCTGCTGTGCAGAGGAAACTAGGGGTGTGTGTTTCCTGCTTCCTCGAGCTTCACTCCTCTCCTACATTAATTACAGCAGGATAACTCAGTCATCAGCCCCACAGAGAGAAAGAGATAAAGGGAGAGGTGAGGAAAACGTGTGGGGAGAGGCAGAGAGAAACAACATGGGCGGACTGAGAGAGAAAAAAACTAGGTGGGGAAAAAAAGGACTGAGGATGTAGGAAGAACAGTGGGGAGAAAAGGGGGAACAGAACTGAAGTGGAGGGTTTGGACTTATAGACGGAAGGGGGGGTGGGAAAAGAGTGGGAAGGGAGGGGAGGGGAAAGGCAGTGATTAAGGCTGCCTTATTAGTGAGATTCTCACCCCCAAGTGCCAAATGCAGGGAAATTTGCCAGGGAAAAGCCTGGCAAAGACATAGCAACGCCACATGCATATACAGGTGCTGGCCAGTAAATTAGAATATCATGAAATAGTTGAATTATTTCAGTTATTCGATTCAAAAAGTGAATCTTATACATTATATTCATGCATTTCACACAGACTGGTGTATTTCAAATGTTTATTTCTTTTCATTTTGATACTTATAAGTTACAACTAATGAAAACA
>JBAJHX010000096.1:17746510-17762484 GCA_037176925.1 Amniataba percoides
TTTAAAATTCTTGCAGCAGAGTCCAAGGTTTGAGGCAAATGTTCCTTTTATTACAGTCTGATCAAACTAAAAATGTATTTGGCACTACTAAAGCAAGATTATTAAATGAGTAAGCTGAAGCACACAGTGCATTGACTTTAAACATCTTTTCATCCTAATTGGAAATATTGCACTGTTACAACTCTAATAGTAGAAAAGAAGTTTGAAAGAAAATCTCTTGATGTTTTCAGTGTATCGCACTTGTGCACTAAATGTCTGTATTGTTTCTAATAATTGGATGCTTTGTTGGTTTTAATTTATTCAGCCCTTCTCCAAATACATATTCAGTTAGATTTGGACTCATTCCATCCACCAACCCATCCTAACAGCCCTCAAAGGGTACAATAGCACACCGTGTTGCAGCAATGCCTATTTATTTCTGCTCCATTGTTATAATGTGAGTGTGTAAATACACACTGTAAATGTTGTAAACTGCTGTAAAGTATCATCTTTTAAAACTATGAGACCAATGAGTCAGTGGGGGTGTGAAGATTCACCAGAATGAACCAATAAAAAGCAAAGATTGGATCCAAACTCAGAACTTGATTTTGCGGGGAAAAAATGATCAATTGCATCAAAATACAGCTGAAATGGCCTCAAGTTCAGCATTTAAAACCCCAAAACAACTTCAATCTAATCAGGGTTAAAACATTGAATATTCATCAGATGGCTAGAAAACGGGGTTACCTGTTGTTTCTGCTAGACATGGAGGCATGCAGGCTTTTGCTAATATTTCACCACAGCAACTTGAAAATACAAAGAAATGTCAATTACAGCATCTTTAGCCAAGTCATTTAGAGAGAGCTGATTGATCAAACTTAGTAATTCCTCAGAATCACTCTGGAGCGGCATTCAGTGTGCACCTCCCTCACAATGTGGCTGGGGGGATGTTTTCTCTTTCACCCACCTCCTCCCCACTTGCGTTGTTTTTGCAAACCAGTGTCCAAATACACACCGGCCTCCCCACACTATCACTCACTAACTACAACAACCCACAAGCTAACAAAGTCAAGTACCATTTAATGTGGTGAGAAGAGTTAGTTGTTTGACCATAAACATTACATAACTACAACTCTGATAACTGAAAATGAAAAGGTCATTTGAGTCCGCACTCTCATCTGAGGTATTCTGTCTTTGCACTTTCATTATCACAGACGTTACTGTTGAGTTGGATAAATTAGAGCCCAAAAATCACTTTACATGAGATTAATTTAGTCTTTTTCCTGTATAAAGAGATAGCTGTGTGGGCGGAGGAGGAGGCTGCTATTTTTCTCAAAAAGTTCTACATTTATCCAAATAAATATAGTGTGGGAGTCTACCAGACTGTTCTGTTGTTCTATTCTTGCAGGAATAGCTCTTCGCTCTGAATGCATCAGATCGTGCTTAATTGCCTGTAGCCCATCATCACAACTTAGAAGAAACCAGTGTGTATAAAGGTTGGCATTGAGCGGCTTTACCTTTTTCTTCTGCTTATAGAATAATAACAAAATGGGTAAATGTCAATGCTATTTTTTGCTGTATAGGCGCCCACTGGAAAACCTGAATGTGTCTGAGTTGGAGGAGCTGATTAGAGGTGGATCTTGGTAGCTTTCCTGAGAAGATGACACATTGTAATGATAAATTAGAGACTTGTTGGGTATCCAAAGATGTGCTGTGTGCTATAATTGACTTAGTTTGGGAGTAAATTTATCTCTGTGAAGACACACAGTAATAACATAGCTGCCTCTGTCTGTACATAGAACCTGTGCGAGTATAACTAAAATAGCTGTAGGAAGCTCATAGGTGCTATCGGAGGGCTTTTTAATGGTTGTTTTAATTTTGCTGTAAGATATTTCGGGAAAATTATCCACTTATATATTTAAGGATGAGTAAAATAGTTTCATTTTGGAAAAACAGAAATATTTATGTACTAAATACTGGAACCTAAAGCTTTAAGTGTACATTATTGGTTCTCTCTCATGAGTTCTTTGTAGATAAAGAACCATTTTCACAGTGGGTACTAGCTTAGTGTGTTTGCATGTGTGTGTATGTGAACTGTATATGTGTGTACACATTATCACCCAAGCATTCAACCACTTACTTCACCATTCTCTCCCTCTCTCTCGCTCTCTTTCCTAGTTCATGGTTTCGCTGCACACTGGTCCATACTGAATCAGCCCGTACGTCATCCACCGCTGCTTCCTCTCTGTCTTTGTCATTTCCACCTCCTGTTTATCTGTTGGCGGTGTATTATCCCTCTAATGGTCTCTCCATTATCTCTTATGTTAAACGTAGCCTCAGTTTGCTTTCATCCCTGTGCCACTGCTCTTTATTTTCCATCTTTCACTCTGTCGACGAATGCATTTTAACACATGGCCAACCGTCGGTTTATATCAGTCTTTCCCAATTGACAAATACATGTCAGAGTTCACAGGGTTACATTTTACTAAACTGCTGGTGGTGCAAATGTGTGAGAAAATGTTTTATCTCTGCATTGTTACGCATTACTTTTGATAAATACAGCATTACACTGATGTGATAAAATATTTCCTGGAGACAACATGAGTGTCAGGCTGCAGTTTAGGCAGTATCGATGTGATCAATTGGTCCATTCCCTGCTATCCTCTGAACACACATAAGGCCAACACTAACTTTCTTTAAGAAATGATACCTTTAGTGATCTAATGTAGTCTCGTGTATTTTTATTGCAAGCTATATTTTGCCAGTGAATGTCACACGCAGCACATATAGTATATCTGTAATCTAATAAATTGTGATGGAAAGCAAATTCAGTCTGTCACTCTGCACACAATGCTGCTCTGTGCATCCTTACACTTTGGGAATTAAACATAATACATCATCTTCATGCAACCACCGTGTTCATCCTCTTGTTTTTTTGTTTTTGTTTTCTTTTTTTATTTATTCAAGCTTGAGGCAGAAATGGTGTTGTATACCAATTGCGGTTTGGACCACATGGTCCTCTGGGACCTGTGTTACCATCTTTCCAGAGAGATAATTTGTGAGGAAGATGGTTTTTTTATATACTTTGGATGGAATAACCTGAACATGACTTTCTGTAGAGCATGATAGATGAGCAGCCTATGTACTTTGATATGAAGGAGAATACCCAGGTTGCATCTCATGTAGCTCCTGAGTTAACTTGGGACAGACTCCTGATTGTATCTTATTGCCAACAATGTGGTGGTGGAATACATAAACTCTCTTATTGATTGTTTTTGTGTACCTTTTTGATACGTTCATCTGCTGGATTTGATTGCATCACTGAAACTGGATATCGCAAAGTAAATGAACAATGGCCACCATGATGTTTTCCATCCTCAAAGAAGAAAAGCTATAACCACCTAACTGTAAAACAGAAAATCAATGAGGTGCTCTTTGTTTGTGTTAATGAGCACACAATGCAAAGTAAACTAAAGAAATCATTACAATACAGCATAATTACACATGATTCATTATACAAAACGCCACCAAAAAAGTGAAAAAGCCAACAGAATATGTTTGTACCTGTGTACTCAGTTGGGGTAATTTTCTCCTGCCATTAAATAATTAAAAATATTTGGTGACATTAATATTAAAAGCTTCTACATTTTAAAAACTGTGCTCAGACAAAACCAATTTGATGTCAGCTAGCTTTATTTGAAATACCTGGTAACTGCTGTGTGAAAACATAAATATACATTAATGAAAATGCTCTGTATGTTTACATTTTATGAATAGAACAGAGGACTGCATGCACTAAATGACAGCATTTTCCATGGCCCCTATTTTTTTCATAAATAACCATCACTTATATGTATTGTACAAAATAAGTTGAAGGAGCAGCCATTTCTAAGGCACATATGCTCCTAGTATGCCTCCCACCTGCATTTTATAGAAAAAGGTTAGTGTGAACAAGAAAAAGACATTAGTGTTGCTACTGAAAGAAATAGTATCCTTGGAGAAGCCTTGGTGTGTCTGAATAAAGATGTTCTGACTACCTGTGCAATATATTACATATATGAAAGCCCTTCAGCGTGATGGCCCTGTGTGTTTTTGCTTTAATCTTCATTATTCCTGCTGTGCTTGTTTGTCTACATTATAATTTTACTTTCCATAGCACTAAGTTCTTTGGTGTGATTTCGCCAATCCTTGTGGTCAAAGGCGATAGTGCTTTACCTCTTTTTCACTCCACACTGAAAGGAGGTTACTCTTCCAGCAAGGGAACAGGTGTCAGGCAGTACCTGTTTATTCTGAATCAGTACATGTTGAGTTTTGTTTATGGTAGCTTAACATTTATCAAGAGAGAATTTATTATGTTATGAGCATGTAAATTATAGATGATAAATTATTGCATTGTATCATTTATTTAAATAAAAACTCTGCGGATCAGAGTTGTAGTTATTTGCTGATGCCACACACCCCTGACCATTAATTGAGATTTTGAAATTAATTTGAAACCAGCTTTTATTTACACTGCTTTAAAATTTAACAAGCCAATAAATTGGCATCCGAGGTAAAGGGCGTGAACTGATTGAGTGTACACACTTGCTTACTCACGCACATACTGTACACTAATTTAATTCTTGTGTCAACGGTGCAATTTGTGGCACAAAATATTGTACAAACACTCACGCATGTGGATGAAGACAGGAAGTGGGAGAGAAAGGCTGCATAACTGAAGCCTCAAACACCAACACCCAGCCAGCAGGAGCTCTACCTGAGAGTATTCAAATCTAGGTCTGCTGAAACAAAACCTCATCAAAGCGATTCTTTTATTACCCTGTGTCAAGTGCAACCCCCACAGCATATGCCTTCCTACACACCAGCCGCAAGTCAACAATGGAGCTGCTCTAAATTTTTAGTAAAGTAAACCTCACCCAAAATTTTATTAGATGAGGTGCTCATCTGCAACAACATATAGCCGCATCAGAAGTCCTGAGCTTTATCGTGTAAGTGTGCGTCGTCCTCAAATGAGCCAGAGAAGACCTAAATCAGCAGCAGAGTACAGTCCTCTTCTAATAATAGTGAAATTTCCTGATATTTTTCCACAGAGCAGAACACAAAAGGTCTCTCATAATTTGAGGTTTCAGCATTTTGCAGAGGAAAGCAGGAGAAGAAAGACAGAAAATGTTTGATATATTTTAAAGAATTAATTTCAACGGGATATCATAACAACTACCGCCACGACATGAAATATTAAAAATGTCACCAGATTTGCATTAGGTGTTGCGTAATCCATTTCAAAGGGATCGGCAATACTAAAGGGGTTTCAAACTAACTTCCTGAAACACAAGTTCCCTTATGTAAATGAGGTTATGAAAAGATCTGAGATGCGCGGAGGCAGCAGAGGCAGGATTTGGGTATGTATGTCTCTGTGCACAAGGGAATTTGTGAAATCAAGAGAGCAGGAATGTAAGAGAAAATCAAATGTAAGAACAAGGAAAGGAGAGTAGAAAATGTGTGTCAGAGGATGTGTGTGTGTGAGAGAGAGAGAGACAGAGAGAGGGAGAGAGAGAGATAGAGAGAGAGTTGGAAGGAGAAGGAGAAAAATGAAGTCCTCAGAGATTGGATCAGAAATAGACTAGTACAACGGAGTTCCTCTCGCACAGGGAGAAGAAACGAGCCCCCGTTAGACAGACACACAGACATGACTGACTTTATTTACAGAAATCTGACACAAACCACAATAATTAGACAGCTCCTTCCTGCTAACCTGCAGGAGGTTCCTCAGCTCTCCAACTCTAACTGCTCTGAGTGCGGGCTGAGAAAAGGAAGACAAGTATCTTGGGATGAGTGGTCCTTTTTTTGAAGAGGCGTTTCAAGACATGAAAATTGAGCTGATGAGATTCTGGACTTGGAATTGAGCACAAGTCAGCATAAAAAAGTCGGTCTGCCAGGGGCTAATAATTATAACTTTGGGAGCTCATAGACTTTAACTTAACTGTGGACTCTTCACAGATGCTGCTGAGTTGTGAGAATGTACAATTGCATCTGTTATGCATAATCACTTGTGTGTGAATGTTTATCGTACAGCCACGGCTTCATGCGAGCCAGCGTGACTACAGCCAACATATCACCCAATATTTCATGCATTTAGGTGTTTAGATGTTTGTAACTCAGTATTCCCTGCAAATGCGTATATCCAAGAAAAGACTGTGAAATGCACATGTGCCTCGAGGGTTAAAGGTTCCCATCGAGGGTGTATTTTTCTGGTGCACGGAGGACAGTTTGTGGGTGTTAAGTGAATATATACTGCATTCATACAGCCCAGGCACTCTGCGTGACCTCTTGCTTGCAAAACAATGCAGGACAACTCAAGACTGGAGGAAGGTGTGCGTGTGTGTTTTGCTGCGGGAAATAAGGAGGCAGAACTTGATGTTTCTCACTTGCAAAATGCAGAAGCGAGGAGCTTAATAGATTTGGCTAAACGTACTGGAAGTTTCTAAGCAAATAACGGTTGATATTTTTAACAGCAGACAGACAAAGTGAGTGAACACGGTGTATCATTTAGCAGCTAAGGAGCCAGATACTTCCCTCCAGAGTTGGAAGAGACTAAAGCTAAGAGAGTGAGCGAATGTCGGACTTAAATTGATCAGGTGGCAAAAAATGGCACGACTCCAACTCCAAATGTCCATTTTTATCCATTTTATGTCTGACAAGGAACATAGATTACCAATGCCAAGGAAGAAGACTGCTTTTTTAAAGTGAGTGCCAAAAAACTGATGAAATGAAACCCTGCTCTTGATTCTATTGATTCTGTTATATTCTGTAATTCCCTCTCTACAGTATGTAGTCATTTTCATAGCTGGTGATGGAGACTCACAGGTGAAGATGCATCCATATAACTCAGCCTTACTATTTGACATTTTAGCTCACAGTTTCACCATTTACTGTTAACTGTGCTAATGCCATAAATATGTCTGTCATTCTACAATAAATTATTTCCTGCCGCTGCTGCTAGTTCAGGTCAAAAGACATGGCTTTCGTTGTGATGTGAGTCAGGTCTTCTGACAGAGCAGCAGCAGTGGGAAATGATTTACAGTCTTTTAGCTGTGCATAACAGTCAACCTCAGTTAGCACTGACAGTGATCATTCATCAGAATGGTTCATAAATAATATCATAATTTGAACGTCATGACGAAGAGAAGGCACTTTACTTTGGGGGTAAACATATAATAGCTACACTCATTCTAAACAGTTTTAAGATAATTGCCTAAATGTAATTGCAAGAGATAACCATGCACCTTAAGTCTCTATCAAATACAAGGCTTACCAACCCCTTTCAAATTCATTTTGGTTTTTAAAAAACAAACCTATGATGGTGGTGAAGCTAAGCGATTTTTTTTTTTTTTTACCTCGTAAAAGCTTGATGTGAAAATATGAGGTTTTCATCCAGCAAAGACAATTTGTCACAGAAAGAAAAGCAGAAACAGGCTGAGTGTTTCCCTCAAGGACATTTAAGCTGAGATGGATTGTAATAAGAAGCCTATCCCCACACTCTTGAATGAAAAAGCATTGCCAGTGAGACAAAATGAAAGCGACATGCGGATGGTAGCGGTGGATGACAGAGGAAGGGAGGAGTTAAAGAGGACCGAGGAGGGAAGAACAAGGTAAAAAAACAAAAAACAAAAGAGGTGAACCGAGAGAGAGGAGGGACAGCGGAGGATGAAAAGGAAGGAGCAAACAGATGGGGAAGGGAGAAAAGAGGTATTGTAGAGGAAGTGAGAGAGGAAAATGTGGAGGCGGAAGAAAGAGTAATCTGTTTATAAGAGTGCTGGGTAAAGCATTATGCAGCAGTGTTATTAAAGCTGGATGCTGTGTAAGAATAAACTTTCACTGGCCCATCAGCATTGTCTCTCATCTTATCACAGTCTTGTCATTTGTTCTTTCTTATTACATGCTGCCTTATTATTGTGCTGATAGCAATATTTAGTACATTACGTGTGTGTGTGTGTCTGTAATAGTTGTATAAACATCCACATATTGTAAAGTCAGACCTCTAATCCATCTTACGCCTATAACAAAACAAGCAGGGGCAAATCATAAATAAAGCTTCTCTTTATTTCTCGATCATCTGAGCCCAAACTCGAGCGCTGCTTTAGTGTCGGATCGATGGCAGAACCAAGCAGGATCGTTTTTCCCACCAGCTGCTGAATTATTCAGGCCAGGATTTCCTCTGGGGAAATTCCTGCTCAGCCTGCCAGACAGACACAGTGAGCCTGCAGCCTGGCAGGGAAGCTCGGGATGATCGCAAAATTCCCAACAGCGTTCATTTCGCCATCGCCCAAATCAGCAGAGGTCAGGTAACAGGGAGCATGGCAAACTGTACGGTTAGGACTCTGACAAATTATAGCTGACTGCTCATTACGTCATTACTGTGAGCTGCAGAATGGGTGCTCTGATTTTTTTTTTTTTTTTTTTCAATTATCAGATTAAAAGTGACTTTTTTCATGTTGTGCTTTTTCAGATGGCGTAACGCATCAGAGATCAGCTTGTGCTCTGTGGATAAAACAAGAAACAGTAACGTACCACAGGCCGCTCTCTCCGGATGAAAGAGTGCCAAGTAGTTTTTGGTGCTCCATCTTAAATTTGCATTATGCTGGAAGTGATTACAGTGAGATTCTTGAGATGACAAGAAAAATGGGAATGAAAGTAAAGCTAATACTGTAATAGCCATATGCTAAGAGAAGAAGTTTGGGAAAGTGCTTCGAAGTGGGTCAGCGTAAACTGTGTGATTGTTTCAGCGAAGTGGGTCACTGTCTCGCTGTTGGATGTCCCTCGTCTGACTGCCCCTAAAACGTGCTCCTTTACATAATGAGATGCTAGCTCTCACAAAAAAACTACACACAACAGGCGGCAGTCTTGGAAAATATTAAGATGAAGACTTTAAAGCCATGTAAGCAGGATTTTCCATCCTGTATTTTTACTATGTTGGCCTCTTCTATAAATAAAATTGACCTTGTGAATGTGTACTTAAACAAAGATCAGCAGATTTAGTTTAATCTGTTTATCTTACTATTTGGACAAAAAAGTACGGCTGAGGCAGATGGGAAAGTTTTTACAGATTTCACCAAACTTACCACAGTTCATCGTGTGGAGATCATGATGATCTGTGGCCAATTTCATGGCAACCTATCCAATAGTTTTTAAGAAAATTAAGTCCAAAACATGGTGGTGCTACTGGAATAAATCACTTGGGATCACCAGAGTTAGTAAGGCCATACAAAATGTCGTGGCAATATATCCAGTTTTTGTTGACATATGTTAGTCTGACTGATTGACCGACATTGCCATCCCTGGAGCCATGACTAAAAACTGCAAGAGCCCCAAAATCAGGGGCTTATAAAACAATACACTGTCCAAATGTTCATAAAGACTTAGATTGTGTGAATAAGACAAACATATTCAAAAGAGTTTCAGCTAACGCTTGCAGGACAAGAAAAAGCAAACATCGCAGTAACACCTTGATGAGAGGACTGAGTTGTTTGGAGAGCTGGCAGAAAAATGCACATACATTTTTATTTACAGCCATTTGTTCGAATTAAAGTCCACAACAATAACTGTCCTAAACCATCACGAATGCAATCGCATCCTTAAAAATGCAGCCAGGAGAACAAGTTATGCACTGACACACACTTGCACACACATCCATTATCCATTTTCCCTCAGGGCGTCGGTAGCGCCATAATCAAATCCAGTCATCTCACCCACATACTTTTCACACATCTCCAGCTATGCCGTACCACACAGGACAGTCTTGCCTAATCAGTCCGTCCTGCGCTGGGAGACACAGAGCCAGAGCTGAAATAGTACCGCAGGCTCAGAAAAGGAAAACAATCTCACTCCATCAAGCATCACTCACTACAGGATGCTGACTGGCCCACAGTTAGTGAAACCAGCATTATAAATGACTGCATTACGCTGTTTTCATTTATTCCTCAGTCAGTCTACTTGTGTGAAAAGAAGTTTTGATTGTCTGGATTTATTCTGAGGTGTTGTGAAGAGTGTGAAGTAATGAGCTTCAAAGACTGCACAGGTACATCGTGCACAGGGTTTGCTAATGACGTGTCATTTCAGATTAACTGCACCCTGACTGCTCTGACAAATTAACGTTCTGCTTTTAGTTTGAATACAATGCTCAGTGTCTTCAAGTGCCATCAACATCAAACTTACATAATGTGGTTAATATTGGACACGGTGTTGGTAAAGAGCTCAGAGACTTTGGTGGACTGCATGTTCTGTGCTCACTGGCTCCATCAGATGCCAAAAGAGAGAAGTACTGTCAGATCCAGACCTGGGGCCACGTACCTGGAGCTCATTAGCTAAAACTATATACGGACTACACACAGTGAAAAGACCATCACCATGTCAAAAGACAAAAAAAACTCTCCAAATAAGCAGGATGCTATTTTTGAGAAATGTCAAAACAAACATTTAATTCATGTTTTTTTTTTAATAGAGACGTCATCTTGACACCGATAAACATTCTTGCTGTGCACCACCAGCGAGTGGAAGCATCCGATCACCTGTGATGTCTGGCGTGCCATTCATAACAAATTACCTCATTGTATTCGATTAGGATGCATCGCTTGTAGTGGATGTGGTCCTAGTGAGAACGAAAAAAGCGCCATCTTTCTAATTGCCAGGTGATGGTAGCTGTCCTCAGCTGTGACTCACTTCCCTCAATAGCTCTGACTGAGAGCTATTAAGTTCTCATTACGCCATCACATATGCCAAGGACAGATGCTTCTACCGCCACACAATGGGTGCAGTCGCGCAGCCAAACCACTGTTGGAGGGCGCGTGATGTTTTTCAGAAGGTTTTAATGCTCCAATTTTTAGTGCTTTGAATTCTTTGCTTTATATTTCAAGCGCATAAAATACATCTTTGTCAGGTATGTATTTATGAATCACAATTGGAAGCAAACATGGCTGTGATACCTGGACATTTTTTTTTTTTTTGTGCAATTTTCCACATATCATGTATTCAGAACACTAACTGATGTATTGCAGCACAGAGAGCACAACAAATCTCTTTTATAGAATTTATTGATGTGTGCATGTCTTATTTTTCACATGGATGACTTTTCTGACCTTTCACATTTTAAAATATGTATAGTTGTGCTTTCACTCACTATACAAACAAAACCTGCAGTACTTTGAAAACTTTCCTGTATCTGTTCTCACGAATGGCAATAGTGATGACAGTGGATGTAAATTCAGCAAGAATACCTTTCTGTGCGCTGGTGCAATGTGTATGTCCTGTGATGAAAGGCTGTGGGTGATATATTGATATTTCATGCCTGCAGGCATGGGGCCTTTTAGCTTTGTTAGGTTTGTCATTTGCTTCAACAGGAAAGCCAAACAAATCCAATTATGCAATGAAATAATAAGACTCACGAGGGTCCGACAGCAATCCCTCAGTCCAGTCTAACTTTGATAAAATGCTAATCAGGGAGCCAAGACAAGCAAGTCATACACCCCCGGCCAGATGTTAATAATGACTCCTCCAATTAGACAGATGACTCAGGTGACCCATGATTCCCCACATGCAGATCAAACATGTATAAACACTCATCAAGCCGTGACCTGAGGGAGGTCTAAGAAACGAAGTTCTCACTATCGCAGTGGGAACAGCATGTATGTAAACGCAGACTGTTGTTGTGGTATTCTAATACACTTCTGCTTAGCATTTGAAAACAATGCTATAGTATAACTCAACAATAAGTTGAACCTGATATTAAGATGTGCTATTCAGTATTTTCAATACATTCTGTTGTCATGGAAACATCAGCACACTTTTATAGGGTTTGTTTTTTCCTGACAGTGTGGCTATGAAGGCCGGACCCTTCACCCTTCACAATAAAGCTGGCTGTAACATCACTGTTGCTGCATAGGGCTCCAGAAAGAAATGGTCACATTTTAATACCAAACTGAAATGATAAAAAATATCTATATAAATTTATATATATATGGAAAATGACTGGCTTACTTTCAAAAAGAGGAAAACTACTTTGAAATTGGCCTTTTAGGATGTTAAACATTTAACACTGCAGGCAGGTACCTTAAAAATGATGGTTCCTTTTTGAAGAATCAATCACACCTAAATTTCTTGCAAGAAAAAAGTGAATATATTTTAGAGGATATACTCCTCAGTGGAGGATCATTTGAGGGAGCATGCATGGTTTCTGCAAATTAATATAGCTTTGTGAGAGCCTTAGTCTCATTGAAGTTTCATTCGTGTCCCCCAGATAAAAATGAACTTGACTGCAAATCTGCTTCACTGCAAAGGTTACATTTCGTCGCTCTAAACACCAAAGAGAGGCCAAAGACTTCATCCCCGAACTGAAATTGAAATTCATTTTCACCCTCTAACATATTTACTGGCAACAGAATTTTTTCGATATTTGGGACAGATGGGGAGAGTATGTGTGTGTTTAGATGGGCCTCCATTTCCCCAACCCTTCACCGATAAATTGACTTTGTCTTCCCTTGACTCCACTGCTCTTGCCAGTCAGCCAGCAAGCCTGTCAGCCAGAGAGCACAGATCAAAGCCCCGTCTTAGCCTCTCAGCCACTAAAGCCAGCATGACAGTGAGCCATCATTAACACACACAGAGAGTGTTACCCCTCTTCCTTTGGACTTAACATCACTTATGTTGGACCGCAGTCTCACCAGGCCTCGTTTGTATTCAAGGAGATTCTCCCACCCGGGCTGAAGATACAAGCTGGATACAACTGTGCCGGATTTGATGCGTACAGGACTGAGACAGTTAATTCTCAGCAGCAGAGATGACAGAGCTGATTATAGCTGGTCCTGTGTTAAGACGCTGACAACTGAACAGTGCTGCTGTCAGGGCTTTAGGGGATTATTGGGTGCTGGGTGAGGAGTGATGATAAAAACCAGCATCTTTCTAGTATCACAACAATGTGTTTAACAGCAAAGATGGTGATATTTAATTTTTTATTCATTCAAAACAAGTAAAAAAAATCTTTGAAAGCATAGAAACAAGCTCTTGACATGTTTTTAATAATCTTTCCAGCATGCCCACAGTCTACTTTATGGATCTAGTGAAAGCATTAGTCACAGTCTGTCCATCACTGTATAGAAGCCACTGAAAAAAAAGGGCACTTAAAAAAGGCAAACAACATCATTGAACTGTGAAAGATAGCAAATGGTGCTCAGAAATGATGTTTGCTGTCTACAGTGCACACATCCGAGGTGTTAGTGAGTAAGTAACGGTAGACAATAATTGATTGGTTCTGCCAGGTCGGGAGAAGAGAGTGCTTCGTGCTCGAAAGGCGTTCAAATGTCTTTTGTATGCAACAGTTCCACTTAGACACGATGACATATAACATGCTCTCTGTACAGCGATGCAGTTTTGTAGGCAGAAACAAACAAAAAAACTGTTTTGTAAGCAGAAACAACTCTGGTGCATATATTTAATATGCTTTCTCTCTAAGCTTCATAAAGTCTGTTAATATGTCTCCCAAATGGACCATCTTGCTCTTACAAAAACAGCCTCAACACACACATACGGGCGCACATACACATAGCATAGCTGTCTACATGGTTATCTGCAACACACAGCTACCAGCAAAGCAGAAAGAGGTGTAATAGAAAGGTTGTGAGCTCCTAAGACTAGATTTTGTACAACGGCTCCCGAGAGGCTGCAGGTCTGTCTCCGAGATGGATGGCGTCAAAGAGAGGCAGAGGAGCAGGTGTTGGAGTGGCCCCTGCCTGCAGTGCTGCTTCAGTGTAATAACACTGCGGTTCATGCAGAGGGTAGGGAGAGGTGCAGGATCTGTGTGGCCCCAACAAGGAAGAATAAGTCCCATAAGCGCAGACTTGTTCTACACTAAAAATTTAATGCAGACAGTATAAGCAGCTTAAGAAAACCCTGTGTGTGTGTGTGTGTGTGTGTGTGTGTGTGTGTGTGTGTGTGTGTGTGTGCGAGGAGTGTGAGGAAGCAGCAGGTAGAGGTGGTGGTGTGATGTTCCTTATGGTTGCACAAAGCTTTAGGTCAAACATTACATCGTCTCTGTTTCACCTTGGGTATTTTAGGGTTGCTGTTTCTGTGTGTCCAACGTCTTAACGACTGAGATTTGTCCAGAGAAGAGAAAATCAGTGTTGTAGTTATCGCTCCACTGTTTTGTCTTGCTTAAACCGTCATAAATTCTCTCTCTGCTCGTGGAGGCTCTCTATGTTCTCTCGTCTTTGGTCGGCCTTTTACTTGCTCTCATCTACGTGGCCACGCTCAAGAAAGCTAAAGCAGCACAATTTCGAAAGTATTAATGTAATATTAATGCTTTGGAAGTTATGCTTAAAAACGTTGCATTAATTTCTATGTATAACTTGTTCATGCTGAGTCTTTAGATGCCTATATCACCAAACTCTTTTAAGACTGGCACGGGCACTTTGTGGGAGTCAGTCCTCATTATTCAAACACAGCTAGAAATATTTATCCAAGATATGTTTGCCTTTAAATAATTTTCTCTTGTAAAGGGAAACACATTGTTTGAAAAGCTAATAAATTAACTTTCACGTTGTTTGTCCAAGAATCTAAATAATTAGAATACTATAATACTAGAACTGACTTCAATACATGAACAACGCTCACTGCAATATTTTCACATTTTCTGTCTACATGGATCATTAACAGGTAATTTTTGACTGAACTTTGACTTTGATTTTAGGCTTAAGTTTGAGAAACTGTATGGATGATGTTCATAAAAAAGAGGTGCTAAATGTAGCTTTGCTCCTTTTCCTGATGTATTGTGAAAGGACATATATGCTATGACTATTTTTACAAAGCCATGTAAATGTATTGCTTACAATTGACTTTTGTGTATGAATTTTTTTCCTTCTTCCTTGAGAGATGAAAATTTTCCAAGGACTCTGGTTAAAGTCCCAGATGTCTGTGACAGGTTTCTTCTCCACAGAGAGCAAAAGAGATCTGAAAATCACTGAGTAATTTCAGTGACATTACCTGATTAAATAAAGGTGTTATAATGAAGGAATATCTTTAGGAGTAATTGAATTATGAATTAAAATGTATTAAAAGCATTGTAAACGACCAACACACCTCACCTTTAGCTTTTGTCTCAGCTCTGTAGTGTCTGCAGAGGTGATCCCAGTTCACTTGAGCCCAGCGTGCAGCATTTCTTGTCCTGCTGCAGCTAAGATGGATTCAACGTAAACTATTAATTCTGCCGCATTTTATGACTTTCTCTCCAATGGCTGCCACCTTGTGGTTGGTAGTGTCAGCAGCTGCATTCAGATAAATGCTGCCAGTGCAACCCAACAAGCCTTGTCTCTTTGTGTTGAAGAGAAGCAAACTGTGAAATGTACAATTTATGGGCAAAGATTCTTGCGCCGCAGGCCAGAAATACGTGAGCTTTCAGTAATTTATGACAATAAAGAATATTTTAAATCCAAACTTTATATAATATGGTAGTTGGAGAGGTGCCAGTTCACCTCCTGAGCACTGCTGAGGCGCCCTTGAGCAAAGCACCGAACTCCAAACTTGCTCAGGGTGCACTGAAAGTGCAGCCCACTCACTCTGACATCTCTCTATTAATTGCATGTGCATGTATGTATTCAGACCCGTATACCTAAAATGTAATACCAGAGTGAAAATTTGTAGTTTGTAGTATAATAATTTAATGTGCTCATCTAAAAAAAAAAATATACAGATCTCAAATTAATCTTTTAAGAATTATTAAGTGAAGGTCTAGGATGTCAGGAGAGTTGGGCCATCACTGATTCAGTGGCACTGAGTAATTAAAAAAACGCAGTACTTCACTCCTACCTGTAGATACACAGGTAGTATTTCTTTAATACCCCATCTCTACAAAATATTTACATGGCAACTTGTGGGCTGTGATCAGAAACTATAAAGATAAATTATGTCTTAAACATCAAAACAAGCAGCAAGACTTAATTGCAAATGCATCT
>JBAJHX010000096.1:17762584-17772593 GCA_037176925.1 Amniataba percoides
CTGTGATCAGAAACTATAAAGATAAATTATGTCTTAAACATCAAAACAAGCAGCAAGACTTAATTGCAAATGCATCTGCAAGCTGCGTGACATCGGGCGGCGTGCCCAGTCTGTTGTTCTACAGAATTACTAACAGATTGTGCGTGTGAGAAAGAGAGGGAGAGACAGGGAGAGGTTTGTCTTACTTCCAGAGGTGGGTGGGGGTCATCTGCGAGATATTGATGTTGCAGTTTGGAAAGCGGAGCTCATGTTTTATACGCTGCATTCTTCACATGGATAATTAGCTTCAGTGATGCAGATCATATTCACAGCAAAAGTGCTCAAACCTAAAGAGATGTGATGTGAAAGAGCAAGGGAAATCAGAGTGAGGATAAGCCGTGGCACCGGATTTCCTCAGGGCTTTTCTGCACTGTGTGAGATGCTTTCATATCTGTCCCAGATCTGTAAAGGAACCTGTCAGATCCTGAAACCAAGGTCCTCGTGAGCACGGATCTGAATGCAAATGCAAACCATCCAGACATCTAGCGTTTAGCATTTAGAGTAATTCATTCATAACAGCACAAGCGACGCCTCACCTGCACTCAGGAAACAGTTGGAGGAGCCCCGTACACAGCAAGCATGAACAGAATCACCGGACTACAACCACAAATAGCCAATTAGACCAAAATTCAGCAGCTACAAGATCAATCTCCCACTTATTGAATACCTTAGATTAGGTGCCACTCTCAAGAAAAGGTCAGTCCGTTAATGGTTCAATTGGTTCTCCCTGCTCTGCATTCAGCCAATGTGAACTTTGACCCAGTGCTCGTTGATAATCAAAGCTCACCACTCCTGACCTCTGTTTGTTTCAACCCCTTGCACTACATATGTGGAAGGGCGAAGATGCAAACAATAATAAACTTGCACAACCGGGAGATGTGCTGGTTTGATGCCACATCGTCCTTCATCATAATTAATTGTCTGAAATGAGTGCCCTGCAACTATTTAAATAATAGTTCCAGATTTGGCCATTAGCTAAGAGCTGTTGGGTTTCGATCTTGATTGTATGGTTGAGTTTAGCTCCACTTTGTGCCTTTGATGTTTCATCACTTTGTCACAGAGCTAAGCATCTGTTCTTCCGAAATAAAGAAATAGACTGTGATATTTGAAAGACCCAGGAGGTTGTTTAACAATGCTTACCTCTGTTTTAAAGCTACTTTCAAAGACTCCTTTAACCATCTGGATGGCTTTTCAGGAAAACTGCTGTGACTCAAATGTATTGCTGATGCATAAGAACTACAAACCGGGGCTGTGGGTCTACAGCTGAGGTGAAATGGGAGTGACTTTTTGGCTTTAGAAAACTCAAAATTGTAGTTTCTCGGTTATGTGGATTTCCTTGCATTGGCTGTGCAGCGCAAGCTCCAGCACAGAGCAACGCTGCGACCAGTAATACCATTGCTTATCGATATCACTCTCAGCAGCTGGTGTTCCTCCACTGACTGACTCGCTCCTCAATACATAAGCCAGACAGTCTCTCCTCAGCTGACTGGAGAGACTGGCAAATGACCGTGGGCCACATTAGACACATAAGTACTCCTTTATGATGTTTGAATTGAACAACAGACGTTCAATTTACTTGTGAACGGCGGTGATGGGATTGAACAAAGGGCTGAAGAAAGGACTGTGACTCGGCTTTGTGACTGTAGGATTTACACCTCCGCTTTCCTGACCGCACGCCAATTGTTCCCTTCTCCCTTCATGTCTCCCCAGGAAGCAGACCATTGACTGACAAGCCCCGTGGGAGTGTAAACACCAGTTTGCGAAAACCACAGGTTGGATTTTGCACTCCCATTTTTTTCCATTTCTTTTTTGCAATAGTCCTGTATCTCCTGAAAGCTGTATCTCTCTCTGTTTGTATACAAAGTCTGGTTGAAGTAAAGATTGTGATCATGACAAAGAATCACATGACTTCCTGCTTTACTACTGCACACATTGCTGAATAACTCCATATGAATTTATCAGTGTTTGCATCTTAATAGGCTGCTTCATGAACACCAAATCGATTGCTATCACCCCCTCCACTTTCTTGTGCAAACCCCCACACCCACCCACCCCTCTTCGTTTGTCATTGCTCCTGATAATAACACGTTGTCGAAGGCAGGCGGTGTAACCTGTAATAAGGGGTATTAACCCGGAGGGAACAGCTATCATCATGGTTTGTAGGTTTTAGAGGGTGCATGTACATGATTACAAAGGGCGAAGAAGACCCAACAGGGGGTTTCTTTTCTTGAATAGGAATCTGACTCACACAACATCTGTACAGAGGATTTAGAGGATTTGTGAGGCCTTGAACTGTTATTGGAAGTGTCTGAATGTGACAGAACGATTTGACTGTTGAGTTCTTCCTCAGGAGCGGCCTGCCGTTAAATATTTCTTAGGCTTTCTTTCACAACAGCACAGGAATTAAAGAGTACGTGGGGAAAATGGGACCTTCCGCATCCTCAAGGTGTCTTTAAAGCTCGTTAGGCTGCAATCCATGACAATCCTATATTAAGCGTGATCACAGTAAACCCACCCTCTAATCAGTAAGCTTGTTTAGAGCGTGTCGCATGTATATTCTGTACAAATGATGTTATAATCACTCACATTTCATTGAAAGTTTGAATCAAATGTGGGCCTGTCTTAAATGAACTCTCTTGGCCTTTTTTGGTCTTGTTGTCTCTTTTTCTCTCTTTCTCTCTCTGACACACACACACACACACAAAGCGGCAGCGAAGCGTGAGGGGGAAAAGCATTGACCCTCCCTTTTCGATTAATGATTTCTTCTTCCCAAAACTCCTCTTCTCTCTGGTGGGAGGCATCTGCACCACTACTCTACTTGTCTCCCTCTTTTTCCAACACACACTAGCACAGAGGCACACACATACACACACACACACAAACACATATGTTGTCAGAGAAGTAATTTGCATAAATGCAGGGGGTTGTCAGAATAGGACTCATTTACCTGAATGGTGCTTAATTGCACATCACTAAGGCATGTAATCCCAATCGCCTCATCGTTACAAGCTGAAATAGACAAAATCCAGAAACCACGCGGGGTTTTGACAGGAATGCAATACTTTGCTACCCGTCCTTTCTGCCTCTAAACTGATTCTCCACTATCGCCCACCATTTCCCATACGACACAACCAAGCAAACGGTTATTCATTCATCAAACTGAAACACACTCATTTCTTGCCAGGGTCTGTTTTTCTTTTTTCTTTTCCTTACTCTGAGCTGAGAGATGTGGCAGTGAGCTTCTCTCACCGTCAGAAAACCCATCAATAATGCACACACAGCTTGTTATAGCTCGAACTCCCTCCGCTTCGATGGCTCACCAACCTAAAACCCAGCTTCAAAGACCAGAAAGATCTCTCCCTCTCTCCCTCTCTCTCTCCATCTCTGAGTGTGTGAGAGTGTGTGAGGATGTGAGCAGCACATGCCAGCAGTGGAGTGTGTGTCTGAGAGGCAAAAGGCGTTGAAAGCATTGACTTTAAAACCTCTCCTAATGGGAAGGGGAGTGACTGTTTATTCTCGCTGAACCAAAGCTGAAGGGAGATTCATTTGGTGAGGCTGGAGTTATTTTCCTGGAGTACTTTGTGTGAAGGAAGTACCTTTGTGCTGAATAATAAAGAATGGAGCTAGGATTGAGGTCAGGGACACCCGCACTGTGTGAATGTGATGTAAAACCCCTGAATCTTTATCATCCGGTACTTTGTGGAGAATGCAGGAGAGGGCGTTCAGTGCTTACAGTGGATTGAGTTTGAGCTTCAGCATCAAAGAGGCTTCTGCCTGAGAAGGTGTTACAGCAAAAGATGCTTCTAATATACTGTGTGAGCGCCGCTGCACATCAAGAGGCTGCTACATGCACACACACACACACACACACACACACACACACACACACACACAACAAAGAAAGACAAGGCAGCCTCAGTTTGCAATTTTGTGACTTTAAGGTCCACGCAAAGCACTTTGAGCCACATCAGGTGCATCTGCCTGTGATTTACATGAGTTTTTTCTCATCTGATGGCTCATGGTGCACACACAGCTTCTTTTTTTTCCTTTTGATATCTGACAGGAATCAATAGAAACCGCCTGCATGCATGAATCAGTGCTGCGCATCTTCAGACCTCCTCTCTGATGGCACAAGGTGTTTCCAACTTTCTCACACGCACACACACACACAAAGGAAAGACAGATGTGGATAAACTTCCCTGGGTAATCTGAACGCATGCTGCCTCTGCCGCCACCCTGAGCGAGAGGGATCCTCTCCAAACGCCACAGAAAGGGTGGTGGGGCGCTGTCACAACTTTTCCCACCCAACCAACCGCCCTCCCCCCCTCCTCCACACCCCCCTCACCTGCAGGAGACGGTGATCTCCACTTTGGTGGCGGGGATGTTGCCGGTGATCGGGTCGAAGTCGTACACCGAGGACATGTCGTCCAGCTTGTCCAGGACGTCCCCCTCCATCATCTCCATGGCCAGATCTCTGGGTGGCTCGGGTCTGATCCGGGAGCCGCACAGCCTGGACCTGACGGAGCGCGCCGAGTCTCCGGAGACTCCGGAGACCAGATCAGAGACCAGGCGGCCTCCGGTCCGACCGGGTGAGGCAGCCACTTCACAAATGTTGAAGCTGGAGAGGAGGAGGGAGGTTGGTGGAGGAGGAGAGGGGGTGTGGAGGGGCGCACTGAGTAAGAGGACACCCGAAAGAAAAAAAAAGATAAAAAAAAAAAAGAAAAGAAAAAAGGAAGAAAAACAAAAGAAAAGAAGGCAGAGGCGCACTTGTTTAAGTGTCCATGTAGCGCGGATGGAGACGCGCGGTGTGCGCTCAGAGCCGGACTCCTCTCTGCGCTTTGTCTCTGCGCGGCGCGGCGCAGCCTGTGAAGAGCAGAGAGGAGAAAAAAAAAAGAGCGAGATACTCTCAAACACACCCATCCTCTTCTTCCTCCTCCTCCTCCTCCCACACGGAACACACTCAAGTGCCGCCTCTAACCCTGCGCAGCCGCCCTGTCAGCGGCCGCTCAATTACGCACTGAAGTTATTTCATATTTCACTTCACTTTGGAAGGAGAAATAATAATAATAACCCCGTGAAATCAGCATCCAGACCGAGATCAGACTGAGATCAGCTCCGCATGACAGACACGTGTGTGATTAAAGCGCATGGTTGGGGGTTCCAAACCTGGAGGTCGAGACCCCCTGAAGGGTCGCAGGATGAATCCCAGCGGTCTGGAGAAGGTTAACAGAGCAGGAAAGACATATCATCCTTAGCCTTGTTTCTTTTATTATTATTGTTGTTATTTTTTTCGTCTTCACCATCTTAGCTCGAGCTCTTCCTGCGGATTATTAGATCACTTTCGTCTGCATCCCTTAAACTTGTTCATGTGAATCAGTCTGAGGAGGAGCGATCACTTGAACTGCTCTGAAGGAGCTGCTCTCAAACAGGCACATTTCTGTCTCAGCAGGTCACAAGCCAGAACAGTTAGGAAGGGCTAAAAAAAAAAAAGAAAAAGAAAAAAAAACCTCAACTGATTTCAGCACCACAGTGATGGACAGCTCCCAGGACAAACTGCTGGGCTCAATAATGGTGAAACACCAGCAGTCAGTATTCAGAAACCTCTGTGGGCTTAAACACCCACCAAGTCATAACTGTACATTCAACCAACAGATTTGGACTTGAGACCAAGTTCCCATTGTTAGGAATTTAGTTGTGGAGGCGTGACATTACAAGAAACACAGTTACCAATTAAAATGTGTTCATGCTGGCTGATTTAAAATCAATCATAATTACAGCGAGGGAATTACACAGAGATTTAATGGCCGCCATCCATCATTAGCCTGTTGTATGCAGCCCTGCCCCATAAACCACATTGTGATGAATATGCTAAACCGATGCAGCCGCCTGCCAAGAAAGTGATGGGTTTGTCATTTTTGGATAACTACAGATTCTAAATTCAGGCTGTCTCTGTGTGTGTGTGTGTGTGTGTGTGTGTGTGTGTGTGTGTGTGTGTGTGTGTTATCCTCTGTGCCCCTCGTTCTGCAGCCTTTTTTCATGCATAAACAAAGGACTACCACACACATATGAAATGCACATAACCACCAGTAGTCATGAATAAATAACTACCCAGCTGTTTCCCAGAGACTGATGGTTGCAAGAAGAAACCAGTCACTTTTGGCCAGCTCAGAAAACTAGTTGTCACCTTTTGGCGGATATGGAAACAGAGGCATTAGATTTCCAGTGGCATTGTATCTTCTTTTTGTTGCCCTGTTTCCTTTTCACTCACTCTCTCGCTCCCACATCACACACACACAGACACATGAACCATTTCGCCTCCTTTCATAAATGGCTGCAGAAGCACACGGCTCTTTTCCTGCATAGAGCGCCTAGTGTCTGGATTCTGGAAATCAATTTATACTGGCACAGGACAATTCTGCCCACACAGCCCTCCAGCTCAGGATCAGAAACACACATGCACACACACACACATAATATCAGTCTTTTACACAGTGTACGCACAAAAAACCAAATTACTTTCTCATATGTTACTGAACGACCCATATACAGAGATAAAGAGGCACACGCATCAACATACACACCCTTTTCTCTCCAGGATGAATCATGTATTTTAAGGGCTCACTGTTTAGTGTGGGTGAGCACATTATTGCAGATGTTCCAAGGAGTGGGCTGGCAGGAGTGGGGCCAGAGGACACAAAAAAAAAAAACAGGAAGGGGAGGAAGAGAGAGACCTTCACAACACAACAGCAACAATTTTGCCTTGAGTAGCTCTAGGTTCATAAATGCACACATTCACGTAAACTTGGATTCCAGATATCACATTAAATTCACATTGATTCATAATTTATATGTTCGTTTTGAGCTCCACTCCCACAATCGGATCAACTGTATAACAAACAGCACCCTGATAGTTCACAATAAAGGAATGCAGACAAAATAATTGACATAAAATTTCCTGTCTGGTTTGGATATTACCACATTTTTATGATAATTACTTCTGACTGGCATCAAGCTTCTTTTTTTGTTAAACTGCCTGCATACTATTTTTCTGTAGCAGAAAAGGAACAAAATAACAACCATTTTAGTGTGTGTATTGAGAGTACATTAAGTGCACTATAGGATGCTCTCAGCTCCTAGGAAACAAAAACTGTGTCATGTCTATTTCTGAACGTCTTAACGTGCCTGCTGGTGGAGTGATCAAAGGCACAGAGTCGAGAAACACTAGATATCTCCTTTTAAAGCGATTTCGATGGACCAGGAGGTGGTCAAAGCTTTGTGCTGCTGGTCACATTAATAACACCATGGTGGATTCAGCTGTCCCTTTCCCTCCTTCTCTGTCCTGTTCTCCCTGCTTCCTGCAGTTTTCTAAGCGCTAATTACTGTGTTTATTGCTTACTTGCGTCATGCTGTCCAAAAATATCGCCTTTCTGGAAGCAATTATGCAAAAACAGACAAATGCCCTGTCAAACAAGTGAAGCTCCTTACAAGAAAATATATGATTTTTTTTCTCCCACAACCTGGAAAATAAAGGCATTTGTTTACTCCTCTATTCCCATTTCTCAGCTGTTTTCACTTTTTTCCCCAAAAGAACCAAATACACTAATTAGAGCATTTTAGATGTCTGACCTTAGACCTTTCACTAAATGCAGGAAGTGGTCAGCAAATGCTAGTTAATCAGGGGATCTGTTGGTATTTTCAGAAAGCCTGTGACGCACACCTCGTAAATGCAGTCTTCTTCTTCAATTTTGACATCAGCTAACTGTGTCGTTGTCAAACCAAATATTGTGGCTACTGGTGGAAATAATAAAAGGATCATCAGTCAGTGGTAGTGCAGCTCTCTATAGTATGCCATCTGCTGTGTAGGAAATTGTTTTGTATTTCATTTCCTACGAAGAAGTCTCCCACAGTGCAATATTTTTCATTTATGCAACCCATTTGGGTGTTTGGTGGAGAGTTGTTCTTATTCCTGTGTGTGTGAATGGGCAAATGAAGATGGCTGCTGAGGTATTTCCACCAACAAAACACATTAAAAAGTATTTGGTGTCACTGCCTCTCAGTGAACAAAGGCTTTTCTATGTACTAATTAATGCACCTGGAGAAAGACACATTAGTGGAAGAAATTTTCTCCAATAAGAGTAACCTCACACCAACCATAAGGCATCGCAGTGTGAAGAACTGCAATGCTGAATTTTAAATAAGTGCTCCAACTTCTTTTTCTCTACTTGAAAAGCTCTGGCTCTGCTTTATGCTTCAAGCTCCTGTCAAACATTCAACTGGTGTTTTCAGAGGCTGGCCTGCAAAATGTAGGAACTCGCAAACTGAACAAGGCTGGTAAAAGAAAAAAGACTACATCTCCCAAAAGAATTTAATATTTAATATTATGAAGTGCTGAGACGAAAAAACAATAGAATATTCAAGAAGTTTTTTTCCTTAATCTGTCACTTTTGGTGCATACAAGTCTTTCAACAGTAACATATCCAACTCTAACAGTGGAAGATCAGCCCTTACAGTAAATATGCATTTATGGGATTCAGAAATTTTGAAACATATATGAAACATATAATAGTAAAGTAGATGATGCGCTGCAAAAACTGACACAGCAGTGGGAACAGACTTTTTCATGTGGAAACACTTTGAGTTTTTTTTTATTATGACTGTAATGCCCATTTGGTGCAGATTAAGCAAACCATAGTGAACTCTGATTTATACAGAGAAGTGGGGGGGTTTGATAAACCCCAGTTCAAAAGGGCCACATGTTCCCTCCCAGAGTGTAATCCTGCGCTGTGGCCCAGTGGTTTAATCCAGAATCAAATCCCTCCTGAGGTGGCAAACATCACACAGAAACCTTTTATGAATGATTGCGCTGAGATCGACAGACAAACAGGAGGACGGACCCACAGACAGACGCACGCTCGTATAGATGCAGTATTTATGGAAAGCTGCAGCAGCCTAGGTGGCTGATTGACTGGCTAACGGCCCAGTGGCGCACCCTCAGGCTGCAGCAGTGGGGATTCAAGGAACTGTGTGATGGATTAGGGCAGAAAAACAATAATAATTAAAGCTGAAAGCAGCATTGGATGGGCCCTCGCACCTTGGCACCCGTCGGGGGGGGGGGGGGGGGTGGGTTAGCACCCCGGGGGCGCACCGGCTCAACACCGGGCGGTAAACACCTGAACCTCAGCCGTCATCACATGGACTGTGAAGTTCAAAGATGTAGGTGAAATCAATCATGGGGCTGTTTTTGTTTAGTGGCCGCTATAGAGGCATTTTATCAAACAGTCCTGAGATCGACATGTCTAGAGAGATTTTACCACTTCTGGTGAATTTGCCAAATTTTGTGATTGTTGTGATTGTATGAGCATCAGAAGCCCCATTAGCAGCTGCTTCCTGTTTCATTGCGAGACATAAACTTTGCCATGCCCCCACAGACACGCCATTCGACAAAATCAAAAAAGCTTCGCAATTTAACATCGCCATTGCCTCAAGATTATACAGTCCAAGTTTGAAGATAATCTGATCAAAGCTGTAGGAGGAGTTTGTTCAAATATGAGGACTGGAAATGGCTTAAAATAGTGGCAAAATTTGATATGTGATTCAAAATGGCAGACTTCCTGTTGGAGTTAGACTGTGGCTCCAGGAGACTTTTTTTGTGCGTCTTGCCATGCTGCATAAACCCCCCGAATTTCATACATGTAGGTTAAACCATCTGCGGGGGGCCTCCCCAAAAACCCATACATAGGTGGCACAGAAACTTCTCATTTCCTTTCGCCAACAGGTGGCGCTATAAGCGAAATTTAATATTGCTACATAGATTTGTTCAAGCCTGAAACAAGTGAAGTTTCAGCTTGATTCAACAATGTATGTGTGAATTACAGTTTGTCGGTGAAACATCAAAATTCGCCACGCCGCCACGGCCACGCCATTCAATGAAAACTAAAAAGCTTCGCAATTTAACATCACCCATGTCTCT
>JBAJHX010000096.1:17772693-17824535 GCA_037176925.1 Amniataba percoides
AAATATTTTCAGGTTCACTGACACAGACACTCAGGCCGACGTGACAGTTTCTGTCAACGTTCATCTCAGGACCTTTGTACCTCACAACCAAAATAAAGCTTTGCTCCTGCCACAGATGGTCACCTCTCCTGTCACTGATGGCTGACACATGCTGACGGAGGTGAGGACCTGCGATGATTGTCCGTTTCATGGAGAGTGTTGTTGTTGTTGTTGTTTCTGTCAGTGTGAGTGATAAGTGACCCGATGGAGGAGGAAGGTGTGTCCAACTTAATTTCTCCGTTCCTGCTTGTTATTTGAATGTGACATTGTGCACACACACACACGCTTTTTTTTTACCTTTATAAAACCAGAGTATGCTCTCTTTAACATACATTCACACCTGGAAGCTGGTAAGTGCAGCAGGTGAGGATTTAGGTCACCTCAGTGCTACTCTCTCACTTTTACTGAACAGATTTATTAAAACCGTTGTGATGCCACAACCCACATTTTCCTCTGTATTTTCTGAGTTTCTACATCCATATGAGCCATGTTTCACTGCAGCACAACCAAATATGTAAAAAAGTCACTAGAACTTTTCTCCAGTTGCCAAAAACCCAGTCATGTGTTCACATTTAAAATGACATTCCGTGACTTTGGTAAATACTCATCAGCTAAATGCTAAATGTTCATTCTTCACAAAAATGACAGTGTGGTGTAACAAACTTTGGACACAGGAAGTTCAGTTTGCATCGATTTGTCTAGCTCCACGAGACTTTTTTGTAGGGCTTGTGATGTTACAAATGTGTGCTCAATTTGAGATGAGTAGGCGAAACAGCGTCCCGGGGCAGAATGTTTAAACATACAGACTGGAAATTGCTCCGATAGTAAAAAAATATCACACACTTAAATCAAAATAACTCATTTCCTTTTGGTTTTAGGACATGGGACCCCGGACCTTTTTTGTATATCTTGGGATGTTCCGTAACCTCCCCAAGTTTCAAACATATCCGCGGAAGCATGGCCGCGGGCTGCACTTTTGAAATTTCATCGCACAAGCTCCGATCCAAGCTCCAGGAGGAGTTTGTTCAAGTACGAGGCGCGGAAATGTCCAAAATCAGGCCAAAATATGACTTTTGATTCAAAATGGCGGACTTCCTGTTGCTGTTGGATCATGGCTCCAAGAGGCTTTTTTGTGCGTCTCAGCATGTTACAAAAACCCTGTGAATTTCATATGCGTAGGTCAAAAAATGTCTAATGGGGACCGTATGTAGGTGGCGCCATAGAGCTATTTTTGGAGGCCCGTGTCCAGGACCCATAAAATACGTAATTTTATACCTCACTTTAGGGGGGGGGGGTACACAAATTTTTGTAAGTTTTCAAGCATGTTCAGGCCACGTAAAATGCAATTTATTTAGGAGAACAATTCCCTTACTCGAAATACAATAGGGCCTCGCACTGCCATCGGTGCCCTCGGTGCTCAGGCCCTAATAAAAATAACCACACTTTTCCAGAGAAGGG
Organism: Amniataba percoides; assembly: GCA_037176925.1. Taxonomy (NCBI): domain Eukaryota; kingdom Metazoa; phylum Chordata; class Actinopteri; order Centrarchiformes; family Terapontidae; genus Amniataba; species Amniataba percoides. Next base: position 17,774,191 of record JBAJHX010000096.1, read on the forward strand.
TTTCAGTAGATACACTAGTAATCAAACTAATTATGAACTTTATGATTCTGCGCTTGCTCCCGCCTTTAATCAGATGTCAAGCTGCTCATCAAAAAGTTTTAATGGTACACTAGTTTCTCTGCCGTGGAGAAAGTTCACTCCTGAGTACTTCAGGGAAGCTGCCTGGACGCTCTGCTCCTATTTATTTTTAACAACAGAACACAGGTTGAGCTGGTTTAGCTCTTTGCGAAAAAGTGCATGCTGAATTTAAATGCTTGAAATGATGCCACACTGAGTGGCAAAGAACTCCCGATGGGCAAAGTTTCCACCAGGGGCTGGAGGAAGAAATCAAGGGAGAGCACTCTGCTCGCTGACTGCTTAATGTCACCACTCTGGATGATGGCACAATTCAACATTGCCTTAATTCAATCGCTCTTGCCTCTTAGAATCCCTTTGAAACTGTGGTCATATCATTAAATTAAATCAAACTAAGTAGGTATTGCTCGTAAACAAAATTTTTGCACATCAGTGGTCAACTATTTATTCAGACCAACAGCCTGTCTTTATGTCTCCATAAACAATAATAAATGCTATTATATTTGTAATATACTGTCTAAAAGATGTCACAGCCTGTCCATGGCATACCTCACTTCTTACCCACTGCATGTTGGGGTGGGCTTCACTTCATACCAATGATATCCACCTTTAGAGGTATAGTTTTACATTTGGGTAAATACCTACATTTGCTTTTGTGCTGAGAGTTAGACAAGAACATTGATACTAATACTTGAAGATACAGCCAACAGGCAATTAGATTAGATTAGCATGCAGACTTGGAGCATCCAGATTCTCTAAAACCCACAAATTCAGACTTTATATAACAATTTAAACGCAGAAACTATTTCTTAGACAGGCACTGTGACTTTTAGGCTCAAAGAAACCAGCTTGTGACTGACAATATATTGTAATGTAATTAACTAATCCAGGCCTAAGGTCAACATTAAAGAAGAATAAAATGTTTTGTTCTGTTAGTGCCTTAAAGTCCACAACTTAAACTCAGTGCTGTAGAAATGATAAAAAAAATTAAAGGGGCTGTTCAGTTATTAATGTTCATTTCTTTAGATATTCTTAAGATAAGATACACTCCAATGTTTCATTCAGATTTCAGCTGTTTTTGTTTCTCATACTACAGGTATTTGTTTATGTATCTCTGTAAATGTCAGTGGACACAGTGCGCTGGTCAGTGTAAGCCTGTGACCTTTCAGTCTCCCACCGATGCTGCTATCTTCTATCTGTAACGTGACAACGACTTTGTTTTTCCCTCTCATGTCTTTAAAGGCACTCATATCAGATCATAAAAGAACAGCAAAAAAATGAAGGCTCACTGAATATAAAGTTCAGGTTTTTACAACATAATGAATTTATGACATGTTATTAAATTCACTCAAGCCAAATCACTCATGTTCTGATAAATTAAGGTCACTTTGACATATTACACTTTAAATAAGGAAAGCCATCTGAGGTTTATATATGATACACATGAAAGGACGGCATAATTGGTTCTGTTAGATTAGATTAATTTTAAATGGTGGTTCTAGTGAGTTAAGTAAAAAAAAGACACAGATTGTGTTAAAATGTAAATAATGTGTGTCCTGATAAGGAGCACATGAGGTGGCTAATGTTTGACAGGACTGTTGTGATGATGGATCAAAGTTCCACGTCCGTTTTCCTGTCAGGTCCACCTTCACACTTCAAAGGGATTTCTGTCTTGGAGTGAGTGTAAATCAGATCCAGGTGAGTGTGTCTCTGAAAATATTCTAACTAAATACTGCACTGGAGTTTATGAACTACTTTCCAACATGTGCACATGTTAAATCCAAAGGCTCTCCAGTGCGTGGCAGCATCCTGTCTTCAGTGTCATGGCGGAGTTGGCCTTCTACCCAGCTGTGGCACTGATGTATTTTTTTGGAGTGATGAAAGCCACGCAGGACGATCGGGTGGAGCTGGACGACCGGGCGTCGATGAACGTTTTCTGTCTGTTTGTGTTGGCGCAGCCGCTGTGTCTGGTCCTGGGGGGCTACACGGGCATGGCTACGTACCTCCTCACAGCTCTGGTCTCCTACAACTTCCTGCCTTGGAGGACGATGAACACTCAGCCTGCAAAGGAACTGGAATCAAATAAGAAGACAAAGTGAGAACAAGATATGTACATTGAGACAGTGGATTCAAACAGGCTGAAAAACAGAAAAATTATTCAGGTAAAAAAAAAAAAAAGTTTTCAAAGTGAAAATCTTTTTCAATATGAATAAATGAATGTGTTGCTATCTTACCTAACCTTACAGTAGTTCAGTGTGATTCGACAAAACTGCTCTTCATTTGCAATTATAAGCATCTGTGAGAAAGTAAAAAATCCAGGGACACTATGTCCTCTTCTGCAGAAGAAGTGACTCATTTTTGTAATTCCTGATGCAGAAATAGAGTATATTTTAGACAGAAAAACAGATGGATCACTCTGTAGTTTTTGTAACGGGTAATATCCATAATGGACGGGCTGACAAACAGAAGAGCACCAAGCAGGTGAAAACTTTATCCATTTAAAATTTAAAAAAAAAAAGACCCAACACAACATCTTGACCAGTAATCTCTAGAACAACACTACAATGTGAGCACAACATGAACATTTAATGAAGGAAAACCAGAGGAAGAAACAAAAAACACTATCATGTCTGTGGCGTAGATATAAACTTTTATCTTATCACAAAAACTGGAAAATGGGGGTGGGGACTTGCCTGGCTCTGTCCAAAGATAACAAAATCTGCCTTCAAACACCTCAACGTCAGTCACTATTAACATGCAATATCTTTACCATGTACAAAACCAAAGTGTAAAAAAACTGTGGTTTTGCAGAAGGTAATACACTGGATTATTTCTTGGCTGGGTGCAGCCATTTCCTGGAGTCTTTGCTGGTTCCCTGGCAACCTTGTGGTCTTGCAGTATCCAGGCAGAGGGAAAAAAACTGTGGACAGAGTCAGGTTAGCTGTTTCTCCCTTCATGCAGAACTAAGCTAACCATCTCTAGCCACATATTCCCCGAGAGACGTGTCAATCTTTTCATTTAATTTCCACTATTCCTTTAAGTGAGGCATCTCATGGGTGAGCGAAAGCCTGGAAATGTTTTTTCTGTTACTCTGCAATGAAATTCAGCATCCTGATATGACAGCACACCGTGGCCTGTAAGAAGTTACACAGACAAGAACAGAAGTGCCTCCTCTCATCCTTGACATTACGGTGGAGGACTGAAAGTGTCACTGACTTCATCGTTGAGGGTTTATAATGGGTCATTTCAGCTAAGCATCATTTTAACTCAGCGGATACCCAACTCAAAATGAGTGTGACCAATCCATGCATTAATTTGATATTAAACACGTTCATGAACACTGCCTGCTGACAAGAAAAAAACAAAAAATCAAACACAATTATTGCAAACACTTGGAAGCAGATCAGCACTGTGTGTTTTTAATTATCCTCACATGTTGATGAATGACTGTGTGTCCCTCTGATGTGGCTAAACCTGAGAGTGTGGGCAGTGCTGTGTGTGTGCCGGACTCAAAGAGAGAGTGTATAATGGGATTAGACCGTGCTATTTGGTTGATAGTCCAAGGCTTTTGTTCAGCAGTTGCGCAGATGCACGCTGTGTGTATCTGTGAAACAGTGGGAATTTTTTTTTTTTTTTTGTTGATGTTTCTGACTTCCCTCACCATTAAAATTCTCTCTGAACTCCCGCCATATGAAGTCATTTTCCAGCTTCTGAATGTGTTTCTGCCTCCCTCACAGCTTCTCTCCCTTATTCCCTGTAAGTGTGAATTTATGTAGGGTAAATAATGTGACAACCTATTGTGTCAAGCACTCACTGTAAAGGTTGAATTTCCACTATTATTAGCTTCTTTCATGTTATCACACCCCTCTACATCCTCCATCTCCTATACAGGCTGTATATGTGCAGTCTTCTCAGTCAGTCTTCTCAGTTTACCTCTGTGCCTTCTGCATCCTCCCTCATTTAAAAATATCATAAATAGTCTGCCCCTCCTGAACCTCCGCTGCTCATGTATTGCTCTTTTTTTTTTTTACAGCACTCTTCTCATTCCCCAGCCAGTCCTCTTGGCTGAATTACTTCCCCTTGTTGTTGCTCATCTATCCGTCTCAGTCCTTCTCCACATGCAAGTTTGTTTCCATGATACTGGTAATTATAAGTCTATTTATTTGCCTCTTTCAGTGCCTGATCTCATCTCGCACTAACATAGAGGAGAGTGTATTCACCAGCCACGAGAGAAGCCTCTTGCATCTCTAATGCTGAAATCTCCCATTCTTACTGGATAATTCCTGTCATTGTCCCTTTTATGACCACTAAATCACTGTGATTATGCAAGTTTAAGGAAATGTTTAAAGCAACAGTCCAAAAATGAGATGTTTGACTGAAGTGAAGCTAAGTGAGTCATTTTTCTTTCCACTCTGTTTGGGGAACAATTTTAGGCATCAGTAATTCACTTGAGCACCTCCAATTGGACAAGTGTTCCAAGAGAAAGTAAATCTTTCTCAATTTATCCTACTACTGTAGTGTATTGCCTGGACTTTGTTCCAAGAATTTATTTAAACAAAAAATGATACCATACTATCTGTTATATTCTTGGATACAGCAAAGCTTAGAGAAAAATACAAATATTAGCCTGCTGACATGTTAACAATGATAATGTAAACTGCTTAGCCCGTCAGTATTTAATGTGTTGGCATTCTAACATTTTCTGAATGGCACTGAACACAAAGTGCAGCTGAGGCTGATGGGAGTCTCAGCGGGTACTCAGTCATAAATCAAAGAATTGGACTAATTGAATTTTTGACCCCATAATGGCGCTTGATGAATTGACCACTAAATAATTCATCCTCTGGTGACCATGAAAGTCAGCACAGAGTTGCATGACAATTTCATCCAATATTTGTAGAGATATTTCTGTCTGTGGGCCATAGTGGACAAACCAGCGGACCTCCTGAAATTGCCATCCCCAGTAAATTACAACATTTTCACTTATGACACTGGAGTTGAATTTACTTTAGTTTATCCACCAGTAAGTATAATAAATATGGGATGTTTGCTATTCTCTCAGGGTATTTGGCTCAATTTCAAATTGATTTTTATACCTACAGAGTGATTGATAGAGTATGACAAAGACTGATGGATCAGCAAGTAAGAACAGACTTACTGGAGCATTGAAGTGTAATGAAACAGACAAAGTCATTCAAATGAAATTCCAGGAGTTTATTATATGGAGAGAGCAGATGGAGCTCGTACAGCTGGGACGTGACAGGGTTTGTGTATGGATGTTTATTTGTTTGTGACTGGCATCGTCAAATGGTTTTTGCCTCCTCGGGGGCGTTAATGGCCGTCGTACATCACAGTCCTTGTGTCTCCCGTCGCTGCCAGGACAAGCGCAGCCCGACACAAGTTAATGATCAGACTTTGCAAAGGAAATGAAGATGTATGGGATCTGGGTCTGTATCTCCAGCCCTGAAGTAGAAAGGGATGCATCTGGATGAAAAACTTTTCCCCATGACTACATCGCATCCCTTACAACCTGTTTGTCCATTCATCCTGAGTGATTAATAAACCCCTCGTCCATCTGCGAAGTAAAGGATCATTTTCTTTCTGAGCTGCTTTGGTCTTGATATCAGACAGAGGAGATCAAGAGCTAAGTGTTGTAATCCGCAGACAGTTGGGTAAATATGATAAAATAAAAAAAAAATCAATCTGTTTAAAGAACAAATACCATTTCAGATAATGTGATCTCTGGAGGGAAAGAAAGCTGTCTTAATTTTTCCTTTATAATCCAAATTATGTGTGAAAGAAAACAACAATGCTTCCATTTTGTTATACTCCTACTTCACTAGATCTCAGAGGTAAATATGGTACTTTTTATTTGACTGTTTTTGTCTGACTTTTGTGTAACTTTCAGTCCAGTTTTCTGTTTTCTGATAGACCAAAAGATCAAATATTGATCTATGTGTTTAGAACATTCTCCTAACTAACTCATTGAAATACATCATTTAAAAAAATAATGAGAGAATATTTAATATCACAGTATAACCCCAAGTAAATTAAACTTATAGATATCAATATCCAGCTCCGAACGATAAATGATTGTGAATCAGTTTCACTGGTTTTAGTGAAAATGAAAGTGACGATTAATGGTTATGCAGATGATGGTCACTGACATTTGCTCTCCTTGTCTCCTGACTAATTCTTCTTGAGTTTTGCATTTTCCTTGAAGGCATATTTCTACTAATAGCATGAAGTTTTACCTGCAGCCGTGTCAGTTGCACAGGTAGTCCAATAAACTCAACAGCATGGACAAGCAGGAGATGGGCCATTACACGTAGAGAGCTTGGCAGGGCCGTAGAGGGGCATCAACCCAGCAGCAGGACAGGCACCTGCTGTGGTGAACATTATGCTGCCTGCAACATCCTTCAGCATGGCTGCCAGTGGATCAGTGATGGTCTGGGAAGGCACACACCTCCACCTGCTAGCAAACACTACCGTGGCAGCTTTTAGGTGCCCGGCCTCATGTGGCCAGTGTGTGCAGGCTCTTCCCTCAGGCCTGAATCCAACTGAGAACCTCTGGGATGTTGCAAATCGATGCATCCAGCACTGCCAAGTAGCACCACAGACTGTCCAGGAGCTCACCGATCCCCCAGGACACCATCCACTGTCTCATCTGGAGCATGCCCAGATACTGCTGGGACTGCATTCAAGCATGTCGGGGCCATACACACTCCTGAGTCACTTTATAAGATACTGTGATGAAATGCTAATTGGATCAGCCTGTGATTTCAATTTTTTAAGATTTCCCTTTGTGTTTCTGAGTGTATTAGTCTATTTTTATTAGCCTGTTTTTAGCCTATATAGGGTTTTTTTCTTTACTTTTTCTCACAGGACAGCAACGCTACAAACATACAATGATCTCCCAGACCGTGATGCATTGCTGTGAATGTAACTAGCCAAAAGGATATAAAGTAGTTCAAAAGTAACACATACACACTAATACAACAGCAATATTAATTTGATAAGAATATAATATATTTATATAAGAATAATGTATATTTATGCTAACAGTAGCATAAATAAATACAGTAATTTTTATGAATATGTAATGAAATAATGTACCACAGATTCATCACAACAATAAACACAAAAGACAGCTGTTTTGAGGGAATGTTGGATCCTTCATTAAATATTTACTTACATTATTTACAGTCAAATATTTTACATGGCTTGGTCACATGCACATTGTCATATAAAAAAACTGTACATACATTTACACTCATTTAAGAGGGAGTAGTCTGTGCAATAAAAGGCACAAATGACCTTTGACCCTGCATTTTTTTTTTTTTTGTCCAATGAGCACGTGTTTCACAGACACTGCCACACATTATATTACCATTTGTAAGCCCAGTGTGACAATTCACACCTGGAGAAAAACTACTTGAGCAGCTGCAGAGAAGACGTGTGTCAGTGTGTGTGTGTGTGTGTGTGTGTGTGTGTGTGATAGTGATTCGCTGCCATGCAGCAAAGCAGTAAAGTGCCCTCTTCATCAGCAGCCCTCTTGATTGCGTCTAAATGCGATTCCATCCCCCTCAGCAGCCCGAGGCAAAGTTGAAAGTCTTTTCAGCCACTCTGATAAAGCGAGCAGAGACATTGCCTGACTAAGAACAGAATTGCACAATCTGTAGGACAATTTTTACAATCTTCAGAAGAAGTCAGATTCAATATAGTAAGTGAATGATTATTTATGTCCTACACACACACACACTCTGTTTCTTTAAGGCAAGTAAGGCCTGTTGGCAGAGGCACGAGGCTGAAGCTGAGACGCTGACTACTCTGGTTTCATTTCCTAGTAGTCATAAGATGGTTGGTCTGGGCTGAAAATGAAAGGTGGTAATCACACAATCAGTTTGACTGGCAGCTTGACTGTTCTGTGATCTTTCTATCCAGTAGCAGACAGGCTGGTTATTGCCACTGTGCAATGATTTTTTTTGTTGTTGTTTTTGGTTTGTTTGCCTGTGAAAATGCCAAAATTGGTGCAGTCTATATTTTGCTTTCAGCCAATTGACCATTCGCTAAACCCTGACCCCAAACGATCACAGCCTAGCAACCGTAACTAGGCACTGTCAAGCTTTGAATTGCTTCATATGGTGAAACGCTGTGCATGGGGCTCTAGTATAAGCATGAATCGACTACTTCATATCATCATGTGGGTTTTATTAGGTTACATTAGAAAAAATATCTGCTAAGGACTGGAACATCTGCTCTGTGGGGGTGTTAGGATATCCGAGGATGACAGTAGCAGCAACTCATGTAACTTGCATCAGATAGTTTACATTACATTTGCCACACCCATTAAATACTAAAACAAAAATCAAACTACTGTGTTGCTTGTCCAGGTATGTTTTTTGATAGCCAAAGTCTGTTTTTGTTTGCTTATTGTTGGAAAAAGGGGGCAGAACTCAGCGAATGGTCTAGTATCTGTGTTCCAGGTGAAATCTTGTTTGTGGTTTTGTTGGTTTTTTTTATTGTACAACTGTGAGGCACCAAAGTCAGAAATTTTCAATTAGACTCATAGTGGCTTTAAAGAGTGAGCAGGGTATCAGCTGTTCAAGTGATTTTTTAGCTTTGGCTGAACAGCTTTCCAATTCAAACCAGACGATAATAGGGACAACCTACATTATCAAAAAAAGAAAATCACACTTGGCTTCAGAATATTGCAACTGGTTTCAAATTGACAATAGGAGACATGTATTGATCAAACAATACTCACTACAGGCTGACTGGTACAATTACTGTGATAATATCCCTTTTCTGAAAGGACATTTTATCAAGTAGGATTTTCCCTAGATGGACTGTTACAGGAGGAATGGCTCAAAGTTAGATGTTGTCATCCCATGTCTCCGATTAAATCTTTCACAGAGTAATATGACCTGTTTGCAGTCAGTAATATTAAGAGAAATGCCTGAATGCAAGCAGACAGCCAGGGAAATAAGGTTGGATGTTGCTCCTGGACGTCTACGAAGGTGTGCATGCTGCTCAGTCAAAGTGATCATTTGCATTCTCGGGTTAAAAATTTGCTATAAAACAGACTTTAAAGGCAGGGACGTATTGGGGGACTGCCTTTCTCTGTTACATACTGTATCAGCACAAACATTATTATCATTGATTTCTAATCCTACTGTAGAGCTAAGCGGATGTGTTCTTTTCAGTACAATTTCAGTGCTTTAAGCCTCGTTAGGGACTCGTAAACTCTGTCTTTGTAAACTAAGTCTAGCTAAGCTTAACACATATTCGGAAAATAGATCACACAGTATTCACAGCAATGTTCAAAGTGCATGTATATTCCTAACTTGCAGAGATTACTGCAGAGATGAGGCCATCCAATGTGAGAGGAGTCAGTTAACCTCAACTATATCTCCTCTGTAATATTACAAAAGGCATGACATACCTATTTACACACCATCAAGTAATGAAGTGGCACTGAGATCGGCAGGATACGAGCCTCAGAACTTGGAGCAACTTTGGATGGAGCTGATTCAAGACCAGATAATAATTTAGGGCTTCTGCTTTGCTGTAATAAACCACCAAAGCAATCGTCTTTTCTGAAGCAAACTCTCTGAATTTTTGTAACATATGCACATAATTAATTGACTCTCAATGGATCATAATCCAAACAAATGGCCAAATCATTCTCAGATTTTGAGAGCAAATCCCCTCAGGTGCTAAACATTAAGATTAACGATACACGGAGGAATGAATTGCCTGCTGAGTTGCTATGTATTGAGATGTCCCATCGACCGATGAGCACCGCAAACATCATGCATCCTTTAGCGAATGTACAAGCGCAGGGCACTAAGTGAGTGCCTAAAGCTACAGTACTACAACACCTTCTCAAGCAATAATTAGGAGTCTGGAAAAGGGAAAAAAACAGAGACAAAGGCTGTCTTAGCATTGTTACCACATGAAATACACCAAGGAGCTGGTGAGCAGGGTCAGTTTGGCTCATTAGCACAGATAAATACATAGTGTGCAGTGAAGGGCCCAGTGGAGTCTGACTCAAGGTCAAAGTATATCACCCCTTGTGTTATGGAGGTTAATTTTTCTACTGACCACATTTTGTACCGCTGACACCAGTTTCATAGACAAACTATTATACAATTACCAGATTTTACACATATTCATTACATATAAGTAATCATGGTTGAAAATCAGTGCACATCCTCTCAGAGTTGCAAGACTTTCAGCTTTGGCCAGATTGGGAAGATGTCACTTAAGATGTGTACATTTTGTACAGAAAAGCACAGTACATTTATAATACGTAAAGGGAATCAAATGCAAAAGCAAAACATGGAAGTGGGTCTTTTACAAAAAGGGGCGGTACACTCACAGTACCTTTTCTTCTCAAGTAAAAACAGAAATCTCTCAAACAAGGCATTTGGTCGATTCAAAGAGCTACCTAAATTCAATGGGTCAAGTAACGACTAAAGTATCCTAACATTATCCTTCAACCTTTACCTGAGTTTCTAAGCTTAGTAAAATATTAAAACCAAGAAAGCTTCAACCAATCACCCCCCCCCCTCCCCCCCACACCCCTCCATCCACCCAATTGCATTCATTACCCCCCCACCCCCCTCACCACCACCACCCTCCAGCATAAAACCCAAACCCCTCTCATTGCTTTTGGAGATTATAAGCAGCTTCAAACTCTTGTTGGCAATGTCAACCATCAGCAGTGCATACTAATTGAATTTGCAGAAAGCTAACCACACTACCTATGACTGCTGTTTTGTGATCCAAGCTTTGTTTAATTAAACTACATGTTTCTGGGTCTTTTTTTATAAGGAAAAGTGCACTAAAAAGTCTTTTTCTTTCACAGAATGATGGAGATTTAAGAGCTAAACTAAACCCAACTTCCCAAGCTCATAAACTGAGGGAACAAAAACATAACTGACTTTTAAGACTCGGGTTATTACTGTTGTCTGTAGGAGTGTGTATGTGTGTGTCAGTGGAGTGCTGCAGTGCTGAATTTGTTTCATTAAAGAGACACTAAATCAACACAGTGAGGGATGCCAAGACCTATCAGGCAAGATGGATAACCGAAACATCCACAGAAATCTTGTGTTTGCGTGTGTGTCCACAGTTTGTGCATATGTGTGTGTTGCCCACACACGTAATCTGCCACATAAACAGATTTGTACATCAGTGCACGGGTACAGGAAGTTTCTTCCTGCCTTTAAATGTAGCAGCAAATAGTGGGTGGAAGAAAATTGGGATTTTAATAAGAAATCCCTCTCAGTTATGACCTACTTTCACCCGAGTAATCTTGACTGAAAAGCAGCCGGTGGAGCCGCGAGACTTCTAATTAAATAGGCTTCCCAGAGAAGTTCAGTAGCGGGGAAGGAGATGGACTCTTCAGTAAGGCTGGTCAGTCTGACACAGTTGCTAACCTTAAAGATCAGAGCGGAGCTGAAAGCAGGTATGGGAGAAACAGGTCGGGCTCCTATTACCATTTGTGTGGAGAATAAATGGCAGGTATGGACCACATACTGTAGGGCGATTGAGATAATGATCTGGCACTTCGGTCTCAATTGAGTACCTGACTCACAAATGCCTTGGGAGTGTGTAATGTCGGTGGATACTGTTTGTGTCATGTGCATCTGCAGGGGTGTTTCCTATTTTTGCCACAGTTAGCACTTTACAGAGCAGATAATACAATCCAGTCAGATCCTCTGGGGCCAGCGCTACCTTAGTTGAGCTACTGGACGTGTGCTTTCCTGTTTGCGAGGTCAGCAGCTAGACGGTCTGATAGCCGGAGGGCCACAGAGGACACATCCACAAAGAGATGAAGAGCCGGGCATTAAATAAAGACCTCAAAATGTCAAGCACCAGGTGTTTGTACACAGAGACCCGTAAAAAAAAGTTCCCTCGCACCTCACGTCAAAGTCCAAAACAACTGAGGTAGGGAAAATAATAAATTAGTAAAAGTCATTAAAAGAAATGAACACGACTTGTGGAATGCAATAAAGTTTCAGTACTGAGACCAACGTGAACTGAAAGTGATTGGAGGGTGTTTCCAGGGTTAAAAATAAAACGCAATATCAAGTCATGGTGTTTGTGTAATTTTCCAGTCACGTTTCATCCAAGATCAGTAATTCATTATCCACCACTATGAACACATAGTGCGCTCCTCCAATGTGTTCAGTGTGAGAACAGTCACAGCGCTAATAAGGACTAACAGTCCTGAATGGAGGAGCAAAGGTCCACGATGTTAGTTAATGGTCCTCTGGCATTTAAATTCAACCAGAGGATGCATGAATACACACGTCTTTGAGCAAATTCATCTCTCGCTGTTCCACAAGGACTCGGAGACCTTGGTGAGAGAACAGAAGGACACTTTTTCTTTTCCTTTTAATACCAGGCTGTGGCAGTTTTCATGTCAGGAGAGAAATTGTTCCGCCTGGTGAATCCACGGCTCGAAAGATGCGCTTTATCTTGTCCAAGTAGCATGACACCTGAATGGCACTTTCAAATTGGCAGTAAAAAAAATCTGAAAGGCAAATCGTTTTTTGCCTTTGAATACATATTCCACCTTGGCTTCTGTCATTTTGCACCTCGACAAAGAAAAATAAAACACCTTGATTGCCTTGGAAACTGTGTTTTCAGTGCAACTTCTCATTGCTAGAAGTGAACAGGTCACAGATCAGCAGCTGAAGATGCAGCAAGGTGGCCGACAAAGGAACAACTGTCACTTCGTTTGTCACCTCTTCCTCCACACCTTTGACGACCAGATCTTCACTGTCTTGTCGCTAGAGAGAGAGAGAAACAGAGAGAGGGGTGGGAAGTTGAGCAAAAGGAAGCAAGGAGAGCACAACAAAGAGTGGAAAATAACAGAACATCAATCAGGCAGTCTCCCCTTTCAAAACAAACCATTGTACATCAGACACAACACAAAGAGATTGACTTCAAAGTACACTTCACACACACTTGCCCACACACACACTTCATTAAAAGACCCTTTTCCATGGTGTTAGAAAAAAAACAAACCCAGAAGTAGAAGTAGGTATGATTCATAACTCTGCAACCAGTAAATCTAATCAACTTGGCCACAACTTGACCCCCAAATGATCAGGCAATTTAATTTACACTTTTTCTCGCACGTTCCCACGGCGCCAGTCATAACACCTTGGCACTGGTCAATTAGGCAGCACCCAGGGCAGCATCATATTTTTCATTAACACTAGCTAAAGAAGTTAGCCGTGCACTTTGGTTGGTGCTGTTGGCGTTAAATGTCAATTGAGTGGATTCTGTCTGAAAGCATAATGCTGAGGGTGTTAAAGTCATCAGGATTTTCAGTACAGGACTTTCATTTCGATGTCTTTCTCTGTACCTGTGGCGATAATCTGTAATTGCAGGTCTGTTTTTTTAGCCCTCACTCCCCAAGTTCCATTGTCTCAACTTTTTTTTGTTATCGACTTTTTCTTTGTTTATTCGGCCACAGCAGCTATTTACTCACAACACTCTAAGTCGCATTAAAAGAGTAACTGTGCACCACATGTGATTTTTGCGTGACTTTCTCTACATAGTGAATGCAGTGGGGTCACAGACTCAGTCACCGTTGTACCGCCTCATTTGGTAAGATTCAAGATTATAACTTTAAATAAATAGTTTGACTTTGTGAAAATACATGTCTGGCTCTATTGTCAGAGTTAGATGAAACATTGGTACCCCTCTCTGTCTGATAAATATGAAGCTATAGCCAACAAGCAGTTAGCTTAGCTTAGCAAAAGACCAGGAAATATGAGGAAACAGCTCACTTGGCTCAGAAAAAAAGCCACCTACCAATCCAAACAAAAAAAAACAGAGTAAAATGACTTGGGGTTACATGGACTAGATATGCTTGATATGCCGCCATGTTTCCTGTCTGGTAAGCTGTTTGCTGTTTTGCTGTCTGTGGCCTCATACTGAACAGACAAAGATGAAAGTTGTGCCAATCTTCTCATCCAAAAAAAAAGTAAAAAGGCATATTTCCCAAAATGTCAAATTATGTCTTTAAGCAGAGCAACGAGAACAACAGACAGATTTGATTTCTACAGAGGAGCAAAAAAAAAAAATCCAAACAAAACCATGAGTCACTTGTTCAGAGACCGAGAAACTGTTTGTTTTAATGGAAGCAGTGCTGCTAATGAACCAGAAACAACGATAAAAGTTTTAAAAAATAAAAGCCAAACTGAGAAGAGTGTACAAAGATAAAACAATAAATATCAGAAAAAAAGAATGTTAGAAGAATTGGGGCAAAAATGAAAAGGAGGATAGAAACAGAAGAGGAAAGTGTGGGTACCAGAAACACAACAGCGAGGGGACAAAGTGAGGTGGAAATCAGTTAAGAGAGTACCAGAGGAGGGGAGGGTTGGTGAGCGGAGAAGAGGCAATCATGGGAGGCTGGTGGCTCGGCCCTTGATGGCCAGGACCCTCCGAGGAAGACACGGGGTCAAGCCTGGCACATAGCTCCACAACTTCACCCTGCAGTCACTGAGGTCAACAAGACGAAGTAAGGACAAGGAGGAGAGGAAGAGGAGGAGGGCGGCGACGGTGAAGAACAGAGGGAGAGGAGGCAGAGTGTGAGGGACCACAGAAAAGACAACAAAAGAACGGGAAAACAGCAAAAGACGAAGAGGATTTAAGAAGTGATGAGGCAAGACAGAGAGAGAGGAGAGGAGAAGAGGGAAGCAGAAAGTTAGTCAACTGCAGTGAAAGCCCAGCAGTTGAACAAGAGGTGAGAAAAAAAAAGTGGCAGACCAAAGAGACGGCAAAATGCACCACTCAGCCGCACACAGAGTAAACAACCATTATCCCTGTCTGCAGCTATGAGCTCAACAACATATTCTCCTGTTCTCAAGCTGGAATTATTCTTTATTTTTGAAATTGGCAACAAATTTCACAAAAAAAAATAAACTAGGCCAATGATGTGTTTATCTCTCAAAATTGTCCAACTTCCCTACCCTCTCTAAAGCACTCAGCTACAAGCCCATTTGTTCCTGTTGAAGGCTCAAATCTTAAAAGTCATAAACGTATACTTAGACTTTCAAAAAAGACCAAATATCTTCATAAAAACAGCCTACTCCGAACAGCTGATCAACATCGACTTGGCACCAAAGTGAGTATTTCCAGCAGGAGATGGTGGACATGGGACTGATAAATATAAACTACATTTCCCATGTTCATGATAATGAAGGAACATGTCAGCCAACACAACGTGGAAAACAATCTCAGTCTAATAGGCTGCATAAAGCAGGGCATGTTAGCAGGATCAATTCATGGCAATTCAAAGTTAATTAACAAAGAAAATGCAAACATTTAGTGTTTAGGGACTTAAATCTGGGCACACTTTTCTGTCAATATTTTCTAATAAATAAGTGGCATTATTATGAAAAGGTAGTAATAATCCTCTTTGAGTGAGTTTTCTATTACAGGAGAAAAATTAATAATTGAATAACATTTGAAGGACAGAGTGAAACAACAGGAAACATATTTCCATTGATGGTGCAGTCTACAACATTTTTTTTTTACCTGGAGGCTGTGAAGATCTGCCTCGAGTTGGTACATATGGCGTTAATGGGGCTGTCGTGACCTCTGACTTCTCCTATGGGGGTAAAGTTGTCTACGTTCCACACCTTCAGCATGCCGCCCCGACAGGCGCTCAGCAGCATGGGCCGGCCTGGGACGTACGCCAGAGCACACACCCAGTCCTTATGAGCATTGGGGATTTGCTGTGGAGTTAAAGCAGAAAGAGACATAAAGTCAGTGAGAGAGACAAAAACATCCTTGTAATTATACAACTGTTACAACAATGTGAGTCATCTGATTATTGCATTCTTAAAATAGCTGGAGGAAAAACAGAGATGTTCAGTGTTACATTTTTAATGGATATAAATCATCTTCAGTAAAGTACTATATTTCTTGAATGGAGACAGCACATAGTTGCTAGGCAACATACACTTACAAATGTGGCTTAGATTCACTAATACTACATTTATACCCAATACCATACTTTTTCCTAGCTCATGTGTCTGCATGTTCGGTGTTTTACAATCACTTCAAACATGATTCATCAGTGTCACATATGCTAAGATGATAACACTGACATGAGCCACTGTTTCGTAAAGCATTGGGTGAGAAATAGTAAACAAATGTTAAAAACGTGCATTTGTGGTTAAGCTTACTTTATTTCACAATTATAAACAAAAACAGTACTGTTTTCTGTTATTTTAGATGTCAGCTCCTCTCCTCTGTTTTAAGGAACAAACTGTATAACATATGACAAAAACATATAGCTCTCTAAAGAGGCCAAATTTGAAGCATCCAACAAATCCTTCTCATTATTTTCTGTAAAATATAGAACATGTACAGAAAGAGTTTTTTTTATTTCACATGAAGCTTTAGCAAACTTTTATCAAGCCTGCCCTTGATCTTTTCTTTTAATTCTGTTTATCTAAAGCAGCTGAGGTGAGGATTAATTCAGCTCTAGCACAGGAAGATGATGAGTAAAATGTATGCCCATTATTGTTTCCATCAGATGCCTCACAAAATCATGTCTTTGCTGCTATCTTTCTGTGCATGTTGTCCACTCTACAGTTTGCAGTTACTCTACTCTTTATCTTGCATTTTTAAAGGAAGTAAGTTTTAAAACTGTCTTATCTGCATGGAAATTTATTTCAGCCCCATTTTATTTTTATTTTAACAGAGGACACACACACTTAAACAAATGAATGTGTTCGTCTTCAATCAGCCATCTAAGCTAAAAAGAAAGGGAAAAAAGAAAAAACAGCATGACTCAGAGAATGTATGACTCACAATAGGACGTTTAGGTACTATTTGAGAAAACCCCTCTCCAAAATAAAAACTCTTTGGATATACACAGATCACAGGGGTACCACCCGCCAACCCATAGATGGTTGGGAGAGGTGTAAATGGAGAACAGCTATTAAAGAAAACATCGAGAAAATTCTCCCATACGTTACGTCACCTTCACTTTGTGTGACAACTTCACACCAGTGGGTAAAAATGTGTTAATGCTTTCCAACACTTCACAGAGAGCCACACCACGCTGCACACAACACACATGAGTGGTAAAACAAACCAGTAAAACACACAAACTTGAGATTGTTTTTAGTAAAGTATATTGAGATATTTTTCAAGCAACTGGGAATCACTAAGCTACGGTGCTGAGTAATTACAAACAAATTGCTTCACAAATTCCCCCAAGAAGCAGGTTATGGCGTGTGCATTTTAACCAAGGGGTCAGAGCAGAACAGCTCGCGGCAGCAATCCTGGAGGAGAAAGAGCTTCTGAGTCTACTGTAATATATTCTATTACACCCCAAGCCACAATTTGATCCTATTACATAATTAGACAGAGACTACTGAGTTAGAGAGGCTGTAAAATGGATTGTGTTGGCTGCCTCACAAATGAGGTTAAGGTCATAAGCCACAGACCACAACAGTCAATGAGTTGATTTAATTCAGCCTTTGAAAGAAAATAATAACGTCTTGTGTTCTTGTTTTCTCTGTTCGGATAAACAAAGGCTAAATAGAACTTAAGCAAACAATTTGAGAAAATGCTGTTTAATATGCATATTACAAAGCGTGCAAATGAGTGAGCCACAGCCACAGCCACCCACGAGGTGTATTATTATGCATTATTAACATATGCAGGCAACAGAGGATCCGCAGGAGACACCACAGAAGTCAACACACACACACAAAGATGCACACACAGACACAAACGGCTCTCCTGGCCGGTACCTGTGGCTGCGATGCGCGTGGGCTCTAACGCTGATACTGACGCAGCGCTTCACAGCCACATTACACGCGATGACAGTCTCCACAGAGCCAGCTGCCCGCGTAAAGGAAGACATGAAGGGGGGTTGTCCACCTACTGAATGCTCAACTGGCTGCACAGCCTGTCACTGACAAGGCCGAGCCACTGTCCCATAACAAGGAAGTCTCTGCTGGAACTGTAAATGTGTGTGTGTGTGTTTTGTCACGTCTGTATCATGGTTGTAAAAAGAAGACAAACAAACACACTGGTTTAAAACCTTTCAGCCCTGATGCACTAAATTAGGGAGCCATGGAGGAAATTTTCAATTCACTGCTCTCTTCTAACACTAAAATATTAACGTTAACGTTAATGAGTTTTCTTTTTCTTTTGTGTACTTTGTCTACAATGTATACAATGCAGCTGCAACCAAGGCTTATTTTTGTTCTCAATTATTTAGGTCTTCTATTTATAATTTAAATAAGAAGACAATAAAATGTCAGACAACACCACAGGGTCTGAGCCTGTTTTTTTATTGTTGTTTTTGTTTTTTTATAACCAACAGTTATTTTACAATGAAAAAACAGGGAAAATCATCAGATCCCCACGTTTGAGAAGCTTGATCCAGCAATTATGTGGCTCTGTCAACATTTTGGTCCAGACTGAAATACCTCAACAAATATTGGATCTGTTTTGCGCAGATGATAAATCCTACTGATATTCTTGACCTCCTGACCTTTCATCCACACACTGATAGTCCACGTGACGATAGATTTTCATCTGACATCCGTCATCAGGTCAAACTTTGAATTCCTATTACTATTCATACTAATACTACTCATGATATCTGCCAAACTAAGAACATCCTCATCCGACTAAGCTGTATGTTGTGTTATCTTTAATAATCAAATGCTATCCTGTTAAACTAAATGTTGAACATGACAAACATTATACCTGCTAAACATGGGCATGTTAATATTGTTGTTGTGACCATACTGGCATGCCGGCATTACCATCACGACTCCACACTCCAAGCTGTCCTCAATGTAATAATCTCCCAATGCCTTTTCATACCATATCATTTTTATGCCATATATTCGCACTCTCTCTGCAGCATGTGCATCACATAGAAAGTAAGGCTTTGCTCACAAGATGATGAGGGTCAAGAGATCATGAATTAATAGCCTTAGAGAGCGACGGACTCTGCATGTTTCTTCCTGCAGGCTTGAGGTGCATGTCAGGAGCAGTGCTGAAGCACAGTCAAGGTTTCAAACTCGAATATGAATCATTTTTGCTTCCTGCTTAACCCTGCTGACCTCGTATACTGAGCAGGAACATACAACATATCATTTCAAATGAGCTTCTGCGAGTGTAAGTATGTCTATAGCATGCTAAAGGACACACATACACACACACACACACCTGGGTGAGCTCCTGCTGCTCCAGATCCCATTTTTTGATTCCGTTATCTCTCGACCCGCTGAACAGCACATCTCCCTGTACAGCCAAACATTCGATGCCGTCGTAATGGGGCGGTTCAAAGTTATGTGCTGGACCTACGTTACCCAGAGTTCCCTCTGCCACGTCAAACACCTGAAGAGAGAACAGCAAGGAGGAGACTGTAAAAGATGTGAAAGATGGGTCTTGCCACAGTCAGTCTGTGCCACAAGGGCATGGTCTGAATATGCGCATGTGTGCATGCGTGTATGTGTGTGTGTGTGGTACCTTGACGTAATGGTCTTTGGAGCCAGTGATAACTTGGTCTTTGCCCAGCAGAGACTGACCCACTGTCAAGCACATCACAGAGCCAATGTGACCTGTCAGCTTCCCCATCCCTTGCATCCTACACACACACACACACCAAAAAAAAAAATACAGAGAGGCACAAAGAATCAGTGGTGAGGCAAAGATCTGTGAAAGTCATTTCTTTCAAGAATTTGATTTTCAAGGTGCCAGTTTCACTAAATGAAATCACTTCCCCTCTCAAGGGTGAGGTAAAACTGCTGAGACACAGCATCGCCATTGGCAGCGATGATACAGAAGAAATGTTTAATACATTCATTTTTTTCATTTCTGGGGGCTTCTTATGCATCATTTAATGGGTCTGAGCCCCTCAGCGTAAACTGTCTGGTCCAATCTGTTAATCACTTCCCTCTGGAAGCATAAAAACTGAGTAGACGACAGCATTACCACAGGATTTCAGAAATGGGTGCCTTGTGGAAAACATGGTCATAAGCACACTTTAAATCACCAGTGCCTTCTTTTGACAACCTTTTTAATCTCTTCAGTCAAATGTTAATCAGCTCTCTGGTTGATTAACATCTGACAAGTACACATATATACATCCACATCCATGTCTGAAAGGATTTAGAGCTGGCTGTAAAGAAATCTGTTTGAACTATACTGTCTGTATGAACTAGTGAATGTAGGAATGAGTTACCATGTAAATCAAGCAAATAAATGTAAAACAAATTAATGAATACACAGTTACATGAATAACTCGCAGACTGAGCACTTTAATCAATAAATGAATAAATGAATGGATGTGCAAATGTACCTGTTGAGGTCCCACATGCGAACCGTGTTCCCAGCAGCAGCGTAGAGCACAGATCCTGACGGGTTGAGGGCAATCTGATTGATCTGACACTCGCCCTGTGCAAAGGTTATTGTGCGGGTGGTGGTGCCAGCACAAGCATCACCTGAAACCACCTGCCCAGATGAACTGTGGGGGTAAAGAGAGACCGAACAGCATTTAAGAGAGACAAATAGGAGAGGAATAAAAAGGGGAAAAGAGAAGGAGAAATCAAACAGGAGAAACAGAGACAAGGGCAATCAGCAAAATTTTACAGCCGTCACCTCTGCTGGTTCCATTTCACATGAAATTTGATCTCATTTCATTTTTCAATTTTCTGCAACTTGAAACACTTCGCTGAGCAGAAAAAGCATATCCCTAAATCACTTCTATCGAATATCGCCACAGATGCAATTTTTCAGTTTAACTGCTCCAAACCACTTCAACTGGCTGGTGGCAAGGAAGGAAACTTACGTGAGTGTGCGGATACACTTGGCAGAGTCGCGGATGTCCCACACCTTTATGTAGGAGGTGGACACAGAGAAGACCAGACAGGAGGAAGGGCAATATTTGACTGACACCACATTGTTTGGGTGGCCTTTGAGGGTGACGATCTCCTGACCTGTCACCAGGTTCCACATTTTACAGGTGCGATCTGGAGGAGGACAGACGGACAGTTCAAAGACTCTGCCTAAGTTTGATATTTATTGCACATTATATTGCATAAAAGGGATCAAATGCTTCTATTTTTTTAAATAAATGTATGGAAACAATTAATAACTCCTTATTTAAGAGGTTAAAGGGCCTCATTGTACATAAAGTTGAGCTTAGGTGGGCAAAAAGGAAGCTGGGAGAAACGGCCAGCATACTGCATATGAATCTCTAAAGCTCATACATTAACACACAAACATAAATGTAAAAATGACACAATGGCACAAGCATTGAGTCATTTTTACATTTTTCTGTGTTATTTGTGATCAGATCTACAGTAAGTTAGAAAAAAAACATCTATACTTTTTTCATGCCTGTATGGCAAATTATGAAGTTACTGTCAGCTGCTTATTAGCCTAGCTTCAAATAAAGAATGCAAACAGGAGGGAAGAGCTATTTGGGCTCTGTCGAAAGGCAACGAAATCCGGTAAAGATCACTTGCAGCAACTAACGATTTAGTGGTGCAATTCTTTTTAGGCGACAAGCTTCATGTCATCAAGTTATATGTCTCAGTGTCAATAAGATCGATTTAAAAGATGTTTTGAAATCACATGGGCACTACTGCAGCACAGACTATGAATTATACAGCACTGTTAGGGCCATATAATATTTACGTGAAATACTCTTTAGAGAAAAAACTAACAGTATGGTTAATGGTATGTGTACCTTTAGATCCAGTGAACAGCAGCTCATCTGTCGCATCCACACACAGGACCGGCTTCGAATGGCCCTCAGCTACAGAAACACACTGCAGGGGTGCCGTCCGACCCCCCTTCACACCCCCGATGGGATTGATCACACCCCTGAAGATCATATACACACATACAGTGTATGAGCAACATAAATCAGTGAGGCAGATTTCTTTCCACATACGTATGTATGTTTGCACCATGAAACACAACACAACCACAGAACATGCACAAAGAAACAACTGCTCTTTCCATTACACAGAAAACATAAACCCATACAAACCTCACAGAATACATTCAGATTATATGCTCCCCTAAAAAACTATGCAGAGAAGAAATTACGCGCACACACACACACACACACACACACACACACACACACACACACTCACACAACTTCCTGTTGATTTTCCCATTGCCCACCTGCTCCATCTCTCTCTGCCTTGCCTCCACCTCCCACTCCCTCCTTTCTTTTTGTTGTGAAACAGCCCAATTAAGGCACTACACAAGTAAAAGCTGTTTTCCTATTCAAGATATTTCTCTCTCTCTCTCTCTCTCTCTCTCTCTCTCTCTCTCTCACACACACACACACACACACACACACATAAACACACAGTTATTCTATATTATGCGCACACAGTCTCTCACGCTGAACCTCTGCCCGCTTCACCCCCCAAATCCATGTCCCACTGACAGGCCAGAGTCCCAGAGTGCCCGGAGAGCAGTCAGCAGAGTGAGACAGAGCAGGCAGAGGGTGAGAAGAAGAGGGAGGAATGTGAGAAAATTGGTCCCTGGTGGGATTCCTAATAACACCAGTGGTGGTTAGTGTGAGTGTGTGTGTGAGAGAGAGAGAGAGAGAGACAGAGTGAGGGAGAGCAATAGGATGTGAGGAGGGAAAAGAGAATCTGTGATTACACACACACACACACACAATGTGGGACAAGGTTTGTTTATGCACAGAGTGAGCGAAATACAGAAGGATGTGCTTGGAACTTGTCAAAGATGGCAACATGCTCGTCTTCTGTGCCTGCACATACGCTGATGTCCCAGCATGAAAACACACACACACAAATGCACACGTCATATAAAAAAAAAAATTAAATGCTAAACCATACTTTCTGTGAATGTTTCTCACAGTGCATAAAAATGCCAAACAAAATCAAAAGCTGTCAATCATCAGCCAGTAAAAGAAGACTGCATGCATGTCTGCCAACTCTCATGAAACACAAAAGGGAACCAACTCGCGTAGAAGAAGCTCAAAACAAATGTTATCAAGAGCCAAAGCCTGGAACACCAACTACACAGCAGCCTGCAACTCAAAAATAAACCACAGCACAACGTCCTGAGACGTCATCATCGACACATGCAGCATCCGTTCTCCACCAGTCTGCTGTGAACTGGCTCTCAGTTCAGCGCAGCCAAGTGCCCTTTGGGGCCCCGGGAATAGGATATGTGATACATGTAGTTAAGTGGAGAGATGTTACGAGATAACATGGTCAGATTAACAGCTTCGGCTCCTCTGCAGAGCTGCACAACTCTGGCTGTGATGGTAGATGTATAGAGTAAAAACAGCATCGCTTAAAATCTGTCCCACCCTTCTTTTTTTGGGGATGTCCAATTCCATTTTGGAGAGACGATTACAGAATGCATCACATTTCTTTGATGAAAAGAAGAAACCCATACATGTGACAGTTCTATTAATATGATTTTTTCAATAAATGGAGAGGAGAGGCGAAGGAGATTGAAAAAAAATAGGAGAAGAATATGAGTGCAGTTTCATTTGAATAAACCTTACCACTCTGAATGCTGTTAACCCCATCATGTTGACTGACGAAGGTCTCATGCTCCATCCTCATTAGTTAAAATGGAAACTCATTGTTGTGCTGCTGTTAAAATTTATGGTATGTTTAAATTTAAGATATAATAAAAACACAATTCTTTTACCTTGATGCATTCATAAAACCTGCTTAATGTGACCTGCCAGTAAACCCTTATGTTGCATTATTGTTATACCTGTGTCATATTTTCTCTTTTGTTTTTCTCTATAAGGACAGTACATACTATATTATTACTTAATGCAGCACTGCGCTGGTCCAAATGGCGGAAAGTGTTCCCATTCTGTCAGCATCTGTGGAAGATATCATGGTGTGCAGCGTTATGCACTATGTAAGGGTTGCTAATGGATGTTGCAGGGCCAAGCACCATGAGACCAGCAGACTAATGAAAACATGGAGGGAGATCAGTGTGTGCTCTCTGCAGTACACAGAAAAACAGACAGAAGAGCCGCGGTGAGAGGTGCATCTATTTGTGTGTTTGTGTGTGTGTGATAGAGACACAAAAATAGGAAGAACTGGCCAGAAAACAGAAGAGACAGCTCTATTTTTTATTTTATTATTATCATATATTTGTATTTTATTTGTCTTAAGGGAATAGCTTTTGAGAAATATGCTTATTTGTTTTATGTACAGAATTGGATGAGAAATGTTTCACTTCTTTAATGTCTGTACACTAAATCTGAATCAAGCTAGGAGCCGCTTAGCTTAGCTTAGCATAAAGACTGATAGCAGGGTGAAACGACCAGTGTGGATCTGTGCAAAGGTAAAATCAGCCAAAATCAAAATCAGCCAATCAGCACTTCTAAAACAAAGTAAAAAATTGACAGACAAGTTGTTTTGCAATGAGCCAGCCAATAGTAAATAGTTTTGCACATGATCCTCTGACAGCTTAAGCAAACAAGCAGATTTAGTCATCAAAGTCCAGGCTAGCTGTTTCCCCTTGTTTCCACTCTTTATGCTAAGCTAAGATAATGGGCTACCAGCTACGTATTCAAAAGAAGTTTAGAAGTATCAGAGTTGAACCAAACTTCCCAAACTTCTTAAACTATTCTTGTAACTCATGCAGATTTCTAATCCACTATCAACACTGCAGTCTTTAGTGGAAATGAAGTTATGACATTTCCAGGAAATGAGTGATCGCGCTCTCCTCACTGCCGATTAGTCAAAATATCAGCCGGTCACTGCGGCCTGAATAAATAATATTTGGCATTTTCATATTTGCTTTTCATAAAACACATTTTGTTCCCCCTGCAGCCGGTAGAAAAGTGGTAAGGTTCGTTCAGGTCTCGTTTTTGCGAGCAACACCACAGAGAAACACAACAACATCAAACAGGTGAGAAAGGCCAGCGGGTCAAGAAGAGCCCTCATGTAGTTAAAACATGCACCACAACGACCTTAGGGTGATAAATAAAAAATAAATAAATAAATAAATAAAAAGGTGGAGGCCAGGCGAGGTGCTGACTACCGGTGGAGACGAGATGACACCAGGTGAGTTAACAGGCAAATGGGAAAACAGAGAGTGACAAACACATTTCCTCTACCTGAGCACCTCGGAGAGCGAGGAGTCGCTGTCATCCGACCTGGAGGCAGAAGAGGAGCAGGAGAGGGGAGGAGGGGCGAGGGCGGGAAGAGGAAAGGATTAACCACGCTTAAGGAAAGACAGAAGGGTTACTGGCAAAGGGTTAAAGGGAGGAGTGACTAGAGGAAGGGTTTTGTTTTTTTTTTTAATACAAAGCAGTGAGCAAACTGGCAGGAAAGCTCAGTCAAACAATAAAGCTTGTCCAGCGATTTCGCCGTTAAATGTGCTTCTTCTCGAAGACGACCACCGGACAGGCTGTACTCTTTGACGGCTGTCTGCAGATGTTTTCCTCGGTACACAAACACTAAGTGGTAGCTGGTTTAGCAGACTTTTCCCTGGCGGCGTTAGGGTTAACATTAAAAGGTTAAAAGGTTTAAAGAAATAGTTTGACATTTTGGGAAATGCGTGTACTCACTTTCTTGCTGAGAGGTGGATTAGAGGATTGATACCACTCTTATGTCTGTCCGTTCAGTATAAGCCTACAGCTAGTTAGCTTAGCTTAGCATGAGTACTGGAAAAAGAGGGAAACAGCTAGCCTGGCTCTGTCCAAAGCAAACAAAATTAGCTGACCATTACCCTCAAAAGCTCAATAAAAAAGGTATAAAAATAATTTGTTGTTGAAAAAAGATTAGAATAATACTTTGTGGTTTTTTTAACATATAACCTAATGAGGGTTAGCTGCTTCCAGTCTTTATGCTAAGCTAGTATAAAACTAGCATTAGCCAGCTGCTTTCTGTAGCTTCATGTCTGTGGCCTACAGACATGCAAGTGGTATCAATCTGCTCATTTAATTCTGGACAGTGAACAAGCATATTTTGCAAAATGTCACACTATTCACTTGAACAAAGCAGAAAAGAAGGTACTGACAGAAAAAGGGAAGTAAGTGGTCAGGGAGGAAAAGCTGAAGCACAGGATAGTCATACACAGAGGTAAAAGATGTATGACTCCCCTGATGCCAGCATCTGCTCCCACATCTACTCTTTCAAACAATATCCATGGAATTAGTGCAGAGAAGAGCATCAGGGATGGCAAAACAGGGTTAACAGAGGGGAAAATCCAGACCGGAGGATAAAGTTGTCAATCAGACTCACAGGCGAGCCCAAAGCTGTCGAGGGAAAAAGTCCAGGCCACACCATAAGAGTACCTCCACAATAGCTCAGAGGGAAAGGCTGGTATGTGTGTAACAGTGCAATAAAAGTGTTATTATATTGTAAATATTTTATAGCCTCAGGTTTGTCACCACGAGAGCCAGTGCTTTACACTCATGAGCACGAAATAATAAAACATAATGGTTCTGGATATGTCTGGAGGGAGCAACAGTGTTAAAAGGTGACAGAAAATCCCCCATTTCTTGGTATTTACTGCTGGCCACAGTGGCTATTAGCATAGTAATATCCGCATTCCTTTCAGGCTCTCAAGACAAAATCCTTTTAAAATTCATTGGTTTTGAAGGACGCAAATGTAATGTGAAGATTAAAAAAATGGATTTGGGATTCAAAGTCTCTTTATCCAACAGAAGACAAGAAAACTTTGTTTAAAAATTCATCTTGTCCTACGTCTTTCAAATCTGTGTCAAACGCTTGATCCCGGTCTCGTGGGCAAACAGTCTGTTCAAATATGAAACAGCCAAATAACAGAAGCAAAAGGCATCCATAGAGTCACAATCACAAAACGTCTTATTGACTTTTAATTGGTTTTGTGAACTTGTAAAGATGTACTCGAGAACATCGCTATCTTCTCTCTTTGCCGAGCAGACAGCTTCTCACTTGATACCTAATTACACAGAATTCACACAGGCGGCTCATACCGGCTTTCTAATTATTTTTTGTAATAAATTAGCGTCATTTAGCTGCGAATCTAAGCTTGTGATGAAGAACTGGGTGTCAGGAGTTGGATTAGTGTCAGTCAGGTTAGGACAATGAAAAATAAAAGATGAATCCTTGCTAAATATCGTTCACTTCAGTAAACAAAACATTTACGCCACCCACACCTCACTTAAAACAAGAGCGCAAATGGCAAAATTATGTTAATGTCTTCCATCCACTTGCAGAAATGCAACCTGCAAGAAACAATGAAAGCAAAAACATCATGCCATTTCCCCCTCCTGCATCACGCTACATATACAGTAGGAAGGCTTCTCCTGCGGGAACCACTTACAAGACCCTAAACATAAATATCATCCCACACTGTCACCCTGAGTCAATTCAAAATGGCGACCAATGACAACAGCTGCACAATGGCGAGATGACAAGAGCCAACTCATTTACCTACCCCTGCTCCAGATAATGAGGATCCACAGGCTCCAACACACACACAACACACGCAAATATTCACACATAGAGCACAACACAAACCCGCCACCCTAGCTCATTTCACACAGCTTCCTCGCTAATGATTAAGGGTCAATAAAGCTGAGAAATGTTCTGGATTAATAAAGATTACCAAACAAAACAACTTCAGAGCACAGCCGAACACTGACTGAAATTAACTGCTGACATTTGTCAGAGTGAAAAGCTGGAATTGATTGTGAGCAGGAGGAGGAGGGGTGGTGGCCGGTTGCTCCTTCCACACTTGGCACCTTCGCAGCTGACGTCAACATGCATCTCATATCCTCACTGTGTCTCGCTCCGATGTAGCTGGACTACAAAGTCGCAAATCATACACCTTTATGTATGTAAATAGGATGAATGAACGACATTAAAAACAGCCCAATCCGATGCCCCAATGCTTGCACAGCCTCAAACATTATCATACATTTGAATAAAATTCTCTCTGAGACTGTGTCAGAAAACCCTGGATATTATGAGATAAGATTTATTGCAGGGCTGTGTTTTATTGGATTAGAGTAGATTGTATGGTTTGATTCCGCTCTCTCTTTGCCTAAATGCAGAGCATGTATATCACTGACGTGCAAATCACGTCATCCCAAAACATCCGTATCGCACCACGTCTCCGTCTTTTCCCCTCCAACCACAACTGCCCTCACAGTTTGCTTCTACGAAGGATGTTACCGAGCTGCCTCCCACCTGATTTGCATTTGTTTCCTGGTAACTTCTATATATGGACTGGAAACACACTGCAATTACACCTTGTTGTTAGTGCTGCTAAATGCAGCTCTGAGTAGCTCGTGGTTGTGGTTTGGATGATCAGATCTTCAGTGCCTCTGGAGTGCATTTAACACCTGGATTCTGTGAATGTTTTCACCATCTGTCCTCACCCCAGGAACAACAATAATAACAGATGAAAAAGTCTTTTTTTTCTAAGAGTGAGCTTCATCTGCAGATAAACAGTTATAGCAAACTCTTAAGAGGCTCATCAACTCCACAGACAAAAGCACTTCTCCCATCGAATGGCCTGACCTTCAGCCTATCGCAGAGTCACTGATGATTTTGAAGCATGGATGAAAAAAACGGGGAAAAGAGCTCTATTCGGCCAAAATGCTGACTGAATTGATCGACAGAGACTGTGGGGACAAAAGGATAAAAGCAGTGTGTGAGTGTGTGCGTCTGTGCAACAGTGTACTCACTTGTCCAGAGCAGAACCTTGGGTTTGGTTGCTGGTGAGCCGTGAGAAGACATTGCGGTCGTTCCTGGTTCTCAGAGGAGGGGAGGAGGGGGGAGTGTATCCGTCAGTGGGCCTGACAAGGAGCGGAAGGGTGAGGCAGGTTAAGGGTAAGGGAGGAAGAAGAGTTAAGAGGAAAGTAGTGTGAGAATTGCATTACACAGTGAGAAAATGTGATCAATCTGTCCGCAAAATCAATTTGAGCATCACAGCCCATGTACCTGTATGCTCGGTCGTAAGATTTCCTCCTTGTTATGGGGGAAGTGTCATAACCGCGAGACTGCCTGGGACTGACACACACACACACACAAAGACACACTAAGCAAACTAAGCAAATCTTAAGGGAGAGCACAGCAGGGTGATACATGTTTATGTAAACAGTTGGGAAACTATAAGCAACAAGGGTTTTTATGCAGTTCAACATTTCTAGCAAAAAGCAACTGGCAGACTAATTTCTTTCTAAATATAAAATTGCGCGCAACCAGGCCTCCCATCCCCGAGGACCCATGCAAATTTCATTGATTTTTCCTTTTGCCTCCCTGAAGCAGTTTTATAACCCAAAAAATGTCAGGCCTCTGGCAGGTTTCCAGAGGTTGGTAGTTTGTTAATGTGCAGTAGAAAAAAAGAAACAAAAAAATCTTTTTCATAACTTTGGTATCAGGAAATAAAATATAAAAAGATGTTCCTTTCTCTTGTTGATTTATTTATGTTACTCCACTGGGTGTTAACATGGTTTTGTGATTATTCTCATCTGTCTGTCCTGCATACTTGTTTAGCTCAGTACCATGTCTTATGTTGAAATGTTTTTTCCAGATCAAGATGTCTAACTGAAGATGACTTTAACCATCAGGCCACCCCGCTGTACCAACACAGTAGAGCAGTTGCCAGACAGTACTCAAAAACATTTGCTGAGCTCAGTTAATTGGAGCTACTTTAAAAACATGTTGCAAATCAAAGTACATAAGTAGGTAACAGTTATCAAGTCTAAACAGTTAGCTAAAAGTGGGTTAGGTGATATGTACTAATAATGGTATTAGATAAACAGTGAAAATAAGTAGCTGAAAGTAAATTAAAATATGTGAAAATGTACATGTATAGATAAAGGTCAACTGACTATACTATATAAAGGTAAAAATACTGTGATAATAGTTGGAGTAGAGAGTACAAATACAATACGCCACCATCAGAAACACTGCAGTAATTAGTACTTGTGTGGTTAAAATACAAGAGCACACCTGATGTATACATGCCTTTTTGGCTTTGATCATTACGATTCACTTACAAGGTGTGTCCTCTGACAGGCAGACTGATGGTGCGGGACGCCCGGTCCCTGTGGTAGGGGTCTCTAAGGGCCAGGCTGAGCCCCAGACTGGCCGTCCCCAGACTCAGGCCGTTCTCCTGGATGTCAGTCAGCGAGGCCAGAGACTTGGTGATGTGCTTGCTGCTTGACGAGGGGTCCAGGATGGGACCCAGATACTCTGCCGACACCGCCTTCATCTGAGCCGACAGACGAGGCTCCAGCTGGGTGAAAAATGTGCGTCATTTGTGTTAAGGTGTGGAGAACGAAAGTGAGAGAAAAAGAAGACAGTGGCAAAATTGAGACATAAAATGAAGATAAAGATCAAATTTAATTCAAGCACAAGGGGAAATTAACATCCAGCTGGCAAATATAATTGAGCAGGGAAAATGGAAAAGATTATATGAAAACAGAAAAAAAAAACATAAGCTAGAAACCAGAAATCAGCCATTGTGCATTCTGGAGGCTGAATTTTAGCAGAACAATAACTAAAAACACAATACAGGATAGAGCACAGCATTAACGTGAGGATGCGAGGGATTGGTGTCAAGTCAGGGGCTCCTCCTCAAAATATCAAAGTGAGGTTTAAGAAGTGGGAGAAATTCTAAGTGTTTGCTTATACTGCCACCTCGTGGTTCAACACAGGAACGGCAGCTGCTCTGACTGACACACTGTGGCATGTGTGTTGACAGTGGAAATTACAGAAAGTGTTTGAACACAGTGACTACAACAAAAACATTAACGCCACCTGTCAACATGCCGCTTCATTGTGATTCATAAAGCTCTGATGGGCTTTGATACTGCAAGATGCAGCAACACCTGACGAAAACATGGCTACTAGAAAACGTGGAAATATTGCTCACATCTGGGTTTAAGAGAACTGGGACAACCTTTTTTGTGACATCAAAGCTAACATCTCTCATCTGCAGAGACAGCAGAGACAAGTGAGCTAAACAATACAAGCACAAATTGTCTGTACCTTTATCTTGAAATCATCTTGGCTGTTGGATTCTTTCATTTGAGAGACACTGCAGAAAGACAGCCATGAGTTAGTGAAATATTCATGTATACAGAGCCAAATCAGAAATGATCTGGATATTTTTTGATGAACGTTTTTTTAGGTAAACACTGCAAAAAAAAGTCAAATTTCAGCAGACTTTTCAAAAACAGTCAGAGTAAGAGGAGGATGCTGTGTGATGTTGTGCATGGAGGAGGCTGCGTGGGCGAGCAGACTGCCGTCTCACCTGCTGTCAGAGGCTTGGCTGAACTCAGAGGGCTCCTCGTCTGTGCTGGCGTAACCATTTTCTGGAAGCATACAAAACACAATTTGTCAGCAGCGCCCAAACACGACCCTCTCCACTTCTACATTTTCCAATTTAATATCTCTCACTGCATTTACAGTTTGAATATATTCTCTGAGGCTGATTAAGGCTTGTCGTGTTCTGTTTTTTTCACCAATATTTTACATTCCCAGAGCATAAGCAAAAGAGAGCACTGCACTACCTTCAAACAAAAGATGTCATCCTCCCACAAAGACAACATGTTAAAGGAAAAGTTTTGCATGTTACACAATAAAAAGGCAGTTCACCCTGCTGCACGTTGTGGATGAGGGCCTGGAGCTCAGGAATGCATTCTGCCTTTTCTCGCAGGGCATCAAGGATCATGTGATTGTGGGACGAGCCAATCACATCAGTCTGTCTCAGCTGACCCTCCAGCAGTCTGATCTGGGTCTCCTTCTGAGCCACCTGTAAACTCTGCAAAGATATTGTAGTGCTACAGTTATAGATAATTATTAATTACACAACAGAAATGAGACTTCTTAGTGAATATAATGTTTTTCTGAAAAATGTGTGAAAGATATTTATTGCTGTGATTGCTGCATCAAGACACACCCTAAACAACATCTTGCAGTATGAGGATACACCACTAGATGGCACCACAACCATAATTCACTGCACTTCACTCACTTCAGTGATCAGGACAAAGTAACAATCAATAAATATACAAAACAAGAATTACATTCTCAAGTATGACAGTGGAAAAAAACTAAATTATTATATTGCAACTCTTAATTTAACACATAATGGAATATAACGTCCATATTCCCTTTTATCTTTTCTTTTTTTTATCTTTTTTATGTTGTTTTTGACTAATTCTGCATTACTGAAGTTTTACACGCCTCCAGTAGTGCAACTCTGAATCATTCTCACTCTGTTTGATTTTACAAATGGCCCTGTAGGATAACTCACTTTGTCTATGGAGGCCTTCAGGAAGTGATCCAGCAGGTGGCGTGCTTCAGCCAAAGAACAGGAGCTGATCACCACTGAGGTGTCCACTGAGTCCAGCTCATCCTGCAAGAAACCAAAGTCTTACCATTACCAGAGGCCTCCTGTCTTTTCTCACAGTAAGGCAGTAAGCGTTACTGTAAGCGTGTGTTTCTACACGTGTTCATACCTTGGTCTCTTCTATCTGTACAATGGTGGCCTGGCAGTCAGACAGGCTGTCATTGATGTAGTCTATATTGGCATTCAGCACTTCAATCTCCTCGTTAATTTCCTGAAGGAGGCGGTCCTCCGCTTCTGGTCCCTCGCCGTCTGCCATTAGGACCTCCCTCTTATGTGACAGTGCTTCCTGCTGGGCTGTCAGCTCCTCTCGCTTCTGACTCATCAAAAACACAAACAGCAAAAAAAAAAAAGGAAAGAAAAAAGTTTTTAAAAAATGTTAAATATCTATTATAAGGACACAAATGGGGATTCATTTTCACATTTGTAAACTGTTTTTAATTTACTTAATCTGTCTTCGGACAAAGAGGAATAAACCTGATGGCATTCTTATGTTTTAATGTGTAGTTAGAAAGAGCCGAGATAAACAGCATGTTTTACCCTGCATGATTTTAACAGTGTGTGCAGAAAGGAGGAAGGAAGAGGCTCACTCACTATGGTCTCAGTTGCCGACCACTGAAGTGAAGTGAACCAAAAAAGAAACTTTTAACTTCCATAAATCAGTTCTATAGTAGTTCTATCATGTGCAGTTTTGATTTTGTTTGATCATCACTTAGATTGCTGCTCAGCATATATTAGTTTTGGCTGATTGTCAGGGTTTGTTCACCTTTCACAGTGCAACCCTGAGGATGTTATTTTACTCTATAGCCACCAGACCAAGTAACGACATCCCAGTGATGACACCTCAAAGAGAAGTATTTTCCACCTTAAAGTTGAGGGGCAAAAATCCTACCTTGATAAGGCGATCCATGTCAGCTTCCACATTAGAGATTGTCATTCTCTGCATGACGATGTCCATGATGCGACGCTCGAGGGTTTGCCACTTCTGACGGGCAGATTTGGAGAAACTGCTGGCTCTGCTTGCCGCTCCAACGCTGCCCAGGCTGGCTGGCTTACGTTGCAACTTCTTCCTACTGCTGGAAAGAGACATAGAGAGAGATGGAGAGAAGAGGAGGAATAGAAAAGATGTGACAGAGAAGGAGGAAGTAAAAAAATATATAAATGGCCTGTCACCCACTCACAGCTCAAAAGCCTTGAAGTTAACATTCACAAACAAAAATCTCAGCCCAAAAGCATCAAATAAGCACTCCCACTGATTTGAAAGTCACCACCAATCATCTACACTGAAATCCACAAAGGCAATCTAAGTCCTACATTTACTCTGTTTTTTGTCTCCACCAACTCCTGAGTCTCACCAGATAGTGTGTCTGTCTGCTGTTTGGTGCTGAGCAGAGAGTGTACAGACACATTGTGATTTAATACGCTGCAGTAAGTACCCTTAGCTACACTTAACACATGCACGTGTAAAATAGAGGTTATAAAATGACTACTTCAGCTCATCTTACCCAATGACCCTGGTTCCGTCCATGGTCCCGTCGCTCTCTCCCAGGTATCCGAACACATTGTTTTTGTTGTTCCACTGTCTCACCAGCCCGCTCACGGTCCTCCCGGTCTCGGGCTCAGAGCTGCTTGCTGTGGTGCTGGCTGAAAACTCAGCTCCAGAGTCCGTGACTGGTGGAGTCTGGTTCCAGCGGGCCACGCGGCCGGCCACGCGGTCCGACATGGGCTTGGCCAGGCGCCGCAGGGCGGTCACCTCCTGCGTCTTCCTACGCAGAACCAGTTCCTGCTGCCGCTTCTGAGACTCCAGCGCTCGAATCTGATACTGATGGGCAGGAGGGAGAGAAACAGCACTTTAACGTGTTTGTTATTCATCCACACTTCATTTTGTTCTTCAAATGTTAATTAGATTCCTGAGCTGAATATGAATGCTTCTTGCACAACAGGCTTACAAATGCTGATCACGAAAGGACTTAAAGACTAAAAATGAAACCCTAAATAAAAGGATTACAAACGAGGCCCACGGTATGAAAGAGTAAATATTTCCGTGCTCATTAATAAGCCCTCTCCTGCAGGGTAAACAAATAGACGGAAATGAATACATGTAGATTATGTACTAATCTTCAAAACATAAAAGCGAAACCGACAATCTGTGTGCAATATGTGCATGACAGATAAATCAGGATTTTAACGTGCCACGCAGACAAACAGACGGAAAACCTGACTGTGCATTTGCACACATGTATGCAGGCACACACGCCAACTCTGCAGCATGAATCATTCTTTAAATATAGCAGTGAAATTTGAATTTGACAAGCATGTTGACAACAGCTGCAACAAAGGTTAAACAGGCTCATATACAACACGGCTCATATCATCTCACCCGGATCATTTCCTAATAATTCTATTTCTGCATGCGACTTGAGAGCTGAAATATCAGAGAGCCAAATATGTAAATATGTGTTGCTGAGAACTGCAGCAGCTACTCGAGTGGAATTGGAATTGTGTTAAGTAAAAGTTCTTGTTAAAACTGTCAGCACATGAAACGTCCCGCCTCCTGACCTCTTGTCGTCGCTGCTCCTTCTTGAGCTGGGCGATCTCACGGTTCCTCTTTGCCTCCACCATCCTCCTCCTCTGCTGCTCCTCCTTCATCTGCTTCATCAGGGCCACCTGGAAACAGCAGAGTTGAGGCTTCCTTTTCAGCACTGGTATCCCTGCTCAGACAATCTTGTTCGTTCGTGCTCCCGCTCCTCCCTACCAGCTCCTTCCCTCTTCCTCCCCTCTTACCTTAGCTTTCTTCATCTCATTGACCTCGGTCTGGAGTTTCTTCAGCTCCCGTTCGTACCTCCCCTGGTTTTTGAGGAGACGTGCATGCTCTTTCTGTGCCGCTTGCAGCTTCAGCAGGTCTCGGTTCATCTCCTTAAGACGTTTCTCGTACTCCTGCTTGATCCGGTTGGCCTTCTCCTCTGTGTAGTTCTCCATGGACACTGTGTAGCCATGTAAAAATGTTAACAACCTTTAGCCAGGACACTTTGCCTCTAATGACACTTTCTACTTTTCAACTTACCAACTGGGTTTTCAACTCCC
The DNA here is from genome assembly GCA_037176925.1 of Amniataba percoides. NCBI lineage: Eukaryota > Metazoa > Chordata > Actinopteri > Centrarchiformes > Terapontidae > Amniataba > Amniataba percoides. The sequence goes on from JBAJHX010000096.1 coordinate 17,809,747, forward strand.
CAGCCATGTGAGAAAACTACAAATCCCATGATGCATTAACTCACTGAGGTTCTGAAGCACGCGGTCTCTCTCCAGCTGAGTGTCTCGGATCTTGTTCTGCAGCAGAATGAGCTTCTCCTCGTACTGCAGCTTCAGCATCAGCAGCCTCCGCTGGCTGTTCTCCAGCTCATCGATCAGCTTCTGTTTGATCTCGATCTCGCACGTCAGATCAGCCAGGTCAGCCTGGAAATCGGCTGCTTAAAGAGAAGTTCAAATTAGATTCTACCTTTTTTTATAATAAATGAATAGCAAGAAATAAAAATGAATCATTGTTTCAGTTTATTGATAAAGTGGTGACCCGACCGACAGACTGACGTTGACTGAAAACAGAACACAAAAGGGGGAAGCAGCAGCTATCAGAAACTTACCTTTCTCATCCGAGTCCGAGTCTGAATCCACCAAACTTTCGTCACTATCGAACTCGTCCTCTTCCTCCCTGCCTTCCTCCTCATCCTCACCCTCATCTTCATCACAACCACTCTCCTCCTGCAGTGGAGACATGATGTCCTACCACACAGAAACACACCGACACGTCAGACTTTGAGCCGTTTGTTTTACTTTCCACTTGTCATGAGCGCCGACACGCGCGTACGTTACCTCGGTGTAATTGTCGTCTGAATCGATCTCTCCGTTCTGCCCGTTCTGTCCATTTTCACGCCCGTTCTCTCCATTCTCGTGATTGTGCAGCTTCACTCGTTTCTTCAGACCTTTCTCCAACTCTGGACTACAAGAGGAAAAAAACCCAAACAATTGTATTTTCACAGTCATAATATACAGTTGTGTCAATGTTTTGTCCATCATGCACTACAAACACTCTTTCATGTAAGTGAGATCTTACACACTCGTAACAACCACCATTAGAGCTTTGGGAATGCTGCCAAGTGAGTGCTCCCAGCGAAATCAGACCTCTGAAGTCATTAGCAAAGTCTTCTTCAGCTCATCCACCCCTCACCTTTCCTTTTAGCTCTTTACCTTTTATTGCTTTTGCTCCCTATTTTACAACCAGCTTGTCTCTAAATTTCCATCCACCTCCATCCCTATCCCATTAAACCTCCATCAGCCTGTTGGGCTGTGTACTCTCCTCTCTCATGACCCACTGGCCGACTGAATCAGACCTTTCTGTGTCCGAGCCAGCATTACTACTCGGCACTGGCTGCATCCCAATTCTATTCAGAAGCTGGCTGCCCCAAAGCCCTAATCGACTTGTGATGTGCCTCTTAAGCTAGAGGAGAGAAGCAACGAGAGGGGAGGAGTACATGGGCAATAATGTACCCGTCAAGCACTCTTGGCTTTTAAAAACATGCACACATTCATTGTCAAGGGCTTAAAGGTAACAATGAGATATTAAACTGACATCAACCTGGGATGTTTGGATACATGAGGACATGAGAGCTTCCGGGAACTTGTGGTGACTTACGCCTTGTTTTGTTTTAGACCGTGTGTTGTTATTTTTTTTCTGTCTCTCCTTACCTCATCCTCCTCTGCCTCCGCTCCTTCTTCTTCAGCCTCTCGATGTCCAGCTTGGCCCTGCGCAACACATCCGTCATCTCAGCCTCCATGGACATGGGAACGGGCGAGGAGCCGGGTGGGTGGCCGGGGGCGGGGCTTTGGCTGGAGGCAGGGAACGGGGAACGCGAGGAAAGTCGGGCCGCCTGCCGCCGCAACGACTCGTTCATGGACTCGCTCTCCAGGAGCTTGGTTCTGTCAGAGGAGGAAGAGAGGGGCAGAAAAGTTCAATTTATGAGCAATAAAACAGACCTTTGCTCAATTCAATACATTTACTGGTAGAAGTTTTCCTTCTGCAGCTGTCTGGTATGACCATCAGCATATAGTAGTTTATTTTAGCTAACATTGGCAAACCTTAGAAAAATATTGCTGTGTAACTGAGATTACTGATTTAGTTCACTGACCGTACAACTCTTCTCTACTTGTGATACTGATTTTAGCCTTAAACATTCTCCACTGTTTGTTAATTGTGGCCAATACATTTAAAGGATTTACTTTAAATAAACTGTCTGCTGGTGACTAAATCTGCCATTTTGGTTTAATGATTTCAATGAAATTAAAGTGCAAATATAACACAGCTCTTACCTAAGTTCTTCAACCTCTCTGATGTAGTTCTGGATTAAAGCCCCGATCTCCTCATTACCCTCACCTGCAGGTCAAAGGCAGAAGAAGGCCCATGTCACAGAAAGCACTCAATGAAATGAGGCAATCACTTCAACACATATGAATAAATGAAAGACGGTAAACTGAGATGATAAACATACTTGACTTGGTCAGCAGAGTGCTGACCTCATTGGCCAGCAGATGTGTTACTCGGGTGTTTAGGTGGTCGATGGTCTCCTGCATGGCCTTCACCCTGAGGCGCAGCGTGTCGTTTTCTCTCTGCAGCATGGCGTTCTCCTGATACATGTCGCTGTATCCCTCTGAGCCATCCTCGCATGCCACACGCTTCCCCTGCACAGAGACGCACACAGAAAGAATAACGATGACTGCGAGACCCTGAACACATCATTTTAAGGGGAAAAGACTGTATGAGGGTCAAACAACCTGAAAAACAAAACCAAATCCACACTCTTACACAGTCAGTGCAGCTCAACCAAACACAACACTATTGTTTAGAATGGCTTCTTCTGTCTGGGGCTCTTCAAGCGGCTATTGTCATGTTCTGAGTGATAAATGCTGAAAAAATCCCGCCGTGCGTGCTCCAAACAGAGAGTCAGTATTCAATCCAGTCGCGGCTCGCAGACATCATTACCTCCACCAATCCAACACTCCATTACTTCCACACTCCAGTCACATCACATCCCTTACAACCACATCGAGGTCAGCTCGCAGCCCCTCGTCATAGTCACGCATTCACTTCACTCGAGTAACCGTGGTAACCCCCCTCTCTTAATCGCATAATAGACTGACAACCCCGCTAATTGATTGCTCATTTCTCGTAGCCCCAGAGGTCAAAGCTGATGAAGAAGTGGAGACTTAACTCAAATTTCTCTTGTCACATTCTCTTGTATCATTCCCCAATGTTACTTGTCTTTTTACAGCATAATGATGTCTAGTAGGTAAACTATGTTACACCAAGCACACACACATACTCAGCAAAAGCACATTCAGCTACAGGATAATTTTTTTTCTGCACTACATTGTAAAATGCCGACGTTGCGCTGATTAATCATTATAGTAAAGGCATAAATAGATGTGTGTGTTCCAGTAAAGATCTTTAATTTAATATTGTAATCAGCTGCAGCTCTTCCTCGCCCTCCAACACCATCGTCTCTCTCTCCCATTAGTGTTTTTTCTTCTTCTGCTCAGAAGCTATTCTCAGTTTCATCCGTCATGTCGTCCCATTCAGCGCTCTCTTACGGCCTCATTGCATCAGTTACACAGACAGCCATGTGTTGTCTCTCTTCTTCAACCTTCATTCCTCACCCCCCCCTTGTCATTCAGCCTTTCTTATCTTTTTCTCTGAGCTCCTCCTTGCATTTCTTTTTTTAAGTCTCTGTTTTCATTTCTCTCTCCCCTACAATGTTTCATGCTTTCTTATCTCCATCCTCACCGCCTTGTACTCCATGAGCTCCATCTGAAGTCGGGCTATCTCGGCACGCAGGGCGCTGATCTGCTGGCTGGTCTTGTCTTGGTTCATCACCACCTTGTTCTTGATGTTTCGGGCGCGGTTGGCGTATTTGAGTGTGTTCAGTGTCTCCATGAAGTCCCGGTCCGACGGACTGACACAGGCGATCATCACTGTGCGACTGGAGAGGAAGGAAATATAAAGGTTGTTGGTGACATATTGTGCATATGGTACAGCACAATGTCTTTGTAAGAAACAGATGTTGATGTTAACATGAGAATTATAGAAGCTCTGTTGATGCTCAGGTGTATTTTGTGTGTTTTGGTCCCACTGACAGCTTGATAAGTCAATAAAATGAAAAATTTGATTAATCAACTTATTGATTTCAGCTCTACAGAGCAGCAATGCCTTGATAAATGATCAAAGTGATTTTTTTCTTTGTGCTCTTAATCTTCCACGATATTCATATAATACCAAAACAATGTTATTGTGTATGTCTGCGGTATGTCTATGTGTGTGTACCTGTTGCCTCCCAGTGAGTCCTGCAGCAGACGAGTGAGTTTGGAGTCTCTATAAGGGACGTGCCCGGCCTTTTTAGTCTGGTCTCCTAAAGCACTGATCACATTTCCAAGGGCCAGCTAAAACACACACACATGTTCAGAAATTAACCAGTCTAGTATTTAAAAACACACAAAACCAGACAGACAAAGGAAGAGCTGATGTATGCTTTGTCATTTTCTTTGTTCACATGTTTTCTATTTTGCAGCCCACACACTGACACGCACACATTTTCTTTTTCTGTCTCACCAGTCCACAGTTGATAGAGATTCCCTCGCGGGCTCTCTCTCCAGTAGCGCCTGTGCGTTTCAGTCTCTCGGAGCCGGCCAGGTCCACAAAGTGGAACTTGGCCATCAGCGTCTCGTACTCAGGCTGGGCGAGAGGGCTGGAGTCCACGCCGTTCAGCTCCTCGTTCTCTGCTCCTCCATTCTGCTCGAGGTGGTGGACAAAAAAAAATCAAACAGAGTGCACAAGCTGGAGCGTGTTACTTGAAAACAGCAATTATTTCATCACCTTTAAAACTGCGATGCTAAATGAATTATTTTCTTAGTTGTTTTTTCTTGCTCTTCCCAAAATACATCTTTTTAACCACACTCATTTCTTATCCTTTCCTGTCAGTGTTCCCTTCATACCTCTCTCTTCTACTAGCTGACAGGGTTTCACCTAAAAGAAGATGGTGATGAAACTGTAACCCACCTCAAAGTGGACCAGCCCGTCATGTTTTTAGTTTACTCTGGTCTTTGTTACGCCTCTACATCTTCCAACCCCTCCACTCCTACACCCAGTCTCACCATTTGAATCTGCTGGCACACTCTCATCTGACACAGGTGGATGGTGAAGATGGCGTGCGAGCGGGAGCTTTGGGCGTTCATCTGGGTGCTGGCTGTGGTGCGGGACAGAGCGCCGAGCTTCAGACACTGCAGCAGCTGCAACACACACACACACACACACAATGTGGAGGACATTTGGTCATGATCAGTAAAAGATGGAGACTCAAAAGAAAGGATGTGTCTGTGAACAGTGAACCGTTTTGTTGGAAACGCCCACACTCGCTGATTTAAAGGAAGAACCTGTGTCAGTGTGATATATGATGCTGAAACTTAACTGATTTCAAACTTTCTACAAATCCCTTTGAGCTCTGTCCACACTCAGAGAGCTTTTCTTATTACTGCCGTCTCTACCGATAAGTCCTCCACTCCTCTCCTCCCTCACCCTGTTTTGACATTTCTCTCTTCCCTCCCACAGGACGGCCCATCTGTCTCTACTTGTCTCTCTGCTGTCTGAATTTCTGGGGGATTTAATGCTCAGGTGTAGCCTCTCTTCTTCTTTTCTGCTTCCATTTAACAGTCCACTCACATCTTTCTTTCTGCTCTGTCAGCCATTTGAGAAGAAAACCAAACAAAACAATGATTTTAACCCAGAACTTCTTTGTCACAGACTCGTCACATCTCCGCCGCCAGACATTGCTCCTGCGCTCTCATCCCCACCACATCCTCTTTTTTTCTGCACCGTCTAACTATGCTAACTATCGCTCACTTAAAGACGCTGTGTTTGAGCCAAGCCTCCCTTGTTATCCTCGACCTATTTCTTGTTTTTGACGGCTGACCACCAGATGGATCTTGCCAGTCTTTTCAGTGTGCAGAAAGACTGGCCCAATACTTTCTGATGCAATACCACTCATTTCTACATCAAAGCATGTATGATCTGAGTTGTGGCTTTATTTTTCTTGAAATTGTTGTGGACTTAGGGTTAGGGTTTAAAAAAAAAACTTTGACTAAAATGGACATTCCAATTTTTTTATGTTGATTTGAGTTTCTGTATGAAATTTAATATGAGTGATGTAATTTTATTAAGATAATCTGCATGAGCGTATAAAGCGCTTTTGTGAGCAATCAAAACAAAAGTACCGTGTGGTGTATGAGACATGATATAGAACAGGCCACAGCAGTGTAGGGGTTAAAAAGCTTTAAACCGTGAAACGTTGATTTAGGAGTCACTGCTTTATGACATATTCTGTACAAAAATATTACATGTTGAAAAAGACTGTAGCGTTGAAGAGTGCATACAACACTTACGTTACTAACACCAACACACACACACACACCCACCTCCTCCTCTGAGTGCACCAGTCTGGACGTGACTCCGGTGGTGTAGATGCTGCCACTGGAGTCTTCATGGATCTTAATGTTGGACTTCCTGCTCCGACTCTCTGGATCTCTGGCTCCGTCAAACAAGTCCAGGATCTCTTCATTGTACAACTGCAATGAACAGATATATTATGTAATTCGCGTTCAGCTAATACTTTACCATAACATGAAGATGAAGCTGTGTGTATGCTCCCTTCTTCTCACAGCTGTGTTTCTTATTTACACACAGGTGAAAAGAATGACCTCTCAGAAACCAATGAGGGCAGCTGAAAGCTCAGCTGTTCCCACCTACTGCCAAACACACACACACACACACACACACACACACACACACACACACACTTGTCCATCTGTTTACCATCAACAGAGATAACCTTTTGACCTGAGAATGTGAAGCATACACACTAACCGAGAGAAGCACCGACAGCACAATAGAGGGAAATGAGAGAAAGCTAGATAGAGAGGGATATATTGTTTTTGTATAATAGAATTGTTAATACAGAATAAATAGAAAGTAATCAGATCACACACACACACACACACACACACACACATACACAAAACTGCCTGCCCCCCCAAGACAACCTAAACATTTGCCTGCCAGAAACCTCTGGAGGAAATAATTACATGTCATATTATCTCATTGCTCCTACACAAGCTTCCCTCCCTCCCTCTTATCCCTCGCTCTTATCCATCTCCTTCCCCGCAGTGATGAGGAGTAATGTCAGAGGTAATGGTCGACATTAATCAGGACCAACAAAGCACAAGCAGACATTCCTGCCCATCTGTCTTTGGGTTGTCACTTCCTGTTTATGGAGGAGGGGGCTGATCCCCTCGTCTCCCCCTTTTGTCCCATCTGGTTAGAGTTAATATGGACCAATATCCATCCCAGCACACCGACACACACACACACACTCATGCACATCTACAAGAGCGAACATCAATACTGCTCTGTTAGAGTGCGAGATCAAGCATTGTGTTACGGCGTGGTTGTACACGTGCTCGACATGCAAACCCGTCTACGCGAACGCGTCACCCACCTCCAGGAACTGGGCGCTGACTTTAAACTCGGGTGGCTGGGTGCCAGCATCCTGTGCGCGCACCCTCCTGTTCTGGATTCCCTCAAACAGCTGGTGAACGGCCCGCGGGATGATGCCCTGCTCCTGCTGGCTCAGGCTCACATCGAAGCCCGTCCCCATGGTGTAGGTCTTCCCGGAACCCGTCTGAAACACATTTCATCAGATCAGGTTGACTGCGCGTACACGTGTATGGTCTTTTGTTATAACTTATGCTGATTTACCATAATGCCATTATCTTCAACTAAATTAAGCGATGTGTTCCTAAACTTAATATAAGCTCTCCCTCTGTAGCTCTGTCTTACACTTGAAGCAAACGTTACATAACTCGGCTTTGCTCTCACTATAAATCTTTTATTCAACCGGCCCATATCTGCCTAGGGCTTCATCAGTTTTCCAATAAGGACTTGACACATAGTATCCAACTTCTAAAGGATTGCTGCACATCACTACAAAGGAATCTCAGAATAAACATTCACAATAAAATGTAAAAGGAAAAACAGTAAATATAAGTTTGGTTAGTTTGGAACTACACTGGTATTTTGTATGATTGTGACTTACAGTGCATCATTCATAAGCCCTGTCACTAGATAGTAAAGTTTTAATTCACTTTTTGAACACACTATAAATATTTTGCATTATATATACTCCCCTGGATGTCTGGATTAAATGCTCAATGCGATTATCTTGACTTCATATTGGTTGATCATCTGCGTGCTGGTTCTGTGCTTAAAGTTTTTTCCCCCTCTATTCTCTCCCTTTATGACATTAGAATCCAAGCCTCTGTGTCGTACCTGACCATACGCGAACACGGTGGCATTGTAACCCTCTAAGCAGCCCTCGATGAGCTTGTACACGCAGGCCTCGTACACTTGCTGCTGCTCGGAGTCGATGTCAAACACAAAGTCATACGTGAAGGCTTTGTCCTTTCCCAGGAGCACTTGTGGTTCTCCAGGTGTGACCAGCGTGCACACATGACAGCCCTCTATCTTCTCTTTGGCCATCTGAGGACGAATCCTGAGGGGGGGGAGAAAAGGAGAGATAAAGTTAGTGAACTGAATGATTATATTGTCACAAATCAAAAATGCAAAATGGGTGTTGTTGCATAGCTCAGAAGACAGGCCACTGACTGTGATAAGGCCTGAAATTTCTTTAATGCTTTTATGCTCTGTGCAGACAGAGCATGACAATCTGATCCACACGCTCGATACGCTCTGCTTTGCCGATAAGCAGCACAGTCTCAGAGATAATGGAAAGACGCCACAACTGTAAAATAATATGACCTTAAAAACACCATATGACTTATTAGAGTAGAAATTTTAATCAGAGACAGTTCTGGCAACGACAGATCCAAACTAATTATCTCACAAAGAAACCGGGTTCCCATTGGAATCCATTGTTGAGGGTTGTTGTGAATCCATGTTGTGTCTACAGAGTATTCTCATTGCTCATCTGCTCAATTATACCAGAACAGAAGATTTGATTTTAATAAAATACAACATTAATTTACTCATGATGGGACAGTTAAAAATCAATCAAGCAGAACTGGAGTTATTGTCAAATTTATTCTACGCATTTTTCATCCATGTGCCTACATTACCCAGAATGCAATTCAGTCTCATTCTCTCAACTGTGTTAGAGTAGTAGCTTCTAACTAGGCCTGGAGCCTCTAACCTTGCAGATTTTTGTCATTTTGTTGTAGTTTTCAGCATCAATCGCCACTGACTCATGTGGCATCACAGGATTTATACAGCTGTCTTCATTCATGCAGTGGTTCATCCGAAACAGATGTTTATGTGTAAAATTCATAGTACAATCCTCACTGGTCAGTGTGAGCAGGTGGTTTAGACAAAGCGATGAGAATTGATGTGATTTCACTTCTTTATGTAGCCCCCTCATAAAAAACATCTCAGAACTGCATTTTTAAAAAATCATGATCAAGTGTCTCTGCCACTGAGAAGAGGAGAATATATGTGGCTAAAAAGGCACCAGTCTATACATAGTGTATGTACTTTATAGGAGCACTATTACTAAACCCCTTTCACACCAAACCCAGCAGTGTCAGACGTGTCAAACATCACTCATAAAACACGTTTTTACCAATTCACACCAAACACAGCTTTATCCAAATAGTGCATTAAAATGAACCACAACGTTGAATGACTAGTGGAGGAAAGTGAAGCAGACTTGTGTGAATCTGCGGCCTGACTGACAAAAGACAAACAAGGCGTTCACACAGTTTTACAGGGTGGAACTAAACAGACATCCGTAAGGACAAAGCACATCCATCAGCACTTATCTGTGCTGCTCTGAAGTTTGATAATGTGCAGAAAATCACTTAAGAAGCACAAAATGAACAGTACTTAGAGAAACTAGTGCAAGTGAGGCCGCGGCTGATAAGTCACACTTTAGCCGATAAGTCATTATTGCATCAGCTGTTAATCCCGCTGCTCAAGACTCACAGTTCTGCGACGCTCTCCATCCTGACAGGTAGTTCATTGAAGTTAATTGCTTTCACCTGACATCCCTGTTGTAAAATAATCCCTGATTAGATGAGTGCAAAGGAGAGCAGCCACTGTGCCTGAGCATCTTTGAACTCGGTGACAGAATGAGGGCCGAGCATTCAAATATAAGATCATTTTAACTTGCTCGCCAGCCGAAGGGCAGCAAGAGTCTCGCAGGCAAGGCAGCTGATTAGCAGAGATGTGGCTGTTAAAGAAGTGGCACTTTTTTCTCCACACTTGTGCCGCAGCACTTATTAATTGTGAGAGAGCGCTGTGGAGGCCATAATGTTGCTCTAACGCAGTGTACATAAAACAGAAGATCTGTCACACGGCACACTGTTAATCTTGGGCTTTCAGGAGGTACAACGTGGACGCAGTGGGGAGGTAATCACTTTAAGCTGTGGGAAAAGCCATGAGCCAGCAGTATCGGAGCACCGTGGTCCACCTCTCCACATGCTAAACCCCCTCCGGTTCAATCTTCAGGGGATGTAAATCGACTTCCCCCGCACACTGAGACCGCACCAGAGAGTCCCTATGGAATGCTGCAACAAAGACACACACATACTGTGTACAGTCATGAAGACGCAGAAATCCCCAACCGCACACATAGTCGCTGTAGGGACAGTGGGCAAATCACAAAGACACACACAGTAACTCTAGAAACGCATACTGTACACACACACAGTTCAACAACAACCTACTGTATTATCTTCACTTCACACATGGTTCCTCTCAAGCATGCATTCAGAGCCACACCCACCACTAACACTCACAATAATCCCTTCACCACACGTTGTTATGCTGCAGCAGAAAACACACACACACACACAGCTGACAACAGCAGTTTTTTTGGCCCTCTTTCAGGCCTTGAGGCATCATTGAAGAGGGTCTTCCAGGAAGGAATTAAAGACATTAGATTTGGATCCAATTCGGCGGCAGCACACAACCCCCTCGACCATCTTATTCTGACAGACAGCAGGACACAGACAGCAGCCTGCAGACAGATGAGTCCCTTTTATTACTGGAGGTGACCTTGACACTGAGGTTAATGTATCTGAAACCACAGATCCCACACGAGTGCCGTTTAAGCCAATTATTAACATAAAGTGGATACAGCAGAGGAGGAGTGCATTGGCTCTGCACAATGGACTTATCAGAGAGAGGAGGAGCTGTGTATGTGTGTGTGTGTGTGTGTGTGTGTGTGTGTGTGTGTGTGTGTGTGTGTGAAAGAGAAAAAGAGCTACAGCTGTATTGTAAAAGGGTTGGAGGTCATTCTTCTCTCCTTTTCTGTTTACAGTCAGTCCTACAGTCAGTCCTGCAATACCTATGGGTCACAAGTGACAGGTGTAACACTTGACAGCTGACATTTAAGAGAAGAAAGAAAGAAAGAAAGAAAGAAAGAAAGAAAGAAAGAAAGAAAGAAAGAAAGAAAGAAAGAACAGCATACAGTATCTGCAGTGCGAGGTAAGGGTGGCAGTTTAAATAAAGACACAAGAAGTGTGTCTCTACATCTGCGTACTCAGAATCCTTTTAAAGGCAAGAGATTTTGCAATCGTCAGGTCTTCCTCCATTAAGATAATTAACTTTTTATCATCACTTACAGTGAGAGAACAACCCAACCATATTTTCTGAATTTCGATCTGGCGTGTCTCCTGCAGACAGCGGGTGCATTTCGGCTCATCCCACAATGATCACCGAAAGACTTACTGCGCAACCAGCCTGTCTGTGAGACAGCGCAGACCTTTCATAACTTTTGTGTGGTAAAAATAGCAGTTTGGTTTATATTTTGGGTTTTTAAGCAAATCTTGTGGGCTTTAGTGGAGCTGTGACACGAATACTGCAGTCATTTGTGGTTTGGTCTCAGCCAAGCTAGCAGCACTTTATCGATCATTACCGGAGGAGACATCAACTTCTCGTACAGACTTTCATGGTCCTCAGAGGGTGAGGACCTCCCTGATTTTTCCTCCAGCATCATGATTGTCAGAATTTTACTTCCTGCTAAATGAATGACATTCTCACGAGCCTCTGCCGAGCTGTGCGTTTAATGCCAAGTAAGATGGTGGATACGGTAAATGTTACGCATGCTGAACATCAACAAGTTGGTATTGTCACTGTGGACATTGACCGACGTTGGTATTAGCTCAAAGCACTAAAGCACAGAGCCTCGAGCGCTGCTGTAGACTAGTCTGTAGTCTTGATCATGATACCTATATTCTTTGAATATTCAGAAGTTGTATGTCGCGCCTTTAGCAGACTTTTGTTAATGTACCATTAATGTACCATATTTATGTAACTTCAACACACCCCATGGCCACAGTCTACATAAACAATCATCATCAGAGCTGATTTGTTGGTAAAAAATCTGATTTTGGTTGCTTGCTGACATTTTATACACTAAACTATTAACTGATCAAAAACACCATAGAAAGAGCAGGTATGAAAAGAACCACTGGCTGCTGTTGTAAATGTGTATCTAGATTTAAAGCTCTACATGCTTTTTCTGAATGTCTTCACCATTACAGAGAAGTGTGACTAATTTCAGGAAAGGCTTAAATTCTGCAAACACGCACACACATACAAAGAGACACAAACAATGACAGCCTGTCAGAGATCCATGGGGAGAAGAAAAGGAACAGCTATAAATAATCAATTCTCTCACACACACGCACACACACACACACACACACACACACACACACACACACAGAGGCTCAGCTGGGTGAAGATTTAAGCCAGCTGCACCAACAAAAGATGGGATCAATAACATTGATCGGGACAGCAATCATCACACACACATACACCCACACACACACACACCAAACACACAAAGATCCAGACTCAGACCACACACCCACTAAAAGACATTTAGCAGCTAAAAATAGCCCATAACACCACGATTAAGTGTCTGTATGAGACAGAGGCGTAGAGAGAAACACAGAGAAGCAGATTGTGGATCCCTGATGCGGCAAATTAAGGCGTCTATCTCTTCTCATCTCTGCACACTAAAAGGAAAATGGTTTAAATACCCTGGGGACTAAACAGAGCCCCTGAAAGAAGCAATGCACACACACACACACACACACACCTGTACTCCTCCCTTTTTGCTCTGTTTATGTTCATTCTTTAGATATAAATTAATGTACAGATACCAACATGGTATTTACATTCATTAACCTAATCTTTTGTCAGGGGGCCTAAATCCAGATCTGTCAGACACACACAAAACCAGAAAATCATTACCCATGAGCTCTGCTCGACTTCACTTATTACAATAATTATCAAACCCAATAGGCCTAATTAGGACCAGACTCATAAAAAACTAAAATACAAACAAACAAACATGCACGGGCACACACACACACACACACACACACAGGGTAATTGCCTTATCAAACCCTGATGGCGACAAAAGTCATTGATGCGTGACTTGAGAGTGAGGTAATCTGCACCGTGAGGGAGGCAGCAGAGCTCTCAGAATACTGAACACCGTCCTCCAGACCTCTCTGACATTTACAGCATTTATTTCCCTCGTCGGATCCCTGCCCTCAGAATGTGAAATTCTTCAAATTCTTCTCTGGAGGTGTGACAAAACAATATATGAATCTCTCCAGAACCATCTCGACAGATTTACGGGTTGATTCACTTCCACACAGAGAAAAATTCTTCAGTTCTGCGTCCCGTCCGCGAGCATGTGGAAACGTTTAGCAAGGAGTCCTACAACTGCCGTTAAGAGCCAGAAGGGCTCCATCCTTCACACCTCGAACTCATATCAGAAAACCCACAGCAAAGCTCATGGAGCTGCTGCTGCCTCAGTGACAGATCAGTACCAGACCGGCCTCACTGAGAAGAGCGAGGCTCTGGTGGAACTGCAACAGGAGTACGACGCTACGTCCAGGTGGGGTTACGATGGTGTCACCTTTGTCTTTTGTGTCAGGGGCACAGGTAGTGGTGTCCCATGAGTCAGCTAAATGTGATATGATCTAGCGCAGGAAATCATGAAACATGGCAAAAAGGAATATTTATATTTGTAAGATGATGAAAATATTTTCGGAAGAAAGCTCTAAGCTTTTTAAAAATTAATTTGTAATTAAGTTGTAATTCTAGGACACAAATGCACACAGAACTAGAAAAATTCAGAAAATCATATTTTTACAAGGAACATTAGGGAAAGGAAAAGGAAAGGAAAATACTATAATATTTCAACACATAATTGTGGTTTTAAGATAAAAAAAAAAAAGTCTAAATTTGAGAAGAACATCAAGAGTTTGCCACAAAGTTGTAATTGTAATAGAAAAGCATCACACTACATCTCTTGCCACACAGTAAAAAAAAAAGGCTTTTCCATTAAAAAAGGAGCCATTTCATTAGTACCACAATATTTTCACTGTGGACGCACGCACACACACCATGAATGCTAACAGAAATAGAGAGTCTTAGTCTAGTTTCCAGTTTTCTTTTTTCCCTCAGCTGGCATGCTCTAGGAGGGTCCAGTTTCCTTGGGAACCGCACACACCGCTCTGGGACTCCTAATGTGCAGTGACTGCATGTGTGTGAGCATATGTTTGTGTTTACACCAGTAAAATCTAATGATACATCAGTGGGGTGCAAATTTAGCAAATTCCAAAATGCTAATACCCCCATCATGCTCCAGTTACAGAGCCGTCCTCACCTGAAACCCAACCGCTGACCCACTATCCAATCACAATCCAGAAAATAGCCAGGACCAAATGCCAAGTCTGTTACCAACAAGCCCAGAGCACCAATAAAATCAGCCCACTGTGATCACTGCCAGTGACAGCGAGTGCCAGTAATGCCTCTGTGTGTGTGTGTGTGTGTGTGTGTGTGTGTGTGTGTGTGTGTGTGTGTGTGTGTGTGTGTGTGTGTGTGT
>JBAJHX010000096.1:17824635-17850136 GCA_037176925.1 Amniataba percoides
GTGTGTGTGTGTGTGTGTGTGTGTGTGTGTGTGTGTGTGTGTGTGTGTGTGTGTGTGTGTGTGTGTGTGTGTTCATGCTCACTCAACCTTCAAAGAACAGGCCGGTGATAGCCAAAGAGCTCATTTCCCTAATGTAAACACTTCAGTAAAGACACACACACACACACTCACATAAAGAGAGAGAGAGTTAATCGTATTCTCTCGAGCTGTGAGTGTTTCAGAGCTCTGTTGTCTCTCCTCTGGCACCGAGCCAGGTGCTGTGTCCACGTTTCCTTTAACACCAATTTATCAGACAACGTCTACCCCCATCAAGTTTCTCAGTGAAGGACTACCGTGACGCCCCCCTCTTTGCCTGATATTTATTATTCTTTAAGCTTTATCATCGCTGCTCAGGAGAACATCGTTTGGCTGTCCCTTTGTTTCCGTGCTCTTGTCCTCGTCCTCACACCTCTGCCTGTTTTGTTGCCCTCCCTCAGTTTTGTTGCCAGTAAAAACAGACCATCGAGACAAAAGCTTGAATGGCAAGAGCAGCAGAGGGGCTTGTTCCATTTCCTTTTTTTTTTCTACTCCTGATAACAGCACAGACTAATCGCCAGTGTGGACTTTTCCTCGCTGCCACACTTCCTCTCCCTCCGGCTCCCATTCTTTCTATCAATCAAATATCGGCTTTATAATGGAAAAACACACATCCATCAATCAGACACAGTGCATTGTGTCTGTTCCTTAACAACTGCTTTAAAAACGCAAACACACAGTCACCTCCCCCTCCTCCCATCACAACAGCAGATCCAATAACAGCTGACAGGCGACTCAACGGTCGGTCCGCCATCCAGGAAAGGCTGCGCTGACAGGTAGAGAATAAAAGCTCTACAGGTGACCGACTGTGCTATGAGGACATCGATGAGGGGTAAAGAGTGGAAGATGCAGCAGAAAACCTCTTTTACGCAGTAAAGCCTGCACACGGAGGCTGTAAATTAGAATTGATTTTGTGTTTTAAGAAACAGGTGCTAATCTCAGATTATTTCACAGATCCGACAAGAACCTGTCCCTCATGAGGATCAGAGAGGCCAAACTGTCCAGATAAGTGAGAACTAAAGTCACGTCTTTCCTTCTCTCCCTCCCTTCCATGTTTTACCTCCCAGCTGTGTTTGTCCACACAAAGCCACACACGTGCACACACACACACACACACTCCATGTCCTGATTCATGTCACATATGTACGGACCATGAGGCAGATGAATGCACTGTGTTGTGCATCTGCATACAGAAGACTGATTTACCACGAGCCAAATGCATCTGAGGATGACAGCATCAAACATGCACTGCTTCTTTTTCTAACATTTACAAAAGTTTAACTTTGTCTGTTTTGTGTAGGGGGTGTTTCACTGAGACGAGCCCACAGATAATTCATACCCGTCCCTGCAGGTGGCCTCAAATCGAGTGTGTCTTACTGCCTTTCAGCTTTTTGTTTTGGTTTTACGACCCACAACCTGACTGTTCTGGTTCAGTCTGGAAACCTAGTGGGGCCTTCAGGGGCGCAGGCAGCTGTTTTCAGTAGGAGAACATATCCAATAAATCACCTGAACTCTACCTGGTCTGCACCAAACGGCAGCAACGAGCTGGTGAAAACAGTGAACAGTTCAGCAGCTAAAGATGCTCCCCTCAGGTGGTAGAAGAGACCAAAACAGAACTAAAAGCCCTCACATTCGCCACCCACAAGACACCCCGTGAATGCTAATGTTGCTCTGTATCTGCAGGAAAAAACAGGCTGAAATAAGATTGTCTTGGTGGATCAAGAACTAAACTTCTCTTCTCCTGCTGCATCTGTATCCTAAAATCAAACCGCGCCCATGCTGATGCCCTGCTCTTCCCTCTCTTCTCCATATGGGCTGGAAAAAAGTGGGAGGTGGTGACACTTAATATCCCCCTGTTGTCATCCAACTCATTAATAACCACTCAGCAGAGAGACAAGTGTAAAACCTGTCATCGCATCCTTTCTCCCTCTCTCGCCCTCTATCCCTCACCTCATTTCCTTTGTACAATGAGCGCTGCTTTTGACGAGGTGCTCACATAGCCACTGGATCCTAAACGCGGAACCAACAGTGTCTATAACACAATATCCATGTTCTTTGTGTCTTTGTCAATAATAAATGGATGCTAGTCTCTTGCATTTATCCTATTAAGTCCTCCAGATTGAAAACACACTGTGACTGGAAGAAACACTTTTGCATTTGGGAAAATGTTGTGGTGCACGTCACTGCAGGTCAAAGCCTGTGTTTAATTATTCCTCTGAAGAACATTAACTGTGCCCTTTCATTCCAAGCCTGTCGGTGCCTGTCGGTGGTTTTCCAAACTGCTCCAGGATGCATCCCTGCTGACTTTTCCACACCACAGCCTCGCCACACTGTCAGCCCAAGACACGCACACAAAAACACACTCACACACGCACACACACCGCGGGCTCAATTTCTCGTAAACACTAACAGCACTTTGCCATGAAATAATGCGCAAACACTTACAGCGGTGCCCCCTCATTTATCAAACGAGTCACTCAGACTGATCTGAAAAGGAACATGAATATAAAATTGTCTTGAACTGCTGCCAAACTCAAAGCTGTGCATATTTATAAGCACATACAGTGTATATACAGTTGGGGATGATGTCTGCCCGTATACAGTCTGCCTCAGCTTTAAATGAAAACCAGCTATCAGTGAAGAAGGAGCAGTCTTCAAGACAGTCGTATTACACATAGTAAAATCACTTAGATGCCACCAGTCTTTTTTCATGGCAGTCAAAATTGTACTTCTGTTTAATCAAACACACAAGTACAATGGCTTAAGAAATGTTTTTACAACCTGATGTAGAAATAAACTCTTTAATGTGACAACAATCACAATCTTGTAGCAATATTGAGCGAACACAACTGGCTTTCCCTTTCTGAAAGAGATTAACTTCATGCAACCAGCAGAACAGAGATTACATAAACGGGAGCGCAGTTCCTCCATCTGGTTCTATTCTGTGTGCTCGTACCGTACCTCCGATTAGTGCATTGTCATTGTCAGAGTTCAGATTAGGATTAACCCAACTGACCCAGCAGTGTGCGTGTGTGTGGATGCACACCAGAGAGAGGAACACACACAGCATTTCAGGTATGAGAATTAATTTTTCCTCACACACTGAGACAGTAGTAAAACATCGGTATGGTATTGGTATAAAAAGCTTATGAAGCTGTGACACACTGAAGAAAAAGTGTGTAATTTTAAAGATTAAAAAGAGAAAAGTCCAGCAATACATCAGCCTGAACTAATCATCCAGCATGTGTGTGTTTTCTCTCTTTGCCCTTCCCTGACAAGCCCAGCTGTGCTCTTATCACCCTCAACGTGAGCATGTCCTAAACATGTTCCCATAGCAACTGGGACATGATAACTCAGCAGATACTCGGACAGAAGTTCACAACTGTGGTGAAAAAATACCTCCTTAAAAATAAAGACATACACCCTATTTTCGTCTGTCTTTTTTTTTTTGGAAAACTACAGTAAACTCTTCTGACTGCAAATGAAACCCAGTCTGGATAAACGTAAAATTACTTAAAAAGGAAGGTATGGACAAGATGAAAATAAAAAAATATTATCATATATGCTCTGACAAGAAACGAGGGGAGACAGATAGAGGAAAACATAAGTAATTTGAACTGTAACAAGAATATCAAGTTAACGTAAGATAAACCAGTGAACATGACTGATGTGTGAACTGAGACACATCACCCAAATGAATGGCCTCCTTCTCCTGAAGTTCAATTAAAAATTATATTTCATTCTTTCAAATTCTTCATTGCTTGTGTTAGTGTGTCTATGAATCGTGGCAACACGTGAGAGCAGCCTTTGTCACACTGTACACCTGAT
Organism: Amniataba percoides; assembly: GCA_037176925.1. Classification (NCBI taxonomy): domain Eukaryota; kingdom Metazoa; phylum Chordata; class Actinopteri; order Centrarchiformes; family Terapontidae; genus Amniataba; species Amniataba percoides. The sequence goes on from JBAJHX010000096.1 coordinate 17,828,539, forward strand.
ACCAAACACCTGAAAAGAAGTCAAGGTGGAGCTGACGAACGCTCTTTGAACCATTTATCTCCCCGTTGCTCTCTCACTGTATCTGCCTTATTCTTGTTCAAGTCTTAAAAACAGTCAAACAAATAAAACAAGAGAAAAGAGAAACGAGAACAAGAACACAAGAGTAGGGACAATATGGCAATTCATGAAGATTGTCGCATGTTTGACATGAAAAGCCCTGAGAACTCAGGAAATTGGCTTGGCCTATTTTGGGGTAGGAGCTCTGGGCATATCAGTGACTGTGGGATGAAACAGGAGAGGCCCCCGAGGTGCCGCGATGGATGGAGGGGAGGCGGACCAGAGGCTGCTGAGGTCAAAACTAGAAGAAAAACCATTTGATAAAATGAATAACAAAGCAGGGTGGATGTGAAGAGGTGCCTTTGTTTCAAGGTCAACTGATCACTGACTGTCTAAAATACATTTTACAGACAGTATATATATGCAAAGGAGGGGTGTGAATGTGTGCACCATATCTCATAAAAATCCATCACATAGTTGTTGAGACATTTAATTACAGGCTAAAAATTTCAGTTCATTGTAGCACATGGAGAAAAGCCAGGGGATCACCAAAGTCTTAAGGATTCCTTCTGTGGGAACTACAAATGCATACTGCATAAAATATAATGGTTATTCATCCAGAAGCTGTTAGATATCGCACCCTGGACAAAAGAGATGGACCAACCTACAACAATATTATGGCTTTTCTCTGTCATCAAAAATAGCATTTTTTTAATATCAAACAATAGTAATCACAAGCATAATGAATATTTAGAATAAATAATGTTTTGCATTATAATTAATTAATGCAGCTTTGTTGACTAAAATATTAAGATTTCTGATTGCAATTCTTCATCATAAGGTAAAATAATGCAATTAAAATCTTCTTGTATCTTACAGCCTTCAGTAATCAAAGCCTATTCATCAAAGAGTTACTGTAATAGAGTGAAACACAGTGCAGCTGAAAGGCACCATTTCTGATTATTGAGCTACAGTGGGCATTTCTGTCCTGCTGCTCATTTAATCAGTACTCCCATTGATTTCCTGGATCAGCTGTCTGCAGTGATTCCGCACATAAAACCATCAACTCTCTCCCTGCCTGCGATCGGCCTCCTCATCTCCCCCTCTCCCTGATCCTCTGCTGGTCTGTCCACCGCATTCCACCCATGACGCCCTTCCCGTAATGTCAGAGCCATGCTCGTATGGTATGAGAATGAAATAACAACACACACTCTGCCGTAATGGGTTATGGAAGGAGGCCATTCACTACAAAATCTGTCTCTCGCTTCAGCCTCCAATCCTCCACATGGGCCCGGCATCACAGCAGGCTAACAGGCTAGAGGCCAAACACGCACTCACCCACAGACAGACAGACACTCGCGCACACACACACACACACAGGCATAAACACACAGGCATGCACATACTTTCTCTAAGAGGATGGCGGAAACAAGCAATCGGCATCTGACTGTGCATCGTCCCTGGCAAGGTAAGTCCACGTTAACTATGAATGAAATGAGCTGGCATCAGATAAAAGTGAATGAGGGGTGAGGAATGGCATTTAGCTAGCCTTGACCTTGGTCTCTGATTTAAGGCAGGAGAGTACCAGGGTAATAAACGAGGAGACGAGTGGCCACAAAGGCAGCAGGGTTCAGACAGTAAATGGCCGGCTCAGGTGGGAGTGCAGGGAGAGCGAGCACTAATGAGGAACACTTGGACAAACTGAGGCAGTGATGCACGAAGTAAACTGACGGGAGAGCCAGGGGTGGGAAAAAAACAGAGAAGCACAGAGGAAGGACGGCATGCATTTATGCGCAAGCGTTCAAAAGCATGTGAAGAGGAAGGAGGACAGCGGACACGAGGGACTGGCGCTGGGTGTGGACAGCTGGCTTGCCCAGGTGGCGGCAGGCAGACACGGAGTGGACACCTTCTGCTACTCCGCCAGTCTCGCCACACTGATGCACACGTGCTGCTGCTCCCAGAGCGCCGTGTCTGGTGCAGTTCAACGTGTCCACGAGGCCGCTGTCATGTCCACATAGTCTGGGTAAGAATGATGTCATGTGGGCGTCATCCACCCAGTGTATAAGACTAAAACAATTAGTAAATTAGTCAAGCAACAAAAAATGACTGCATTCACTTTGATTAATAATTTTTCAGGGTTTTTCAAGGCAAACATTCACCTGTTTCACCTGCAAAAATGTGTTTTCTGTGTCTTGTGCGATATTATCTTATCTTCATCAGCCAGTGGCGTTCAAATTTCCATTTTTCATCCATGTTGTCTTATTAAAAAATTATGTTAAAATCAGTGGTACATTTTGAGAGTGTTGCTCGGACAAAATAAGACATTTGATAACTTTGGCCAGCTGTGATGGCTATTTTTCTGACACACCGTGGACCTGATGGCAAACATTAGTGCCATTTTCTTTATTATCATTATCATTATGGAGTAAATATAAGCACTCTGAAATAGTGACCTGGAATCTGCCAAACTGATGACTATTTTTCACTCCATTCTGAAGACTAACTGATTAATATACTGAAAGAAGATGTTAGTCACAGCCCTATAAAAATGTTTAAGTCTACCATTTAATCTAGATCCAATGACAATAAAACATTAATATCAATTCTACCAGCTGGTGTTCAACTCAGCCCAACACGGAGGCATGAACAATGAACAGTTGCTCTTTTTTAACACCATGGAAACAAATAACTGTAAACATACACACGCATTCAAGCAACCGCTCTATAAAAAGAGGATAGTCTGTTTCCTGGATTCAACTAAAAGGTATTTTCACACACTCATCTGATGCTGCTCTAGCTGCCTATTCACCACCCCTGTCACACATACAATACATGCAAGCCACTGCTCATAGTCTTTGTATAAACCTGATCTATCAAACCAGCCTCACAGACTTGCAGCCCTGTGGCCTGAGGCGCTGCTGCCAATTGGTAACCACCGATAAGGGAGAGCAGGGCTCACATATACTGTGCTCATTGGTTTGACTGGTTGTGTTAACATGCAGCGTCGCGGGCTGGAGCAAAAATGAGCGAACTGGTTCATCGACGTTAACATGAGCGTTTTCTTAAGCGAGCCAGACTTCAAGGACCGACTCGTCCTACATTGTCTGGAGAGGGCGAGGTCAACCGTTCACCAAGGATCAACTAACTGAGCTGTAAACTTCCACCATGTCCATCGGGAATTTACTCCCAAAAGACTGATCATAGGTTTAAGGACCATCTCGATACAAAACTGCGGCCTCGTTGCTTTCTTTTCATCTATTGTCCTTGGAACTGAGAGATGAATAGGCATCCATGTTCTGTGACAAAGAACCAGCACATCAAAGATAAAATGGGGAGCCAAGCTAAGACTCCGGAGTGGGATTTTATATTGATATTATCAGCTAAAGTGGGACAGAGCTGTGTGAAAAGCTGAAAACAGGCTACACATGTAAAAAGAGTACAACACAAAGTGGTGAACAACATCAGCTGTGAAAGACGTTGGCATACCGCCCCTCAGGCTTTTCACCCAGACAAAACATTCCTCATACATGCAAAGACCTTTTATGTGAAAGTCTGAGGTCTGTGATTTTACTTGAATCTATATAGCATCCTATAATTCATGCTGTGATAGTAAGAACTGTGTGATAACTAAGGGGTTGTTCAATGACTATAACAAAGTCTTTACGCCGCAGTATTGATCAACACAGCGTAAACTGTGACACTCCAGTACGAAACCAACTTCTAATCACTGTCAAAGACCAGCAACCATCATTCAATTTCACATGAGCATCCCTCATTGTTACAAGGGCACATCAGTCTGCATCATCAGAGCCGATTCTGGGTCAATCCCCACCCCACTTCCTCATCGCACCCCCCTCCTCATTTCCCTTCCCTCCCCCCTCGCCTGCTCTGTCTGCTCCTCCATGGGGGAGGTGGAGGCACGAGAAAGAATCAAATTAGCTTCCTTTCCTACATTTTCATGACAGACGGCCTTGTCAAGGTCAGGGAGGTGCCTGACAGTTTTCTTTGAGTCCAATTAACTCCAACAAGCAGCGGCCATTCAAATAACATTAGATTTTTTTGATGATGCTTTTAGCCAAAGTAATTCTTATAAACATCCATGTATAATTTCAGTATAGGCCATCATGTGGATACCTATAATCTGTGTTTTGGATATACTAGACTGGCAGACCACAAACTATGCAGTAAAATTGATCCTGTGTGACACTAAATTATGGCAGTGGCACTGGTAGACCCAGTATGGAGCTCATTAAAAGAAAAAAACATTAAAAGGAAAGCTGCAACAAGAAGCAGTCTCTTAAAAAAAAGATGAAGAGACAAATATGTGGTTGTGTTCACATTTTGCATTAATTATGAAGGGTTAGCTCTCTTACATTAAAAAACAAGTAAAATGTTTGTATATTGCATACATTTTTGTCACATGTGAACTGTCGTGTAGACACTGTTTTCCACGACTCCATGTCCGCATGTGTGAATTCATTGCACGTAAAATGTGCTTAACTTGAGATGGAATTGATGCTTTCACATCTGGTGTTTTGCAGAAATATCTAAAAATCACACGGGCCCTCATATGAATTATTAAAATTTGAGATGGTGTCTCACATCCTCTCTGATAGTTCAGATGAAAATGCCAAAAGAAGCCTTCAGCTGCAGCACAGACAGGGACCGTGTCCGTAATATTTGTACGCTGTGGTGGTGTATTTCGAGAATACAAAAGAGGTTGCTGGTAAAACAAACACACAGCTGCCAAAACTTGCGGCTGTGTTCACCTTTTCGTTCTGACACAGTGTGCAAACGTTCGGCGCAGAGCTGCAGACTGCTGCCATGACTCTGCTCGTCTGTCTGCCTCCCTGGAGGGCTGCTTAGCATTACCAGCCCGGCCTCCCACTCTGCCAGACAGCATTTAGCATGAGTGCTAATGTAGCCAGCCACCACTTTCGTCTGTCTGTCTGTAGGAATGCTAACTTAGCCGGGGGCTGAAGATGTGTCTGCACTGTCATGTACGCGCAGCTACATGTGTGTGCTCCTTAAATGCCTGTGCAGTGGTGTGGGAGTTCAGGTTACGTACAACAAAACAGGCTTTGACCTTGGAGTGAGGATACCTGATGATGACGAAGGGCAGAGCAGGCAAGATTCAGTCAAATTTGGCTAATGCTAATTTTCTACCACAAAGTCATAGTTTGTGTTTCAGTGTGGTAGCTCCGGGCTGGAAACACATCTTAATGACTTTTACCATTCAGGGCCTCGGAGAATTTGCAGGCGTTTGTAAATCACTGATCTCAGACAAGCTGATTTCATGCTGCTAATCAGTAGAATCACATGATAAAGTGTTGCTGCGTCTAATTAGCTTCCCCGCCACGCCGGACTGGATTAGCCAAAAGTGTTTAGCTTGTGCTGTCGGCCAACAGTCTAGCCACTGTCCTACCACACTGTCCTCGACTTATCTACCCGTCACTGTAAAATAAAAAGATTTATTTCTGTATAGACAAATATCTGCAGAGTTTGCTGTCATGCTTGCAGCTCTGAGAAGCTGTTTTAAAGGCGGCGTCGTGCTTTGAGCTAAACGTTAACAATGGTGCGCTAGCATGCTCACAATGAAAGTTTCAACATGCTGATGTTTGGCATATATAATGTTTACCATGTCTCAGCATGCTAACATTTGCTAATTGGCACTAAGTACAACAGAGGCTGACAGTTTCATTGGCTGGTATTTTCACTAAATAAAGTGTTGTACAAGTTAAATTATAAAAGAGACATATTTCATCAATTAGTTATTTTGTGCTGAGTTCAGCAGAATTAAAGCCTCGTCCTGCTGCTGTCTCGCTCGATTCACACACAACAACACAAAACAAACTCTGAGACACAAACTCCAGCAGCGATTAAGCTACTTAGCGCTGAAGGTGATTATGGGCCAGCCGGTCTCTCACACACACACACACACACACACACCCTTCATATCAGCACAGCAGACACTGACAGCAGTCCTACTGAAGCATGCACACAAACACAGTTTGGCTCAAATTCAGGGATCTTCACATCTTTTGTCTAGTCCATAATGTCCATACATCCTCACCACACTAAATCCAATTTTGCTGTCCAGGAATTACACAGGAGGCTGAATAAAATTAACTTTAATGAATTCAGGAGGGGGAAAAAACACTGCAAATATGAATAAATCCATTTAAGATGGACACAGAGAGACAGAAAGAGCACAGCAAAGCTCCTCCACAGAAACGCTGACCTGCTTACAGTGTGCAATCCATCAGGAGACATTACAGAGAAAGAGGGAAGATCTGTGTGTGTTTTAAAAAGGCTTAGAGAAGATAAAGTAACCATCCTGATAAAGCAGGAGGGATTTTACACTCCTGACATTTATTTACCGATAAGCCGTGTTATATTTCGAGTTCCCCAATTAAGAAAGCAGAAGAGAATATCATTTTAGATAATTTAGAAAGAACAGTCAACGTTAATAAAGAGAAGTGAACGAACTCCATACAGTCTAGACACAACACCTGAGGGCCTTCATCGCTCTGCCTCGTCCTCCCTCTGCGGGAATATGACAATCACGTGCAGCTGTGCCAAATTATTCATACGCACGATGCTCAGACGTCCACACACACACACACACACCGCACGCATACGAACACATGGATGCACCCATGCAGACACACACTGATTGCATGTCTGGCTAAGAGCTCATATTTGCACGCTACAGTAGCCCTTTTGACAACAGAGGACACACTTGCTCCTTTCTCCAGTCCGCCGCCCCCTTCTCCGTCCACCACCACCCTCCTCTGCCCCGTTCCCTCTTTGATTTTTCTTTGTATTTGTCATGTTGAATTGCAGGAAGCGCCGCTCTCTTCAGAAGCAGGAGAGCAGTTTATAAAACAAAGACGACACCAGAAATTGACTCCGCAAACATTTCTTTTTTTTTTCTTTTTCTGTCCGCCCCTTCCTGTCTACCGTTCTCTCTGAAAACACAGTTGGGTTCTTCATCCCCAATTCACCCTCCAATTCTCTGCCCTTGCTCAGTGTGTCTTTATCTGTATGTATGTGTGTATGTGTGTATGTGTGTGTGCGTGTGTGTGTGTGCAAACTCAGCACAGAGCACAAAGACCTGCAGTGACATCAGACTCATTCACACTGCGTCCTCTGTCTGCGCTCACCCGAGAGGTGCTCTGTTTAAAGGGCCTCTGCTACGCCTCATCCCCCCTCCCTGACCCCCACACACACACACACAAACACAGATCCCCTGTGATTTCTAACTGACCACAATGATGTCAACACACACAGCTCCATTAGATCTTTTATCAAAATATGGAGTGAACAGAAATGATTTAGCATTTAACTGTCCCCGAAAAGCTAAAAGAAAAGATGTTATTTTCTGTGTTGAACGTTTTAGCCCATAACGGAGGAATGACTGGTTCTAGTTTAGACTGTTTAGAAGGCCAGCTCCAGCTGACATATGATAATACTCTGATAACAGAAAAATGCAAATGCTCAGACTGAAGCGCCTTTCATTCTTTAATGAATTCAAATGGATGAATTCAAATAAATACAGATCTGTGTCTGTGTGTGTGTGTATGTGTGCACGTGCAAGAGTGGGCGAGCAGGAGGTGGAAGTAGCTGGGGGGTTAAAGCTGGTGACATTCCAGCATTTTGGTCACAGCTTCACGCTTTATTTTGCTCACAATGCAGACGAGCTTGAGCAAGAGACATTAAAAAAAGGATGAGGCAAACATTTAAAGGGAAGTCTGAGGTGACATGTCGTGATCAGAGAACACAGCTGGCACACTCGGGATTGATTTGTATTTTTCCATAACTCAGTAAAGAACAAAGGGCCTTTTTCTGTTACAGAAGAGCAGAAACATGTTCATAAAGGAAGCCAGTTCTGATGCTCGCTCTCAGGCTGCAGAGCAGAAGACTGATTCCTAGAAGGTTTCTATAAAAACAGCCCAAGGCCTAACTCCAGTCTATTATTTCTTGCAGTTTCACACTCTCACTGAGGGTACAGTGTTGGCTGAATCATCTCAAAAGGCTCATCAGCGGCTCACGAAGCAGGAAATGAACAGGAAGTGTGGATAGTCCAGCAGCAGCCTTACAGGAAGTCATTCTGCAACAGCAGCAGACCATTTGGGAGTGCTGATGCACTTAATGGGGAGACGTTCGTCAAATGAGCAGTTGCACAACTCATTTTGATGATACTTTTCTGACGGTCAGGTCATCTAAGAAACTCTATCTAATAGCTCTATTATTCACCTGTGTAATTGTTTGGAAACCCAGGATTAACAGCTGTAACTCAGCAACCTTACTAACTTCTTTGTCTTGAAGACCTTTTTACCTCCTCGTCCACAATCTGCCCGTAAAGCCCCTGAGCCTGCAGAGCCTGGTTGTGCAACAGTCACTGCTGTGAGAAAACAGGTGATGAACAAAACACAGTGCTGCCCTGAATAGCTCTGATTCCCACCCCCTGCAGAGCACCTGGTTTAAACATGGATCCATTATGTTAACCTCATACATACAGCACATACTGTAGACACAATGCTCTGCAAATCTACACTACAAGCCAAAAGTTTGGAAGCAACTTCAAGTTTCTGTTCACAATGCCTTTCTTAAAAACCAGCATGAGTCATATGTATTATGGGATGTATTTACTGTATGATCAGACTTTACTTTCATTGGTATGCACCATTTTCCTCAATTTACCTTTATGTATACACTGATGTTAACAGACCTCTCTCCATTTGAACTGTGGATCGATCTGTCAGAAAAGCACTTCCCGCAAATTAACAGTCAAGCCAGATGAGGTTACTATAAACAAAGCCAAGTCTAAGCAAGAAAAACTAAAATACTTGATAATTATAGTAAAAATGTATTGTATACAGGCAGCTTCTTTAGCACTATTGCTGCAAAAAAAACAGTCACACAGAACTGTTAGGTCTACAAGGTTTGAAGGGCAACAACAAAAAAAACATGTGACCAGCAGGCCAGTGCAGAGGAGGAAGTGATGCACAGCCAACTTGGGTGTGAGCTGTGTCATGTTTCCTGCTCTTCTTTCCTCAGTCGAGGCTGAGAATCACTGATTGGAAACGACTTCAGCAGCGACTCCAGCAGCGACTCCCATCAACAAAGCAAAAACGCTTTCACTTTTCCTGAACGGGCACTGTAAGCCTGCAGTGAGACAGGCGATAAGGGAAGAGGGGGGGTATGAATGTTGAGTCCAAGTGTAAAAATGCACTCACATGGAGATTACATTGCAACACTACCCCGTGATCAGAACATACTGCGGGTTGATAACTCAGTCTCACACACAATTTTCCCACCAGAGTCCAGTCATTTTAAAGGCAGCCCCCTGGGGAGGCGTGCAACTCAGACAGAGCTCGTGTGGCAGGCGATTAACACACACAGGAAACAGGCGAGACTGGTAGCCTACACAGGACATACGTCCAACAACAAAACACCACCTCTTTTTTTTTTTTTCAAACTCCCATTTAAAGCCTTTGTATATCAGCTGTTAGGGGCCCTTTCCGCAGTTGTATCCCTCCACTCCACTCTGTTTTGTTTTGAAGCCATTTGTTTTGGGTCATGGGGTGGCAAAAGTTCGCAGCACTGTTTAGATTCATGAAAAACTTTTTTTGTTGCTGCAAAGCGATATTTTGGAGTGGTTGATCGCATTAGCAGACGACCCGAGAGATGAAAGCTCATCTCTTTTTTTTTCCCCAGCTGAGCCCCACATTGCCTTTAAGCCAAAAAGCTCTGCGTCATAAATGTCCAAATCTGCCCCCAACACCACCTCCCGTTGTCCACATGTGGGGTCTGAAAGAACACTGAATATTTTGTGCTCTATTTGCCAAACTTGTTTTTCTCATTACCATCATACTGTCAAACCACAAACGCATGAAAGACACAAGGCACTGAATCGTTGCTTAGCGATTCCTCCGGCCATTTTTTGGCAACAGCTCACATCAGACAGAGAGAGAGACGGAACCCAGAGGAAAAGGCTGTTAAGGTGAGAACATCAAGCGACGCTCACAAGGTCAGAGATCACAGCGGCGCTAAACAGATTTGTCTTTGTGCCTATTTATACTCAGATATAGAGGCTGACTTAGCGTTCTGGTGGAAGACGGGAGTCGCACGCTGGCTTGAAATGAGCAAGTGGCAGAGCTGCAGAGAGAGAAACAGCAAGAGAGGGATCGATATGCAAAGGGCAAAAAAAAAAAATCACACATAGCTCGTAACTCTCATGTCAAGTTACACCCGACGTACAGGCATGCACACAGAAGCTGAATTATTGACATTTATAGCGGCGTGTGTACACTCAGAACCAGCCCCAGACATAAAGCTTTCAGTGCGGGGCAAACGTAGCACTCAACCAGTCAGAGGAGGAGGCACCCTCGAGGTGAAGTGAAACTGCACGTATGTCTGAGTGTGAGCGTGTGTGTGTGTGTATGTATGTGTGTGGGGGGGTAATCAAATGGCTGAGACTAAGAAAGTGTGGGAGTCGTCTTTAACAACAGCCACTCAGTGGAGAGGTACATTATATGCATCATTATATGTGACTCGATTGAGGTGTGTGTGTGTGTGTGTGTGTGTGTGTGTGTGTCACATCCACAACCCTCCCTCAGGCAGGCAGGTCTGAATGCAGGATTGTAGGTCATGTCACTGACTGTATGGACATTGTTTAGGGAAGGCAGTGCAGACATTCAGGAAATGGATGCTGGCGACTCAGACTGTGTGTGTGTGTGTGTGTGTGTGTGTGTGTTGTAACAGTTGACCTTATTGCCCTCTAAAATGCATACTCACACACACACACAGTCCTAAGCTTTATGCAGCCTGCCTAAGGGCCACGCAACATGGGAGCAATTAAACACCATCCTTTGTTATCAGCAGCCGACTTTCTCAGGGAAATTAAAAAAAAAAAAAGCATGGCGGTCATTGGGAAAACCTTCGGCAGGAAGTTATCCCTCTCCTTGTGTTTATTTGTGGGCTTCCCATTTCCTGTCAAACACGCAGACGTTGCTGGTGGCACTCACAGGGCATGTAAACACACACACACAAAGATCACGCATGATGAATAAGGAGCTGTGCTCGCTCGCCCACCAGAGCGGTCGCGTAATTACACAAACTGTTTAATTACAAAGCCAAGCCCATGCTAATAAAAACAGGATTACAACGCTCTGTGTGTTGACCTGACCCTCTCACCCTAAAGTAAAAAATGGGTGAGTTCAGTGGCAACAGCGATGAAGAATGTGCTCACACACCAATGATCACATCAACATTGCATCACCCTGAAAAACAGACAGCTGAACACGCAGCCATACGTGTGGCGCGCGTAGATCTGTCAGCTTCGTTCATTCATCGAAACTCCACCTCTGAGTCGCCCTCCAGACTTTAATCAATAACTTCAGTTGAGCAGCAGCCACCAGCTGTCTCTGTGGCTTCGCTTTTCACCTTTTTTTTCCCCTTCTCTTTGCTTTTTTTGTAGTCAGCACCACCCACCCCACTTCCTGTTACAGTTGTCGCTGTGAACAAGCACAAAGGAGATTCACTCAGTGGCTGATTGACAAGTCAGCTCGAAAAAAAAGCCTCCCCTGGGGAAATGGGGCCATCAGTTGTAAGGTTGATCTTAAAAAGGCTGCTTTACTAGGCCATCCCCCCTCCCCACACGCATCCTCAACCCCCACTAAGTTCAATCAATGCTTCTCAAACTGGGGTCGGAGGACCTCAAAGGGGGCCTCGGTGAGGAAGAGTTAGACCTCACTGTTACTTTGCTGCAGTCGCTTTCCATTTGCACAATGAGACAGAGGGTGCAAGGACGCCTGTTCTGATCACATGACTCAGCCAAGTTTCATTCTTTGCATCCAAGCTACACAATCAGGTCGGTGATCTTCTCACAGGAAGGACTCTGAGTGTGACCTAATGAGCTTCATTAGCTCCAACAGGAGTCCAGGAGTTACAAGGGCTGCTTGTGAGGCCGCCGCCTCAGCTCCACACACACACACACACACGTCTGCAAAACGAGCATGATCACAGGCGCAGCCCCAGTCACACCACACGGCCGTGCCTCCCAGGTCCAGGGACCCCCAGCTCCAGCACATGCACATTCACATGACATCCTCCAACCAGCCGCTGGGTCTCCTGGCGCTCCCCATCAATGGGCTGCAGATATCTGCTGATGTGAGGCCAAAAGCTGCTGAGCTGCTCGAGCTTTTGGGGTGCCTTTCCAACAAAGGCAGTGAATGACACAGCTCTGAAGGAGAGCATCTCTTTGTGCTGCTTGTGCAGAGGCAGGATGGGTGTGTGTGTGTATAGGGGGGGACAAAAAAACACATAACACAAGCCTCCAGTAGCATTTTATGTAAGGCGCTCCCCAGACGTGGTTTGGGGATGAGATGAGGCTGCAGGTAGAAGAATAACACAGAAAAGAGAAACGCCCATTCTCCTGCCCGCACCTGGCTGCAGCTGTCCTTGACACTTCGGCCAACGCTAAAAGCCCTGATGAAGCCTCTGTGGAGAATGGAAACAACCACATGCAGACGGAGCCACACTTCAGCACCGAGCACCACCCACCTACTGCAAAAACAAGGTGCGACCGTGCAGGGTGCAGTGCATCTGCCTCCAGCGTGCACGGACACAGTGTGTGTGTGTGTGTGTGTGTGTGCGTGCGCCCTGAGGTGGGCACGTTTCCAGCGGGCTGGCTGGTCTTACCTTAACGCAACCTTCACGCAGCAGTCCGCCTGGCTCGCCATCGTCGCTTTCAGGGTTCGCCGGCGGGGTGCGGAGGATTTCGGCTGTCTTCAGGGGGGTTTGTTGTTTCCAGTGCGTGTTAGTGTGTGTGTGTGTGTGTGTGTGTGTGTCTGTGTGTTGGGCGGTGCGGGGTGTCTCGGGTCAGCGGGGGAGCTGCCGTCAGGACCTGCCGGCGCTGATGTGCCTCCTCATCCGGACTCCTCCTGTCTCCTTCGCGGCTCCGGCGCTCATTTTCTCACATCGCAGAGTTTAACCCGCTCTCTCTCTCTCTCTTTCTCTCTCTCTCTTTTTCCTTCTCTCTCTCTCTCTCTGTCTGTCTGTCTCTTCTGCGCCGTGCTCAGCCGCTACATCCTGTTTAAAGTGCGTATGAGCGGAGTGTGTGAGAGTGTGTGTGTCCTCCCCGGAGAGCCGCGCTCAGACCGTCAGCTGGAGGTGGGGTGTGCTGCCTTCATGGCACAGTGGGAAATATCGCGTTTGTGTTTTTAAGGTACCGCGTAGAAGAAGAAGACGGCCTCTCCAGACTAAACGAGCTTTTCAATTAGCAGGACGCCAAGGAGGGTTACGGAGGGTATTTTTTGACCCGGGTATGAGGTTAGAAGTGGAATTATATGTAAATAAAGTGTGATTTTCCCAATTACCACGTCCAATCCGTTGCCATGGATACTGACAGACGCAGTTATGTTATGCAAATGTAAACATCCACAACACGAGAAGCACACGGAGGCGTAACTGGAACAAGAAACACATTTTCACATCATTTACTCAACAGAGTGTTCCAGCAATGTGCTGTGTCACTTCAGTAAAGCTGGGGGACTCTCAAGAATCACATTAATGTGGTTAAAGCTGATGCAAGGGAGGCTAAGAATAACTGACTTTTAACAAAATATGAAGCCTACACTTCCCACGATGCAACACGGTATTAGTGCCCAAAGTCTGAGTCTGAATTGAACCAAACTTTATGTGTAAAATTAGCAGTGTCTCTCCATAATGTGCACAACACAAAAAGTTCTGTTACAGGTGAAAGTCCTGCAAAAATCATCATACTGTGAAGTCTTTATTAGCAGCAGCAGTCTGATAACATGGACTCAAAGTACCTCAAATGAAAGTACTAATTTTGAAGCAGAGTGGCCCCTTTCAGTGGTATTTTGTATTGTGTAATATTGTATTGTATAATATCATATATTTTGTTATATTATATAATATTGTGTTGTGTTGCGTTGCGTTTCGTTGCGTTACATTACATTATATTATATTATATTATATTATATTATATTATATTATATTATATTATATTATATTATAGTGTTTTTTATTGTTATTACTTAAGTGTTAGCATGTAAAATTTAAATGCTGTATGTGGTCATAGTGGTTGTAATGTAGCTATTTTAATCTTATTTAATAGCTTAATTTATGACAGCGTATCATATTTTAGGGGTTGTTTACTGTTTTATTTTTTATGTAAAGCCATACAAAACATGAAATGTAACTAAAGCCCACATTTGAAGCTGATGTTGGATTCCTTGTGTGTATTGTATTTAACAAAAAAAAACTGATTCTGATTCTCTGGCAGGCAAATAAATGTAACACAGTAAAATGGAAACAAGACTCAACATTTCATTATAAACTATCACTCTAACAAAAGACTAACAAAATAAACAATAACTCTGTATGAAATTAAATGTAGAGGTGACATGGAGTGGAAATAATCAGCTGAAATACAACATAAGTACATGAGTAAATCGATTCAGTTACAGTCCGCTGCTGCACAAAAAAGTGCAACATGCAGCTGTTTTTCTGCACTGACTTTAACTATACAAAATACGAGGAGTCCCTGAAAGCAGCATAATCGCATTCGATTGACGCGCAGTCCGGCTAACTGTCGAATTAGCCCCGCCTTCACTGAAGACAATAGACCAATCAGCGGGCTCGATCGGGCCCTTTCGGCCCCGCCCAGCAGCACACCCACCACCGGGCTGTAAAGATCACAAACTTCAACGCTCCAGCGGCGACATCTGAGGTGTGTTAGTGGCATGAACAGAGGGGAGGGGCCGCAGGTTTAAACACGTCGGGGTCAAAGGGCGTCATGCAGAGACTATTATGTTCCTGCAGAAGAAAGACTTCATGTGCTCTGGTTTGGATGGGAAGTTGCACTCACTTCCCTCTCCCGCTGAGTCACATTTCTTCAAAAGGGGAAGTTGAAGTCCTTTCTCTTTGTTGAGTCAAACAGACATCATGCTTTTTTTCTCTTTTTTTCTACCTTTCCTCATCAGTTTCCCTCGTCCGCTTTCTATTCATTCTAGATCTACGCAAGCAAATTTGGCTCTTTTCCCTCCTCAGCTCAGTTTCCTCTAACATGCTGATAAAGCCTGCTTTAAATGATCTATGCAAAGTGACTTCACCACACTGTTATATGCTGGCAGGATTTTAATCCGCACTTGCAGGGGAAAAAAGTCCAACTTTTCCAAATTCTCGTCCTCCTCATCGATGAGTCATGTTCAAAAGCGACAAACAGTTTGCCAATTTCCCAGTGTAACACAAACACGGCTCAGTTGGCTGTTTCACAACTCCAGAAATATACAACTTTATCCAGATGGGCTTTCATATATTGATTCTGTATCATGTAGGAGTCACTCAGACACGTTTATATAACCAGTCTGTGAATGTGTGCACAGAGGAGCGTATGACTCTCACTCTGTGTGTGTGTGTGTGTGTTGTTGTTGTCCTTAGGACCAGGTGGCGATTTTAGTTCAGGCCACGTTCCCCCAGAAGCAGTCCTGGATTCCACACAAGATTAACATCCAGTTATGAGGATAAAGCTACAAATCCTCCTAGATCTGCTGGAAACCATCCATCGGCCACAGCAACTGGGACAACAAAACACACAAACAAGGCCAAATGCACACATACACACACACCTTCTTGCGTCTGGTGAACTTTTAAGACTGACTGTTACATAATTAGGCTGCACTGTTCTCCTAAGCATATGTAAAGCCCCTTTCATTCATCTGCAGGCATGTTTATAGTTTTCAAATCCACTCTAGCTCATTTCTCTCTGTGTGCCACCTCCTCCTCTGCACTTTACAATGTAAAAAGCACATTTCATAACTGCACTGTGTGGGTTATAAAACCCTGAAGATATTTTAATGTTGCAATTGCCAAACTGCAGCATAATCCCCACATTTAAGTCTACATATAGTCAAAATAACAGCAGCCTAATTGCATAAGAGGCGTTCAAATACAATCCAGCCGCCCACGGGGCTCTGTCAGTCACAGTGAAGTCAGCAATTCATTCTCCTGCTTGGATTTGGCACTTTTTCATCTTCCAGTAACACACACACACACAGACACACACACATGCACACACAAATACACTTCATGAATCTTACTTGATGGCCCCTTTTCTCATTTCTGCAGCGTGTGATTATACCCTGACCTGAAAACAAGATGACTCATAACAATGTTTTTATTGCTATATTTCAAATTATTGTTGAATATATCATCTTGGAAAAAGGCATATTTTATCTCCTCACTGATGGAAATATAATGTAAAATACACTGATGACACACAGAAGCAAAGTCATGCACCGCCACATTTGAAACACAACATGCATCCATATACACACTATGATGGATTAAACTAGTGTATCAGGCTTGTGTGTTAAATGAAGCAAAAACTGTGATGCGTTCAATGCCAATGAACTCCAATGATCTAATTTCTTTGCTCCGACCTATGCATCACCTCTCTCTGTGAAAAAGACTCGAACGGAGACAGAGAGGAAGATGGAAGATGAAACTGCACCCTAATGTATTCTCCATCCTTATTCTTTGATGTGTCTATAATCCCTCACATGCGTTTTCTATATTTGGCTTTGAAGCTCCATAAACTAAATCCCCTATTCTTTACCGTAACAAAACTGCTTGAATTGGTCTGGATTACGCAAACACACAGTTGACGACTCACTGGCTGGCAGAGAAGAAAGGTGCTTCGCCAAAATGAAAAGTTGAATGATGCACAGTTGTTTCACTTTTTTTCTTTTTTGCTTCACTTGCAACGGGAATACATGGCTAAGTCTTATAAGTGTGTGCACAGATGTTTGATGGTGTCTCTGTTTTATGTTTGCATGTGTGTGTGACACCGGAGCTGCTTATGTGGTTTAGATTTATGTGTGTCAGCTGCAGCAGCATCAAGCAGAGCAGGTCCTTGCCAGTTCTTGGCAGTGAGAGACCCCCCGCAGTGCTTTGTCCCATCACCCTGCGGAGCTCGGCTTTCACTGCTTACAGTGGAAGTACTGAAAGTGGCCTATGTCTTTACTGTGAGCCGAGTGATGCTAAAAATATCACTGTATTTTTTCTTATTCGCTATCTTGGTGTTAACAATGTGGTGAAACTCTGGGTGCAGTATGTTCTGTCATGCTTGCATGCAGCAAAACTTTTAAAGTTTTCTAAAGTATGCTTAGTTTGTTTTCTCGCCAGGAGTTATTAGAGAAGATTGATACCACTCTGTTTAATCCAATGTCACGGTCTTTAAGCTTTGCTTAACATAAAGACAGAAAACCAGGGGAAGCTGGTATCATGGCTCTATCCAAAAGTTAAAAATACCAGAACCTCTCTAGCTCACTAATTAACACGTTACACTGATTGTTGAATTCCTCTTTGTGGGGTTAGCAGGCAATCAAAGAGACAGCCCCTCACCCAAAAATAGCTCCACATAGCCCCCGAGAAAACCACAAATTGTAGGTTTTGTGCTTCAGGTTTTTGTATAAACGTACAGATAAAATATTACCAGTTAAGCAGTGAGTTTTAGTGGTGTTGGTGGGCAGATTTAGATTTTGTCATACTTGCCGTGCCCAGTCTTTATGCTGTTATTTTTATTTAGCAATCTTCTCATCTAACTTTCAGCAAGGGGGTGAATATGTGTGTTTCCCCACATTTTAGTTTTAACTGTATCACTTAAGAGAAAGAAACAACATCCAAAGTGTATCCCAATATTTGATGTCTTTCTGTGATGTTATATGGATGTGTCTTCATAACACTTTTGCACATGACATATTTAGAGAAAACAAGATACTGTGCTTCAAGGATGCATGTACGTGAGCCCAGAAGAGCCAGTGTGGAGATATATTCACACACAGATCATCAGTCACAGGGGGATGTATCGGTGGCGAGCGATTAGAAATGAGTTGGGCTCCCCTGTGGAGCAGACCTACATTCCAGCCTCCGTCCCCGGGGCACACGCTGACCCAGGCTCTGATGCTTCCTCCTGGGCTGTGACCGGCCGGTGACTGGGGTGGAGGCTGATGGTGGCTCATAGTGGGCTGCTGCAGCCTCTGGGTGTTTCAGAGAGGTAGTGACACTCATTGACTGAGTTACTGCTGCATCACAGACTATGAGGCCAGTGTGTGTGTGTGTGTGTTAGATGAGGAGGAGGAGGAGGTCAACAAGGAGTGGCTGGTTTTTGGTCCCCTTACCCAAGCCCGCTGCATGCTTTTACTCACACACTCAAAGGACTAATAAACTAATACCATATGTGGCAGCTGACCCCCCGCAGCTCCACAAACAAGCTGCCTCAGCTGCTTTAAACATGAAATTAGACTATTTAGGTGATACTGAAAAGTCCTTAATCACTTCTAATACACATGTTAAGTTTATCATGATGGAAAATATTACCCATTATGGCTATGTAACTGTGCTTATTATAACACGCACAGGTAAATTCTTCCACTTCCTGAAATGAAACATAATTTGAACTGATTCTGGCTTTGATTTTAATGGTTCGTAAAAGCAAGATCACAAGCTAGTTTCACTGGCTCATTAAAATAGCAATCTGTCATTAAATCTGTATGATTACCTCTCTTATTTGGTGTGCTCAACTGCTCTGTCATCTTACCCCATCACCTCCCCTCTCATTTCTCTAAGGGCATCCTGCACCTCGTTACTATGGAAACAGCCTCTGAAGGAGGCAGGCAGAAAGGGACAGGAAGAGATGCTGAAATGGCAGAAAAGCCTCTTTGTGCTCTCAGAGCAAAAAGGCCCTAAAGAGGGTATGAGGGGTTAATCACACACACATAGACACAACTGCCACCCCAAATGGTAGATGATGAGTATCAGCAGATTCCTAAATTCCCTCTGACGCCAGAGGAGCAGAGCTTTATAGATGACTTTTCCTTACACACTTTTTAAAAACTCTAACACTTTCTGTGTGCAGCTTCTGTCAAAACAGCACATCTTTAGTAAAATAATTAAGTAAAAGTCTACCATTGATCTACTATGTATGAGCAGACTAGTGTAGGGTTTTGCTCATGATGTACTGTCTTTTCACTGTTATGGACCATTATAATTGATGTATCCACTTAGAGAGCTGCAGCTAACACATGTGATCACATTATGCATTCAAAGGACAAGCTCAGGCACAAAAACATACAATACACAGACATTCAGAAAAGCATAAAATCCCAACCTCTTTCTCATTCACAAGCAAAACACTGACACACACACACACACACTTATGTGTGTAAAATCTCACTCAGTCATTCTATATCGGAAAATTGGATTGCTACTCCCCAAATAACTTGATTATAAACCGTTTCCCTCTCACTCTGGGGCGGCATCACTTAATAAAGCTGAGTGCATTGACACAGAAGTGCCCACGCTCATACATGGACACACACAAAGACACATACACACACACACACTGCTACAGTCTGTATATAAATGACATGGATGATATCAACATTAAAAAAATATATGAACTGAGGCTACAAGGGACCAAATATCACAAACACACCAGGGAAAACGATGGATTCTAGGTAAAACATCAGGCTCTATTCAGTCGACCTTGTTCTTTGTGTATCTAAGTACCAGCTGATTAGAATCTTAAAGCTACAAAAAGGTCAAATATGTAAGCATTAAGCTTGTGAAAGGGCTTCTTTAAGTCAGTATGTTCATGTGTCGTCACAGCGCTGCAGTATGTGGGCCAACACCGAGAGCACCAAGTTACAAAGAAATGTGTTACGCTACAGAGAGCAGCACAACTTAACTTTTGTTGTGTGTGACATGCACTGTGGAAGTAATTGCATTTATCACAGCCCTCATGTGACTTTAACAAAGCGCCACAAACTCTGCTCTGTCTCCTGCTGAAATAAACGCAGCAGATGTGACATGTCACACAGTTTGTTTATGATTGATGATAAGGAAGATGAACAGGACAGCAAACACATTTTATACAAGTAACACAGCATCAGAAGAAAGGAAGAACATGTAACATCCTCTTACACTAGCCTCCATGTTTATAGGCTACTAAATTTCAGAGGGAAATACTGTGCTGTTTTTTAATATTTATTTGACAACTATTACCTTATAATTATTTCAAATACAAAACATATCGCCAGCTAATAAAACATGTAGTTTTATATTCTAAACTACCCAGCTGTATATAAAGGGGGTACATGTTAATATGCTCAATTTCCGTGTTGTGTAATAGTAACATGTTTGTCCTGGATGTTTTCTTTTGATTTATTACACATTACAGTTTTAGCAAAGTAGTTGTTTTACACTTCTTACTTTGTCACAGGACACGTGACTATAATGATATATAGACAACTTCAGATTTGAAGCAAAGTGGGAAAAACTGTTTTGAGAACCTGATGGAGTTATGTTGAAGCCTTGCAGCTCCATCTAGTGTTGGGCTGTAGTACTTACACTTAAGTCATTCAGACACTTGTAGGGTCTCTGTCCATCAGTGTGACTCTGTCAAACCCTTCACAAGGATTTCTGTTTCTTTTTGTGAAAAATCTCTTTGTGTTTCAGCTGTGGCTCAACAAGCAACCAATGTTGAGGCCCAAAGCGGGAACTCCGTACTGTTTTGTCGTCACATGGTCAAAGCAGACAATCTTTTTCCTGAAATTTCAGGAGAGTCACTATGAGGCAGGAGAATAACGCACAGGAGGATGTGTGACTAAGAGTTGGCTAGTATGTTACAAGAACACTAAGACTATAGTAGATTAAAGGGCAGTACATTTGGATGGATGACAAAGGTTAAAGTAGGAGAATATGGACTGATAGACATCTCTTGTAATGCCCCTGCCCTTGTGAGTATTATTTCCCCGTGGCTATTCCCAATCTCTGAAGTGAATGATCATACAGGACTCAGAAAGACTGTTCCTAGAGGGGAGAAGTGTGTCCAAAACATGAAGCATAAATGGAGTGCAGGAAATACAAAGAAGCGATGGCATTGACACGAGAGGATGCGGCTCTATATTTAATTTAGTGTGCTTATTGACCAGTAGTCTAATATCACCATCAGGTTAACGGTAAAGGTACACTAATAATACTAATATGTCACCAACAAAAACACGAATGACTAAAGTGCCCAGATCAGTACTTTAGCCTTATAATGAAGTATGAATGATGAGGTGCTGATTCAACACCTCTTTGGCTCAGATTGCTCAGATTCAGGGTCTTATTTGTGGATTCTTCAGTGCTTCCTGATTCTCTGTTTGATTCAGGTATTTTGTAAAGTTCCTTTTAGTTTTAGTTCATTCATTGGTAATATTGGTAATAAACTGCAAAGTTTCATAGAAACCAACATGGTCTCTGTGATTCTCCAATGAGCTGTCTGATAAGAAAAACTGGAGGGTTGGTTTTAATAATGTGTTCCACCATGTTTATATTCACACAACACATTGTGCTCATTTAAGCATTGTTAACTCACCATCAGTTATTCAACAGTACAGTTCATCTTTAATGATGTTAGTGTTGGTCGAGGGACTCTCTCATTGTGTCTGATGTGATGTGA
>JBAJHX010000096.1:17857452-17868075 GCA_037176925.1 Amniataba percoides
GCAAACTAAACTTACTGCAGCTATTTCCACTTCATAGAGGTGGCGCACTGTATTTATTCCAACTAAAAACACTCTTATGTGTTAAATATAAACCTTATTTTCACACCCTGATAATATGTAACGTGTTATTGACATGTAATATTTCCTCCCAGGCGACCTGCGTCACATCACCAAGTAATGATACTTTTTATAATATCAGAGGTAATTTTACTGTCCAGAAAGATTTTAAAAAGGGAGAAATTTAAAAGAATTATATTTCTAAATTACAGCTGGAGGCCTCCAAGGGACAGTCAACAATAATTTACCCCTGAGGGATAATTGTTGGACCTCAAGGCAACAAAATGTACCGTTTTGAGGGCCAAAATGTACATTTATGTAGCCCTTCTCATTGTTAAGGTACAATATCAGGAGACAGCGTGTGTTGGGCCAATTCCAAACAAGATTTGATCTTAAATTTGCTTTGACTGTTTATTTATTAAGGTAGATTTTAAAATAGAGTTAAGGTTGAGAAGCCTTGAAATAAAAGAAACAAAAGTTTTGTGATTAGATTTGTGGACATATTAAAATGGTAACACAATTATCCCCCCAGATAAATAAATAAATGTTATTACAAATTACAATTAAATGAAAAACTCTAAACACATACACACACGCAGGAAAAAGCTGAAAGCTGTCTGAGGGAGAAGAGGCGAATTGGCAAATGAGGACCTCTGAAAACATGAAGATGAAGCTGAGGTGACTGAAGTCTAACCCGGAGACTAAGAGGCGAGATTAAATTCATTCACAGTAAATTTATCACCGCTAAGGTTAAGATGAATCCAGCAGTCCCAAAACGTTAGCGTTAGCATTAGCTACTATTTTAAAGCGGTGGCTAATGCTAATGCTAGCGTTTTTAGTGTAACCTGTATCTACTCAGAAACAGGAGGCTAATAATTAGCATTATATAAAAAACATTAATATCCAACACGTGGAGAACAACTAGCAGCATCAAAACAGCCTCACATAAATCCTTAGAGAGCAAATAAAATAATATTAAAATTGTGAACAATCTATGTCAGACTATAATAATGTTTGATTAAGAAGGATTTTTAATTAGTTTTTACTCTATATGGGAGTCCGCCATGTTGATTTGTTTAGGGTTTTTTATTTTTGGTTTTAAATAGTGTCACACTGACAGCCTGTAATCAACTTAAGACTCAAAAATAACAACAAACAAACAAACCTTGAGCTACAAAATGACCTGCGCACATTTCACTGTCTGTCTGTCAACGTCATATCCAATGTTTAGTTCACTGTAGAGTTCAGATAGTTGTTCAGTTCTGTGCTTTTCCTGCCATTTTGAAGTGGTCAGACTGGAATAAGGTCACATCTGGTATTTATGCTGTTCAACAACATAACAATAACAATCAGAGTGATTAGTTATACAATAACTGTTTTTACTTTGTTTGGTTGTTTTATTTCCTTAACACAGTTTGATATATTAATGTTATAACTTTATAAGTACATTGCTTTAAGTTTCTAAGTTAATCTAAGTTCAGTTTAGATTTTTCCTCATTTTGTCTTCAATAATACTAATTTCCTGATGTTGCAACTTTTCTTGCAGGTGTTCTTTACTGCAGCTGCATTTGCCTCAGAGGATTGGACTATTCTTAGGGAGGGTGAGGACGTCCCTGCAAATCACTCCGATGACAAAGACAAACTGGGAAATGTTTCATGAGTAAGACAGCAATGACGAGGAGACGACGACAGCGACAGGTATGAGACCATGTCAGATGAGGAGGAAGATGATGGTGGTGACAACGGGGATGAGGGCCTTGAAGGTGTTGAAGAGGATGAAGATGGTGCTGAGGGTGGTGAAGGGGATGAAGATGGATCAGACCTATTCCCTTCATGGACCTGCCGTCACCCTCATCGGACACCTGGAGCTGCCTCTCTGACAGTGACAGCACTGAAGATCGCCCTCCATTTTCATCTGTCTTCAACTCGTCCAGGAAGAGGAGCAAGGAGGAGAGCGAAGAGGAGTGTGAGCCTGGCAAAAGGAGGAGTTGTGAGGGAAAACTCACAGGAAATAAAGACTCTGAAAGAGCTGACTCCTTCCATGTCTGGCCTGAGGACGTCCACAGTGAGGAGCTGGGAGGGATGTTGGGGGTGGCTGCTGAGAGACCACGATGTTTCAACAACAGTGACTCGGACTAAGTTTGTCAGGCCGGTATGCAGCACAGCTGACCTCCCAGCTGGAGTTGGCTCTGGGTTAAGGATCATCTGGCCCTTGTGTCTGACAGGACTGGCAGTGCTCTGAGTGGCGACTTGCACCAGAGATAGCCTGTGTGTAGAGAGTGTATTTTGGCTGCTGCTGGAAGGTTGAGTTGCACGAGGTGCGGTGGAGACGCCAGACGCACGTGGCTGCTCAGCTGCTGCAGGACGAGCGACCCAGCTGGAACACTCATCAGCTAAAAAAAAAAAAAAGAAATTGTGAATAAAATGACATAAGTTACTTGAGTCACCCAGTGCGTTGTGCACATCTGTCTCCTCCTCCGTCTCACTTCTCCACTCAGAGATTCCCACATGATGCCAGCAAGCTTTTCCTCAAGCAGGGTGAGCTCCAGTGTCCCCCAATCCCCTCCTGCGGCACAAACACTCTGCCTTTGTAACACCAGGTGCTTTTTGGCGTTCACTTTGATATCTGACCACTTCTTTATTTCGGCCACAGTCCGACATTCTGAGGCTGCAGCATTAACTGTGTTCACCACATGAGGCCACTCTGAAGTATTGAAATTCCCACTTTGTGGACCCCCAAACAAAATCAGTTTTCATGCATTGACCACCTCTTCACAGTGCATATTTCATATGTTACCTTTATGTTCAGCGTTTGCCATGGTCATCTTCCTTCATTCAGGTAGAATGAATATTTATTAGGGGCTTTCACTGACTACTTTTAGGCAATTAAGGCGTCACACCATTCCCGCAAAAGCTGTGCTTCATTTAAAGTTGATAGTGATTTGTAGAGAAACCAGTGTAGGACATGCCTGCAAGCAGTGTTATAAATCAGAATATTTTTGTGCCTACGCTCTGTTTCTTGTCCGTACACCACCTTTTGATGTGAATCCTACGCAGTTTTATAAATGAGGCCCCAGTAGAGGAAGTAAGCTCCAGTGTTCAGCTCATAATTAGTATTAGTAAAAATGAATAAAACCTCCTGCAGATCTCAATATGTTGATTTCATAAAGATTATTTATCTGACTCCTTCTGCTGTACTGTGATGTTTTCCACAGTGGTTCTCCTGTCAGCATCCAGCTGCTCCACCACCGTCGACCCTGCACTGCCTCACTGTGGCGATACGTAGGAACTGCAGAGGATCCTGGAGCAGCATCTCGAATCAGAGGTGGAGAGAGGACGACGGCGAGGATCATCATCATCAGTTCAACATTCCTACAGCGTATCCAGAGAAGACAGATGAGTTCTGATTATTGAAGCCTACAGATGGGTGGAGTTTGTTAAATAATTTGATTTAACAGTATTTGATCTAATAATTTTCTTTGCATGTTAGCTGTTCACCCTCAACAAAGTCTATTTTATTTTAGATGTTTTAAGTTAAGATTTAACATCTTAGTTTTAAATCTTAGTTTAAAACTACATAAAAAGGTCAAAAGACATGTTTCATGTAATATTTTGTCCATAAAAACAACGGCTGAAATTTTAAAAACAAATCACATCACACCCACAGTCATCCAAGTTGCAAACCTACAAAGAAATACAACTGTTTTTAAAATGTATGAGACAAATGAGATATTAGCCAGAAAAGTTCAAATGTCATCAGAAATTAAACTGGATGCTCAATACAAAGTCAAATCAAAACTTATATACTTAAATACCCTCTGACCAGAAAATTATGGGACCATTACAAAACAGTTTTGAGTAAACTGGAAACTACGAAGAATCAGTGCTCACCCCGAGGACATCAACCTGTGTTGCTGTCAAAACTGAAGGCCGCAGTGTTGAGTGTGAGCAGAGTGCACCCAAATTTATTTTCAGCCAGAGGCAAAGGAGATACTATAGATGAGAATTATTGAAGGTTTACAGGTGAACAAACAAGCGAGCAGTCAGGTAGAAGAACACATTGAAGAATTACTAGAGGACATCAAAAAGCAGGAAGTACATGCAAAAAACACACAAGAAGAACTGAGGAGGAACAAAGGAAAGGGAGAGATGTGTGAGGAGGATAACAGTGAACAGGTGAAAGTAATCAGGGCGGAGCAAGTTATCAAAGAGACGAGAAACACCTGAGGAGAGTCAAGAACACACACCAAAAAACAGGAAGTGTGCACAAACAAGCAGAGAACAGAGAGAAATAAACGCACAGCAACGGCCTCACTTTCTTTAAAATATTCTTAGATAAATACTGTAAAGCATTAACAGTCTCTACACAAGCTAACCGTGAGGCGGCCGCTCTTTTCTAAAAGTGAAAGGGGAGTAATGGTGTCTGCTGCCACCTGTGTCGGTCTCTCCTGCGGATCATTTAACCATTAATCATTCATGAGGCGAGGCACTGCGGTCAGAGAAAAGACAGGAGGAAGCCCTGCTGCTGTCGTGGTGCTCAGAGAGTCTGGAGACGAACAGCAAACTCCCCTTTAGCAGGCTTACAGACAGAAGAAACAACTTTATCCCCCCTCCTCCCCCCAGCCCGTCCTCGCACCATGCTCCCCGCTCAGGAGGCGGCAAAGATCTATCACACCAACTACGTCCGGAACGCGCGCGCCGTGGGCGTGCTGTGGACCGTGTTCACCATCACCTTCGCCGTCATTACCGTGGTGGTCTTCATCCAGCCCTACTGGATCGGGGACAGCGTGCACACCCCGCAGGCCGGCTACTTCGGCCTCTTCCACTACTGCATCGGGAACGCGCTCACCTCCGAGCTCACATGCAAAGGGAGCGCGCTGGACTTCGGCTCCATCCCGTCCGGCGCCTTCAAGACCGCCATGTTCTTCGTGGGCATCTCCATGCTGCTGGTGGTGGGCAGCATCGTCTGCTTCAGCCTCTTCTTCTTCTGCAACGCCGGGAGCGTCTACAAGATCTGCGCCTGGATGCAGCTGGCCTCCAGTGAGTCTGAGTGAGAAAATTCATATGAAACCAGACCTTTTCTCTCACTTTAAGGCCTCTGGAAGGTCACTATAAATGGCCTCCAAGCCATTATCTTATTATATTATATATCTTATAAAGTATTTAATATATAAATCAGAATGCACAACAGAAAGCACAGGAGTTTCATCTGTTACATAATGTGGGTTTTATTGGCCTCTTTCCAAGTCTGCTTATATCACCACACAAGAGAGGACCTACAACATTTTCGTTGTGCCTAATTTTATCTCAAAAGCGTGGACTCAACTGAAAATTCACTTTTAGAGTTCAAAATGATCCACTGATTCAGCTGTTTCTTAATGTCAGCCAAACTGGATGACTCCACACACAAACATAAACTATGGAAGAAATGGACATTCATCACATGTAAACAAAGACTCGTCGGTGATGCGTACAAGTTTTAAATTCATATTTAGCTGGAAACATTTGAGGGGCGGCTGTTGTGCTTTATGTTTACTTGAATACATTATGTTGGGTAGTTATTTCTTCATAATGTATCATTTAAAAAAAAGTTTAGTTTTTTTTGCCAAATTTAAATGTGCAAATTAAGTATTACTTTAGTTTGCTGTTAGTGGAATAAAACACTGAGCTTTCCCACTGAAGCACAATCTTTGGACACATGACACCACTAATAAAAGGTATTTTGGTGACAAACATAAAGATGAATAGTCTTGGGCCTCATAGAAGAAATGGAGAGAGAATCAAGAGGAAAACTGTCTCACACATTCAGTAACAAGATCAGGCTGGAGAATAATGGCGGCTTTGTTTGGCATCATTTGAGAACACAGTGAAATATCCACAAAGGAGCAACTGTAAAAGACATTTAGTCCAGAATCCAGCAACATTTCAGTGGTTTTACCTTAATGTAGGCAAACATGCACACACACTTGCACACACACACTCAGAGGTGAAACATGAGCCTGGTTTTGAAACATGAAGCAGCTTGTGAACAGATGTAGCAGCAAGTGAAAGGACGAGCCTGTAATGAAAGGAATAATGAGATCAACCTGGAGGGATGCAGTTACACTTTCTCCTCTCCATCCTCACACTCCTCACACCTGCCATCCTGTGTGTGTGTGTGTGTGTGTGTGTGTGTATGCGTTTTAACGAATGCCTAAGTCTATCTGTCTGAATCTATTTGAGGATGGAAGGTTTATTTTGGGTTTAGTCTGCAGATTCTTTCAGTTTCTTTAGTGATTTTGCTTTTCTTTTCCCGATGCTATGACTTTGTAAAACATACATTTATATTTTTTTCCTGTTTAGCTAGTACATCATCATCATCTCTTCATAGCAGGTATAGGTAAGTTAGGTAAGTTAAAAAGGTTTACAGTCAGTGAAGGTATGAGGTGTATAAAATAATTTATTCCCCTTTATCAGCCTTGGTGGAAGGTGTTTGATGAGGAGGGCTGATCAACCTGTTCGGGGTTCACTATAGTCTGAAACAATGGTTTATCCAGTTTGATCAGGCAGACACAGCGAGACAGTGAGAGTAAGAACATTTGAGAGTCACTTCCAGAAAGTGAAAGTGAGGCGTGTGTGTGTGTTTGCATGCTGATGTTTCACCTCGTCACCTGATACTTCACACGCCTCTACACGCTCAGGTGGGCAGCACGAGGGCGGCCGTCTCTCCGCAGAGTCAATAATGGATGAACAAGTTCGCCTTTCTGGAGTTGAGATGCTCCAGCGTTGCTAGGCAACTCACCTGCATGTGTGTGCTGAATGAGCCGAGTGTACATATTTAATTTCTCTGGTGTCTGCTCTGTCTTCTTGTTTGATGTTTCAGCTGTGGAGGCAGAGAAGGCGGTTTGCAATATTATCCATCAGCAGCAGCAAGATGCTCTTTTACCAGTCAGTGTCATTATATGCAAATCAAAGTCTGTCAGAGGTGGAGGAAGTATTCAGATCCTTTCAGATCCAGTTCAATCATACCACCCCCTCCTGAGTCATATTGTATTGTTGTCATTAGATGCATTTATGTGAGGGTGATTTTACAGTTTTAGCCGGTTGAGGTGGAGCAAATTTCTAATTCATTTGGAAATGACACTAATGCACCAACGAGGGATCGATCTGCTGATGATTTTCTCCATTAGCCGACTGATTGTTTGTTTAAATTTTCACACTTACCCAGATCTCAAAGTGAAATATTCACAATGCTTCTTTTGTCCAACCAGCAGTCCAAACCTTGAAAAGGTCAAGGATGAGTTAAAATGAGTGAAGAGAGGCTGAAACCATTTTTAAATGAAGTAATAATTTTCTAAGTGGTTTGAAGTTAATTTTCAGTCCAATGACTAAATAGTAAAGCATAATGTTTTATGGGCTCTTCTTCATGTGTTGGAATGCAAAAATGATTTGTAAAGTGACCTTTTCTCTTTGAAATGTAGAAAAGTAGAAGTATTCAGTTTCATGAAAAAAGGTACAAATACCTCAGTATCTCCTTCACTGAATACATGAAATGCTGTTCTGCATATTTCCCACATCAAAATTCTTGATTGTCTGTATTTTAATGAATGAACAGCCAAGAAATGTTTTGAAAATGTTGATGAAATAGGCTGAGTTGTATGTCTCCGGCGCTCTCAGGTACGTGCATGGTGATCGGCTGTATGATCTATCCTGACGGCTGGGACTCGGACGAGGTGAAGCGCATGTGTGGCCAGCGGACCGACAAATACACTCTGGGCAACTGCACGGTGCGCTGGGCCTACATCCTGGCCATCATCAGCATCATGGACTCGCTCATCCTCTCCATGGTGGCCTTCAGCCTGGGCAGCCGGCAGGACAAGCTGCTGCCAGAGGACTTCCAGGTGGAGGAGAAAGGTACCAGAGCGAGGGGAGGGTGGGGGAATAATGGTGGAGGGGGAGAGGAAGACAACTGGATGAGGATAATTAGCTAGAGAGAAAAAGTGACAGAGATTTAAATTTAAAGGCTAAGATGCAAGGGGGAGGAAACTGGTGGACTTGTAGGGAGTTAGCAGGAAAGTAAAAGGTTTCAGAGTGGGTTTGGTGTGTTAACTGCTTAGACTGGAGGGGAAAATGCAAAGAGGTGGAGCATAGGCTGAGCTGCTTTGAAACCTGAAAGACCTCCATGTAAGTATTGACCCACATAAGTCTGAATGAGCTGCCCATCATGAAGCTGACAGTCTTGCTTTCGGTTTACTTACGTCTGTTTGAAACATGGTGCAGACATTCATACTTTTAATCCCCTCATTTCATCTAGCGCCTCCATCAGGTCTTTTTTATTCTTTGGCTGTAGGTAAACTATCAACATCATGTTCTCTTTTCAGTAATGTTTGTCTCTCGACCTCAGATAACGCCTAGGCCGTCCGTGAACAGCAGAGAGGAGACGGACGAGACTTAACGAGGAGCACTGCTGACTGGAGGGATTCAGATCTGTCCGTAAGCTTCAACACAGTTAATTACAATCTAAAAATAACTTGACTGCAAGAAGTCCATCCCGCCCTGATGAACTTGTGACAGCTTATTAACGGACTCTGGGAACACAAGAAGAGTCAGAGTCCACCTCCAGCTCTGACCTCACAGTCTGAGATGAGGCAGTTGTTGCTGTATTCTGGACTGAAAACCAGCTGATGAACCGTCTGTGGACTTTACTTTCATCTTATCAGTGCTGAGTAAATATAATACAGTGTCAGGCAGTATTCATCTGAAAATGTTAAACTATGCAAACTAATAAATGTCACAATTTAAGGAGCTTTTGGGGTGTTTTTTTGGGGGGTTGTTAGGTTGATGAAGTTTAAGAGTAGTTGATTGTTATCCCTGCATAATTGTGTGACAGAAGGGAAACGCTGCACCGGTGATTCATGAGGCAAATATACTCTGATTAGAGTTTGAAAAATGTTTATTTTTATTACCCACAGAGAGAAAAATAATCAAATTAAGAGGGGAGACATGGAGAGAAGGAGAGGAGACTTAGAAAAACAAGAAATTGGTTTTGAGGGAATTCAAAGCATTATTACAGCATTTGCTTTTAGTACAATCTGTTCTTTTCAAATCTAACACCTCCATGTGCTGAGGAAACACTTGCAGTTTTCATTTTCATACAAGTGGAAATCACCTGAACATTCTTGGAGGTGTTTAGAAAAAAGTAAAATAAAAAAAGCTCAAACCTTTCAGCTTGTATCTTCAATCTACGTTCCTGACAGTCTGTTCCAGAAAGCTGTGCTGCAGAGACTAAAGGCCAACTCTTTGGTACACTGTCCTGTACACTGGACGTGGATCCACACAGTTTGATCAGGCTGCTGATCATACATGAAGCCTTTCTTAACAGGCAAAAAGTGATCCAGGGATGAAATGGTATGAAGCAGAAATCTGAATGGTTTCACATTATGTTGAGTCAAGTACTTTTTTTTTTCTTCTTAGAAACAGCACTGAGAAATATCTGAGATTATGGTTTCCTGAAAAATATCGTGTGAAGTCTCTCCCCCAGAGCTGCTGCACAATTTTCAAAGGTTTGAAATGTTATGCTTTCTGATCATGTAGTTCTGCCTGTATACAAATGTACAAAAGATTTTTTTTAGGATATCGCAAACTTAAGAGTGCTAAGGTAAGAACACGGCTCATCTCTCATCATGCCTGTTAGCATTACGCAATTATGAATTCTGAGCACTTTGCACACATCTGACAGCCGGTGGCTTAAAAGCTGGCATGGCAAAAATGATGGCTGGTAAACAGAGACAGATTTGGCTATTAATGATAACAGTGTGTGGTTTTGATGGCTACCTTTATAATTCTGTTAATGTCCTGCCCTCTTGTCTGAGTCTGCAACTTCCTTTGAAATCCAGATTCCTTATCTAGAGCTTAAAATACAGAGAGGAACGTGCTGCAGAGAAAGAGCTGGACTGGAAATAATAGAGAGCAGCTAATTAAAAAAAAAAGATTCATAAATATTGGGAGAAGACCTTGAGTTCCTTCCATCACCAGTGTAATCCACAACAGGACAGACTCAGCAGCAGCCTCTCTTTTTTTGTATTCATGGAAGTGTGTGTAGGCAGCTTCTGAGCGCCATGACAGGAGGATGTGGGCACAATGCAGTCACAGGGTTTTGCAGACATTTTTTACTGTGTGTTTTCAAGCCCAGGGTCTTCAAACCTAACTTATCCTTCCACAATATGAATGAGGAGGTGTGCACGCGGTGGCCTCTACGATGTGAGCCACGGGTGGGAGAGGCACTGGGCTGCGGTGGCCCTCCTTTCAGGCACAAGGTCCAGCATGGGCAGCAGGAAGCTGCTGAAGGAGTGCGCCTCCTCTTTGGACCACTCATACTTTTCTACCAGCACGTCAAATAAACCCCACGGCTTCAGCTTGGTGATGTGACGCAGGTCGCCTGGGAGGAAATATTACATGTCAAAAACACATCACACATAAGGGTGTAAAAATAAGGTTTATATTTAACACGTAAGAGTGTTTTTAGTTGGAATAAATACAGTGCGCCACCTCTATGAAGTGGAAATAGCTGCAGTAAGTTTAGTTTGC
>JBAJHX010000096.1:17901461-17939398 GCA_037176925.1 Amniataba percoides
GGATATATATCGTTATCGGGATAAAGAATTGCCTATATCGGGAAATAACTTTTTGTCCATATCGCACAGCACTACTGTAGAGTCAGTACAAAAATAAAATGACAGGTGTGGCTCAGAGAACACAGACAATGAAAGTGCAACATGAAAAGCAGAGAGGAAAATGAGCAGTTCTACTGCTGTAAAAATGCAATAAGCAATCAATGTTTAAAAAAACTGTAGACTATATTGTAAGGAAAGAAAGTAGCCATCTTTTCTTGACAGTATATAAGAAACCAGGGACACTGAAGGTGGCAGAAAGAGAGGCAGATGGGCCTTGCCTCGCCAGGAACCATGATATTGCTGCATTTCCTGTATCTGTAAGGGAACATAACTCACTAACAATAAACCACATTCCTTCCAGGTCAATCACATAAGCTGCATCACAAATGGATGATTGCAAAATCAGCAAAAAAAAAGCATTGTTTCCTCTTATTGTGTGTGTGTGTGTGTCTGTGTTTTTCATCAAACTGCTTTTGCAAACTACCTCATAGACAAAATAAATCCAGATGGCCTGCAGGGCGTAGTTAAAAGTCATTCATACACTGGCAAAGCAAGTGAATCCACCCCAACTATCTGAACTACTGACCCAGTCCGGAGGTGTGCTCTCAGTTAAGAGTTTAGTCAAGGCCATGTCAACACTACTTGTTAATAGAAGAGATGAGAATAATTTCCGCTAAATACTGATTAGGAGATTTGAACTGTCTGTCTTCTAACCACACATGGCTGGGAAATCAGCATAACTGCATTTGGTGGATATATCGCAAACCAATAGTGTCATTAAAAATACATTTTGTATGGCGTGCAATGTTACCGTCCCGAGTGCCATGCATCCATAATAAGAACATTAAGATAAGCGGTGAGTTTTTTCCAGTAAGTCAGAGATAATCTTCCACACCCAATGTACTCTATGTTCCAGTCTTGCAGAACAACTTGTATGTGTGTCACTTCTGAGGGAAAACCCACAGTTAGTAAACATACATATACGCAGATACCACAGCTAAATGACAAAACAAAAAAGACATATGCACGCTGTCTTTTAAACTGCGGCTAATCTGCAGGGCAAACAAGACGGGTCTGAGCGTACACCGTCCAATTAGACTGTAATAAAGGGAAGTGCAATAACAAAATGGCCATAAAAATGTGGGCTGTAAATTGAGCACCATTATGAGAGAGGGATCATGGGGAAGGAGTGATTGTCAGCAGTGTGTTGGCTAACAGACACAGTGAGGCACATACAGAGGACCTGCTGAGATGTCTGCAGCGAGTGTCTCGTCATGCCTCTTGCCGTCAATTCATTTTACTTCAGAAACAAGTTTCACAAGAGATTTAAGTGGAAAAAAGAACAAAGCCTATCAAGTAAAACTGTCATAATCATCCACTCCAGATGAAATAAATCCCTGTGTGAGAGTCTGTGATGCATTTCCTATTCAGTTTTTAGTCAAATTAAAAAAGGTACATTAACGATGCACTTCCCTGCATTATCCAATCTGCGCTTGTGCACGCATAAGCTTCCATCTCAGAGTCTGACATGTGGGCACATTTATACTGACAAACATCACCAGCACTGTAAGATCTTGACACAGTCTTTACGAGGCTCTTGGCTTAATTTTGAGTGATTATAATTTACCTAAGTGTTACCACAAGCCATTTTCACACTAAAATACACTGTATCTCTGTAATTTATGATGTCACATGTTATGTGTACAAGCACAAGCATTTTAGCTTTCACAAAGGAACTTTATACATGTATAACCTCAAAGACCTTTATTTCTTTTTTCTTTTGTGTCACCCACAGTGGAAACAGTAATCTTATACTGAGATAGAAAACTGATATATTCAGGTGCAACACATTGCAAGTTGTTTATGACAGATGTGAATTAAAATATCTGATCTCAATCCACCTGTAGCAAGTCTGCCAGTCACCATGAATAGAACGCTAGCAGGAGTATGAGCCGATAGTTATTAAGAGTTGGTTTCTAATCTGTTTCTGGTTTGGTCATGACAGGAACTAACAGCTGCGAAATGACAGTCAGGTTGAACATTGTAGACTCAAAAGCAACAGTAAAAAGTGGAAGAGGCAGAACAAGCTTTTGATGTGCGACTTCAGATGTTCAGCTGCAATGGGGACATTCACTCTTAACCGAACAGAAAATGTCTTGCTCTACACAAAATTACCAGAGGCACAGCAATGCTTCTGATACAATTTCTCCCGTTGCACTCACACAGTTTCATAACGATAAATGGGTTTTAACCCTGACCTTAAACAAACATGATTTATTAATCCGGCTGCCAAAAGAAGCGCGCTTACTGTGATTATGACCTTAGTGAACGAAAGATAACCTGGTTAAGATGTTTACTCTGCAGACGCAATAACCTCATGTAATTTCCACAATCCAGCTTTAATCAAATTATGACTGCACATATAAACGCATTCATTTTCTGATTCACTCTGCTGACAGAGCTACTGATGAAAGTCAAACACTCAACTATCCCTCCTCCAACTCCCACATGAACTGCCTCCTAAGTCCATGTAGTCCACAGAGGTCTGAGTTTGAGAGTCAAAACTAATACGTTATGTACGCCTCAGTCCTTCCATTCAAATAGACTGCGAAGTTCCTTTTCATCTGTGTAGTGTAGTTTGGATATATATATTAAGAAGGAAATCCATTGGCCATAAAGTTTTTTTTCCTTTTGAAACACCCTGAAATACTTGGATTTACACAATTTAACTGTGAAAAATATGTTTAGGTATCCTCAGTCAGTACCCACTCCCAGTGTGCTAAGAGGTTTTGGGGATCTAAAGTCTGATCCATAACTTTAGACCTAAATGAGTGGTTTTACTCTTCTGACATCACAGATGTATTCAGTCATGTACCTCACACGACTGAAATCTGCAGCTAAAGTCATGTAAAATTGCTGGTTTTAAACTTAAGCCTCCTGTTTGTCTGGAGAGCTGACAAGTCGGCGCACATTTCTCTGAGGTTAAAACCAAGTGCGTCAGCCAGAACCTGCCACAATATTGCACCTCGTCGCCACATTAGCCTCATCATACAATCTTTTCTTAATCAGCAACACATTTAATGCAACAGATTATCTCTAAAGACAAAGTATGAAGGGTGTTATGGGATGTAAAGGCGAGACAGTCCGATGAAGAAATGCAGGATGAGACTGGCTATAAACACACCTGTGAACGCTGGCAAATTAAACCCTCACTGGACATGTAACAAGAAAGGAGTAGAATAATTTTCATGGTGCACAGAGGAACAAAGCATAACCAGCCCTGTTTTTTTTTTTTACAATGAGGCTTTAAGGGTGTGCACAGACAACTATGTGTTCAAACTTACCAAAAACTGTTGTCTAAACAAATAAAAAGCAGTTTTAAATATCAATGTTTTTAGAATGATTTAACATCCAAATAGCAATTATCCTACATGAGTGTCTGAAAGCAGAAAAATACAAGTTCCAGTGATTATTTATTTGTAAACCCAATGTATATTATGTGATTAATAATGTTTGACAAGAAATGGTTTTACTGGTCTTTGCACAACTCATGCCATTTGTCAGAGGCTGGAGAATTACTGCAATGAGCTCATCAAAGCCTAAAATATTTAGATATTGTGTTTTTAATTAATGAATTAATTAGTAATTCACTTTCCTGCATTAAACTGAAAATGAGCGAGTGGTTTAATATGCATGCATGCCTCCTGGGCCTGTATGGGTTTGGTGCTCGCTCCTGCTTAGCTGAGAGACCTCACACTGGAAAGCAGGAGGCGTTCGGCACACAGGCCATACTGTAATCCCAGCCAGCAGCATTCACTGTAAACGCTTTCTCTGCACGCTAAACCTGGATCGCCTCCAAGTCTGACAGTCAAGAAATAGCGCAAAGGTCAGAAATAAAGAGAAAGCAATAGTGTTTTTTTTCTCTTAATGTCTTATATCCGGCTGACAGCTTGATGAAGGAAAATATTCAAAGCCCCACACAGTACGTGCTTTTCATACTTAAAAGTTGGGAAGAACTCAAACTAAGAGCCTGAGGAACATCATGGCAGCAACAACAAAGACTCTGGCGGCTGAGAGCGTGCATTCAGCTGACCAACAGCCGTGACACGCTCGAGTAGGTGCTCTGAGGTTATTTATACCTCTCAGATACCTCCTGAAGGATTTTAATGACACCCTGCTGTTTGGACCCCTTTGCCTGCAGAATTGATCATAAGTTATAGTTTTCAAAGGCTCTTTTGTCATATGATGTTTCAAAGAGGATGGCAACTCTTTGTTCAGGCTGCAGATATTGTCATATAAAGAGGAAAGCACAAAGGAATTTCCTATAAAGTAGCTGCACGTGACAGAAAAAATGCAGGTTCTTAATTCTCCAATGAATTCATTAAGGGATGCACAATATTCAGCCTCTTAGTCCCCTGAGATTAAACATAACTGGCAGTTAAGCTAATGGATCATGATGATGGTTGCTTTCTGACCAAGCAGGAAAACACACACAAAAGTGTGTATGCTGCTTTTTTTCAGTATAAAAGAATGAACTGCATTCATTTGGAGGTATGTCACAATATTGAGTCTGCATGAGAACAATGAAATGAAAGTGTCATTTACTGACAAACATCAGTGGTTCATTTTCGCTTTCTTTTTGCAAAAAAAGAAGCTGACGAGCAATCTCAAGTAAAAAGAAGGAGCAGAAAAATGTTAATTACAAAAGACTTGAGAGAGCCCAAAAGAAGAATCAGATTTGAGCGTGAATTCCCCATCAAACATTTGTGTCCAGTGAGCTGCAACGGGACACACCCAAATCTGGATGTCAGTGATATTTTTTTCTTTTTTCAGTGTTAAAGTCTGCACTCATATACATACATGCTTTATAATGTGTGGATCTGCACTGAAGACTGAGGTGCAGCCAAATCCTGGCAATCCAAATAATCCCTTACTGTCACCTAGTTTATTCATGCCCGTATGATGGATTTGCACCACGCCTGCTCTGAAAATCCTCTCGGGCTGAATGCACCCACAGCCCCTAGCAATAATAATATAATTAACACTATTTGTTTGACCTATTAGTTTTTTTAATCGCGCAGTCTGATCAGATCACAGTTGACCCAGGTGCCCCACATCAGCCTCATTAGGCCACAAATGAGTGTGAC
This sequence comes from Amniataba percoides, assembly GCA_037176925.1. NCBI lineage: Eukaryota > Metazoa > Chordata > Actinopteri > Centrarchiformes > Terapontidae > Amniataba > Amniataba percoides. Next base: position 17,906,648 of record JBAJHX010000096.1, read on the forward strand.
TCATAAATGTTTTTCTGATGAGGCTTCTAATTCTCTGTAATTCTCTGTTTTGTTTTTTTCTGTTAAAATTATTCATAAAAATGGAAAAACATGACATGAGAATACCTTACTTCTGACTCACAAAATCAGACTAGAAATAGAAGTTAACACGGAGTTAACAGCCTTTGTGATATTTAGCCACAATAGTCACTACTTTAAATTAATTTAACTCTCAAAATAACTGTGATTATGGAGAGACCAGCTTATGCTCTGCTCTCAGTTTGAGTTTGACGGAGCGTATACAGACGAGCAAAATGTGATCATTATGTGCCTGAGAATCAAATGTAGTCACACACGAGCTCCTCTCGTTGCTCACTTCATCATGTGCTGCACTCATGGTTGTCTCCTATCACCCCAAAAATCTTTAAATAAAAAAAGAGACCCTTTCATTTTCTGTACACTGCCATACTGCGTGGTGAGAACTTTCCCTTCAGTTCTACTCTCTGTTGTTCCCTTATTGAACACTTAAGAATCACGATTCCTATGAGGATCGATTTTTCCTCCACCTCTACTGCTTGTGCAAACTGAGAGAGAGAATATGGTGTTAAAAAATAAAACAAGCCCATCTGTTTCATTACAAGCAGTCTTCTGGTATATTTTTAGTACACAACACAATATTTAGTCTCACAAAGATCTCTGCTAACACTTAAAGATATATACACTAATGGGTGTCGTGCACTTGTAGTTGCATGCCCAGTGACTGTCATAAGTGCAAAGCAGGGTCATGATCTACAACTAATAACTGCAAAACACACACACACTCTTCACAGCTGAAGGTGTGCAGACTGACGGTAAAGTTAAAATGACGGCACGATGCCATCCGCGACTCTGTGATGACTAAAAAGGCGTCACAGCTGAGGCCACTACCTAACCTCGGGACTGTGAGTCATGGGTGTACCACAACGGGGAGAAAGGGTGACATCATTCTAGAGTCATCATCCTCTTCGGATGGGCTCCTATAGAAAGCTCTCACTGTGCACGAGGGGGCCTACTTTTCCGAAAACCACGTGACCTTCTGGCACTCTGCAGGCTGCACCCAACTAGAAAAATGCATAATGCATGCAATGTGCGGATGTGTAAAGTGCCAGGTTGTACGTGCGGGACCACAGTGCTATTGTGGTGAAGGGCGATTATTTGGCGTCGGTCACCCCCCCCCCTCACTCACCCCCCCACCACCTCTGTTAGATCGTATCTCACGAGCACGCTCGTATCGGGCAGATGATGCAAGCACTGGTATGCAGCTCGTCAGCTTCCTTCTGAGGAGAGGCTGATCCACGATTAAAAAAAACAAAAAAAAAAAACATGTTTTCTGCACGATTTAATACTCGACATGTGGTCAGACCTGCTCCTGCAGTTGACGGGCTGCAAATGTGCGATGCGTGCAGGCGTCAAACAGGACAAGAGGAGAGAGTGAGTTGAGACTGGAAAACAATCAAAACAACACCAAAAAATGGGCACAAAAACAAAAATACCCCCCCACACACACACACACAGAAACGCGAGCCAACCGCGAAGAGTGAGCGAGGTGCCGTCAATTCACGGCAGCCAAAGTGTGAAAACGTAAACAACCCCCCCCCCCGCCCCCCCCCACGACTCCTTCTTCTACTTCTACCTCCACTGCCCCCCCTCCGCCCTCCATCCACCCCGCTCGGGCTGGTGAGCTGCCCCGCGGGCAGGCACCTCCGCCGGGCCTCGGCTCTCTGCAGCGGCCGCTTACCACACGGATCCGTACGCGCCGGAGCCCACCGGGGACAGGCACTGGTAGCGTTTCGGGACCTCCCACACGGTTTTGTTGAGCTCCTGTCGGTAGAAAGTGGGTCTCTCCTTCTGCGACATTCCTGCGGATTTAGCAGCCGCGCAGCGACGAAAACAAGCCAGCGGAAACTTGTTGTGCCCTCTCTCCTCTCTCCTCCCCGTGCGGCGCGACGTGCTGCTGCTGCTGTTCCGCCTCCGCCGCTCCTCCCGGTTCAAACTCACGAGCTGAGACCGACCCGGACCCGGACTGGCCGCGTCCTGCAGACTCAGTGCAGCTGTGCGGAGCAGAAGAAGGCTCCCTCCTCTCCTCGCGCGTCGCAGACAACTTCCTCTTCAGACCGCGCGCGGGTCAGGAAGCTCAGCCCGGACTAGCTCGCGCAGAGTGTCTCGCCCCGTGCCGGCGGCTCGCGCTGCTGCTGAGGAGGCGCGCGCCAAAGAAAAAAAAAAAACGCGAACGCGCGTTTTTTTATCGCGAGAACTGGGCGCCTGTCGGGAAAACCAGGGGGTGTTCCCGTGCCTGCTGCTGGTACGAGCGCGGGGGGGATCTCCCTCTTTTAATCCGTCAGCCTGTTTTACCTGCGCTTCAGGTGTGATGACGTCATACCACACTGAAGTCATACTGACTGACTGGAAGCTGAACGCGCAAACCGCCTGAAACACGTTTCACTACTGGTCACAATGATGTCAGGAAAATGTTTTGATACTGGTGGACAGACGAGTGCAAAATATCTGCAGATGTAAAACAACATCCATGATTGCACAAGTACCAGTCATTTTTCTCGTGTTCACGCACGCACTGAAATAACACGCAGCTGAATGGAAATCACCTGTGCACACCAGAAGTGTGGCAACCAACTGTGAGTGGGGTGGATGGTGATTTCCAACAGCTGATTAGTTAATTTGTAAAACTATATAATGGGGAAGAAACACAGGTGTAAGTTAAACAAATGAATGATGGCTGAATTTAGCTGTTTTCCTTTAAGTGTCCTGGTACTGTGCACGCTTGGACACTTTAATAGAGCAAGAGGAGCCAGAGTTAATTTTTTTACCAACACCTGTGTGTTTTTCCAACTGCGATGAGTCAAGTGTCTGCTGAGAAAAAAGTTCATCCTTAACAAAGTCACTGAAAGAAGCAGTGAGGGATACAAAGGACAATCACAGCTAGATAAAGCATAAACAATGCAGATATAGCAGTTATTAATCTGCTGTGAGCGGAGAGTTTGTGGTGAGGGCACTAGTGTCAGAAGCCACCAATGAGCTGTGTAAAGGATGTACAGGGTTCACTGGGTGAGCTGTGAAACGCTGCACATTTGGATGACATCTGGCCTGTTTAGTAGATAGTATGTGGGGAAAATAACAAAAACACGGTGACCAACGTAATATTTTTGACTATCGTACTACACAATGTATTTGTATATGTATTTTTAATGCCAACTCTGCACAATAGCAGAAAAACAGACCACCCACTACAGAAGCAGCTCGGGGAATAACTATGATTGTATAAAATCTGAGTTTTAGTCTGGACCTAGTCTAGTCATGGGTACGTGGCAGGAGATGAAAATTGCTGTTCACTCAATCCTAATGTGACAGAGTAGTTCTGCATATTGGAAATGGGACAAAATTGCAACTCTGACACAGATAATGATTTTTGTTCTTTTGTCTCTTGTTGATTAGTGCCAAACTTGTATTACATCCACAGTGATTCAAGACTGTAAATGTTTAAAACACACTGGCTAGGTACTAAATGCTACACAGACATTTGTTTTCTTTAAAAATAATTTAAAAAACAACAAAAACACATTTTCTAATTAATGTTTTACTCAAAATCTCATTGCATCCCCTCCCAAAACAATTTCATATTTCAAAAATAAAAAAACAAAGTGGCAGAATGAAACTCAGAAGAACAGTATGTACTTAAGATGGCGTGAGAAGCACCATCCCTATTTGGCATTGTATTTCAATCTTCAGGCAAGTCTGATATAGCAATCTAATTTTCACAATATGCTGAGATACGCGATACTCTACAAATGTGATAGGACTCTGATGCCTATGCAACGTACAGTTCAATTTGTAACAAAGTGTGACATTTAAAACATGTTATGGAATATTAGACATTAAAGAAAATATAACATACACCTGTGCAAACTGTGTATTTCCAAACTAAAACTGAGTTAAAAAATGTCAAACAGCATTGTTAAGAAAAGAGAAGAGATGCAAAAAAGTAAAATATAGTGTACACAAGAACATACTTCATATATTAACTTTCTTTCTCTTCCCCTCCACCTTTGACAGAAGCAGTGATACAGAAAAAAACAGCATAGATGGGATAAAGCAGAATCAATCATTTCCAGTTTGATCACATATAACCTCTGGCAAATCTTTACTGGTCATAGGCCAATTTTAGGTTGTATACACATATAATGCACACACTGCCCTTCAATCTTCTTCAACCCCTTCAGTATAAATATTTACGCGGGTGTGGATAGAGACAACCAACAGAGTTACCCTACAACAGATGATACCATGTGACCCAATGGGCTCTCTCCTCTGTGGTGGTGTAGATTCAGGAGGCCCATCAAGTCTGTAGTGATAGCACATTATTAAGGGAGGAGTTATGTACCCAGTCACCAGAAGGGGGCAGCACTGGCTAGTCTTTCACATGGGTCCACAGGGCCAATGGGGTTTCATCAGTCAGGTAATCCAAGAGGTGTCCCGCAACGAGGATTAGCGCATGACTACAGTGGTGAGTCCATCCCCAGCCTGCGCACGCCCAGTCTTTTCTACTCCAGGCTGACGCTATCATTTTAAGAAGACGACGTACAACGCCATGGCCAAACAGGAAATCGCCACAGCAATGTGAAGCCGCGTCCCAATCACCGCAGCTGAGAAGAGGGAGACGGAGGACGAGTGAGTTAATACAGGTTGCCTACAAACAGGCAGTTCAAGGGGAGTGTTGCAATCCATGTACACAGACAATGTGATCAGTGAGGTGAGTGTCATGGACATAAAAATCTCCAACCAGAGGACTAACAGTATTGTGCAGTCTATAAATATTTGGCAGTACAACATTAGTATGACAGACATTTGAAATTAAACAATGACAGATTAATGCTTCAACTTTGACCTTTAAGGGCTTTTCCTTGGGTACTTTTTACAGTGTACTAGACCAATTTTAGGGGACCAACAACACAAACTCAAACTAGAGAGATATTTCATTTGTCCCAAATTGTATAAAACACTTACTTATGTACTGTAACATGCACTTTTGTCTACAAAAGGATGTCAAAAACTATTGACATTTTCCACATTTTTGGATTCCTTTCCTGATAAAACCATTTCTTAAGGAGTAAGTTTTCAAGCTTTATGTATTCCTACAGTCTTTTAGTGTGTCAGTCAAAGCCATGTGTTGAAACAAAATATTGTTAATTAATGATAGTATATCTACCTTTGTAGAAGACGCCCCACACTCCTTTCTTCTCCGACAGCAGCCAGCTGTTGATGCGAGGCACCTTTTTGAGGTACGCACACGTGCAGATGAACAGCAGCCCAAACACCAGGATGCCATCGAAAGAGTACACTAAAAAAAGAAAAATTCGCACTCTGTCTTAAACCTGCCAGTTAACTGTATGTCTTGTTTATTCATTGTGCTCACTTAGAGCAAAACAAAAGAAACTAAATGAATTGAGACAAATACAGTGACAGAAACAGAATACTCTTGAATATGAAAAAGCCAGTGGTGGTGATTCTTGCAGTGGTAATTTATAAGTTTGAAACAACAAATACACAGCCTGGAGAGATTATGTCACATGGAAACAAAATGCTGCTACATAAACTGGAAAAAAAACATGAGCTCAGGCAGTAAGTCGAGTTTCACTGAACAATCTACACAACCTGTCACTTAATGGCGTCTTCACTTTCAAAGAGACTGGCACTGTCTGAACTACTGACTGCATTTGTGTCAAATTATACTTGCTCGGTTTCTCGCAATTTTCTGTAGCCTCTGGGATCATGATTATGCTATCTGACCCCACAGACATTCAACATTTAACTTCAGACTGCAACAAATACAAGAAAAGCTCTGTCCTGTGACTGTTATTTGTGTCTGACTCTGGGGAAAAAAGTAAAATTCCCCCAAACTGCTGAATCTCTGTACCATCCCTTTAATAATATCGTAGCCTGTTGGAGAAGTCTGGGTGGAGTTTCTCAGGTTGCTTTGCCGTAAGCAAAAACAGTGATTTGACCAGAACTGTTAAGGTACAAAATCATTTATGTTATCTGTTGTGTACCAGATTTTTTATGTTCAGTTTGTGTTCTTGACAGATGATCATTTTGTTATAATAATTTCTGGCACCCTGAATTAAACTGGTTGTGTAGTTATTGATTTCCTACCTGTGCTGACAATCAGGGCCTGATGTGAATGCAGTGTTGTTGTCATTAAAGAGCACTTAATCTTGAATACCTTTACTGCCACTGTTTATTTTGAAACAAAACCCATGCTCGCATCACACAAACGCTATAATATATGATCTTACTAATGTAAGATTTTTATCAACACGATTCACTGATCCTCCCATGATGAAGTATTTAAAACATTTTGGCCTTTATCCTGTATGTACTATCTATGTTGTCGACTATTAGATCCACAATTGGCTAATAAGAGCAGTGGACAATAGACTGAGGCAGAAATTTAAAGACATGAGCTCATTACCATGCAATGAGGAATCTGGTTTGTTATTAAATTATTGTTATGATCTAGCTCTCTGTATTTTTTCAATATTAGCCGCCTCACGTCGGCCAAAGCCACAACCTGACAAAAGCACGACGTAACCAGCACACGAGATTTGAGGGTTTTCTTACGGGACAGCAAACCGTGCGATAAAGCTGCTACTATGACCAAAAATAATTTTAAAGTAGTTAATACCGGTTTGTTTTGGTGCTAACAGACTAGCAGGGCCACGTCTACAGCTAGCCTAGCAACCATTTTAGCGTTCCGTCCAACAAGTAGCTAAATCACACTTCCTGCTGTGCTGCAGACACGCGGTGGACCTACCATTTGTCATATTCGCTGTTGTCTTCTTGGACGATGTTATGGACGACTGTTTATTCCTTTAAATCACCAAGTCATCGTATATTTTAAATTGGAGATGTAAAGAAGTCTGCCCAGCTTCGCAGTCACTCACTGACATTTCCGGTTTCACTAGCTGAAGATCTTCTTCTACGTTTTTTTATCTTGTTGTTGTCCATCCAGCCGTGCTGCCACCTGCTGGTCATCTGTGACCTACAGCTCCCTTTACACTAGCTTTATGTTTGAATTAAGCCAAAATCACTTTCATATTACATATTTTAAACATCATACTTTTACCACATGCATTTACTTCCCGACAAACAGATTTACCATGGTAACACAGGGCAGCCGCCACCCCCAGTTTCATGTCTAATTTATCTGTTACATATAAAATCATACTGGGAATAATCATGGTGAAATGTGTGTCCCTTAGCGCCTCCAATTTTGCAGTAAAAATAAGTGTAAGTGTCACTCACATGCAATATGACTTTAAATTGAATGGTATCATCATCCTGTGCAAAACAGTAAAATTCATAAAACTGCTCTGTTTACTGCAGTTTTCGACTGCTGTGACTGTACTGAAAAAATATAAATTTGTACATCTATTGATTATATCTTGTGGTTTCTGACTTATTCGTCTTGGCTTATATGGATAATAAGGAATTGAAAATAGTCTTGGGGCAATTCTTATGCAGTCTTCTCATTTAAGATCCTAGTGGCCTGAAGGTAGAAGCTCCTCCTGAGCCTGTCAGCGATGGCCTAGTGTACCACCTCAGCTAATATAGCAGCTTTGGTGTACAGAATGTCCTTAGTTAATGTTAACGTTAACGTTAGTTAACATTAGTTAACATTAGTTCAGTTAACGTTAGTTAACATTAATTATGTTGCATGAAACACGACCAACATAAATTGAAACAGACTTGGAAAAAGAGGAACTGAATTGTTTTAAACAAACTGTGTGGCATATGCGTATATTTCTCCAAATAATCCATGACCTCGGTCTAGATAATGGATGAGAGGAAGTTTGCAGGTACACTGTTTAGAGAATGTGCTTCTAACAATTGGATATGACTGGTAATGTATACTTTATAAGGTACAGTTGTACAATCTAAAGTATTTCACGAGTTCAGCAGTTGTGCTATAAATTCTACCAATATAATGTTACTGTTAAAGGTGGTGTTGAATTGATTATAATTTTTTGTCCTCCCTATCTACAAAAATGAGGTGGCCAGAATATTAGAAGTATAATGCAGTCCAGTACAACAGCACAGCAGTACAAGGTAGCCACTGAGTGTAGACATACTGCACATGAGAGGAAACATTTGGAGCTCTCTGGTCTTTCATAACTCACAACATCATTTTCTTACACAGTGCACGCTGCCGTGCACAACACAGAGGCAGCTCACAGAGTAACAGGAGGACAGGATTAAATAAGTGATTAAAATGCTGGCTCTGCTGCAGCTCTGAACCTGGACACACCTCGGGCGGCACAGAGGGAAGGATGGGGATTAAACTGAGCTTCCTCCCACACGGCAATGAGCTGACACCATCAGACAGCCACCTCCGCCTCATTCCCGGAGGTCCACAAGGGAGGAATTTGTGCTGACAGCCACAAGCCACTGCAGAGTGCTTTCTGTGTCCAGATCACCCCAGTCTTAGCCATTCAAGAGGAAACTGAATCAGGGAGACGAATTAAGACTAACCTGTACAGTGCTAGCCTGTGTGCTTCATAGCATCATGATCAGGCTGGTTTCTATACAACAGTTTCTATAAGGACATGATCCACCATGTAGAAATGCAATACAAAAGACATCTGACTGCAACACTGATACTGCTTATGTACATGCCTAAACCTTCTGCTTATATCAACTGCATCTATACGTAACATCTTCTATACGTTTTGATTTAATTTAATTTCATATCAATATTTAGAATATATCACATGTGCATCGATTAGTCCAGTGTCTTATTTTCACTTGATTAATGCTGCACATATTTTGCATCACAGGCAGCAAGCACTGGCACTATTTGGAAAATCCTCTTATAATCATCATTTGCACTTTGTTCATGCTTAATCCCTACAGTTCTGTTTAATATGTTGCTCAGACTCTCTTCATAACACACATCTGTGGGTCAGATTTCCCTTTGATTATTTTTCCATCTCAAATGGAAGTAAAATGGAGTACTCAAATGGAGTACTGTTCAGCTCTATATAATGGGGAAAAATACATACTGGAGATAGATTAATAGATTTGACACTAAAAGTAGAATTTTGTGTGAATCTGAACTCTGTGATTCAAAAGCCATGTATGTTGTGTTGGTATGTCTTGTTGCGTTCCCCTAAACATTACATCACTTTATCCTAATCCCTCCATATGCCGTCCCTGCCTCAGAGATAACAGAAGTTTCTCTCTTGAAGGGAACAAGGCTGGAACAAAGGGTCGTAAGACAGCTAATAAGATTTGATGGCAGGACAGTGGAACACACCTGTTCAGATCAGTCTCACTGTGGCCGAAGCTCTCTGCGTACCCAGAGAACAACAGTGAGCTTCTGCTGCTCCGTCTTCACTTCTGCATTTGCTTCTCTGAGACGTTCGAACATCTCCGTTTTCAGCAATGCGTCTCTACCACAGTACTCAGGTAAGACTGGTGTTGTTATTACCTCTGTTGTGGTGTGATGGAGGTTTAGTAGTGATGTGGATAATGACTGAAAGTGAAAATATGATTAAATAGACAAGATTTTGCTTAAATAATCATTTTTCAGTTGTATGTTTTTCTTCTGGGGTTATTAAGAATGGAAGAAGTTCATCAGAACGCCACAATGAAGCTGGAACAAAAGTCATTTATTCGTGCAGCTGAATATATTCACAAACCATGTTGACTTTATTTCGCACAATTTCGTGCTGCAATTATTTGTTGATTAACCGATTAGTTTTTAGTATTAATTTAATTGCCAACTATTTTAATTCTCAAGTAATCGTTTTGGGTACATTTTCAAGTTAAAATTCTTTGATTCTGCTTTTCAAATGTGAATATGTTTTGGTTTCTTCATTCCCTTATGACATTGCAATGAATATCTTCAAGTTATGGACAAAACTAAACATTTGAGAGTGTCATCTTGGGCTTTGTGATACAGCGATCAATACTGCTCACCATTTTCAGGAACAAACAATTAAAAGCCAAATTGAAAATGAAAATTATTGTAAGTCCCCTACTGATTATTAATGGATGCATCTTTTACTGTTATGTGCCACTCCTTCCAGCAAAAAATATGACCGTACATGCTGAGGACATTCTGAAAATAGTATGAATTAATTTTTCTCTTGTGTGGATGTCTGTCCACATGTCAAAAAATGTTCAATTTCATTGTTTCTATATGCTGATGAGTGAAAAACAGCCTGTGTGGATTTGCAAAACTAAAAAAAAGCACTGAAAGCACTAAAAATACTTAATAGATCTTTGCAGCAAATTAAATTGACTCACCTCCCTGTTGTTCTTCATTCAGGTGCCACAAAAAATGGGCCATCGAAACAGAAGAGGTAAGATACAATTGGACATTTATCAAGTTTATATCGCTTTACTGAATCTACCCAAACACATGACACCATCTTCACATTTGGTCAGAATCGTAGCAGGTTACTTGAAAAGTCACTCTTATGATGACACACATAAATTGGATATATGCAGCATCATTTAGCTGCCAACAGAGGCTCTGACAGGGGTGTGTTTGAGATGTGACTGCGTGTGCTGGATGTGTTTATGTGTGTCAGAGAGGCATCACTGCTGGATGGTCCCACCGCGCCAGGTGACGGAGAGTCAGCAACAGGAGGAAGACGGTGACCTCATCAAACCCAAAAAGCTGCCAAATCCCGTCCTGGCCTCTCACCAGCACCGAGCTCTTCACCACGAGCTGCTATTCTGCCTGAGGAGGTGAGAAAACACGGCGCCTGCCCGCTGCCTGCCATCAGGTCACACAGGCAGCAGATACGTGCTGACCCACACTATTGTTTGGACATGTACCAGAGTGGCCCTCCAGATCAGCCTCTCCTGCTTCAGTCAAGGAATCCTATTAGGCTTCATCCCTCAAGCTGACCGGTGTCGTGGCCGGGGATGAGAGTCGTGTTTAGGCGGCGTTTAACAATGATCAAGTCAGAGGAACAACAGCTCGTTAGAGATTGCTGCTAATCTCTCAACGGGGAGCAAATGGTCTAGATCCCCACTGTAAAAAATAACGAATATCAGGACAACAAAGATGACAGAATTATGGTTTATGATTTTGTGAAAGCAGTAAAAAAAAAAAGAAAAGAAAAAGGAAACCACCTATATATTGTCAAAATACGATGATGATTATGTGACATAAAGCCCAGAGCTCCATTAAGCTTCACTGAGGGCTACTTTCTATAGACACACACGCTTACGGTCTATCTTTGTACAGAAGAAACCATCATTTGCAACAAAGCTCGTAAATGACAGTGTTTTCTTTCTTTTCCATTTCAGAGGTGTACTGCCCAGAAGAAAGCCAGAGCTGCAGTGTGTGCTGGAGCAAAAGCAGAGAGAGCAGCACAAGCAGAGGGAGCGGGCGCTCTGTCCTCCCTCCGACCTGGAGGCGAAGCTACGCATGAGGCGGCAGAGGATACAAGTCGTAAGTCTGCTGAGCAAAGATTAAAAACCACACGGCCTGCAGGACACAGTGCTGGCAATAGCCCATTTAGTTTCTGGGGCACTTGTGAGCAAGCTTGCAGATATATTAGCACATCTCACTGAGGGGGGTGACCACGCTGGGATGTTTCCTGTCTTGCAGTATGAGCTGGAGGAGGAGAAGATGAGGGAGGGCCTGAACAACGTGCCGGAGTTTGTTCGCGTGAGAGGAACCCTGAGACGAGCCCAGACCTTTTCCTAATGACGACCGAGCGAAGAGACACATGAACACTGTGGACATGGACAAGTTTTTACTGTCACCTAAAAGATTCATCCTTGATACTGAAACTACATATTATTTCCTTTAAGATGACAGTTTGAAGCAGTAAAATTAAGATTTTCTCTAAAATCTGAGCTTTTTTTTTAAAACACCCATTCCTCAATTTAACAGCATTAGAAAATAAGTCACTAGATTTTGTAGCATTGTTAAAAAAGCATTTTTATCAAGCACTTTTGGCATAAATTCAGCCTTTTGTAGCAAACAATAATCACATAAGACTAGAAGCCATAAGAGTACATTTAAAATTTTTAATAAAACATCCAGGGAGGCTGACCACGTACGTAAAAACAAACACTGAAACGTAAAGTTGGACCAATTCAGAATCTGCTAGTGACAACAGTGAGAAAAGAGTTGTCATTATTCACAAAAAAAACACATAACAGTTGTCATAAAAATGAGCTTGGATGTGGCTCCTTTCGCAGAATTCCTCGACTGCTCTGCGCTCCAACATGTCGTACCCTTTTGTCAGCGCTGCACACATTTCACAAGTTTTGGGAAACAGCTACTGACATCACAGGGTAAGAGTTCAGGTTGTAGAGTTTAACATGAGGAAAAAAAACACAGTAAGTAATCACTGAATAATGTTTCACAGACTTGAAAATGAAGTTTCTTGTTTTAAAAAAAGTGACCAAGTGCCAGCTGGTAGTCTCCATCAAGTTTCTCGATCTGAATTCACGGTGCACTGCGAACAAAACATTCACAAGTATCTTGACATCTCTGCACAGAAATGTACTGACCTAAACTTTAAAGTGTTGCAGTATAAAGTACAAGAAGGCCTGCTGAATAAAACACATTCAACCACTTTCTCCGACACATTCTTTGCACCTCCAAACACATGAAACCTTGTGTACCGTTGACCGTAAACAAAAGTTTTACATTTAAAAAGTGATCATTTCTTGCCTGTTAACTCTCTGAATTACATGTGCAACCCCCCCAAAAACAGGTTTATAAATACAAATTCTACACAAGCAGCAACCACAGTCACCATGTTTCTGTCCTAAATTAAGAGCAGTGTGTTGTGTTTGCTGCAGAATAAATTAACAATAAATAAAATACAAAAGAAATTGCTTTCAACAAAAAAAATACTAGACATCATGGCAGGGTAAGAATCTCCCGTCTGTGTTTCCCTGTACTAGCTACTACACTGAAATCACATATTTTAAAACATAGTGTTGGAAAACATTTAGCAAGTGGTACAGCGGAAGAAGCACAGACAGAGGAGAGAAGTAGGCCACCAACGTAAACGGTAAACCGGCAGAACGGAGAGCACTGACATGAGCCCGGGCAAAATAACGACGCTGAAGGTCTAGAAGAATTTGAGGCTGGAGCTGGCTTCATAGTAGAGTTAAGAGGTAATATTTTTACACCACGTCACTGTGGTTACACAAGCAGAAAAAAGAAAAAAGTGTGATTTCATTTCTTTTTTGTTTCTGTTTTTCTTTTTTACTTATCATAATTCAGACCACATTAAGACTCATCATATTTGGACTGGATTAACATAGAAACCAAAAAAAGGAAATGCCACTCTCCTTTTTCTTCATCTCGACCACATTAGACCAGGTCTAGCTGAAAAACATCGACACTTACATTTGTTAAGCCTATTCTAGACAAAAATAGAAAATTTAGAGCCTTTTAAAACCCAGGTGGTGAAAAGAGGTGACAACAGAAATGAGTAGTTGTGGTTTAGTAGAGTTTTTTGAGCTAGACTTGCTCTTACGTGGTTTGCATGAAGAAGAGGGTTCCTTTTTTTGTTCTCACAATTACTCACAAGGTTCTCCAAATGTGAAAACAGGTTTCTCAACAGTATTAAGACATTAATCATTACGTCTGGGATTAGCTGCACAACTTTAAATGATGTAACAATGGAGGAGACGTGACTGAAAAATATAATCCCTTAACTCCTTCCTGACTTTGAGGATTTTTAGTCAGACACCAGCTCCAGCCTTGTGAAGAGGACAGAGATTAAGGAATGCCATCCTTCCTTTGGCAGCACTGTGAGGGTGGCACACCCCAGTCATACACATAGGACAGACGCAGCTTGACTTCCTCCTTGCAGAGCCTGCCGTCACGCTGCAGAGTCTGGTGTTTTTCCAACATGTCCTCCAGGCTCTGCTTATGTGTCACCAGGTATTTGTTGTTGCAACCACGCGACTTGTACTCTGTGTCAAAGCGCGGGTCATGCGTCCGCCGAACATCCACCGGCGCCAGCCAGGCGCCCAGTGACACATCCTCACTCTGCCAGGTCTTTAAGTAGCCCACGTTGAGATGCACGTAGCGCACCAGGTCTGCTGAGAGGATGTAGCCCCCACCCAGAGCGTACGGCAGGTAGTAGTCACAGAGCTCCCACGAGCTTTCCCGCCACTTCCCAGCTGTTTTCACTCGCCCTCTGCCCGAGAAGAAGCCCCAGTACAACCTGCTGGGCTCCTTCCCCTTCAGCTCCTCCTTGAGGAGATCCAAGCGAGCAAACGTGTCGTCGTCTGCTTTGAGGACAAACTTGAAGTCCACATTCTGGTCCAGCCAGGAGTACATGTGCAGCAGCTTTAGTGTTAAGTTCTCGTAAGAGTCTCGCAAGTCGGGCAGTAAGAGCAAGTCCTTGTGCCGCTCTTGCTCTGTGTTGAGGTTCTGAAGGTCCTCGCTGGGAAGCCCCTGAGTTCCCACCACAAACATGGCCAGAACATCGGAGTCCCGCTTGGCCAGCCAAGTGCTGCGGATGATGCTCCTCCGCTCTGTGTACTTAGGTCCGGTTGTGATGAGGACCACGAGGAACGCTGACAAGTCTTTGGATGTGGAGGCGGGATTGTGCTGTTCAGGACGGGACTGCAAAGCAATGCCATGAGGGGCCAGGCCGGGAGGATCCTGATGGCCCTGTTTCAGGGTCTCTGAGGTACATTTGGCCAAAAACACCAGAACTACAGCAAAGCTGCACACAGTGCCGATGACCAGGGCCGTCTTGTGGCGGCAGACGAGACGCAGCAGATTCATGGTGCCGAGTCTGAGGTGAAAAAGATAAATGAAGCATTAATGAAAATCTGAATATCAGATTGATCATTAAACACACTCAATTCAGTTTTTGCAGCCACATTACTGTAAGTGTTGGCTAAATGTTAATGAACAAAGCGTTTGACTGATACATGTGGTCTGAATGAACAAGTAGTCAGAAATCAGGTTTGTTTCAGCTGGTTTAACAGGCTGCACGGATGTAAATAAATATGAAAGAGCATCAGAGAAGGTGTCAGCCTGTGTGTGGCAGTGAGACAACAATTGGTGACTTTGCATCACACAGTTAGCAGAGTTAGCAGAGGAAGCTCCTCTCAGCTGTGCACCGTCACTTTGCAGCACCACCAAAGCTCAGTTAAACTGCGCTGAGTGTCGCAGGGTCAACACAGGTAGAGTATTTGTTAGTTACCTTTTCTTTCTGAAAAGTGGCTGGCCCCTCCCCGGACGGTGCAGCGGGCCACAGCCTGCAGCCTGCGGAGCTACGTGCTAACTAGAGAGGAGAGAGCCTGTGCGCACTGTGCGAGCTCGGAAACACAAACAGCTGGCTCATACTGGTCTGAACGGGAAGGTGGAGGCGGTCAGCTGAGCGGGGTCACAACGAGCAGGCGGACAGAGAGAAGGCGGCTGCAGATGTGTCCATTTCTTTTCTTTTTCTTTTTTCTTTTTTTGTCTGCTGTTGGAAATCAAAGCACTTCTGTGTGGCCGTGACGAACAGGAAACGGAAGTGTAGCCAAAAGAGAAAATAACTCAAATTAATTTAAAAAAGAACATTTCAAATGTACAACAAAATGTTTTTATTCTATATTGTTTGCTATAATAATAAAAAAACCCATATAAGTCACGCGAAAAAATGAACTAACGATAAGCCTAAGTTGTCTATTTTTGCCAATAACCACTTACATAAATAAAAGGTGAAATTATTTTCTTTATTAATTATCGTATGTGTGATTCAAAAGAAAATAATAAAAATTTAAATAAAGACAGAAAAAAGGGAAGCAATTTGAGAACGGCTTCTGATTTGCGCATGCGCGTTAGCGTCAATGTCTGGCGATGGTCAGGCTGAACACGACCGGATGTGGTGATTGTTGCTTCAAAATAAAATACAAGTGACATTATAGTGTACATGAAACTGCAAAAAACCACAGTGGATTTTTAGAAGATGATCATTCACAAACCTACCGAGGTGCTTATATTATTTCAAACGGAAACATTAAACTGATTCATTAGTGTATCAGAGTTATTACCAAACAGGTCAAATAAACAATTCAAGAAATATTAGATTGTATAGCAATTTCCAAACACCATTATTTTTTTCTCAAGTTGTTCCAATCATAAACTGTGATTCTTATTTATTAATTCAATTCTTAATTATTATTGTTGACTCGCATAGTGGGAATTTCACACATTTATGAAAAGTCACCACAATTCAACTGAATTCAATTCAAAGGGCTTCATGTACAAGAAAACAAGTATCACAGTGAAGTGGTAAGACATATAAGACATATATATATATATGTACATATGTATGTGTGTGTGTGTGTGTGTGTGTGTGTGTGTGTGAGAGTGTGTGATCTTTATATACAGTTACTATGGCTATTGCCTATTACATGGCTTATATGTATGGATTGTTTGCAGTAATGACTAACCTAAATAACCATTTCTGTTATATGTGACATTTTAGATAGCTCATTTGTGTGTCCTCAAGCAGCAGTGTATAAGCTTACATAGGCCTACGTGTTATGGTAAATTTATGTGCTTTCACTGCAGATTCCTCTTTAAATACTTCATTTTCAGTCAAATTCAAAAATGGGAATTTAAGAGGAATTTATTTTGAAATGTGTAAGCGGAAGCCTTGTGTTCCGTTGCGGACATGAAACCGACGGTTTACCTTAGCCGGAGAAAATAATGGCCTCAGTGTAACACACGACTGTTATGTCGTTTGTCGTCTACACTGAAGAAGCGGGCAGAGCGGAGCATGTAAGCTCTTAGCCCGACACACCTGTCCGGTACCGTCACACCGTCGTAACGTGTCTTCGCCGGGCGGCTCGGTGCGTTAGCTCAGTTAGCTGCCTGAGAGATGACGGCCGGCCGACATCCTCGGACTCGTCCGGCTCTGCTCGCCATCTTCCTGCTGATTCTGAGTGTACAGCTGGGGGGCAGCTCCTCCGAGAATGACCCCTACAAGGTGCTCGGTGTCAGCAGGAGTGCGAGTCAGGCGGAAATCAAAAGGGCGTACAAGGCTCTGGCTAAAGAGTGGTGAGTGTCCCGGACATCAGGTCTCCTCAAGGGCCATCACGACCCCTCTGTCAACACCTTCACACCCCAACCCGAGTCTCTGCACCGCTTAACCCACTACAAGTCTGATTTAAAATGTTAAACTTTGATCTCTTTTTAAATCTGTGTGACCCAACAGTGATCCCTGATGTCCCTTTTTTATTTCAGGCACCCAGACAAGAACAAGGACCCCAAAGCTGAGGACATGTTCATCATGATTTCTAAGTCCTACGAGGTTGGTGAACAATACATCCTCCATGAACTGTTTGCAGCGTGGCTCCCTGTCTCTTTCACTTTCTGTGTCCTGACACTGACAGTCCTCTCACCTCTCACAGATCCTGTCCAATGAGGAGCGAAGGTCCAACTTCGACCGCTACGGGCAGATGGACGAGAACCAGCCCTTCGGACAGTCGCAGCATCAGGGTTTCCGCAGCTTCCACAACAGCTTCTACTTCGACGAGTCTTTTTTCCATTTCCCCAGGTACTCCATGGCCACGTTTGTTTAGTCTCATCATGCAGGAGGTGTCGCTGTCAAAGTCAAAGTGTGCCGCAGGCCTTTGGACCAGTTTCCATAAGAGAACAGGTCTCTTCTTCTGGGTCCTCTGACAAAACATTTCTTTCTCCACACTCTTATAAAAGCACTCGCAACTAGTGAGTGGTTTATACTGGGCTCCTTTGTGTGTTTACTTTAAGTTACTGATGATAATAAAAGGGAAAAAAAATGCTACTATTAGTCTAGATTCAACATTTTTTAGTTGCAAGCTGTGTGTTCCTCTCCTCACACAAACGTAGGATGAAATCTACTCGTGTGGAAACATTAAGTTAATTCTACAGTTAATCAACTAACAGAAGATGGATGACTGATTGACTAAATGCCAATTATTTGCCGTCTTCTCTCTTCTCAAATTGGACGATTTTCTCATGTTTGTTTCATACTGTGGTCTGTTAATGAGACAAAATAAAAGACAACAAAGTGAGCAATTTGGAGACTGCAATAAGTCTTTTAAGTAATCTTTACTAATAACTATTAGTTGCAGACTTGGCATGTCAACTTGATATTTTGTTGCTGAAATCTCTGCATGATTACTAAATGGAGCAAAATCTTTTCCCTCTTTTGTTAGATTAACAAACCAATCTCTACGTCTATTCAGCATGCACACCAAGATCTAGAATGAGAGAACAAATTGGAGCTATAGACACTTTTCTCTTGGGTCATGTCCTGACAGCACTCCGAATGCCACATCTAAAAAAAGAAAAAAGCCTGGCTCACTTTCTTCCTTTGATATCGGTGACACAAACTTGTAGGGTGAAGTCCCACAGTGATGGAATATTAAGTTAATTATACACTTTATCAATCAACAGAAGATGGATGACAGATAGATTAAATGCCAGTGGAAGGATTTGCTTCTCTTCTTATCATAGTGTTGTGAATTTTTGCCTGTTAATCAGAAGAAATAACTAAAGACATCAAATTGAGGTCCCGCAAAGACTGGAATTAGTATATGTATTGGTAGCATATTACTAAGTGAATACTTAAAAATAAAAAATAATAATTAGTTTCAGGCTTGACATGTGCAGCCTAATAATTTGTTTTTGTAAACTCTGCATGATAACCGATTGAGATAAAACCTCTGCCCTCTTTTGTTAGATTAACAAACCAAACATGTTAGTGGGATTGCTCTTATTGACACTTTTTTTCCCCTGACATGGATCTCAGCATGTGCACCAAGATGTATTTTGAAAAAGAGAACAAATTGGTCTGTTTGAAAAAAGAAAGAAAGCTTTGCTGACTTCCTCTCTGACCCTCCTGCAGGTCCAGGGACTTTGCAGACAGCAAGTACCTGCTTCACCACGCACAGTTTAACAGTGAAGTCCTTCCAGACAGCCACAAGAGGCCGTACCTAATCAAAGTGATCTCCGAGTGGTGCTTCGCGTGCATCCACATTGAGCCTGTGTGGAAGGAGACGGTCCAGGAGCTGGAGCCACTGGGTAAGTCTGCTGTCACTGGACTCCCTCCAGTCCGCCCCCCTGCTCCCTCCCACGTCCCACCCTGAGGATCTGGGTGGTTTTCCTAAAAGCCTCATAACGTAAGGTTGATGTTTGCTCAGTTGCAGGCCATTAGGACAAATGTAACTCTAAGTGTTAAGATGCTTGACAGAGAGCCAGGCAAGTGTTTAATTATTCATCAGGGTTTGTTTGTTCTTCTTGGTTTGCTGGAACAAAGCATACAGCTGAGGGAGGAATTCAACACTGTGTAAAACTGTCTGGCACTGGAGATGAGTTTAAAATTGTTGGGTTCATTCTGATAATTAGAAGGACAGTTCTCAGTCCTCTGTAGGCTTCGCCTTAGTCCCTGTGGGCTGTGTCTGTAATAACCACTGTATATAAAGATGGCTGACACACCTTCACATCCTCCCACTGTTTAAAAGTAAAGCCAGTATATCTCTGATAAGGGCTTCAGACTGTGACTTGAATCGAGTTTGATGAAATCAGTGACAGTGAGCCAAAACAGTAAAGCTGTGGGCTGTATTTCTGATCATGTCAAAGTCAGATGTGCCTTGTTTTTTTCTGACACTGTGGTGAACATCGTCATGGATACACAGGTTTCTGTGAGGAATTAAAAACAGCTGAATGCAGCTTTTATGAAAACTGTCCATTTTGCAGTCCCTCACTAATTTTAAAGACTCAAGCAAAAACACGTTTTTTTTTCACTGGAGCTGCACTGTGGCTGTTTGGAATTCACTTAAAAATAGGAACCCAGTTTTACCACTCAGTTGTAAACTGTCCTTACGAACGTGTGAGCATTTTCTGCCACGGTTGCCCAATGATTTGAATGTAAAATGACTTAAAGTCTCTGAGCCGACAGTGATGTCACCAGATTGATGTCAGAAGGAAGGCAGCTCTGGTGATTTTGCATGTACTGGTTTTATTGCCCATAACGAATGTAAATAATGTGAAATTTGTCATAGATTGTATTTTTTCCTGCATTGCAGCGACACTTGCTTACTTCATTAGTGTTCCACTGTATCAGGTACAATAACAGTCTGTTTCTGTCTTCTTTTACTGTTCCACCAGGTGTTGGCATTGGCATTGTGGACATGGGTTATGAGCGTCGCCTGGCCAACCAGCTGGGAGCTCACCGCGCTCCCTCCATCATCGGGCTGGTGAATGGCAGGGTGACCTTCTTCCATCAGGCCGTGGTGCGAGAGCACCTGCGGCAGTTCATCGAAGACCTGCTGCCTCACAAACTTGTGGAAAAGGTTAATGCAGCATGAGTATACTTTTTCTGCATGTGTGCTATCTTTAAAGAATTTCAAGTCAGATATTTGTTATGAAATTGATACATTAAACATATTTACCAATGCTCTTTTATATGTAAACGAATAATGGAAACTTTGTCTCTCAACTGATTATAATTGAAGATATATGCCAGATTAAGTTAACATTAATATGTATGTAGTGTGAAGTGGTGTTAAATCAAACAGGCACTCAGTTAATCTAGAGTAGACTTTATACTAATTCAACAAGAATGCACTTTTTAACGTGTTGCCTTCATGTCTCCAGATTACAGATAACAACTACATGGCGTTTTTGGATAGCTGGCACGCAGAAAATAAGCCCAGCATTCTCTTGTTTGACCAAGTCCCCATCATTCCCCTGCTCTACAAAGTAAGCAGCATATCTCTACACACACGAAACAAGTCTTGTATTAATTAGACTGAATGTTATAGTGGAAAACAGAGAGAGATGTTGAGTTTGGCTCTTCAAGCTGGTTAATCTGCTGAGATCTGCTGCAATTTCCACCAATGCACAAGATGGCAGGAAATAGATTAGATCTCCCGCACCACCAACAAACGCATCTGTGTGTCAAATGGACTTGCAATATTATTGATGTCAGTAAATGTGTTTAATAGAGACAGAAAGAGAGAGGCATTCAGGGAACAAATACAGTTTCAACTAGTCAAATTTCTTGTGTCCAGTCATGACTTTATATAAAAGCATCCGTCATTCTGCCCTTTGTGCACCTTCTCCTCTTGTTTATTTAAATGTATTTATTTTTGAGGCTCTCATCTTCCCCCTTCACTCTCCAGTTAACAGCGTTTGCCTTCAGAGACTACGTGCGCTTCGGCTTCGTGGACCAGGGTGACACACACAGCACTCGGCTGCTGCGGCAGTTCAACATAAACACGTACGCCCCCACCATGCTGCTGTTTAAGGAGAACACAGAGAAGCCTGTTGACATCATCCAGGTACATCAAGCACAACTTGGAGCCTACGCCATCACTTTCTCGCTTTAATAGTAATAAAACATCCTGTCCTGTTATGTCAGATAAAACTAGCTTTATTTAAGCATGAGGTTTTGGAGCCTTAAAGCTTGAATCACATTTTGTATTTCTGTCTTATGAAACTAATGTGTAGTCTAAATCAATATCGTAATTAGTTATTAAACTAATGATTTTGTTTCTTTTGCAAATAGCAGTTTTTGCCATTTTGCCTACTTACATATCTACACACCTTAATGTTTTCTTGCTCCACGCCCCCTCACATCCCTCTTCTCTCTCTCCCTTTCAGGCCAGAGGGATGAAGCGACAGATCATGGATGAGTTCGTCTCTAACAACAAGTTCCTGCAGGTGCCGCGGCTGGTCAACCAGCAGCTTTTTGATGAGCTGTGTCCTATCAAGCAGTTCCATCGACGGAGGAAGTAAGAAACCTAATGAGTCCTGTAGCATTTGGTCCTGCACTTACTATGCTGCTGAAATTGACCTGTTGTGTGATAGAACTTGATCTAAGAAGGTGTCAAGCCAAATCTAACAGGCGTCCAATACGCCTTTTTACACATGTTGTGGAGTTTCTAGCAGGTGTATTGACTGAATGGTTTGCAGGTATTGTGTGCTGCTGATCACTGGGGAGGACCAAGCTTTTCTGCCAGGCAACAAGGCCTTCCTGGACTTTGCGGCGGTCAACAAAAAGGATGTGCTGCGGTTTGCGTACGTCTACCAGCGTCAGCAGCAGCCACTGTGTCAGGCACTGCTGCGTAATCAGGCAGCTCTCTCACCTCAGGTCAGTGGCACAAAGACGCACACAGTGTGCACACCTACATGCTTCTATTGGATGCCTACCTGGTACACAAACACATTAGCATGCTCCTTCAATTCAAATGAATGGAACAAATGAAACAGTCTTTAGGGGGAAAAAAAAGAGAATAGGATTTCAAGGACAATGTGCACTTCCCTGCAAATCTTTTATGTCCAGAACGTTCAGAATCTGATATGTGTCAGATTACTGATATGGGCATTCTGAGACTCTGCATAATCTCAGTTTACAGTAAAGCTGTTCTTTAATACCACTGGCAGGTGGTGATTCTCGAGAGGCGGAGCCAGGCTGGTAAAGTTCTGTACCGCTCTGTGAGTGGCGGCTGGAACGGCAGCGAGGAAGATAAGTACCGCCTCCATGAACAGCTGGAGCTCCTTCAGAAAGACCCCACCTATCTGAGCTCAGACGCCACCCTGCCGGAACTCAACAACGAGATGGCCCCCGTAAGACACAGCTAACCCACACTCACATTAGTGTTGAGACCACTTGACCAAGGCAACGTTTGGATTAATGTGCTCGTTCTCTGTTTCCACCTCCTCAGATGTTTATTATTCAGTGGATGAATGCGGCCTATGATTACATCCTTCAAATATACGATGACCTTCTCTACTCGAACTGGTAAGACAACACTCGCCTCCAATGTTTGCAGCATTTAGTGCCAAAAAAGCAAAGACAGACGAGATGGTGCCCTTCTGCTGATATATTTTGAAATGTTATCAGAGGCTGAATCATGCATCTGCATCAGGATGTTGTTGTGAATGCAATCAGTGTGTCCCCTCATAGCTGTGATGCACCTCTTCTAACGAGACTTAGGAGCTACAAGGAAACTGCAGAAAATGCTAGTTTTTGTTTTTTTTTCAGTAATGACTTGTTTCTCTCCTCAAGGCGGGAGATGATGCCCATCCTGTCGCTCATCTTCTCAGCTCTCTTCATTCTTTTTGGCACTGTCATCATTCAGGCCTTCAGGTGAGAGAAACATGCCCCTTTCTACTGACTTTGATTCAAATTATTATGTAATATTAGTATTATGCGTAATGATACTGACTACATCTACAGTAGATATGTGTTATTTAGTTTACTCTGGCTGGATGGTGTCACCCCAAAGGAATCAGACGTATTGGTGTCCACACTGATTTTGTCCTTTCTGTGGTGTGTTTTCAGCGAGCCAGGCGAGAGCAAGCCTCGGAAACCAAAGCCAAAGGAGCAACCTCAGACTGAGGAGGATGCATCGAGCAGAGCTAAGACCTCGAGGTGAAAAAGTTTTATTTAAGAACGTGTAACTTTTTATCTCAAAACAAAACCTTTAGCTCGATTTTATTTTGTTGCAAATGAAAATTGTTAAAGCAAGATTTGATTAGATTAGTTTCTACATTTGTGAATGCTACACTGATGAGACACACCAAACAACATTAAACAAGTAATTCAATCTTTGGTTTTGTCCCAGCTGTATTATTGCTGAGTAGTTTGGTCCAGTAATTTATTAGGTAATAGAGAAAAGTTGCAATTAATCCAGATTGTCCTGAATAGAGCTGCACGTGCTGCATAGCTCTTGTGTGTTAAAAACAAGTGTTACTAAAATGCATGAGTGTCAGAACAAAGACTGTTTATTTAAAAAAAAAAAAAAAAGGCCAAAAACTAACCTTCAGTACACATACAGTTATTCTCCTAGACCCACTGCTGGAGGTTGTTTTACTGTACTAATATTACAAACCGCATAATTTCAGCATATAGTAATATAAAGAGCAATGCAAGAGCAGATTTCACGTACAAAATCATATTACACAGCAAAATAATGGATTTGGTTTTAAAAATGTTGGTGTGTGAGTGTATTATGTTTAATGCTGTCAATGTGTATTTTTGTACTGTCACTGTGTAAACTGTGTGGACCCCAGGAAGAACAGCTACTGCTGTGCAAGAGCTAATGGGGATCTTAATAAACAAACAATATGAACGGCACAGAGCAGCAGCAGAAAACTGGAAAATCAGGACAGTTAAGGAAAGTGTTTTCAGCTCTCATGCAGGCTGCTTGAACAGCAGTTTTAAAATGCATTTTGGAGTTGAATAGTTGTTTATCTTTCCGGGTGGGATCATGGAGGGGGGTTTGTGGTTTGTTCTAGCTTCAGCATGTCCTTGAGCTGTCAAAGCAGCCCACGTTGCACCACAAGAGATGTTCTCATTAATAATTAAACATGACTCAGCAGTATAGTGTTAATGAAAACTGCTGCTGCCCAAACTGCCTTAAAAAAAGTAAAGAAATGTGTTAAAAGTTTGGCAACTCTGCATCTTTAATCCACAGCTGGTTGATTCCTCGGACTTCCTATACATTTGCTCCCTTCACTGTACAATATTTTAAACACACAAAGTGTCATTAGCTCTCTGAACCTCCAAATTACAGTCACCTTGAGACATCAGTGTTGGACATGTGGACACATTGCTGGGATTTTTCCAGGATCAATACAGTGATTGAACTTTACCTGCAGCAGATAAAACCTTGCTGTCCTGATAATCACTGTAGCTGTGCATTTGTGTTTTATATGCATTTTGATATATACTTTGATAACTTGACTTTTGAGATAATTTTGAACCTCATATTGGTTGTATGAAGGATGTTAATTATAGCACACACACAATACAGGACAACATCAATAATCCATCCAAATAATTCCCACTGTTCTTCTTCTACCTCTCCCTCCCTCTGTCTTCCTCGTTGGCCTGTGCAGTCGCCCTCCTAAGAAGGACTTTGTGGAAGTGACTGAGCTGACGGACATCACTTACACCAGCAACCTGGTCAAGTTGAGGCCTGGCCACATCAACGTTGTTCTGGTGCTCACCAACGCATCCAAGACTGCTTTGCTCAGGAAATTTGCCAAGGAAGTTTTTTCTTTCTCTGGGTAAGTCTACTGAAGTTATTATTTGCAGCACAAACTTGTTTTAAATGATTGTATGTCTATATTGTGGAATAATCTAAACATAACGTACCACTGAGATGCCCTGATTGTATTTTTTTTCATCAACGCTCTTCCAATGCAGGACTCAGACCCTTCACTTCTCCTTCCTCAACGCTGATAAGCATCGCCACTGGATGCCATCACTCCTTAGCTTCACTTCTCATGCCACGCAGAGCTCAAGCCATTCAGATGAGGATGAGGAGTCCTCGGACTACAGTGGCCACGTCCTGGCCCTTAATGGCCACAAGAAATACTTTTGCCTCTTTAGACCTGTTTTCACGGGGGACGATCCCAACGACTCCTCATCCGAGACCTCGTTCTCCTCTGACAGCAGGAGGACGTCGCGGTCCAGGTCCAGATCCAGCTCCCACTCCCGATCCAGGTCCCATTCCAGGGAAGAGGGGGCCGGATCCAAGAGGGGCTCCAGTAGAGCCACCAGTATAGAAGTCCACCACAAGCTTGACAGGCTGGGACTGTGGATGGAGAGGCTCATGGAGGGCACCCTACCCAGAGTACAGGTCACCGTGTGGCCCTCTCTCGATGAAACCGGGAACCACGCCTCCAAAGAGAGCTGAGGTTAAAGTAAGAAAGGTACGAACGATAACAGACACACTTTGCGGTCTTGCCTCCTGATTAAGTTCTTTAGGAAGTTTTCAAATAATTATTTAATTATTTTGGTACAGGTAGGTTGACGTGCTGAACTGCTGCAGAATGTTTTTTTTTTTTATCTGTTGAATGGTGGGGAGTGAAATTGAAGGGTTAAAAGTAGTGTCCCATCACAAAAACTTTAAAATGTGCAAAGTCTGAACTATAAGATGCCATGTTGAGTCTTCTGTACGGGGAGAGGAGGAGGAAAAAGGAGAAAGCTTCTCCAGATGTGCTTTTGGAAATGTCAGCTGGATCACATTCGCACACATACAGTCAATCTAATCATGTACACACACACACAGGCTAGATTTGGGAGTGTTTTTTACTGGTTGTGTTCATCACACACACAGTCAGTGAGCATCACAGTACAGATTAGCTGTAACCAGCTCTCTGTGGGGTGTGCATGTATGTGTGTGTTTGAGAAGAGTTATCCCATCACTGTACATTGTGTAGGTGAAGTCATATAGCACAGAATAAGTGCAATTTACTGAGCTCTGCTTAGGTCCATTCAACCACTGAGAGGATCATAAATAAGCTTAGAGCCTGAATGCATCTTTACCACAGACCCTCTGTCATGAGCTCAACATTTGGCAAATCTCTGCATGGGTTACTACAAATAAAGGCTTGGAAACTGAGCCTGAAGCACTGAATTTATAGATGAATTATTTGTTATTGTTTTGTTTTTTACTTTTAGGGGCTTTTGGTCAAACTTGATTGACCTTCTCTTTGCTATTGTAAATCTGTAATAATCTTTTTGACTCTGGACATAAATTCTACAGCTTTGTAAGCAGCAATAATTAACGTATTCACACAACACCATGTACATTTTAGTACGTTTTTTTCCTGGTTTAAAAGGGTTGATAATTGAGTAGTTCAGACCAAGTTGCCAAGTCTCGCTGCTGTGTCGTTTAGGGATTTAACATTGAACATGCTA
Organism: Amniataba percoides; assembly: GCA_037176925.1. Lineage (NCBI taxonomy): Eukaryota > Metazoa > Chordata > Actinopteri > Centrarchiformes > Terapontidae > Amniataba > Amniataba percoides. The sequence goes on from JBAJHX010000096.1 coordinate 17,933,380, forward strand.
CCAGCCAAGGTTGAATTATGATGAAGGTGAATATCATTTTGGGTAAGTGGTAGCAGAAAAGTTGAAATCTGCCTTTTTGTCTTTCCAGTTGTTGTTTATTTGGGCCTGATTTTGCTCTTTTATTTTAAGCTCTTGTCAAATATCTGAATCAGGGAGAAACAATTAATGATACCATGTTATTCTCGTACTATTTAAGCCTGTGCTGTTAAACCACTGTAAATGTTCATGCATGGAATAAGTAGACCTAAAATCACTAATATATGTTTAGTGAATTTGCACTGGCAACTAAAACGTTTCACCCCCTCTGTCTCCTCCCTTTAATCTGTAGCCGAATAATCTGCGACTCGACCAATGATACTAATAGTACATTGTAACATGTAATCTTTTTTTTTCTTGTATGTCCTTTGAGCTTCATTTATGTCCATATCTAAATGTGTGAAATATAACTTATTAAAAGAAAACTCATTTTAAAACAGTCAATTTATTAAAATATGTGATTTGACCTGTCATTTTTCCTTAATGTTTCTTTAAACTAAACATTTTCACTTAAAACAATAGAAACTCAGCATGTCAGTGGAGGTAAATGGTTCACTAACTAAGCACAATGGTTTCTCAGCCAACAGTGTGGAAATTTGCTTGATGTTGCATTTATTATAATTACAGTATACATAAAGTATGTTTAAATATGTGACATAGTTTACGATCAGCAAATGATACGAGGACAAATATTTACCATAAATACAACTGCTGCTAAACATGAAAACATTTTCAGCAGCATTATACACAGTACATGTCTCATCAGTTCAAAGAAACAACACTAGTGTGTATTTTGCAGTACAGGCTCAGTACTCATTAGGAATGTCAAATATTTTCTTCATGGACAGGTCCTCAGGGCCAAAGGAGGCCGGCAGCAGCTCATCAACAGTCATCTTCAGGTATGAGCCATCAGGCTTGGACAGGTACACATCCCAATTAGATCCAAACTGTGAGGGAAATGGCAAAAACATAACACATATAACACATATAACACACTTGCAAAGCATCCTGTCTCTTTGTTATAGAGTAACATTTCTTGCATGGCGTCCTGAACACAAAAAGTTAATAAGAAACGAGCACATTCCATGTGTTACCCATGCTAGGACAGGACAGTGTACACATGATTAACTACACAAGGTAAAAAAAAAAAAAGAGGACAGCTTGACACGTCGCCACAGACTGAAAACTGAAAGTTTCTTGAAAACTGCCCCAGCTTGTCGAGCTGTGGATGTTATCATACCTCTCTCATGAACTGTCTGCAGCCTCCGCACGGGGAGATAAAACGGTCATCCAGGTCACTGTAAACAACATAAGAAGAAAAATGTAGTGGACAAGACGACAACAATCTATCAGCTTCTTGATTAGGTGGCTGGTGTTTACATCTGGAGTAATGGAGTGATGCTGAACGTGAAGGTCTTTCGGCCTGTGCTTGGATTTATGAGCTGTGCTTTAATTAAAAATCTGATCATACTGTAGGTTCTCTAGTGATTTCAAACAATCCACACGGTCTCAGTGACATTTTGCTCGATGAACTTTCACCTTTCTTCTGTTGTCGCTCTGTTCTACACTGTAATATCAGCACCATGATCATTTCAGGAGGCTCGTTTAAGTGCAACGTGAGGATTGCTGCTTGACAAACACTTCCGTCCGGCTTGTTCTTGCCTCACCTGTTGGTCAACTTCTGACCACCTGTTGAAGCTTTACATAAGACTGACTCGTGTCCTGTCTTACGTAATGGCTGCGAAGTTAGTCAGTTTTTGTGACGTGCAAAAACAGTCGTACTCGTGTTCAGGAGGAAAGTGATTCATTGTAAAACAGGAATGATGACTACTGGCTTGTGCCAGGGTAGGGTGGATGCCGATGTTTCACTGGAAATACAGATAACTTTCAGTATTACAGTCTGGATCGCTCATAACATTACCTGGCAATTGCAATTGCCTTGAAACTTCTGCAGCCTTCTGACACTGCCTTTGAGATGGCGTTCCTTTCAGCACACACGCCCAGGTTGTAACAGGCATTTTCCACATTGCAGCCTGCCAGGGACACAGACAGTCAAAAAGGAGGAAAAAGAACCATGAAAGCAGCTGTCTATTTACTTTTTCTGGCTTGCTCAAACAGTTCCTAACAGGTCTATGAACTCACAGCTGTTTTTGCCAGACGTTTGCTGAGGCACACGTGACCTCGTGGCGCTTTGCACAGTGCGGCATCAACAGAGGAGTCGTGTCTTTGCCTCACTGTTGACAATGATATAACATCCCTGTCGGTCTATACAGCGCAAGTGGTGCCGTGACAAAAGGTCACCTTAGCTCGTGGAAAAGAATTGGCTGATCCAGAGAAATGTGATTTTGTTCTCCATGACATTGGGTTTGGAGTGAGGTGAGGATTTAATCATGGGCTCATGTTAAAATTAAACTCATCCTCTGTCTTGTAACATTAAATTTTAAACTTCTTTGCTGTAATGTCAGGTAATCATTAACACAGTGTGGCAAAGTGAAACCCTGATCAAGTTAATCTTCAGTTTTCTGTCATTTCTCCCACATGTCAGTCATCTCAAACAACAAGCTGGTGAAACCAGACTAGAGACAGACTCACGTTGCGGCTCTGCTTTCTTCCCCGCACTCTCTTTTTAATGTTAGTGATTTGAAAGTTTAGTTTTAGCTAAAACAATTAAAGGGTAACAATGCAGATTTCAGCCTTTATACATGATTGAAAATAAGCAGATGTTAAGTAAACTTGTATCCTTGTTCATCCTAAAAGAAAAGTTTTAGCTTCATGTCAAGAATCAAACTAATCCAGAGGCGAAGCTTCACGTGGGCCTTACCTGTAAACACGCAGTTGTCGGGGGTCAGGAGAGCAGCCCCCACTCTGAATTTGCTGTAAGGACTGTAGGCTTGCTTCTTTGCCTCCTGAGACTGGTGGATCAGTTTCTTGACTGTGTCCTGCGATAAGTGCCTGGATCCGTTGTCTTTAATATGCATCGGCCGCCCGCTGAAGTTGACTTGGTCCATGCTTGCTCCTGGGTTTTGCGAAGCAGTTTTATTTAGGGGGGGGGGGGTCTGTGAATGAGTCTTTTGTGGCTCAGCTTTAAATGAGAATGGGACAGAGTGAAGGGGGAGAGGTGCCGGTCACAGCCAATCACTCGCTGAGATGTCAACACGTTGTCATTGGGCAGTGGGAGGCGGTTTTGTTGTCACCATTATTCATTTTGTGGAGACCTTATGGGGAAGTTCAGGCAGGTTACTGTGACTCACCTGTCTGACTAAAATAACAGCGATCTTTCTGACTCTTTATCTGTTGTGTATTTGGGCGTGATTAATGGTAAATAACACAGGGGACGGTTTGAGAAAATATGTTATTTATTGTAAAATCCTGTAAAATGATTCTTTTTGAGCTCTGGGTTTGTTGAAAAATGGAGCCTTCAGAGACTGAAATGATCCCTGAAATGTGTGTGTGACATGGTTTTACTTCACCTCTAGAAAAACATAACAAACACAGTAGAATAACTATAGAATACAAAGTGCATTTAGTTACATATATAAGTTGAAGTTGGTAGATTTTTTTTTTTTTTTTTTCAATCAGGACCCAAGTGGGAGAAAAAAAAGTCACTTAATTCTGTACCTGTGTGCTTTCAGGAATTCACACTCATGGGATGTTTGTTACAATATATATATATATTTTTTTTTTTTAGAAAAAGAAAAGCACTGCATAAAAGACGACAAAAATATCCATTCAAACCTTCATCACAGTCGAGTCTTAAGTGAGTCCGTTATTAAGAGTCTCATCAGCTGTTCTGGGTGACCCAGTTGATCCATCCGAGGTAGTTTCTGACCTTGGTGTAGACACCAGGGTAATAAGCATTGGCACAGCTGATGCCCCAAGATACAATTCCCTCAAATTTACCGTTGCAAATAAGAGGTCCTCCTGAGTCACCCTGGGGATAGAGACAGTTTTGTTTTGGTAGTGAGACACATTTTAATGTCACAGATGAAAGTCGTGTAATGAGAAAACGTCTGCTTGTTTCCTGACTAAACTGTTGGTGTAAACACTGTTAAAGATACAAAATCAGTATTTTTGTATTTACAATGAGTAAAGGACTATGGGTTTCTTCAGTATCTTGAAGCTGGATCGTCTTTATTTTTTAATTTGAGGTTATTTTAGTTTTATGGCCTACAACTCTACTTATATCAGTGTTGCCTTGAGCAGCAACAGGCAGCTGTTTTCAGCTTTTAAAAACCTAAAGCACACAACATACCAAGTGCCAAACAACACAGACTACATTCATTCATAGCTGCTGAACACAGTGAAACATTTTTTCCTCAGGAGTTGGTGAAGATGAAAACGAGGAGAATGAACACTGACTTAGCTGTCCAGACACTTCTAAATATGTAATGTTGTCACTGTTTGCTGACACATTATGCACTTTATAAGATAACAGTCTGATAATATGTCAGTGCAGCGTTTTCAGATCGTTACACTTCCCCCAAGTAGTCAAAAAAAAAAAAATCTATGAATGCCGCTTTTACAGCATCAGAAAAATGAGCTGTTCTTCCCTGTCAATCAATCTGAAGACTAATAACACGTTTCAGTTTTGTGTTTTGAATGTTGGAGGAGGAGCTGGTGGGACTCCTTTCAGATGGTGTAGTGAGTAATACTGTAGCAACCTCTGCCTTATTGTGACATCTCATCAAATTTACCCAATAGTGTTATTTCCTGTTACATTAGGCGTATAAGTCACTTTGAGTACAACATTATTACATAAGCAGTCATCACATGTTTTAAGCATTTTCCATTTTTCCAAATTTCCCATGTTACTACATTACCTGTAAGTATTTGATTATCAAACATTCAAAACTTCACGCAGTCACACAGACGAGTACACAAGTTTGTGCCTCACCTGACAGGAGTCTTTGCCCCCGTAAAAAGAGCCGGCACAGATCATGTTCTCTGTGATCCTGAAGTAGTAGTAGTACCAGCAGTTGGAGAAGATGTTCACATCCACAGACCTGAGGACAGGTGACAGGCTGAAGCTGTTGACCCAGGTCACACCCCAACCGCTGACCGTGCACCTGGCAAGGTCGGCCAAGGGGGGCGAGTCCGGGTCTGGCAAAGCAGCTGGCTCCACCCTGGCGTTGATGATGGCTGGACGGTCCAACTGCCCCACAAAGAGCACACAGCCTTCAGTCGACATAAAAAGCCAACACTGAAGATGGCGAGAAACATTTTCTATTTGCTTTATGAAAATAGTTTCTATTATATGAGTGAAGGTAGTTATTGCTCTTTTGAAAGAAAGATCCCTTCTGCTGTCTGTGCTGCTGATTGATGACTCATAAAGATGGCATAAAAGCACGGTATAAAGGAGAGTACAACAAGAACAGGTGGAGGCAGAAAGTGATAAATAAGTACATCAGTGTGGAGCAGATCAGTCAATAAAGGGGTTGAATGTCATAAACAGGTCCACATTTCAGTAAGATAATGTGTCATCTTTTTTGATGAGAAAGTTGTTGCAGTGAACGGCAGTGTCAGTTGAAAATGCCAAACATGCACCATAAAAAGCAGAAAATCTGGATTATCACTGATTGGAAATTAAGTAATTAGACATCTAAAAGGCTCTCTTCATTGTGTCATAGGCAGGTCAGTACTGATACAGTAATGGGGGGTAAAGGGAACCTTTAACACTCCCCCTATGGAGTAACTGGGTTATTTTGGCTGTCAGCAGTGATGAAAAAGTAACTAAGTGCATTTATTAAAATAATGCATTTAAGTTTAGCTTTGAGGTACTTATTGATAATTTCCACATTAGATTACTTTAGACTTGTACTTCAATGCATTTCAGAGGGGAATACTGTACTTTTTACTCTAATGTAGCTATTATACACACACACACACACACACACATATAATAGATAATAATAGATAGATAGATAGATAGATAGATAGATAGATAGATAGATAGATAGATAGATAGATAGATAGATAGATAGAT
>JBAJHX010000096.1:17959908-17985927 GCA_037176925.1 Amniataba percoides
CTCTCTCTCTCTCTCTCACACACGCACAGTCTCTGTCTCTTTCTCTCTCTCTTTCTCTCTCTCTCTCTCTCTCTCTCGCTCTGCCTAGTTGCTTTGTTGCTGCTTTAAGTCTGTGGAGGGAAACCAACAGCTGAGAGAGACAAGGTTTTACATTTTGGTGCAGTGGCATCGTAAAGACTGATAACCAACTTTACATCCTTGTGCGCCTGCTTGTATAGATGCAGCCTGGTGTCACTTATCGGATCCTGGTTGCGGTGTTTGACAGCAGGTTTCTGTCACAAACACCCTGCTAACCGACATAGTGGTTTGTTCCCATGGAGCAATCTCGTTTCTGTATGTTTAAGGGCATGCATTACAGTGCAAGGTCATGAACAGTTCAAGGAAAATACACCAGCAGCGGTCTCCTGTGACCTTAATAAATGCCACATTTTACCTCCGACCCAGCCTTACGTATGGGCTTCTGCTCTATGTATAGATGTGTAGGGTTTGTGTTGCAAAGTGTGCGTTGCTGGAAACACCGCAGACAGATTGAGATGCTATAAGCGTTCTCAAGCTCAGCAGCAGTGCACTACAGTTTCATACACAGAATGGGCGTCGGATGTCTCCATCGAGATCGTATTCGCCCCTGCAACGAGCAAAAACCCCATTGAACACACACACACACACAAACACACAAGCATATGCGTGCTCACAAATGCAGCCTGGCACCATGCACGCACGCACTCGCACACAATCACACACATTTGCAGACACCAGCCGGGAAATATCCAAACTGGGATACACAACAAAGGGAAGAGCTCGTGGGCCCCCCAGCTAATCTCATGCATGGAGATCATTTTCAAAACAGAACAAAATGGTGGGCCATCTCTCGGTGGCAGAGTGGGTCTCCGCAGGGCCCCCGGGGCGGGATGGCATGTAACTGTGTACGCGTGCCTGCTGAATAAAAGATGCTGACCTAGATGGAAATCCGCCATTGGTCACTTAATTTGTCCTACATGCGTGATTGGCTCGTGCCCAAACACACAGTATAGCTGTCCAATCGAGCGAGAGTGGAGGTGGCCGGGCGGGTGTGCAAAATGACGCTGAAATGTCGCAAACTTCTCTCTACAGGTTTGCACAGAAATATCGTCTTTAAGAGAGAGAGTGGATTTCAGATTTCATCATATGTAGCGTTAATGTACCAAATGACTACGATGCCCTCATTCTTCGCGTCAGTGCCTTTGTAGTGTATATGTTCCTCTCTTTTTGCGCCCCTTGATATTTCACCTCTGGGGCTGCATACATTTTCAAAGACAGACTCATAAAAGAAAACATGAGAAGCATTTTTAGTTGCCCCATCGTCAACTAGCATTACACAGCTCACTGATGCAGACTGGATTCATGCAATGTGCCAGCGCTGGACCACGTGGGACTAAACATAGTACATATGTCTGCAGGTCTGTGAGCATGAATGAGCCCGACTGAAAGGGTGTTTTGTATCAACATTGTACTGAGCCCTTCTACATTATTGATATGCAATTTGACTGCCCGCCATTAATAAATTATTAAGGAATTGAAAATTGTTGAGCCGGGGCTTGACAGCCTCGAAGCTCTTTGGCCCTGGTAGATGAATGAACACGGTCGCATGATTGTCATTGACTGTTGAACTCCAAACTGCATGTGCAAATGAAAAGTCTGCTTAATCTTTTTTTTTCAGGTTTTTCAAAGGACTCAAGGCTATCTAGCCCCCACCTCGTGTTATGTAATAATCCAGCTGTTTATTGAGCGAATTTGTTGGGCTTAGTCAGTGCGAGGTCTCCCCCGGAGAAAGGAGGGAGGCTGGATCCAGATGTTTGAGGTTGCCTGGCCAACCTTGGGAATGAACCTGTGTTCAGTCCTGGAGGCTCAACCTGCGTGAATCCCGACATGCTGATTCTTAAGTTACATGTTTCCCACACCTTGGTGATAAATGCAAACATGTAACTGGTCTTTGGTAAGATGCTGGTCTGATCAGTCACTGGTTTTGATGGTCCAGCAGAATTTTTAAACTTCACCTGTGGTAGTACTGAAAATAAATGGTATGGTATTGACATGTTAAACAGTCAGATTTCCAGAAGTGCTTCTCCATTCACCTCTTAACATTGGAGTCTCCTGTTTGTTTTCTCTTAGTTAATTAAATAAATTCTGTCCATTCTGCCTGACAGCGTCGTTGAACTGTGCATCTTGGCTTTCCAGAACTTTACTGGAGCCATTGAGGCTGAACATCTTTAGAAACTTATTGATCAACTACAATTTTAAACTGAACTGAAACTGAATTGTGGATATAAATCATTCATAAAGAAATCATCTTAGTCCATATCAAAGGAATAAACTGTGTCCAGGAAACATCCCAACTGATCCCATGAAACATATAAGATACAGAAAAACTGTATTTATGTATAGTAAATTTACACTGTCAAAATATTTTCTGTTACAAATAAAAACCAGAAACAACTTGCAGCCGGGTAGTCATTAAGGTACTGTAAAATTAAGATGTTCTTTTACAGTCGTATGGTTTTGTACTGTGAATGACTACTACAGTATGAACAGTTTTTAAATTTCATGGTATTTTACAGTTAACTACCTTGATTAAAAGTTCATTTTGTATGGCATCATATATTTGAATATCCTTTTTATTGTATCCTACAGTGATTGTTTTTTCAGTGTAATATTTAGATGGTATATTTTACACACATTTTAAACCCATTGAAATAAACCTAGGTTGTATATACAGAAATAGCCCCACCACAAATGATTAAAGACACTTTTGTTAAGAAAAAGGCTATTATAGACCTTACTAGTTGTCAGTTTTGCCCAGATCTCTGTCCAGTGAAATAAACATGTTACAGGAAACAAAAGTAATGTCTTAGATCAGGAACAACATTTTCTCTCAGGCAAGGTCGTTGTAATAATGATGTTTAAATCTGAACCTGAGCATAAACATCCATGTTCTGAGACGTAAGTTACAGATCTGACCAGTTTTTCCTTTATCAAGCACACAGTAGTTTGTAAAACAGTCAGGTCTGTAATATAAAGGCCGGAGCTCTGACTCTGACAACAGCAAGCTGTTCCATCCACATTGAAATTCCTTGGTGATGTCCACTCTGCACCATCAGCCTCTCTGGTTAAGCCTCAGGAATACCAACCAGCTGTCAGCCCCTTACTCCCTCGCTCTTTCTCTCCCCTCCTTGCCATCTCTCTCACGCTATCTCATATTCTCTCTCTTGTTGACAGAAAACAAGTGCTGCATCACCATTTTAATTCCGGCGTGGGTGTGCAGGTTCTGTTTTTTTTTTTTTTCCTCGCTCTCTCTCTTGCTAAAGATGCATGGAGCAAGTAGTGAGGAGCCAGTACAGAGTGAAGGATCAGGGTGTGATTTTAATGACTTCTACCAAAAGAAAGTGGGGAAAAGAGGACTGGGGAGAATCCTCCCCTTAATCCCACCCCCCGCTTGTCTCTCTCACCTTTGGGCCATTGCATGCAACTTGTCTGTGTTTACAGGATTTGTCTCCCTTTGATTCTGATTAATTAGCCGATGATGGACAACGAAGGACCCGAATGCTGCCATGTTCAAGACAGAGAGCAAAGCAGAGACAGAGACAGACTCCCACTTCACATGTGGTATCACAGCCAGCAACTGCAATGGAATCATGTTCGTTGTCATAATGAGAAAGATCCTTTTATTAATTACAGATAGAAATGTAAATGTATTTTACTTTTCAGCATCATTACTGAGACAACTGTATGACCATTGGGGGTGGGGGGCAAGGCTACTATACTAAATAGCCACTTCCACATATTTTTGTAGGGGGGAGGGTCAGTTCCTGTTTCAAAATGATTATCTGCCAGTACACAAACCCAGGTAAGAAATAATAATCAGTTTATTTGTGGAACAAACTGACGACCCTGACATCAACCATATCCAACACATTTAGGCTGAACTGGAAACTGGTAGTAGGTTCTTCTGAGCCAGCCTCACTGAGCAACCTTACCCATGTTCTTGTGGCTGAAAGGCAGCAAATTCCTGCAGCCAGATCCCAAAATCTGGTGGTAAGCCTTTAAGCAGAGTGGGTCCTTTTATGGCAGCATGATTAGGATGTTCAGTGATCCAACCAATGGTAATTTTCACAATCAATTAATCTGCTGATCATTTGCTTGAAAAGTTGTTGCACATGTCAGACAGTGACCATTTTGCAGACAAAACTATTTTTGAGCTATTTACTATTTACTAAAAAAATGATTGATCGATTCTCAAAATAATTGCCAATTTTTCTGACAAATTGTTCCAGAAATGATGTTCAACAATCAGATAATGTTCGGGTGCATACATGCTTTTTTTTTTTTATAGCTGTTGATAACTGTCCTGCCACAGTAACTGGAAGAGAAGTTCACCCAAACTATGGCTACAACAGATCTGTGCTTTAACCATCACACCGTCTCTAAAGGAACATATTTCTAATGTCATGGCAACAACTCCTACACCCTCCTGTCCTTGCTCAGCTGTATGTAATCTGATTAACACTTAACTTCTAAACACAGCGGAGCTGTTAGCTGCTGAAGACCCAGATATATTTTTCAGGAGTTTATAAAATACTGAAAAGGACAGTGAATTTTGGATTTTCATTCATCTGTTTGCCAGAAGCTCAACACTAAATTGTTTGTAATTTTGTAAGTTTAATTATGTTTGTTAATCAGCAACTGCTGACAGCTGTATAAAGCCACATCAAATGTGTTTATAATATTCAGCTTGTTGTTGAGCTTTGCTGCCTGCACTTACCACTCTGCACCTGTCCACCAGTCATCACTGCAGAGTCTCCACCTCACCTGCCTGAGTTTGTCCAGAGGACGGCTTAGGTTTCACTTTCTCCCAGATGTGGCTGAGTTGTAAGCCTCCTCTCCAGTTGTTCCTGTCTGTACTTGTTATGCCGTCGTGCCAGTCTGTTGTCTACTGTCTGCCTGTCTTGTAATCCTTATTGTGGTCTTTGCTGACTGTCAGCCCAACATGGGACCTAGAGAAAAAAGTGTTTACTGCACACTTCCTGCCTCCTCAGCCTGCACTGGGTTCAAGTCTTGTACTGAACTGTTCTGATCTTACATCTAATCTGAACCATCTGCTGTGGTTGGCAATGTTAGCATAAGAATGGTCCATAATTACATTTCATTAACTGACTGATTTTCTTACTTTTAAATTCTAATCTGTATTCTGCATCCCTTTCACAATCAAATGAAACAGTTAACAATCAACTCACACAATCCAGCGCCTTTGTCTCCAAACTGAAGACACATCTGGCCACTAGTGAACTGATTATTCACCCTTTCACAGTTCAAACCTGCCTTGAGGCGTTGTATGAATGATTGAATGGACCACTGAATGAATTTTTTATTTTTGTGTCATACCATTGAAATGGACCATCCCACATGGGATTACATGACACATGACAACACCACGTAGAAACACTTCCGACAGATGACATTCATGAGAAACAAATCATTGATGCATGACACATACTTTGCAAGCTCCAAAAGTAAAAAAAAAGAAAAGAAACTGAAGCAACTTTTTACACAGTGACACAATATAAAAGATTATGAATTAAATCTATTTTTTTGTATTCTTGCATTGTCTAAATAATCTCCAAACTTAAACAATAAAAGCAAAAAAACAATCATTAATACCTAGATAATGTCCAGTTTCCTGATGAAGTTAAAAATACCTCAGCTTGGAACAACTAAATATCTGCTTTGGATATAAAAAAATGTCAAAAGGGGACTCAAAAGTTTAAATTTCACCTGTGAATGCTCATGAATAAAAAGCGTACCTCCTCTACCTCTTATTCTGTCTTCAGTCTCATCCAACACTGTTTTTATTTTTACACTTTTAACTGGAGGCAGCTCATCTCATAACTGGAGGACGAAGGTTCAAGCTCCAGCGTTATAGCACCTTACTGAAGTGTTGCTGTATAAATCTATGAGAGGGTATAAGAGACTATACTGTATATGCTGCCTACGTAAACTGTCACATACTGTATATTTATGAGTGTGGAGTCGTGTTTCAGCGATCTGACATTATGTGTTTGTTGGCCGAGTGTTTACCTTTCTTCAGAAAACCATTTTCTTCTGCCACCACTCTACTTTGATATCCTTTTTGTCATATTCAGCGCTCAAAATGAGTCCTTATGTGGCAATACAAAGTCCTTCTCTCTGTCTCTTCCAAATTCTCTGGAGACCTCAAGCCTTACTTTTACTCTTTCAGTTGCCATGGATACCTCCGGCAAGGCAGCTGATTGGAGGCAACAATAAACTCGGCTCTTTCAAGCCTTTGACAAATTTTGTCTCCAAACTGACGATCTGAGAGACTCTCTTGCATACTGACACACAAACGTATGCACACGCACATACATGTAGATAAACTGGGACTGACGCACATGCGGGGCGGCGTTGACCGTTGGATGACAGCGGAACAGAGATCAATATAATCTCCTTCAGCACAATCCAAAGCCACTGTCATCATCTATCTATCTATCCCAGTGGAACAGGGCGAATGTGTGAAATCAATTCCACATTCATTTAAGGAGCAGCCAGCCACGGCAGTCTGGCTCCAGAGGTGACCCCGAGTGCTCCTGCATGGTCCTCAGTGGAGGCCAGCTCTGGTTAATAGCCTGGTTTCCACTGGAGCACCAAATTGGGATAACTATGCTGCAGCACTCTACCTAACTGTGCCAACACAGTGAGATGAACTTTTGTCACGAGTGAAACAACGATCTGCTGGACTCTTTCAGTTCTGTGATACACATTTCGGTTGAGAAATACTCTTTTTTTTAAGTCCTTTACAAGTCCTTTTGGCAACAGCAATTTAATGGAAGTTACTCTGCACAATCAGAAAATAGTTCCACAAATAACCTCTCATAAAATCACAAGTGGTCATTTTAACTTTTTGGTTTTTGAACAGAACTGGTCTAGCTGTCTCTGCCTGTTTCCAGACTTTGTGCTGAGCTAAGTGGCGGCCAATTGTAATTTGTTTCATATTTACCACACACGTGAGAGTGATATTAATTTTCTCATCTAACTCTCTGCAAAAAGTTTGAGCATATTTACTGAAAAATGGCAATTCTTTATCTGAATATTAACGGTTAGCATTAATCTGAACCTCATCATTAATATCCAAAAATTGATTTACATAGCAGGGCGGCACAGTGATTATCACTGTTGCCTCACAACAAGAGGGCTCTGGGTGCCTCTGTGTGGAGTTTGCATGTTCTTCCTGTGACTCTGTGGGTACTCCGGCTTCCTCCCACAATCCAAAGACATGCAGGTTAATTGTCAACTCTAAATTGCCCCTAGGTGTGAGGTGTGTCAGCTCTGTGACTGACTGGCATCCAGTCATGACACCCAATGACAGCTGAGAGGCTCCAGCACACCTGTGAGTCAGGATCAAGCAGGTATAGATAATGAATGAATGAATGAATTACATAGCAAAGAAGTCTTGTATTTTGTCCCCTATTTACTCACTGGCTAATTTTTGCTTCAGTGTGCTCTTGAAAAGCCTGGTTTAGTGACTTGTATATATAAGATGGATACACTTGGTTTATTTACTAAAAGTTGGAGTCGTCAAAAACATATGTTAAAAAATGCAGCGATTTACACTTTCAAACTGAGTTTTCAGACATGGGATCCAGCCTCCCCCACTCAGTTGCGGTTGTTACGTTTTAATGATGATGATTCGCTGGTTACATCAGCCCATTCATGCTTCTGAGTTTCTTAATTTGGTAGTCTTGAAATTTGGTGTTTCCCCTTCATTATTTCAGTAAGACTGTCAGTGATTTAGTCAATCCAAATAAGCCATTGCAACACAACTCATTTGTAATATTATGACAATATAATTTTATAAATCCCTAAATGTTTGCCATGTTCATAGTGAAGGCTTCAGTAACATTTGCTGTCAGAAAGTTCTGCATGATTATCTCAGTGAGGAATAGTCTCAATTGTGGTGAGGCTTGATGCACAGAGGTGAAACCAGGGGAGATGATGAAACCTTGCCTTGTTTCTTAACAGGGTGGATTTTGGTTTTACTTAAAATTTCCTCGATAAGCTGCTTGACCGAATGATGAATGAAAAGTTCAGTTTTAAAAGATCCTCTCTATAATCAACCCACATCAGATACTGATATTAATACAAATGTCATGCTCATAGTAGCAGATGTATGTAATCAATGCAGATAAACAAACATGCCATGAAACAAATAATCCTGTATTTACTATAAAGTGTGATAAGCTGCTATGTGATTTTATTCCTAAATTACAGGCACTTGTTTTATTCAGACCTGGATAAAGGGCTTATTTGAGATTATAATAGAAAAATGTATCATTGCCAAGTGGGTGACCCTCATCACTTCTTAAACAACAGGTCTTTCAGACAAAGAGGAATAACCAAAAACAGCATTTCAATAAAAGCACGATATTGGAAATAGTGACAAAGTGAAAACATGTTAAAGTCCAACATGAATCTATAAAGTTCAGTTCACAGACTATTTCCAATGTTTCACTGCTTTTAGCACCACGATCTGCACTCAGGTTTGGACTAACCACTAGGGGGGCCCCAATGCAAATGAGCAATGGGGCTCCTGTTCATATAGAGATAGATAGATATAAAATAGGGGCCAGACACAAAGCTCGCTCAGTATTCAAATACCCGTTTATTAAAACATTTTTTAGACTGAGAAGTGCATGTATTATACAGCGACAACCACAAGGTACCTAAGACTAACTAACTAACTCATTTGGTTCATTTATGTCATGAAACGCTGGTTAAACAGGTAAGACAGAGTACACAGACTCATGTGGCGAGCTTTAGGTCTGCTCCAGGTCAGGCAGGTGGACTGTCCGGGCCGTGTTTGGATTTTAAATACCTGCATTTTTTTTTTGTGACTGTGTGTGTGTGACTTTGTGTGCATGTGACTCTGTGTGTGTGTGTGTATGTGTGTGTGTGTGAGAGAGAGAGAGACTGTGTGTGTGTGTGTTCAAGATTTTCCTACACTACTACAGGCAGGCTTGTGAGTTGATACAGAATGTTTTGATGCCACCTACAGGCTTTGAAAAGGCCTATTTCTTGACATTTGCAAACCAGTCTCTAAAATCTAAATCTAAAATCTAATAAAAAAAGACTTAAAAAAAAGCTCAACTGAAGCTTTTAAATCAATTAAAATTAAGTTACGTGTTCAAACTCTGAAAAAAAAGAGTAATTTTTGCAGCATTATTTTTGCCGGTGTCGATCGGAACCAATCATTCGGCACATGCTGTCCACCCGGACACACAAGCTGTTGCACACGTGCCCAGACTCGGTTTCGGCACGCCATTGTGGAAAAGAGTTACTTTCACATTACCGACTCCTCACCACTGAGCTCGCCTTCCCCTCCCCGGCCGAGTTACCCCAAGTGAACCAAGAAAAGCAGAAACTGACCCACAATGGCTACGGACTCCTGGGCGCAGGCGGTGGACGAGCAAGAGGCCGCGGCGGAATCGGTAAATATGAACTTACGCAACGCGAGCTAACGTGTTGTTAGCTTGGTTTTTAAAGGATGCTTCGGCCTGTGGTGGCACAGTGTGAGTGGACACCGGCTGCTCATCCTCATTTTCACCGTTTAAATAGTCGCTGCTGGTGAATAAATCCGCTCCCCTTTCCGGGTTTTATGTCGGTGGCGTTCATGTCGGGTTGAAAATGAAACCACCACGGTGTGTCGTGAGAACTAAGCAGCTAAGTTAATTAGCTCCTGAAGCTGCGTGCTCATTGAGTTACCCCCCTTTAGCAGCTAGCCGGGTGTTTAGCAGCAAAGTGATGCAAGAGGCTCCAGGTGGCCCCGCAGATGAAGAAGTGATCAAATGATTTATTTTAGCCCCGGTTTGTGCCTCTCGTGTGTTTTCAGTAGAAAACACAAACAGTGGCAGGTTTTATTGAACCCTTTCAAACTCTGTACACTTTCTCACGTTGTTTCTTGCAGATCGGCAGCCTTCAAATAAGAGAGAAACCAGAGGAAAATGGTGAGTGTGTTAAGAAATATAAAATGTACGATGTATTAATTAGGTAGATCAAACCCCCTTTCAAAGTTATGGATGCAAACGAGTTTGTTTTATTGTGTAGGCACGGCTGCAAATGCGACAGACTCCAGCAGTGCAGCTGCAAAATCAGAAGCTGAAGGGGAAAAGGCTGCAGATGACGATGACAAAGGTGTGTGATGTTCATCCTTTTATCAGAAAGCCTTTTCTTGACGCTGTGTGGTTGTCTCTGAGGTTTTAACAGCCCTCACATCATAATCTCCTCCTTTTTTTTTTTTCTTCAGAGGACAAAGCGGCACAGTCGTTGTTGAACAAGCTGATACGTAATAATCTCGTCAATAATACAAATCAGGTTGAAGTTCTTCAGAAGGATCCCAACTCCCCACTCTACTCCGTCAAGTCCTTTGAGGAGTTGCGGCTGTAAGTTCATCTTCTGTTTTGCGTGTTTGACTCATCTGTTGCTCTGTGGTATTTTGGGGGATCAGATATTGATTATCAATCAGTCATATGTAGTTTTAATGACACATGCTTTTCGTGAGAAAGGATGTTTTGTTGCCAGAATGACTCCACCAAAACTTTGATTAGACCACTTTCAGGAGTGTGACCTCTGTGTAAAAAAACAGTGATGAGGTGCTTTCTAAACAATCTATAAAGAAAGCACTGTACTGACGTTGATCTGTGTTTTTTGTACTACTTCTCCCTCTGTGCAGCAAGCCCCAGCTGCTTCAAGGCGTGTACGGCATGGGTTTCAACCGGCCGTCCAAAATCCAGGAGACCGCCTTACCTATGATGCTGGCCGAACCGTGAGTATACTCCGCAGGAGTCCTCTATCAATGCTGTACATCTTATTGGGCTCACTAACATCTCTCATCCTAAATAGTTCCAATAGAGCACCTCTTTTAATGACTTTGAAAATGTGAAATAGCCTGTTGCTCCAAGGTACTAATGAATAAGACAAATTATTTTATAGCCATTCCCTGAAATCTAATTCCTCCTTTCTTCTAGTCCACAGAATCTGATTGCCCAGTCGCAGTCAGGAACAGGGAAAACAGCTGCCTTTGTCCTGGCCATGCTCAGTCATGTAGATCCCAACAACAAATATCCACAGGTTGGTTTCACTTCCTTTGTTGCTCTAGAAGATCTCAAATCAAAATAATGAGTTTCAAGATTGGTATGTGTGGCATGCTTTGAGCATTGTGTGGAAAATCTGAGCAGCATCCTGCCTGTTTTGCAATAATTATTGTCTTTGTAATTTGAACTGAATGGTGAGAGTATTTCCTGCTTTGTAAATCATTTTTTCACCATTCCTCTTTCTCTGTTTGATCAGTGCCTCTGCGTGTCACCCACCTATGAACTGGCACTTCAGACTGGCAAGGTAATCGAGCAGATGGGCAAACACTATCCTGAGGTTAAACTAGTCTACGCCATCAGAGGAAATAAACGTAAGGCTTCTCCAGTCTCTACAATGCTACACTGATACTGTAATAACCACTGGTATTGTAATTATTCTCATTGAAAACATGCAGCTGAAAGGTGGATGTGTGTGTTGAGTGTTTCTTTCCTTTGAACATTTCAGTGCAGCGGGGCATGAAGCTGCAGGAACAGATAGTTATTGGCACGCCTGGTACAATGCTGGACTGGTGTAGTAAGTTCAAGTTCATAGACCCCAAGAAGATCAAGGTATTTGTGCTGGATGAGGCCGACGTCATGATTGCCACACAGGGTCACCAGGACCAGAGCATCCGCATCCAGAGGTCAGAATACACAGAATAAACAGCACTGAGACTTTTGAGATCTTTTGTGATCTACCATTGTCTGACCTCCCACTTTTCTCCTCTCTGCCGCATAGGATGCTCCCCAAAAACTGCCAGATGTTGTTGTTCTCAGCCACGTTTGAAGAGACAGTATGGAACTTTGCCCAGCGCATCGTCCCCGACCCCAACATCATCAAGCTGAAGAGGGAGGAGGAGACGCTGGACACCATCAAACAGTACTACGTGTTGTGCAACAGCAGGGAGGAGAAGTTCCAAGCCCTCTGTAACATCTACGGAGCCATCACCATCGCCCAGGCCATGATCTTCTGCCATGTGAGTTCATTTAATTCATATTTACATACCTGATATGTATAAAAAATGATCAGTCTTGCTTGGATCCCCAGTTTTATAGGAACAAAGAAACTAATTCACTAAAGTTTGTCTTCTATGGCTCTATGAGCAGCTTCTTCAACTTTTTGTTGCGAAACATTTTCTGTGTTATCCATATATGTAAAAATAACTTGGCAACACCTTTACTTAATGGATAAGTCCTATTCATTCTACCAGCACTTTTAGTGAGCCTTCATCAGGTCATGTTTGCACCCAACATCTCCCTGTAAATCAGATGCTGGTGTCAAGTTTTTTCAACATTCAGCCCTTTGATGCATGAGCACCTAATCTGCTGGTTAAGCAGTGACATGTTTTTCTCTTGTGTTGCCCAGACAAGGAAGACTGCAGGCTGGCTGGCAGGTGAGCTGTCCAGAGAGGGCCACCAAGTGGCGCTGCTCAGTGGAGAGATGCAGGTGGAGCAGAGGGCGGCTGTCATTGACCGCTTCAGAGATGGCAAGGAGAAAGTCCTGGTCACCACAAACGTCTGTGCTCGAGGTAACAACATCATATGACTCTCTGTTAGCTCTTACATGCACATTGATTAGTTTCTTTAGATGATAATGACAGTTTTGCACTTGAAACAGACAACTCTTTAAATTTAGGACAGTACACATTTATACTGGGTCAACAATCTTCAAATCAATTTTATACATTTCCCGTCAAATTTAATGTGTTGGAGCACAAAGCTAAACTAAAACTTGCACACTTCACTGTATTTGGTTCATTTTGACAGGTGCTGAAATGTATATATGAAATAATGTGAACTGACTTAGAGACACAGTGTAAATTGTGAATACAAACAAATAAATGTCCTTTTATCCAAATGTACATGTATACAACAAGACATAAATAATACAGTAGAGTTTTTTTTTTTCCTACCAACTCGTCTTTCACTTTCAGGTATTGATGTCGAGCAGGTTTCTGTGGTGATCAACTTTGACTTGCCGGTAGACAAGGATGGTAACCCAGACAACGAGACATACCTGCACAGGATTGGCCGCACAGGTCGTTTTGGCAAAAGGGGGCTGGCTATCAACATGGTGGATAGCAGGATGAGCATGAACATCCTCAATAGGATTCAGGAGCATTTCAGTAAGTCAGCAGCTGCTACACACACACATACACACAGAGTTCAGGTCCATGAGGCACATTCATGCTGTATATTTTTGGTGGGTTGTGTCAGTATGTGATTACTCAAGTCAGCTTAGACGGTCGCTTGCAGTGATCAGCCTCATGTCGGTCCACTAAATGAACCCCACCATTTTTCTGTGGTTTCTCCTCCACAGGTAAGAAAATTGAAAAACTTGACACAGATGATCTGGACGAAATAGAGAAAATCGCCAGCTAAAGTCAGCAGCGTTTATCGCATGATGGACGTCGACAGAAATTCTCCTCCCCTCTTCGCTCTCCAAGGACTGTACGCTCCTACAGTGTTTTATGCTTTTATTTTTTTAGCCGTCAGGAGAAGAGCAAAACCACAAACACAGCATATGTTTACACGTGGACACGTCTCCTCTCAGATGAGTGTTTTGTAAGTCTCTGAAACATACCCCATTTCACTCTTTGTACTTCTTTGAATAAAGTGTATGAGTTTATCGCTTTGTGTCGTGATGCTGCAGAAAGCAGCCATAGTAGACTCTGTTTTATCGAATACACAAAGATTTAAAAAAAAAAAGAAAAAACACTTTTTGGTGTTGGCTGTAGTGGTGGCATGATACAAGCTACTCTATGAAGAACTTCACAAAAACATTATAGGAAAGTGTGCCACAAAGTTTTTAATTTTAAAAGGAACAAAGTATAATTGAATGTATCTGTATCATGTAGACTATTACAGCATTTATTGTGCTCTGTATCGACCAAAACTCAGTACAAAGGGTGAAGTTGGGTATGCTGCTCCGAGCGGTAGTTTGACCATTAAAATTATGTTTTTGAGATGGTGATGGTTGGGTTTCAAGGGTCTATGCAAACTTATCAACCTGTGATAGCTATTATCAAATACTATCAACCTATATTCACATAACAAAGTAATCCAGAATTAACCTCAGCTTTAGCATCAGGGTGTGTAGTCAAATGCCAAAAACGGCTGCCTAGAGTGATAATACACTACTAACTCCGTCTCATGTACATGTAGGTGTTTATGTTTAGCCGATAATCATCAGCCAACCACGCATCTCACTCGCATGTTATTTATATCATTTAAAATTTTGCAATTATGGCCATTTTCAGAACAGGCTCCGCGCCACCGCAGAGCATTAATCATTAGTCTTCTTTTTTTCTTCATCTGTCTCATAAAACCTCATTTTGACACAAAACGTGGCCATTAAGGTCTGATGTGATCAGTTTCCCTTCGTGTTTCACTGTCCCACACACAATCTTTTCAATCAGGGTCTCCAGTTTGACTTAAGCTCAGCCACATTCTTCACCCAGACTGTGCTGTTATTAAGGATTGTGAGTAAAAAAAAACAATACGCAATGCCTTCCTCAAGTGCATTATATATACACATATGATTTTGTTATTGATATTCTCAGACATTGGGCTTAATATTCTGGCTAACACTTGAAATTTTGATTATATATTGAATTATGGGCGTCTTTAGGATGTGTGAATTATGAAACCAAATGCTGAATTGACTTGAGGACCTATGCCAATCAGATTCACTGTGTTGCTCCAACATGGTCGCATGGATAGAAAACATGTACTTGTGTACATATATAAAAATTTTAGGTTAAAGAAATAGTGTGACTGAATTATTGACAGTTTGTCACTTCTAAGAAGTGCAAAAAAAAGAAAAAGAAAAAAAAAACATTCCTTATGAGGTTCAATTTTGACAGATGCAGCACTCCAAATACAGCGAGCCTAAATCAGTTAACCTCTGTACGGGCAACTGTACGAAAATTACGGAAACAACTATGTCTGGCGTATTCGATCAATATGCTGGAACATAAAGAGCAGTGATCGGTCAGTCTGAACCTTGTACAAACCTCACCTGGCTCCCACCGGCACTGAGAAGACTGCTGGCGGTAGTCCAGTTCTCATGGACTGTTTACAGACAACTTGCTGAAAATCACTCGACTCAATGAGCAGATGCAGCCAAATTAGAAGCAAGTGAGAGCTGAATATCCACAAGGATGATCTGTGAAGACTTTTGGGTAAAGAAGCAGTGTATGCAGTTATATTTGGACATTTGGATGTATACATTATCAGTGAGAGTGTGTGTGCACTTTGTTGATCCACAATGTAATACCGCTGTATGAGAGCCATGGACACACAAAGCAGTTTTGGCTATAGAACTTGACACTCTTCTCCACATGTTGTATACCTTGTTTTGATAATTGTCAGAACCTACGAAAACCCAGTTCATACATGTACACAAGAGAAATACTGCCTGACTAGGCTTAAAGCGAGTTGTCTGTTGTAACCTGAAGGTCATGTGTAGACAATGCTAGGTTCAAGGTGTGTGGTATTCTGTAGCTGAGCTGCGTTCATGGACACAGTTATGTATTCTTAATATGTTGAATTAAAGGAACACGTAGATGTTCGTCTGTATGTAGTCTAATGTTTTTTTTTTGTGATTTAACACTGTCGCTGATGTCACAGTGAAGGAGCTGAAATAGATAAAAATATAAAACTTTATTACAATCATTGCACACAGGAGAACAGAAATAGTGTGTCAGTATGGTCAAATGAAGGAATATTAGTCCTCTGGATTTCCACCAGGAGTTAAGTGTTCCTCTGAAGATGCGTGTGAAAACTGCAGGTCTGAGGAGGTAAAGAAAAGCTCATGATGGTGATAATGTCCTGATACACAAAGAGTTATACACAAAAGGACACAAACCTTCAAAAGAAAAATGTCTGACAGCATACTGCCTGCAACTGCTGGACCACTGGTCTTCTACTTTCTATTTATGACATTTTGTAGACCAAACCAATATTTAATTAATCAAAACAATTGACAGATAGCATATAATGAAACTGTCCCTTTCCTCCCTTTTATGGCCCATCTGTGGCAACAGCTGCTAACCTACAACATGCATCCATGCAGGTCTATGTAAGCCATTTCTTTAAACCATTTCCTTTGAAATTTATAGTTACAAAAAATAATTTAACAATGTTATGACGTCATGGTTTTACTTGCTAATAACAATTACACATCTTCACCAGGAGCAAATCAAGTCACTGACCATATATTTAGATTACTAAAAGATGGATTTATAGCATGGATGTGATATTTAATATGCTACTGCAGTTGCAATAACATCAATCACTTTTTAATCGCTGTTTTTGTCCTTAATTACAGGACACAGCCATTTTTCAATATTATTAATACCTGCCTAATTTGTTGGTATTAATTCAGCCTCCTCACCTGCTTGTCTGTAGTCCACCCTGGTGAGAAAGAGGCCGCGGGCTGGAGCAGCTATGCCCTGTGGGTACGCCCGGGAGTCACGAGCCTCCAGTATCTCCTTCAGCTGGGGCACCGACAGACGCCGCTGGCCTACCGCCACCAGAGCGCCCGTCATTCTCCGTACCTGAAGTACAGAACCAAAGCAAAAATTTCTACTTTGATATGACGGAAACTATCACAAAATCTTTTTTGATTTAGATTTACCTCGTACATTTTAAAATGGTCCCTTCTTGCTAAATTAATCTTTATATAATCCACATATTGCAGCCAGCAGATGCCAGCAGATGGGGCTACTTACTTACTTACTACTGAACAGCAACACATATGCACATTTACAGAATTTAAAAATCATTGTGGAACAAACCTGCTTATAGAGAAAAGATCTGCTGGTAAAAGTCAGGTCCCAGAATGGTATCTGTCTGGGCAGAAACAAAACTACTGTTACATTTGTGAAAATAAAACAAACGTACAGTCATTAAATGTCATAGCTGTTAATTTCTCTACGTGCACATTCGAAACATTTCTCGTGAAAAACTGCAATAACGACATCATGTCCTGAAGGAACAACAGTCCGTGGCATCGCTGACTGAATGTGCCGTACTTAGGAAAGGTTAAACAGGGCCACAGGGCTTAAAGTGTCACTTCATAAGCAAAACAGTATCCTGAATGGTTGTTAAGTGTAATGTAGCGTTACAGTCATATAAGGACATCTATATAAGAGGAGAGTACGTCACAATGACATCTATTTAAAGGAAGTGATAACAATCAAAATATTCATTTTAAAATGTATTTCAAGAGACCTGTTCTCAAAGTTAATTATTCATTTCTTCAGTCTCTTGTCATATTTTAAGACGTGCTCTCCTTTATCTCCCTTTTGTCAGCCGTTTCTGACTGTGTGCCACTGTGTGGACAGGGTTGAAGGCTGATGTGACATTCATGCTCATAAAAGACATCAGATAGAGCAGGGGACTCTTGTCATGCACAGATTTGTTTAAATGTCACATGCTGGAAACGCTGCAGCAGCTCAGACCCAAAAGGATTGTGTGTAAGGCCACGAAAGAAAATATGAATCTGTTTCTTTAGCAATTTCATATTAATTTTTCCTTTTTGCTGATGTTTGTTGTTTCAACATTTAAGTCACGGCTAGCTTTTTCTCCCCTGCAAAAAACTCCCTGACTATATATTTTGGGGAGGATAGAGCCAAGTGAGCAGACAGGCACATGGGAAGAATTGGGTCAAATGCAAATTTGACTCATGCTTGCTTGTCTGATTACATTTGACATGTAAGAAGTGCAGAGACAGATTTATACAGCGGGGCTGTTAGCTCATGGACTCTGGTGACGGTGACAGTACAGACAAAGGCTGTCTCATGTTGCACAGTCATACATGTGCATCTGAATAATGTCTTCACATTGTAATGACAAAGATAATGATTAAAGCGAGCTCCTGTGTGACATTGTATTCTCGTCTGCACAAAACCATTTTTTGTGGAGGAGCAGATTTTTATTCTTGAGTGACAAGCTGACTGAAATAAAGATAATAAAAAATAATTATAGGACCGATGCTTGTGGTTCTGTGTTAGAGGTTCTTTGAGCTATGCTAATGGCCGTACAATGCCAACATAGCAGGTATAATGTAATGTGTTAGCTGATTACATATGCTAATTATAGGATTTGTACAACTGGAAATCAATGAAAATGATTCAGTTTGGTTTTTCAAGGTTTGATTAGGTTTTCATTAAACTGCTGACTAAAAAGTATAATTATCACAGCCGTAAGGTGCTGGAAAAGCTTGAAAATGTAACTTGAGAATGTTTGAAAAGGGCTTCAGTTTGAAAAGATGTGGAAACCCTGTAATTATTACTAGTACAGATGAGACAGACGAGAGTGCCATTAGATACACAGCTATTTGCCTACTAACTAAAGTTTTGATTTTGATTTTTGGTGCTAGAGGGTACAGGGTGGCCGACGCAAATGTCTGAAATGGAGCACTGCTCACTTATGTATGACAATGACAACTAAAGCGCCCTGATTTGGGATCAAAAATTTAGTTCTTTTTCTTTTCAATAATTCAACGCTCAATTTCTTCTAATTTCATCACCATACTCAGAACAGTGAGACTCATGAAAACGCACACACACACACACAGTAGCTCAACTGCATGTTTTCAATAGGAGCAGAAACTGACCGAGACTAGACAAAAGAGAAGAATAGTTTTGGACATCAGTGCGCTACAGATCTCCAAACCAGACGCTGACAGCTTGTTAATGCACCGTGTGTGTTGGGGTTAAGGGACTGCGTGACATTTACTGAGAACTGTTAACAGTCAGTTCATGTCCATATTGTGTACCATATTTTCAGGGCACATAATTAATGCCAATGAACAGTATTTGGCATCCAGAGTGACCCCCGTGGATGCATAATCCCCCAAAGCTCACATGGCTCTCTCTCTTCCCATCTCTTCCTCCCTCTCTGCTATGGATTATGTTCAATCTTCCCTCTCATTGTCTCATTGTATAGAAATCTGCATGACATACAATCACACATGCAGCACTTCTACCTGTATGATATAAAATTGCAAGGCTTCTAAAGTAAAGACAGGCTGTGATTCAGTTTCTCACAGAAACTTAGGTTTAACTTTTCATTTGGAAATGATTACTTTTGAGTCTGTTTGACCTGCGATTCACCTAAATTTCACATCAAACACAACACAGAGTCTGACTGATGCTTGAAAGGGAACTTTCCTTGGCTGTACATACGGAGTTGGCAGAGCGGAGCGACTGTAAAAGATTCAAAACTTGAGCATGATTTGACGCAACATTGAGAAACACAGGATTTATCTTTTTTTGGGAGGGAGTGGAAAAACACACATAATGTCCTTCCATTTCTTTGGTTGGTCACTGTGTTACTGCAAACCTCACTACTGGGGAGCCTACAGAAAGCCAAGTGATAAGCTTAACTGGAAGGCACAATGAACCATGAAAGGTTTCCCACCTGGAAAGACAGCCAGTTGTGTTGCGTATGTCAAAACACACAAACCAGCTGGTGGTACTGCTGCCCGGAGACTGAAGCAAGGTGTCTACAATAGGAGGTGATTTTCTTTTCCCCCCGTGTGCCTCTGCATCAGTTCTTTTTTTGGCTGGACAGCAGACTGCTGGTAGTCTACTTGAACAGAAATATAGACACCCACCTGTGGAAGTGTGCCTGCATGAAGGAGTTCCCTGGCTGTATGCTGACTACGTCCAGCGTCTTCACAGGGTTTTTAAAAGCCAAATCGGAGTTGATGGCCCTGAAGCTGCTAAAGTCGTGAGTCCCAGCCAGCAGGGCAGCGGCCTCACGCATGGCTCCCATATCCAGCTCCCTGATGTGAGACAGAAACGAGAGACATTTTTTTCTGTAACGTGATCACGAATAACATTTTCTACTTTCAGTACAAGATCCTAAAATCAGCTCACTGTGATACTGCAACTTGCCCGATACACGACCCGCATGAACGGCGAGGTCAAGCAGCTGGGACTTGGTCTACACATCACGATCCGGGCCTCCGTGTTCCTGCTTTCAAAGTAGAATAATTTATTTGGTCGACTTATATAATATGAAATTTTACTGACGCGCGGGGCCACGTGAGAGAGCGGAGCATGTCGGCGACCGGCTCATTTGAGTGCGAGTGCGAGTGGGCCCGCTGCTCAGATTCTCCACAGTCTCATGCTTCTGTCGCTGCTTAAATGTGATCTGACGGAGAGGGAGAGATGCAGCGAGCAGGGGAAAAGAGGAGTGACTCGCCAATTAAAATCTGGAACATTAGAGTCATGAATGAAGATGTGGAGGAGCGCTGAAATGAAAGTCTTGACAGCTGATTTATTCTCACGTTAAGTGTGACTCTTCTTTTAAAAATAGGTGCTTGATCCTTCCGAGATCAAGTCAGACTGCAGTAAATTCTTTATAACTTAGTATTAAAACTTTTAAGGAAAAGTTGGAAAGTGGCACACAGCTGAATAGTAGCATACATAAGATTCAAATGTTTCATTTGTGTAATGCTGATTGATTTGTCTTAGTACCTCACTTTAGTTAATAAGTTGATATATAACTTCATATTCTCATCAGCCTCAGCCTCCATTTGTGGAGATCAAAGCTGAAGTGGTCAATTTATTAATCAGCTCCTGATATTATGTTAATACTGAAACTAAAAAGCAAATTCATCCTCTAAGAAGCGGGCATTTGCTGCTTATCTCTTCATTATATCATTTAAAATTGATTCTCTTTAATTCTGTGATGTTCGAAAACCTGACAATAAAAAAAGAAAGAAAAACATTTAAAATACATTTCTTACATAATTCAAATAATGTTTTGATAATGAAAAAAAATATGCAGCAGTATGATCGATGGATTTCAAAACATACTTGAAGAAAGAAAAGTGATTATTTCAGTTGTGCAAGAAGTGTAAGATTTCGAGGCTGAATCCAAACTTGAATGAACAGCGGAGAAATGATATTTCTTGCAGTGGGAGAGATGGGGGGTGTGTGATGACGAGGGAGAGGCAGATCAAAGAGAGAACGGGAAGAGAGGCTGCTGAGGCTCAGGGGTGGAGGGACGAGATGGATGCTGAAAATGAGAGAGGGGATAACGAAGCAGAGAAACAGGAGAGAGAGAAACAAGGGAGGGAAGGAGGAATAGAAAGAGGCAGAAGTGTGAGAGTAGATAGAAGGGTGTGAGAGGGAAAGAGAGTGTTTAAAAAAATAAAAACACACACACGCACAGTCGGGTAATGTGCGTGGGTGTTGTTCTGCATGTGTATAAGCCCGCAGCTTATCTTGCCCTACTTTCCCCCAAAAAAGTGTGGAGAGAAGCGCAGACAAATACTCGTACGTACGCTCGCTGAAATGTGTTCCTTCACGCTCCCTTCTTCCAATCACAGCTAAAAGAACATTGTCTAAGCTATGAGGCAGTCTCATCCGTTTCTCTCTCTCTCTCTGCGCTGTCCATCCTTATCCCAGTCTCTTTTCTCTCCCTCTTTCTCCTTTGTTTGTTTTTGGGATGTCGGCTCAGATAAAACACTTTTGTTTGACTGGCCTTAATTTGCAATTCCGGCATGGCACGTGTGGATTATTCATGTGTTTAACGTGCCATTGTTTCTGCAAGGCTTGGCGTGAGCCTATTGAGGGTGTGTCTGTGTGTGTTTGTGTGTGTGTGTGTATGGACCTACTTGTTAGATTTGGGCTCAATTCTTATTTTATTTATTTATTTTTTATCCACTAGGATGCAGCGGTAAAAGACAGATGAGTGTGAAAGGAAGGATGGTGTATAAATGTGGGATCACTCACGTGTTGTTGAGGCTCCAGCAGAGGTCACGGTCTGTGAGGGGAAGCAGGAGGTGGCAGGGGACTCCGAGGGCTATCCGGTAGACGTAGGTCCTTGAGTGGACACGGTAACGGGCATGGAAGTCATCAGGCACTCGGTGGGCATGGGTGATCCTGGCAGAGTGACAAAAGAGAAGCTGGAGCGAAAGCTGGTCCTAGAAAAGTGAGCTCTAGTGCATGTCTGACATTATAATTGTGCACTAAATCCTTCCAAATGACACTTGAATAAACGCTTGAATTCTGGTGGATGCTTTGACAAACACCAAACAAACAAGCAGACACTCTCTTTTAAACTGCTTCATTTCTCCCTCAGATTGAAGCGGCCCCAAAGCACAGATGGTGTTAATACTCATGTCGTACTGCCAGCGAGAAAAACTGTGCACAAGTCATTGTTCAGAATGCCAACGTTGCAGCTTTTCAGCAACAAAAGCACACCCATCATCAGAGTCAAGAGCTCTGCTGAGAGAGCCCTGAAGAGGCGAGTGCCTCTGCTCACACAGTTAGAGAAAGGCCGGAGCTCTTTGATGAGACTCCGGCATGGGGCACAGCCAACGCAGGACACCTTGATGTGTGTCTGTGCTCACACACCGGCTCAGAGGACGGATCACATAAGAGCTCTAATGCAGTCAGACAGCATCTTCCTCTGATGATTAAATCAACCAGCGTGGATCAATTTATGAACGTGTGTGACAGCTTAAAGCAGAATAAATAAGTGGCAAACAATTACCCGAGCTGTGCTGGTAATTAAACATCAAGGATTTATAGAGAATTTGATTTTAAAAAAGTTTTAATATATCTGACAGTGTTGCTGGTAGTTAAATCAGAATTCCAGTTGTCTTCATGTCTGGAACACATCAACTAATTTCCCCCCCAATCAACTGAGATAAACGTTAAATTAACTATTTCCAGGTGTTGTTCAAATGAAGCAAAAGTGTCGTGCTGCATGTTCAGACCCTCAACCAAGCGGATAAAAAGCTGCACAGATGGATCGCATGTTACAATACAGTGTGATCTCAACTCTCTCTAAGTGTAATACATCAAGATCTAAAGCTGAAATCTAAACAATATATAGGTTACATAACCACCAGGCTTACGAGTGATAGAGGAGGGATCAAGGATCTTGTTGTAGCATTTTCCATTTAAATGATCTGTCTTTTAATGTCTGGTTTCATTGTCATCCCTCATATGACTGTTCTCAGCTGATAAAGAAAGTGAAATCTCTCTCCTGTGACGTAGAGATGGACTGCACAGTAATAATACAGTGACAAGAGGGGAGTTTTAATGCTTACAACTGTAAAGTGAAAGAACAAAGAGCTGCAGCCAGCTGTGCCAGTGTGATCGTGCACGCACAAACCACACATGCACCCTGCAGTGTACGTCCACTTATGTCTGTAGAAAAAGTAGGCATCGTGCATGTTTGTGTGTGTTGTGTTCTTCCAGACAAGGGGTGGGGGTGTGTTAGCACGTGCGAGCGTATAGAGCTGTGAGAACGATGGTGATCAAATATACACATCCTATGTATGTGCACATCCGTCTTGTTGTATGTTCACAACAGTGCATGTACGGTCTGTGTGTGTGTGTGTGTGTGTGTGTGTGTGTGTGTGTGTGTGTGCCAGTCAGACAAACTAGGTTATGTTTCCAAGGGGAGGAGATTGGGTGTGACACGTGGCAGAGGAAACCCTTGCGTCTGCCTTCAGTGCCTGCTTCGATGAGAAGTGACAGCCTTTGCCTGGCCTCTAAACCACACACACATAAAATTTTCATCAGCAGTGTACAAAGCACGGCCTCACACATTTGGGAACTGGGGCATTGTTTGGCGTGGCACCATTTTGCTACTCAGCAGTTTCCCCTTATGAGAAAAGGGCCATTCATTTCGGGCTAATTGAAGCCCTTTTTCACTGCAGCGCAGAAGACAAACGCGCCCCGACTCAAGGGCTATTTCTTACAGTGTGCAGTCTGTGTTTAAATCTTGCTTTGGCACTCTATCTCAGGAGGCAGCAGACCAAAGCTGCGAGCCAGGAGCCATATTCTCATTGTTGCTGTAACCAAAAAAAAAACAAAAAAAAGTCTTTTCAGTTACTTTTTCCCCTCTAAGATATGTTTGGGGATGCCAGCTCTGACTGTGTGTTTTCATGACAGATGAAGAATGAAAACTCGCATATGAACACTGCTGGTGGTTGAATGTTTTGGCACTGTGTATGTATGGACGAGACGCATAAATAATTCTGTTTTATGAGGCGTCTTCATAACATGTAATGCCGCTGAGAACAAAAAGCTTGTTTATGCTGTATATTTCTCAGCAGGTTTCACGTACTAATCAAGACGGTAATTTCCATTTAGCTACATGAGTGTATCCGTGTGTGTGTGTATTAATGGATGCCATAGACCAAAAAGCAGAGCAGGGATAATCCTTTCTAACCTTCTCTCTGCAGGTTTAGGGATTAGCAGGATGCTGGGAGCTTCCCTTTCCTCCCTCCTCTCCGTTTCCCAAATGGTTCCGTTTCACACTCTCACTCCTCCGTCTTGATTCACACCGTGTCAGTATCTGTTTGGTGGTCTGACTTTGTCTTTTCCTCATCCTCCCTCACTGACTCCCTTTATCCCTCACTATCCTGACATCTATCTCCCTTTCATTTGTCCTTCTCCGTGTCTTTGCTTCTTTTCTACTTCTTCTTCTACTCTCTTTTTCTGAGGCAGAACAGCCACTGACTAAACATCACTACTGATATCACACTAAGTATCACAGCAGTCGAAACCCAAGTCGTCATAAGAAAACAACTTTGAATGATGCAGAGATGTGCAAAGAAGGGGTTAGAAAGAGGAAGGGAAGAAAAGCACAGTGAGGGTAAAAAAGGAGAAGCTGCTGTTTTTCTTTAAATGCTCAACAGGTGAGCTCTACTGAACTCTGCTGTTTGTGATGTACTAAAGGAGACAAGCTCTCAGGCAATGCTTACGTTGTTGGATAAATATGGGAATAAATATGTGGGTGTTTTTGTGCCCTTTAAGGTTTTAAACACAATGCCCCCGGGTCTTCTTTACAGTACAATTGTCTTAGGATATGAATACATTTTTAAGCTTTTATTTCCCCCCTGGAAATAAAATTTCATTAAAACTAATCTCTTTAACATAATTCCTTTGTGTTGATAATGGGATCATTTTGGGGCATGACAGATGGTTTGTGTGTGATGTAACCATATGCAGAGGTCACAACAGAAAACAGTATTAACATGGAATAAAATATGGAAACACAGAAATAGTACAGACGGATACACAAATATGCGGTGTATGAACTGTCTCTCAGTGGTCCATCTCTGTCCACATGTCCAGTTAGTAGTGCAGACCATGGCTTTGGCCTTTTAAAGGTGTCTATTTAATTCTTTCTGGTGTCGCAGTTTGACCCACTCAGAGCAGCTCAGTTGTGCTCAGCAGTCTCAGCAGGTAGTTTCATGCAAAAGTGTGACTTTAAGGCAGACCCATCATATCTGCTTTCATAAACAAGAACATTCTTATGGATAAGTACCAAATAACTCTCCTCACAGATGACACTGGAATTTCATGCCATCACTTGTACAAACTTGTCTCATTGTTTGTGTCAGCTAAAGCAAACTTCCACACATTTGCTTAAATGTGTTATGTGTAAACCAAAGGTTTTCAGGGGATAGTGTCCAGCTCTAAGGAGTCCTGACTCACCTGATCTGCTCTGTCTTCAGGTGGAAATTCAGGCTGTTGACAAGAATGTCTTCAGTAAAAGGCGGCTTATCGTTCTTGCGTTGCAGGTCGAAGTGGGCAGAGTTAGAGAGGGCGTGGACACCTGTGTCTGTCCTGCTTGAGATCGACAGAGACACTGGGTTGAGCGGCCTCAACCCCCTTATTGCATTCTGCACACAGACAGAGAAAACATCACAGTCGATTATTATGATGTAAAAAAAACAACAACATTTTTTTTTTATAAATTTTGAACTTTTCGGGTTACTCATAGCTTACTCATAGGGCGCATCAAATAGAGCTGAAAACGGCTGCATTATGTGACAATAAAATGTGTGTGTGTGTGT